>OZ038453.1:9208482-9614173 GCA_964036195.1 Sphaerolaimus hirsutus | reverse complement strand
AATAGTTCGACCCTAGATAAAAAGGCCGGGACAATTGCAAATCCCACAGCAAACAATTGTCGCGCGAGTTTTTTTTTGCAAACACCGTCAACTGACGACAGGTAGAAATTGGTCGAAAACGGGAATAGTCGCGGCACGTTTTGGGATATAAAATTTCTCTGCCGCGCGGCCGCTTAGCGCCATGACAATGCCGCGCGGCACGCAGCGCCCATCATACAAAACACACAACAAAACTACCGTATTTTCTTGAATAAGCCAGTTGATGTTGTATAATAGGTTGGAGTATTTTTTGTCGGAAAATTTTGAGGGGGGGGGGTTGATGAAGGGAGTGGAGTGGAGTCATTCGAATGGGGCAATTAAAAAAACTGTTTTTGCAAAAACACATTGTGAAATTAATATAGTCGGACAAAACGATATTCTATATGAACTATTAAACAATCATCAAAAACTAGATGACACTATTGAGATTACACGGGTCCACATGAATGGAAAAAATACAAGTGTCTTGCTTCTTTTACTGTTGGATTTTTACCATGACATTATGAATAAATTTAATAATAGTTGAAAAATTATTTGGCACAAAGTACACAATAGGGACTGATGAACGTTGATTGATTTGGGGAGGAGACACATTCAAAAATATACGGTAGTAAACACGTCTGCAAAACTGTACAACTGAACCGTTGCACTAAGTGACATATCAAACTATCGATAGATGACTATTGGTTTTGCATCCAACAATTTTTGCGAAATTGGCGAGGGCAAAAATATGGGGAAACAGTTATTACTCAAAGTCAGTATGGCGTATATTATTACACAAATTCGTTGTTTGCTTCGAAAATTGAAAAATTCCAAATTTCAGATTGGATGTGTATCGTGTATTATCATCAGTACTTTTGCACAATTTTCAAGGGATGTTCTCATTGTAAAAAACGACGGAAAATACTGGAACTTTCTACCAAATTTTGCAGAAACTTCATGTGTATTTTCTATAGAGAATTGATTTCTTGACTTGCCTGTGCACATGCACATTACACGGACATAAAATAAATATCACAAAGGGCAGAAATTGGTAAAAGTTCTCGGTATCTATCTATATAAAAAAACACAGACAAAAACAACTATTTTTTCACAAGATTTTGATCGACAAAACATCATAAATATGATATATTCGTAACAAAACGAAAACTAAATCACAAATTGTTTAGTAAAAACAAGACAGAAATTACATAGTAAAATGCATAGGTAGGCAACAAAATCCTTTAGGGCAACACACCCAATTTGGAACGCTCCAATAATAATAAACACACAGGAAATAATCAAGGTGCAGTGACAGTCCAAAATGCAGGGAGCAGCCATCATATCAGACAGACATAAATTCACAAAATACAGTAAATGTTTGAATAGTACCCATGCTCGATTAAGATCGCCCGCTTAAATATCTAGTAACCCAACGCGCGTATTGGAAAAAAATTGCATTTTTGTAAAAAAAATGTAATAAATGAAAAATGGGTAAACACCGATTATGTTCAATCAAATTTTTCGTTAAAAAATCCATTTGCTTCGCATGCGCCGTTGATGTTAGTAAAACGGTGGGGGCAAAATGGAAATCTATCTGTCCGAACAAACCCAATGTCGCATGTAAAACTGCAGTGGCAGTGTTTCAAGGCGCCTCACCCTATATTACACGTACCAAAATATTTGGATGTACATACATAGTACTAAGTGCGATTTTACACAATTCCCGCATACTTTACATATACACACAAACTTCGGCATGCGCCGATACATAAACCGGCACAAAATGGGTGTGTAAAACTTTTGCATGAACAGTTGGAATAACTTTAAGTATCATCGGACTACTATTGGTTGGTACAGCCAAGTGGCACAGCGATCATGGAAATATTCAGTGCGCTTGGCATTTTTTCTAGAATAGAAGGGCACATTTGATTTTTAGGCAGGTGGGTGCTGTTCAAGTGGGGGGATTTTATGTGTGACATTTTTTTGATAATTGTCATTTTATTAGGAATCTAAACACATAAGCAATATAACTCTCGAAGAGACCCATAAAGTGTTGCAATAATTTTGTCTAGAACAATAGATTTGGAGATGAATGGATTGGTCACGCACAATCACTATCATTTCAATTGCGGCGGGCAGCGTTCATCCATTTCACCAGTCACAATTGACTGAAAATTTTACAAAAATATTTGTACAGACGTCGTTGCTACCGTAATCCAGTGAATTTAAATACATAGACATTGACAGTGGAGGATGTCATTCCGATACATACCGACATGATTTTTTTGTGACGAAGTGCTACGTAATTTAGGTATGGATGCTAGCATTGAAAAAAATCTCTGCGAGATTTATATCTAAAAAATCTCAGAAAATATAAGATTTTCTGAGATTTATATTTTTTCCACGATTTTCCGGAGAGATTTAATTATATTTTATTTTTGAGAGATTTTCTGAGATGTTTAAAAATATCAGAAAATCTCTCGAATTCTGATATTTATATTTATTTATATTTTTTCCAGGTTTTTTGAGAGAGATTTAATTATATGTTATTTTTTGAGAGATTTTCTGAGATTCTATTTAATTATATTTTCCAAAAATTGATGATTTTTTTCAATGCTAATGGATGCATGTACAAAAATTGTTTACAGATGTTTTATGGCGGCCAGCACACTACTCGACAAGTTGACACTAGTTCACTGCGTTAAGTTGCGTACTGAAATTTTAGTAAATATGTGGTGCTAGCGCCAATTCAAAAAATTGACATGGCGCTCTTGGCAGGGGTCTCCTAGGGGGGGGGGGGGGCTGGGGGGGGGGCTGCCCCCCCCAAATCCGCCAGCTATCTATCTATCCAGGAGGCCGCTCAGCTATCTATCTATACCGAGGCAAAATTTTTGGCTACTACCACCAAAGACCCCCCCCCCCCAAATCGCTCAGGTATCTATCTATCTGGAGTGGTTATTGAGAAATTTTGCCGCAATTTTCGCACTTTTTTATAGTTTTTCACCTTCAAATTCGTGCTCTCCGGCTATATGCGTGGTTGTATTTATGTCTGTTTTTAGCCATTTTAAACCTACTTTTAGCGACTTTTGACCGATTACTAGCGATTTTTTTCCCTTCCGGCCTTCTATGCACTGAAAAAGCCTATATATTTCGCCCCCGCGAGCCCCCCCCCCAGAAAATTTTTCCAGCTATCTATCCCACCGGAGGAGCGATTTGCTATCTATCCAGCCCCCGCGAGGGCCAAAATCTTGGAGACCCCTGGCTCTTGGTGCTTGGTGTCATTTTGCTGTGGCACGATGTTTGCCTTGGCGCTAGCACCAAAATCGAAATTTTTTGTACGCCTCTTAACGCAGTAGGCAAAGTGTCAACTAGTTTGCGGGCGGCCTATATTTACGTAAAATATGTACGTAAGGCGTCAGCCCAACGACAACGTGATTTGTGCCTAGAAACTCCCACACAATGATTACTTTCATTTTTGAACAAAACCCAAAATGGCAATTTTTTACTGAATGTGTCGCCTAAAAATTTTACAAGATAAATTCAACAGCAATTTACAACAAAACATCCGCTGTTTTTCTCCGATAACTTTTGCCGATCGTCTGAAACAAATATAACATAAGAGTTAACGCATGGTAAAAATATCATGACAAAATGTTGTAACAGTAATAAAATATTTTGGACAGGCTTATAGTACGTAAATACACATTTTTTACTTGCATTTTTACAGAAATTGTAATTTTTGAACCAAATGCAGGCACATTTTGTGCATAAAACGTGGCTTTTATTTTTGCGTTGACCTAGATATCTTATTTTTCATACAAAATATGAATACCGTATTTCTTCTAATAGAACGGCATACCTCCAATAGAACGGCACCTCCAATAGAACGGCAGGTTTTGGCACATTTTTGCGCTCACGAAAACAATAGAACGGCAGCCTCCAATTGGGCGGCACCTCCAATAGAACGGCAGGTATACATTATGTTGGGAGTGTGCCAAAACACAAAAATAAGTAGAAAATGGATTGTGAGAATGTTCAAAGCATTCAATTAGCTGCTGAATGTCAAATTGATGCTCTTACAATCAAATATTCCTCAAGCTTCATTAAAAATAAGGCTCATGTCTACATGAGAAATGTGTGAAAAAATCGGTGAAAAAAAATAGAACGGCAGCCTCCAATAGTACGGCAGGTAAAAAAAGTTGACGAAAAAAATAGAACGGCGCTCTTCTATTAGAAGAAATACGGTATATAATAAACCTGTACAAATTATAAATTCCTTCTAGTACAGTTCCTCCAGGCTCTAAAAAAAATTCTAAAAAATTATCGTTGTTTCAGATACGAATCGGCAAAAATTAGACGGGGGCACCAGCGCGTGATTTTGATTATCAGATCCATGATATGCGGGTGAATAATGATCGTTGAAACGTTGAAACCAACAGAAAAAAAAACAAATGACATTCCATCGGTGATTTTGTTGAAATTTGGATAGAAAAAATTCAAAAATAGGGCGAGGTCGCGAGCGACAAATAAATCGAGCAATATAAAGTGACACAAAGACTATTTTATATTACTTTTTGAGACACTAAAATAGGAATATGTATGCTCAAATTGATCATGATTTTTCACTTTTCGATAACTTTCCCAGGGAAACAGGTGTGAAACACAATCCAAAAAATAAAAACAGAAAAAATAGCTGTCTGTAATGGCTCACCTAACAGGGAACCTTTCATCCAGGTAAATCTACCAATAACGAACTCATGACACACCACACAGTGGATGAAAACTTGTATCTACCTGCACTCTCACACACAGACAACATCACCAAGGACGCACACATATACTCCAGTGACTTTGCACTTTGCATGTGTGGTTCACGTTGGAAGCGTGCCAACATATTTAACGCATGCGATTATCATAAGAGACGAAAAATGCATTGCTGTTATATTAACGCTATTAACGTTAATGCGTTTCACATTAACGTGATCACAAGAATGAATTATTTCATCTTTTCACAAAAATCATACCCGTCAATAATCATTGGCACGCTTCCAACATGATACATAAATAACCGCGCGTGCATAGTGTCACGCCACTGGAGTTTACACACACGACGACACTTTACCTACAGCCGCATTCCAATTGCATATGGAAAATGTGGGTGTGTTATCTCTGACTGCTAGATGTGTATTTATGTGCGTGCGCCCGGGACCACGATCACTAGTGAACTACCTAAAGTTGTAAAAAGTGACAGGTATTTTGGATAGAAGTGAATGTAAAGTATGTAGAAATAATAAGGGATGTGTTTTTTGTGAGTGATGGAATTGTTGTAAGTATTTGCAACGAAATAGTTGTACGTGAACACCAAATCTGTGTTCTTATCGTTGTCGAAGTATGCCAAAAAATTTATTAGTCAATAGGTTATCATTATTCCCTAATAAATAAATTTAATATATTCGATGCTCTTTATCACACACAGAAAAACAACATCCAGAAACCAAAAATAAGTGTTCAAATCTCACAATTAACACAAATATCTACATTATGTACACACAAAATTCAACAGAGCAATACATGTATTCATTCAAGAATGCAGTGCACTGCAAAACAAGTAAAATTGTAGCAAAGTTTCGAAAATGCGGCAGGGCGCGGACGGAACGCGTGAGTAAATAAATCGCATCGAATATTTAGTTCTGAGAGAATCCTCTCAAATTCTGCATATCGCAAAATGCCACATACGCCCGCGCACACTAGTTTTCACACGAAATTTCGAAAAGTCATAAATGAGCTTTGAACGTGTTAGAGTTTTCCACAATGAGTCATTTTTGATCTCCGTCAACTGTAGTTGACGGCCACCTCATTGTAGAAAACTCAAATGTGTTCTAAGCTGATTTGTGAGTTTTCGAAATTTCGTGGGAAAACTAGTCTGCGCAGGCATATTGCCCCCCCACGCCGCAAGAAAATAGATTCAACACAAACTGTCAACAATATATATTTCAGAGGGCGCCAGATATTTTTTTGCATTGTAAAAACTCCCTAGGCGGTTTGGAAATTGTGAACGGAAAAATTATGCTGTCAGTTTAACAAAATTTCGACAGATTATTAATACATTTGCCCCAAGGACACTTTTGTAAATTTACAAATTTTGCCTTGGGGATTTTATATTACGGGAAGGGCGGCGCTTTTGAAAATTGCAAAAGGAGGAAGCGAATTAAAAAGCGCGCTCAAATTTTTGCAACGTGCAAATTTGAGTTAAAAAGTGGCCCGAGCCAATTTGAAGGTGTAATGCGCTGTAGCCGCAGCGCCGCTATTTTATTATGTACCGACATATTTCTTATACTGTCATTTTTCAAGGCAACCGTCTCAAAAAAATCATTAAACCGGTGCAGGGGCCCAATTCCGCAAAGAAGAGGTGAAAAGTGAACTGAAAAGTGAACTGAAATGAGAAGTGAAAACTGAAGTAAAATGAAAAGTGAAAAATAAAAATGAATAAAAATAATAATAAAAAACGTAAAGAATAAATTCTGACTTAGAAAGATTTGTTTCTGATGACGACAATGCAATGGTGATTTAGTGGGAAGCTTGCCAATTTTTCAATTGCGTCGTAACTCGAAGATGTTATAATACCCTATTTAAAAAGCTATTTCACTTCGGTTTTCACTTCACATTTCACTTCACTTTTCACTTCTCCTTTTGCGGAATTGGCACAAGCCCAGAAATGGCGGCAATAAATTTCCAGTATCTCATTCAAAATCAGTCAAACCAACCAAATAAAGACCGGGCGCAGTGGGAACAAAACTGGCGGTGGCACCTCGAACAGTCCTTCTCATTCCAAACGCTTTTGCATGCGCTTGAGCCATTTGTTGAGTGTGCATTTGACCCGCTTGGCCGGCTGCCAATTCGCACCGGACGTCGGACAGCTTGCAGTCCATGCCGGGCGTGAAGTCCACGTCGATGTTCACCTAGAGGGCAGGTTGTTATAAGCCTATGGTACTGGGGTCGTGCCAGAGCGCGGAAAAATTGAATGGGCAGTCTCTGTAACAAACAATAGATTATATTTATGTGTCCTCGTTTTGATATCACGTGTGATGTGTACAGCATAACCAAAGTACCGTATATAGTCGAATACCCCCCCCCCGCGGAATTAGTTTTTTTGTCAGACTTCTTTCAGGGGGTGGGACTAGGTATTCGAGTGGGGAATTATTCAAGCAGGAATTATCATTTTGTCAAAGAATTGATGCATGTTTCTATTAACAGACTTCATGAAATATGCTTTATTTACCAAATAAGGTGCAATTTGTGTTTAAATTGGATTCAAAAAATTTATCATATACCTAAGAGAGGGGGGGTCATGCGAGGGGGGAATCATTCAAGGGGGAATTATTCAAGGCTGGGGAATTATTCGAGTATATGCGGAAATCCTATAGTCGTACCTCCCCTTTCTTCACAAATCATTGGCGGGCTGCCCAAATGTTGCAAACCTGCTGATTCACATAATACACGCTTCTCTGCATGGGCACCAGGCGGGCAGGGGGTTCGCTATCGCTGTTTTCAACGCCGACGGCCGGCAACCGACACAGTTGCGCCGCTAAACCCATCACGGCTGCGAAATTGAATCGCGTTTACATCAGACTGTGGTAAAGGGCCCACCACACCACGCACTCTAGTTGACATTGTACATTTGTGTCAACTGCATGTCAATTTTTTAAAGCATCCCACTTAACAGAAACAATAAAAATTAAGTGCCCCTATGTAAAATTCACTAGTTAACTTCACGTTTCCCCCCATGGACTTGTTCCCCCCGTGGTGTGATGCATTAGCGTTATGTCCGTGCGGACATAACGCTAATGGAACACGACAAAACGGTAATGCAACACGACAAAACGCTAATGCAACACGGACAAAACGTTAATACAACACACTCCGGGGGCAAGTTGTCCACGGGGGGGAAAGTACCTGTAATCAAATTCACTGGGTATATTCGGCGTACGTGATACTCTGCCCTCGCACTGATTTATGTCTCGTGTTGGAAGCATGCCAATGATTATTAAATCATGCGATTTCCGTAAAAATATGAAAAAAATTCATCGATGTGAATATGTTAATGAATAACATTATAACAACAATCAATTTTTTCATCTTTCTATGAAACTCGGACGCGTTAACCATCGTTGGCACACTTCCAGCGGGAACCACGCGTGCAGGGTGTAAAGTAACCGAAGTATATGCTCCATAACAGTAGAGTTGACATCACATAATTAAACAAAATTCAATTAACGACACTAGTATTGATGTCAACTAGTGTAATGTGTGTGGGCCCACAGAAAATTTCATCGCCGTTTGGTCACGTAGCAATTCGGCCGTACCCAATTCGTCCACGTCCGGTTCGGTCAGGTCGTCGGCGCCGAGCATCGGACGGACGCCCAGCATGCGCGCAGCGTTGAGGGCTGGAAAGGGTCAATGGATGTGTGAATATAGCGTTGATGATGGATGATAATAAAACCACCTGGGGGCAGTACCAAACCGTGTAAAATGTACAATGTCATGCAAAGTGTCAAAAGTCATGTAAAATTCCCTTTTAAATTGTCAAAAGTCATTAAAAAGCACTGTAAAATTTTGCCGCCATTTCTCAGGCATTTTACAAGACTTTTGACACTTTGCATGACACTTGAAACAGGGATATTTACAGGGTCTGGGATTGACACCTGGTGTCAAACAACAACACCAATAATTGGCAAAAAGCCAACGATGAATACTCACTCTAGATTCCCCAAAAGACCAAGCATTTAAACACAACCCAAAGAAAATCCACAAACAAAACCACCGACCATTGGCCACATTCTGCCTAACAGCAGTGGGATCCGAGTTCTGCTCGATGGCGTGCGGCCAGCCGGGCAGCCTGCCGCCCACGTTGTGCACCAGCGTGCACAGCGCCGCCCCGTCGTTCCAGTCCGTCTGGGGGGGGGTGGGGTTTTTGAGGGGGGGGGGGGTCAGTGTGAACGGGTAAGGTTGGATTTGCTATGGGGTGAGAGGGTGGATAGACATATCTAAATATAAGGTGTAGTGACGTCCTTTGTCTGTAGTCATTTTAGTAAACCCGCTAGTAATCTAGACCCGCCAGTCATGTATTTTAGGGGGATTAGCAGCAGCGTGTTTATACGATTAGTTAAGTATTTACATAGTCTGGTGCGTGTGCACTCACACACTGCGTGCACTTAAATATAATGGAACCAGCTGCCACTAATCCCCAGTTACATGCCAATCCCCCCTAACATACATGACTGGTGGGTCTACATGACTAGCGGGTTTACATGTCTAGTGGGCCCAGGTCGGTCTACTTTCAGATTCCCACCCACATGTTCATATATTCCGTGAGCAGGTGCCTATCCGATCCTATCACCCATAGGAAAAATAATGTTAGCCATTCATCCTTAGACTATCAGGTAGTCGAAACAAAGTTTGACCCAATTAAAACCGAGAGTAACCTTAAAATTCCTCACAGCCATCTGGGGTACCATACTTCGGACCCTATTTAAAGTAGCCTGGTAGCCGGCGCCGTCGGGTCGCATAAAATAGGACAAATAGGTCATACAGGACATCTCGTCCAACTGGGCGGAGCTTAAGTGGTCTGCGGAAACTATGGCTGGCACGTTGCATTGATCTTGCGCGGCAGCTATCGCCCGCGTGCAGTTTGATACGCTGAAAAATTGGGATCACATTTGGCACAGTGCCAGACCTTTGTGCCCAGGTGGCGGTTCAGAGCCCTGTAAAGTGTAAAGTAAAGTGTGAAATGTCATGTAAAATGTCAATTAAAACAAAAAAGTGAAGATTTTATTACTGAACTTTGAACGAGAATTGACACTTTACTTTTCATTTGTTATGACACTTGGCACTTTGCATATGACATTTGACACTTTACAGGGCTCGGAACTGCCTCATGTAAATGTGTATCTGCTGACCGGTCGCTCGGATCCATATTCCGCCAGTCAATGCTACCCGGCTTGCAGAATTCGATCAGAGCGCTAGAAAAAAAATGCGAGTGCAAAAATTGCGTTGAATTTGAATTTTTGGCCATTGAATTTTAAAGCAATACTCACCTCAGCGCAATTCCATCATTCCAATCGGAACTAAAATTGTTTACAGTTACCTCGGAAGGTAGCACAGCCTGCAGCCAGGCGAGCATAAGTTTTTTCGGTGGAATTTTGGTGCGACTGACAATTTGATAGCGCAGAATTAGGCACCAAACTAAGCCGAGGACCAGTTTTATATTTCCTTCCACAACATCGTAGCTGCCTGCGGTAATCAAACATTGCATTGTGATAGAATAGGACAACATGTTTTGGTGAGCAATTAGATTTTTACGATTTCCCCTTTCGAATAACCACTCTTGTATTCAAGTCACAAGAGCAAAATGACTTCACAGTGAATAATGCTTCACCTGACACGGTAAAAGGTGAGTAAAGTGTCAAATGTCAAGTAAATTTGTCAACGGTCTCGAAAAATGTCGAAAGTTCACTGATAAGATATTTTAATTTTTGACATTTTGCATGACATGACACTTTGCTACACTTTACAGGGTAAACTTTGTCCCGCTCACCATACACATAATACGGATCCCACAGATTACACAAAATTACCTACCGTATTTCCTCGAATTACCCCCGGGGGGTTTATTTTTTCAGAGTAAAACTTTTGAGAGAAAAACGTGAAAAATGCAACAATAACCACCATTTATAAATTTTTACAGCCTTATATAAGGATGTAGACGGTATAAAAGATGTTCTAACGTAACACAGTGAGTGTTTTGAACGTCTGATATGCATTTCCCAGACCACAAATTCATAGTGCCAATTTTGAGGGGGGGGGGGGGGGTATTTCGAGGGGGGGGGGGTATTTCGAGGAAATACGGTATCTAAAAATCTCTCAACCCTTACATTAGGTTACAAACAAACAAAACACACACACCAAAAACCCTCCCCCACTCACCAATATTCACCAACTTGACATTATCACTCGAGAGTGCATCCAGCGCCATCTGCACATTCATCAACATCTGTATCTCCGTAGGCGCGTGCACGTACAGCTTGCCGGGGCAGTTGACACCGCGCAGAACTTCCACCAGCCAGACGAGCTTGACGCCCGATCGTAAGTCGTCCACCTGGGTGGAGGGGAGTGATGGGGGAAGGATACGAGTTGACGCGTGTGTCACTGTCAACTGGTCTGTGTCAACTCGGATTTCGGGTTCATGTGGAGCGGAGCGGTCTGCGAATGCGCTTGCGGCAATGTTGAAAAATGAATATTTCTGTGAGCATTACCGTTTGCACCAACTTTTTTTACCTTAAATAGTGACATAGAGGTTGCCCAATAAACTATCCGAAAACAATTTTTATCACTCAGTAAACAATGGGCAAATGTGGCCATTAGAGGGTTTCTGTTGGTATTTTAAAGGTGCTGGGATTGCGTCTACAAAGAAATCAGAGTAACTGCCAGAAATACTATTATATCATCGTTACAGGCCTCATAACAACAGTATGTTTGATAAAAATTTATGCTAAGACAAAATTACACAAAATTATTTTTTCTCCATAAATTTAATATGCATTAAATTAAGGTTGTAGCAGGTTCCATAGGCAAAAATGCTTTTAGAAAAGAACTGCTTGCTGCTAACTAAAATAATACCAAAGCATTTTCTGTGGGCATTAATTCAGTGACAAGAGCCACAGACAGGTATTTAGTACCTGGAATTTAGTTGAAAATTGCGCCAAGCGCCAGAAGCGCAATGGCGCGTTTCATGGGCATGGCGCCACAGCAAGTTAGCACCAGGCGCCAGCGCCATGCGCCTTTACATAACTACCCATGCCTCACATTACAGGATGCTTTCTAACTGCTTTTAACTAGTGGCATAATCTATATGTTTATGTTACACGGCATCAAGTGAAGGGGGCGCCCAAGGCATTCGGTATCATAGTCATGGTTGTTGTGATAGCACTTGATTTTTCCAGAAAATTGGTGCGGTACATAAGCACTGTCTGTGCGTTCAAAATCTATGGATCTCTAGCGACAGCAGGTTTTAATGCAGAAAGGAATTCATCACATAAGGCAGCAATGATTGGGGAATATTTGATCTGTGGTCTTGGCATGCTTTTAACATTACTTTGGTACTCTGCCTTCACCTATCCACTGTTACCTTATATTTCAGATGTAGTTGCATCTCAAAATAAAAACATTTCCGATGTTCCAATAGGGGTGTATATTCAGCAGGCATTGAAATATGTACCAATATTCATCATTTCATTAGCAGATGTAGTAAATTATGCATTTGCAGCTTTTTCATTTGTTATTGCTGTCCTCCAACAAGGGGCATTCAATGATTTGTGCAAGTATGTAAAAAGCAAGAAAATTTCCAAAAATTTGAATGTCACTAATTTACAATTAAGTTGCTCTACCCATGTTTCACTATGCTTGAATATAGTTGCAATTGATAAATTTGTAATGTGTTTGCTCTTCGATGCTTTTTTTCAGATTGTCTTACTCGCTGCAGGATTTTTCTGGCTTTCCACAGGCTTCCTGCATTACTTTTTAGTTGTTGATACTGATAGGTCTGGATTGGGTTACACTGGTACTATGTTTATGACATTTGGTGTCACAGACTTTCTGTTTGTCCATATCCCAGTAATGACAGCAATAACAAGTCTTAATGAAAAGGTGAGTCAATAAAATGTTGCTTAGTAAAAATATGCTGTACCCAAATATTTGTCTTGATTGAACAGGTGCACTACTTTTCAACCTTACTGACATCATTGTACCCTGTGCCAACAGATGATTCAAAGGTAATAATAATTCAGAATTATTATTATTATTTAGGCATTATTCTGTATTCACATAAATTTGACACACCCAGATGAATTCAATAATAATTTGGCATGCTCAAAGAGTTCCACCTGGCAAATACATTATCAAACTGATGAGCATACCTATAATGAAGCCACTGTTTATCACAGTTTGTTGCAATCATTCTCATTGATGGCAAATTTGAAGAAAAAAATTTTTATTTCCATGTACAAAATTGAAATTGATAATCTCCTCACACTCAGCTGACATCTGTCAATATGTCATATATGATTGTCCTGATCAAAATGGATAAAACAATCCAGATAGATGAATCATGATGTGGTGGCTGAATTTTGTTTGAAAAGTGATAGTGTATTTATTGAATGACACATAAAAATAGGGTGATAAATATTGCACAAGTAATGTTTACATGGTTAACACTCAGTGGCCATGTCTACTAACGATGGCAAACCCCCCGGAAAAAAGTATTTAAATTTTAAGTATTTTTTCTGCTGCAGTTTCACCGCTGCAGTATCGAAGCCACCACTTGTGCCCATATTCATTGTGCGAAAATTCAGTAGTGCACGCACCATTGGCTAGAGGATCTGTGCTGGATACCTACCTGGCATAGTGCCAATAGAAAGGCAAATAAGGCTTGTACATAAACAGTAAATCTTCAAATCCGCGATAGACCGCTAAGGGCGATTTTCGACACTGACACAAAACTTTCGGAATCGATAAATTTATCGATTATCGACACCGACACGAAACTTCTAATCAATAAATTTATCGACTTATCGACGCGGTACACAAAATCTTTGCCAAGAGACCAACCAAATCGTCAATGCGCTCATTTCTTTTGGCCAGGTGCTCGTTAACCCAATTTCTGAAGGTGGACATTTGAATGTGCACCCAGCGACCTCGTTCTTCCTCTGTGACGCCCTGCATTGGGGAGGAAATTCATTTAGCCCTATAAGTTTTGCGAACTTGATGCCTTGCACTCGAAATTTTTTATGTCTCGTGTTGGAACCATGCCAATGATAATGGAAGCATGTGTATTTTGTAAGAAGGTGAAACATTCATTGATGTGAATACTTCAACGTATAACTTATAACTGCAATGAAATTTTCAAATTTTTATGAAAATCGCCATTGGCACGCTTCCAGCGTGAACTACGCGCGGGAATGTGTAAAGTCACTAGAGTTTAGTCAGAAAAATTTCATCACCAAACAATGAGATCCGGATTGAATCTTGCTGCATATTATTATCGGAAACAAGGCTCAAACAAGCACATCCACGCGCACACACAGAGCAAGCTCAATATGTTGAAAATTATTTTTAAGGCAGTTCTAATTTTACAATTTTGAGTTTGCCAATGCAAATGCACATGCACAGTAGATTCAACGGACATCAGACTTAGTATGAAGGAAACCTACCATAACCCATCTGAATAATGAACCGAAAATTATAGATTTTTTCATCATAACATCTCGTTTTTACTATGGAATAATTAATCACGAAATTTATCACAAGAATATTTTATTCATTAGAATATTGTAGCATTCTGGACATACTTTGCGGTCCGCCGAGTACCGTATTACCTCGAAATACCCCCAGGGGGTTTATTATTTCGCCAGCAAAATTGGGGGGGGGGGGGTTATTCCAGGGGAGGTCTATTTTTCCGCCAGAAATTTTTGGAAATTCCCCATATTCAGACGTATGAAAATCAAACAATTACATAGATGTACATGTTTTTATAGTCATATATGACTGTATATACACACCCTTCCCTAACGTCACTCAATCATCGGTTTTAACGTGTGTTCTGCATTGTACAGATCACAAACTGTGTTATTTGTCATTTACGCTCTCTTTACATTCACTTTTAGGGGGGGGGGTTTCGAGGGGGGGTTAATTCAAGGGGGTAATTCGAGGTAATACGGTACGTGTAAAAATTGTGACCTGTATGCTCTTTGCAGCCCTGGCTTCGCTGGACCGCGCCTCGTGCGAGTAAACGTAAGGCATGGTTTTGGCAATAAAAAATAACCTCTAATAAATATTATTTAAATAAATAAATATCGTGTTTTAAGGCGTAGCCATTTCCCATAAACCGCTGCGACAAAGCTCCTCCGTTAGAATAGCAAAGTACACAAAAGCACAAACACAAAGTATTTATAGGTATTTATGTTTATAATACAAATAAAAATGAACACCAAAAATACAAGTCAGGATGTGTTAGTCCAGCTAAAAAAGTCGCTATACGTTCACGCAATGACTCACAAAAAAAGAAAAATGATTCTGGCCCAAAAATTTGAAGACACCTGAAAGCCAAGCGAGCTAATTGTTGCATTTAGGCACAAAATCGACCAGTCAATAAAAATGCGGCAATGCAGTCGATATAAACTAGATCGCAAGTTGCGAGGTGAAGACTACAATTTTTCGAATGCAAACTTGTCAAGTGGGGGGGGGGGTAAATACATGAACATGCTCCCAGTTACTGCTGGGGTGACAAATTGGAAACAAAAACACTCAAATTATGTCACAATGTCACATCCTTGAATAACTTCGCGTGTAAAGTGATTTGGGGCAAAATTACCCCCCGCTCAAATAACTCCCAGTATCCGTTAGTTAGAGAATATTTTGCCAAAGCATAAAATCACAAGATGCCTAGATGTGCGCAAAATAATTCAAATCGTAAAAACATTTTCAGTTGCATACTACAATGACCTTGCAAACACACCTTGCACGCGTGGTTCACGCTGGAAGGGTGCCAGCGTTATTTCACGCAAACGACTTCCATAAAAATACAAAAAACATCAAAAATATTGTCATAACGTTTTATGTTAACATATTCATATTTACAGACATCGCATGCATTTATCATCATTGGCACGCTTCCAACGTGAGACATAAATAACAACGCTTCAGTGGGCTATTTTGAAAAAAGCAGTCTATCAAAACACTATCCACATCAGCCACAATCACAACCAGAGCTCAAAATCTGACAAGCACCCCTGCACACCTATAAAACATCCCAACCCAGGTGCCCAGCAAAAGCTAAAAGATGGAAGGCAGCAGAGCGGCACAATTATGTGCAAACATTGCACATCGACCGAGATCCACCCCAGAGACCCGAAAGCCATCAAATCGAGATATGTACGTAAAGCGAACGGTCGCGTGTCACATTTTTGTGCCTATTTTACCCGAGTGGATCGAATCAGCTGGGTGGAATTGTGGGATTTGATTTTTGACGGTTTCGGGTTGGCAAGCTGCCAAACGGAAACGCGTTGAAACGCGCGAGTTGCTAAAAGGACTATCAGAACTACTGATGTTAAAAGCGCCAGGACTGAGCGCCAAGCGCGCCATGGCGCTTTTACGAACCTCAGCTCCAAGCGCCAATGGCACCGGAGGAAAATGGCGCCAAGCGCCATTGCACTTTTTGCATCACTAATCAGAATTATCACTGAGAACTGGGGAAACTGGTTGCCACGGTGAAAATGTTTGCTGGGAATTCACTCTAACAAACAATTTTTTTGTCAATTACCTATAAAATTACGCAACACAAGTGAGTCTCCTCAGTTGACCATCATATGTATTCCCAGATATCCGCACCAAAAACCTCAGGTATGCACAATAAATACAACAGCAAGAGCAGAATCGAAACACATTCAGGAAGAGGTAGCCAACCAAACATAAGACCAATTAACTACATTGTGTGACGTATTCTACCGTAAATCCGCGAAAAAGACCCCTAGAATTACCCCCCTGCTGGCAGGGTCAGGAAAAATAAGTCCCCCTCTGTGATGGGTGGAAAAGATGTTGCATAAATAAAAATCATCAATGAAGTCAGACAGACCAAGTAAAGCTATAAAGTAATATAAAGAATGTCAGCATACGGCAGGAACAGCAGATATTTTACACACTGTAATTCTGAGTAAAAAATAACTTCACCCTTGAATAACTCCCCACTCAAAAACTCTGACAAAAAACTCCACTTGGGAGTCATTCTTCAAGGATTACGGCTAATGACTTACTTAGCAGCAGTTTAATAACTCGAAAATTTTACGACGAAAACAGAACGCATATAATCGAAATCGACACGATGGCGCTACGCACACTGAAGCCGAAATATTCGGCATACGCACGTTTTCATCTGCCGAATCCGAACTAAAAAAATGCTGTTCGGACGGTTTTAGACCAGCATTTTTGGGTCCAGACATTCAGCAACCGTACGAATTCGGACAAATTCGGATGGATTTAGATGATTTTCCAGCATTTTTGGTCATATGCTGAATTTAACATTTCAGCATCTTGTGAAAAAATTGTATCCGGACACTTTCATTTCAGCAAACCAGTTCAGCAATTGGCAGAACATCTACTGCTGTGAAATGATCCAGATCTCATCTAGTTTTTCATACATCTTCATGAAACATTTTTTATGAACATGTATGAACATGATCTTCAAAAATGAAGACCATAAATTTTTTTTAAAAACTGCTCATTCTTGAGATATTGTAGTTCAGCACAGTTCAACAGTGTGTAAACAGAAAAAACGTACGAACCATTTTGGGAATTTGGGCAATGTGTGTACATGAGTAGGGTTCAAACGGGATTGACTTTTCGGGATCAGGATCGGGATCGGGATTCACTTTTTGAGATTTCGGGATCGGGATTGGCCGGGATTGGGGTCACGGGATCGGGATTGGGATAGGCATTTTTCCGGGATCGGGATTGGGTTCTAGGGATAGAAATTTTGGCCATTTTTCTGGCATTCACAGTTGTTCATAAAGGTCTCAAAACACTGTTGGATGCCAGAAAAGTGGCATAAAATTGACGCTGGGGGTTTGCATCCACTTTTTTGCATGCAAAAACGTCATTATTTCACTTTTTATAATTTCCACTAATTTTTCCGGGATCGGGATCCCGGACTTGGGAGTTTCTCGGGATCGGGATCGGGATTTGAAAACTTTTGGGATCGGGATTGGTATTTTTGAGATTTCGGGATCGGGATCAGGATTGGGGTTTCAGGATCGGGATCGGGACTGGTAAATCCCGGAATTTCACGGGATCGGGGATCGGGATCCCGTTTGAACCCTATACATGAGCGAATAGTAATGATAAACATTGGAACAGCACGTGCCTAGGGTGTCAAAAAAATTTTGTTATGGAAAATGGAAACGGAAATTTTTTTGCACTTGCCAGAAAACGGAAATAAAATTTCAGCAACAAGGAAAACAAGGCCGGAAAACTGGAAATGGAAAAATGAAATTTTGCCAGAAAACAAAAAAAATTGTGGAAATTTCCTGGAAATGCTAAAAATTGCTGAAATTTTGATGGAAAATGGAAAAAGTCACATAATTGAAAACCTGCATGCATGTTTACCAGTTTGGCTGAAACAGAAAACAGACAATTGAGCCAGAAAAGGGGAATATGAGGCTGAAAAACTGAAAATTGAGCCTGAAAACGGAAAAAAGGCAGAAAAACTGAAAATTCAGCCGGAAAAACTGAAAATTCAGCCGGAAAAAGGCAGAAAAACTGAAAATTTAGCCAGAAAAGGGATAATTAGCCAGAAAAACAGGAACGGAAATGGAAAAAAATTTTGTAGTCGGAAAACGGAACGGAAAACGGAAAAATTAATTCAATTACTGGAAAACGGAATGGAAAATGGAAAAAAATTGCCTGCAGAAAACCGAAACGGAAATTTGTCACCCTAAGCATGCCTGCAAACCAGATTGTTGAAAGTAATCAATGTTTTCAAAGTTAATGTAAAATATTCATTTTTAGTCACTCCTGAGTGCAGAAAACGTATAGTAGAATTTTTTACTTTTATTTCCATGGGAAAATGTAAAAGTAAGTATTTTTGAAAACGATGACCATAATTTTCACTAGAAGTCACCCTTAACCCCAATTTTCATCCTTTTTGCCACTGCACACATGAAGTTGTGCATACACTGTAGCGTCTGCCAAGCAGGGTTGGTTTTAGTAAAATTATTTTTACTGAAGCTGCAGTAAAATTGTAAATAAATTATATTTTATTTTTATTTTTTCTTCAATTTTCCATTTTTATTTTATTTTTTTATTCTTCAATTTTCCATTTTATTATTATTTTATTTTTATTTTTTATTCTTTGTGACCAGGATTAGTTTTTGTGAAATTCTTTTTACTAAAATTGTAGTAAAATTGTATAAAAATTGTATTTGATTTTTTTTCTTCTGAGATTTTGCCAACCCTGCTGCCAAGTAAAACCAATAATTATCCAAAATTTAGTTGACACAATTTTTGATGTCAACTAGTGTCAGGGGTATTCTAGTTTTCGGCCCTCCTGGGTGTTGGATAGATAGCAAATCACTCCTCCGGAGGGATAGATAGCTGAAAATTTTTCTGGGGGGGGGGGGTTCGCAGGGGCTCAATATATAGGCATAGAAGGGAGGAAAAGGAGAAAAATTGCTGAAAGTAGGTGAAAAATGGCTAAAAATGGGTATATAAGGACATATAGTACTAAAAATAGCTCAAAATAGGCAGTTAGATGCACGAACTAGTGATTTTGGAGGTGAAAATCTATATATAGGTATGAAAATAGCGATTTTGAGCGAAAATTAGGGTATAGTTTCCCAAAAATCGCTCCAGATAGGTAGATAGCTGGCCGATTGGGGGGAGGGGTTTAGGGGATAGTAGCCCAAAATTTTGCCTCCGGGATAGATAGATAGCTGAGTGGCCTCTGGAATAGATAGATAGCTGGGCGATTTGGGGGGGGAACCCCCCCTTTCCTACTAGGGTTCAAACGATATATCGTATCGAATATCGAATATCGGATATCGACCATTTTTTAATATCGAATATCGAATATCGATATCGAAAATTTTGAAAAAATATCGAATATCGAATATCGATATCGAAAATTTTGAAAAAATATCGAATATCGATATCGAATATCGACCATATTTTCGATATATCGAACCTGTATAATGTCCTGAATTAAGTTATCATTTTTGTTTTGAGATATTTGTGATTAATTTGATTTGCTTATAGTATCTAAGTTGATGAGTAAAAGTAAAGTATTTAATGTCATCTTTGTTGGAGTGCTTACTCTACATTTCTTGTATTGGGTTTGGCCACATACCTACTGAACTACCTACCTCAAATTTGAAGCCAGAAAATGCTGATATGCTGCTTTTTTGCAACATGCCCTTAAACAATTGGGTTATAAGTATGAATTGTAATATCTACCAATTTTTGTTTGTCTGATACAATTTGATTCTTCATGTTTTTTCTTCGATTTTCTCATTCTGACCATTGTAAACCTTGTTAAAATCAATTGTACTTTTCAGTAAAGAGATAATCAACCATGTTTGCAACCATATGAAAATACAATATGCTGCTTGAAATATGCCTTGCTATACCAAAAGCTAAATATCGAATATCGAAAATATCGAAATATCGATATCGAATATCGACCATTTTTTTGTATCGAATATCGAATATCGATATCGAGAGTCCATATCGTATCGAATATCGATATCGAAAATTTTGAAAAAATATCGAATATCGAATATCGATATCGAAAATTTTAAAAAAATATCGAATATCGAATATCGATATCGAAAAGTGATATCGTTTGAACCCTATTTCCTACCCCTGACTAGTGTGTGTGACAAGATATAATTGATGACAATTTTTGATGTCAACTTTATGACAAGTTATAATTAGTTACATTCTCTGTACAGCATCAACTTCGGTCAATAGACAATAGTGATTATGTATATTGGATAGGGTTGGCACTAGGGTCGAAACGGAATCCCGATCCCGATCCCAAAACATTTCGGGATTTGGTGGTCCCGATCCCGATCCTGAAACCTCAATCCTGATCCCAATCCCGAAATCTCAAAAGCCAATCCCGATCCCGATCCAGAAACTTTCAAAATCACAATCCCGATCCCGAAAAAATTTATACAATCCCGATCCGTATCCCAGAAAATTTGGTCAACCTCATTAAATGCCCTTTTTGCATTAATAAATTTTAACCAATGTCCACTTTATGCCTCTTTTCTGGCATCCAGACGTGTTTTTGAGCCTGTTTTGTGAAAACATTGGCAAAAAACGTGTATATTAGAATGTTTTCAAAAATGCCATTACCGATCCCAAAAAATGCCAATCCCGATCCCGAAAGGTCAATCCCGATCCCGAAATCTCAAAAACCAATCCCGATCCCGATACCAAAAGGTCAATCCCGATCCGATCCCGAGATCTCAAAAACCAATCCTCGTTTATCTTTGCATTTCAGCATTTGAGATTTTATCCTATTGCTGAATGTTTCCGCATGAAAAAGTGTACGCATCTTTTGAATGCTGAAATACATGCTGAATTGACAAACCGCCTAATTTTCAAGAGTACGGACGATTTGAGTTCAGCAAGTTTTTTTCTATTCAGCATTTAATTCGGCATTTGTCAAAAACGTGCGTATGCCGAATATTTCGGCTTCAGTGTGCGTAGCGCCATTATCCTACACATTTACAATATCGATTGTCATTCGGCAAAGACAAACACCCCCCGCCATAAAAAAGCCACAAAACCATTTTCACACGTTAAAAACAGTTCCGACTAGGCACTAGGGTGTCAAAAAAATTTTTTTACGGAAAACGGAAAGGGTAAAATTTTAAAGCTGCCGGAAAACGGAAAGGGGAAAAAATTTATCAGCCGGAAAACGGAAAACGGAAAGGGTAAAAATTTTCATCTGCCGGAAAACGGATAAGGTAAAAATGTTACTCCGGAAAACGGAAAGTTGACACCCTAGTTCCGACCGGCTCACCACCCCCAGTGCCCGTAATTCCGGATCGAAAACAAGAGAGAATGATTCAGGGCGTCGCGGACAGTCACTCAGCGCGGTCTATTTGCGATCGGGGCGACCGATTCACAAAACGATTTGTGTGCAGTTGTGATTTGGCGCCCGGTCGAGATATATAATGCGGCCGCGCCGCATGGCGGCCGAAAGTACGAAGCTCGCGGCCGCGGCGGCAGCAGATTTCACTCAATAGTTGCAGTTGCGTCCAGAAATCATAGCGGCGCGTCACATGCGGCACGGCCACAAGTTGCGCAGCGCAGCGCGGTCGCCGCGCCGCGCACACGGCACACCGGCACATAGTTGTTAAAACGTATTTACGTTTACTCGATAAATACGTATACTCGAGTACAGAGTAAATACGTTTACGTTTGCTCCCGAACAAAGTTCCTGTACTCGCTTTTACGTATACTATTTGAAAGTACTCGAGTACAGAAAACGTATTTCTGATAGGCGTTGAGTTTTTGGGTTTTGAGTGAAAATTGAAGCAAAATTTCTCAAAAATGCTCACTTTTACGTTTTCTAGGTAAAAAGTATTTTACTCACATTTACACAGGACGAAAAGCAAAAAAATTTCTGTACTCGGGGGGGGGGTAAAAATTAAATGCTTTACGTTTAGTTTAAAAAAGTTCAATACTTTTAACAACTCTACCTAGCACACCTGGCAGCGGCAGCCAAACGGATATTAGCGCTGCCCGCCGCCGCCAGTTCCGATCCAAAATCGCGCCGCAGTTGCAGCGCGGCCGTTACGGCTCCTTTAGCGGCCAGGTGCCGCTGCCGCGGCGGCCATTGTCGCGGCCCGGCGCCCCCCTTTTCGACTGCGCAATCTATTTGTTTACATTGGTAGATCCAACAGTGCGGCAGGGGAAGAGCGCCGCTGCGCGCACACTTCGCGGAAGAAATGAGGATTTTGGGTTTTGAAAAGTCAGAGTTTTTGAAAGTCGACACCCGAGACACACTCAGGAAGCAATGAATAGACACAAAAGGTTGATTCGATCGAAAGAGAAGCCATTATATAAATTTACATAAACTTCAAAATGCATTTGGACATTTACACATTTCACGCCAACACAAAATGGGGAATCACAGAACGATCACGACCACTCAAAGTGCATTTCACCAAAATACTCAAAATTCACACCATACCCGCCCAAATCCAACCAGTATAATCAAAACGATTGTGCACACCCAATCCGCCGTTCAGATGCCCGTCCAAGGACCTGTAAAATACCCTGGAAAGTGTAAAATGTCATGCAAGGTGTCAAAAGTCACGTAAAATGACCTGCAAAATGTAAAATGTCGTGCACTGTCAAAAGTCATGTAAAATGACCTGCAACCGGGTTGCCATTTTGCAGGACATTTTCCATGACTCTTGACACTTTGCATGACACTTGACATTTTACAGGGCACTTTACAGGGTTCGGGACTGCACCCAGCACGTGCGCATCACAGAGCCAAATCTTCCAGTTCCGACTCGGACATGGAAGAGTCGATCTCGTTGGTGATGCTCGTCCGCTTGGAGGTCAGCTTCAGGCCGCAGCAGCGGCACGTCTGCAGATTGGACAGTTTCATATAATAAAACATGCCGTCTTTTTTGATGATGTGGCCGCGTGGAAAAGAAATATTGACAATACAATACACTGTAACACCGACGAAGATCGGAAACTCGTGAATCTGTTTTGAACACATTTGAGTTTACAAGAATGAATTAACTTCGATCGCCATCACCTGTAGATCGACAGATTGCTAATTCTGGTGAATTCAAATGTGCTCAAAACAGAATAATGAGCTTACCAAATTTCGGTGTACGGATGTGTGTAATGCCAATATGGTTATTTCTAATGTAGGCGTAATTCCATACATAGCTTACATCATTTTAAATATTCAAATTATTATTTTTCCGTTTCTATTGTGAGAGGACGGCTTCAACCACTGTTTTAAGGGTTCGATCGATTATAGCCAGCGAATAAGTAAGTACCACTATCGGGATGAAACGTATGAGCCTTGATGATAAAAATCTATAAAAATCCAAAAAAGTCCCCTGACCCCTCAACACACCTGCCTCCTATTATAGCACTGAATGCAATATGAAGAACGACACTTTTCATTGGCACACTGCGCAAAGTTGTCACTGTCGCTCATGGCGCCCGCTACAGAACACACGCAGCAGTACTGGCGGGCGGTGATTGTGAACGGTAAAAGTCTGCGATTTGGAACGTTTTTGGAACGTTTTTTTTGGGGGGGGGGGGTGACGATAGATAGATGGGTTGTGGCCATGGCACAGAAATGTTTGGTTAGAATGGGGATGGAAAAAAACGTTGTTTTGTTTCAACGACCGTTTTAAAAAAACCCACACACACGCTTTTTTAGCAAACTGGCAAAAGCTGTGGAGTAATGTTATTGTACGTTATTAAACTGCTAGTTAACAAACTGCACATTTTATTAGTGGATATTTACAGAAATGGCAGAAATACCAAATGTATTTACAATGACAAAAAACCTCTGCGACGCGAGACGAGAATAACTGCTCATTGCATAGAAATACATAGAGCAATGTGACCACGACAAAAACATACTTATTTGCCAATCTGCCAAGCTTCCCTTCTACTTTGACACCGCGCCCATATGCCTTCAATTTATCTCGAATAACCGGAGCCTTTTCCTTAATTTTCTGCACAGTCGGGAGAAAGTGTCAATTGGAGGATTGCCAAAAATGACAAAAAAATCCACCAACGGCGAGAGTCAAATCAAAAAGACCCCTCCTTTTCTGCAACAACTTCATGTACAGCACCATGGCTCTGACGCGTGCCCGTCTGGGGCACTCACAGACCCTGTAAAATGCCCTGTAAAATGTGAAATTTCATGCAAAGTGTATAAATTAATGTAAAATGCCCTTCGTTTGTCATTTTACACGACATTTTACTAAACGTTTGTCACATTGAATGACATTTCACCATTCACAGGTCATTTTACAGGGTTTGGGAGTGGCACCTGGGGTAATGTCGGTCCAAAATGTATGGGCGCGTGCGTCGCGCGTAAATGATCAGCACGGCCGATACGTAGACAAGGACGGCCATCCAGAACAGGAACTGTTGGCGATGAGCCATGTTTTTATATTGTTTAAATACGTCAGTGTGTGGCAAAGACTCGAGAATCTAGTGGCAGCATTTTAGGCGCTTTTCAGTATAACCGATCGATGAATGGTTGGAGCTATATTGGCCACCGTTTTGGTATATTTTGTGTTCAAAGTCAATTTGGTGGGAGCAGCTCCATCCCATGTCAAGCGACAAATTTCGGGAAATCGTTAAGTGCGCTGTAAACTTCTAGGTAAAGACCTTCAAAGGACCTCTTCGAAGTACGTTTCAGGTAAAATGTCAATTTCAAGTAATTTCCAATTTATCAATGTCAACATGCATCGTGATTAGTGATGGAATGGCGGCTGGCGCGAATTAGATGGCGCCACGCCATGGCGCCATTGGCTCTGGGCGCCATTTTTTCTGGCGCTTTTCCACCACTATGGGCCCACACACGCTAGTTGACATCGACACCAAATGTCAACTGGTGCCGGTCCCGATTCAAAGCTTGTTGACGAGCGGACGAACGACGTTCAAACGCAAGCTTTGAATTGGGAACGGAACCAGTTGAGATTTGGTGTCGATGTCAACTAGCGTGTGTAGGGCCTAATCGCGATCCAAATAGGCTCCGCCCACAAACGGTGATCAGGTCGTAGTCGGGCTCGCTGGGTTCCTCCTCGAAGCACTCCTTCCACTGGTCGACGGCCGCCTCAGGTTCTTGTAGCGCCACGATTGAGGTGAGGAAATTGCGCATTACTGCGGCGATTGTGCCTGAAATGAGGGGTGGTTTTATTTATTGGAAAGGGATGCCCCCCGGAAATGGATCGGAATGAGATGAAAAAGTCACGTTTACAAATTGTTTAATGCTTATTTTTTATGATGAGCCTAAAATATTCTGATAAACAGGCGCTCCGGTACCAAATGGGTTTATCAAAATTCCAAGACGGTGGGATATTTATGTAAGTAATTGAAAAGTGGTGGTAAAAATCGTTTCAGCTGTCACTTCCAGACCCTGGAAAATGTCAAATGTCATGCAAAGTGCCAAAAGTCATGAAAAAAGTTACCTACATTAAAAATATTTTTTCACTGGTAGCTTGACATTTTTCATGACATTTTACATAACTTCTGATACTTTGCATGACATTTGATTTTTTTCAGTATCTGGGAATGGCCTTCCGATAACGAACAATAATGTAGACGCCAGTTCGAGGGAACACGCTGGAATTCGGTAATTTGAGAAACACCAATCCCACAACAATGAAAAACAAAAAAAAACGACAACAAGACACCATTGCCAGAAATATCGATGGTGAAAAACGGCGGCACATCTTCCGCTATGGACTGGTTGTTAAAGTAGTAGTGCAGTTCGCTGTAGAACTCGTACAGCACGATGTCGCCCACGATGAACGCGAAGGGGGGCAGCAATAGCACCGTGACGCAGCACCAGCGGCGAACCAAAATCTGAATAGAGGCATTACCGTATTTTCTCGAATAATTCCCTGGAGAGTGATTTTTTCGTATTTATTTCTCGCTTTTTTGAGGGAACTATTCAAGAGGGGGAACTATTCGAGAGAGGGAACTATTCGAGAGAGGGAATTATCCAAGGGGGAACTATCAGACAGAGGGAATTATTCAAGGGGGCAATTATTCAAGGGAGAAATTGGTATTTGGTCAGGATTTTCACGCGTGTTTCTATGGACTCATTTCACGAAATATGTTTTATTTACGAAATAATTTGTCATTTTTGTTTGAATTGGACACAAAATTTTTTCTTACGGGGGCAACAATTCAAGCGCACGGGATGCTCATTCAAGCAAATACGGTAAGCTCAAATCACGCCCAACCCCCTCCACCCCCAAAACACTCACCGCCCACTCCACCCCCGCCGGCCTAGGTCTACACGGCTTTATGCACTTTGAACTCTCGCTCAAGCCCAGCGGCAGCAACGTGTCCATGTCGGCCATGGCGCGGCGCCGGTCGATAGCCACGAACGCGGGCGTTTCGAAGTAGTTTTCGAGCATGTCCGACTGGGTGGGGGGTTGGGCATGGGGGGTATCCAGAATATTTTGGGGGACAACCCCCCACCCCCGCCCTTTGGAGACCCCAGAATGACTGATAGGTGTTTGAGACCAGACACTGGAGGGTAAGTTTGATTTCGGTTTAGAAGTAGTTTTGCCCATCATCAGACTTGTGTTGCGTTTTCGCAGGGTACATTGAAACTGAACGTTCAGGATTCGTACTGTTCAAAATCTACTTAATCTGAATAAAATCGCATTTGGACGTTTTCAGTTCAGCATTGTTATGGCCGCCGTACAGCGACATATTTATATTAGCCCCCTCCAAGCTCGAAAACAGCGTATTTTGCATCATTCCAAAGTTCAACGTTTGAAATTTTTCCACTGTAAAACAGTTAAAATGTTGCCCCCTTGCCGATTTGTCAAACCACATAAAACAACTGAATAAAAAATTCGCTTGAAACAACGGGTACCAGCCAACCCCAGTCAACCCTCACGCAGGGACGTATCCAGGATTTTTGAGCGGGGGGGGGCTGCTTGTTTACGGAGGCCGGCGAGGGGGGGGGGCTCAGCCCCCCCCCCCCTTAAATTTTAGCTACATAGTGGCGGAATAACGCCATGGCGCTTGCGCCATTAGTAGGCGCCACGCCATGGCGCCAATGGCGTCGGCGCCAGCGCCATGGGACGCTGTATATGTATGTAAAAATACATACAAAACAGCAAAAAGCACTATATTGAGTGTATTTATAACGATTTGCGGCCACATGTAGCAAATCTGATGATAGTACCTTATGTCTGGTGACGAATGCGCGCTTGCGCGCAAAATTTTTTACACTGACGTTGAAAAAGTCGCAATTTCTGGTCACTCTCTTGTCTCACCCCGGGAAGGGGGGGGGGCTGCAGCCCCCCCCGCCCCCCCTGGATACGGCCCTGCCCTCACGTTAAAGCAAAAAAATGAAAAAACAAAGCTCACCCTCAAATACACTTTCCTATATATGCAGGAAAACAAAATGGGCAACAAAAATATCATCGGCAATAGGCTTATTTCAATTAACATCGCAATTATATGCTTCAGCTGCCTGTAAAAACTCGTAGCCGCTTCCCATTTTTCCACCATCGATTGTACGACAACGGTCAAATTGCTGTCAATGTCAAAATCGGCGTCATATTTCCGCTCCAAATGCAGTTCGAAATACATGTCGCCCTGGTGAGTGAGTGAGAATATTTAGATGCCGTATTACCTTGAATAGTAGGCACGTTTACGCTACAATAAGAGGTGCCTTTCTAATAAGAGGTGCAATTTTTGCTTTTTGAATGTGATGAAATAAATAGGCATCCCTCCAATAATTAAAAGGCACAGCTGGCAGCCTGCCAGAAAGGCATCATTAGCATTGATTCGATGAATTTGGACTCATGGATGAGCAGTGGTCTAGATGAGCGACGGATTTAGATGACCACAAACAAATAGACTTTTTAACAGTTTCATTCCCCCCGCATTAATTTTCCAGGATTCGAAAAGATAATTAGGTAAAATGCGCAGTGTGTAACATCCGTTTAGACTTATACGTTTCCCAATATCATTAAAACACATCCAAGAAAACGCGCACCTCAATTTTCTTGGCCACATCGACAATGGCTTTCTCGATTCGATCGAAAACATGTTGCTTAATCTTATCGCCTAGGTAGCCGGGAAGTCCGCAAGCTTTTACCACTGCTTCTTGGAGGGTTTTTGATACCTGTGGGGGGGGGGGGGGTGGATGCATGCGGCAATATTTAAGCAGGGGTTACCTCTGTAAAAGACTTGAAAATGTCGATTTTTGTTAGACTCTGGTTACTACTTTGATTGACACTGCCTTTTGGGTTCTCACTGGTCGGCATGGGTCTCCTGAGGCCAATCCCGCAAAAAGTGAAATGAAAAGTGAACAATGACAACAAAAACAGACGGCAAGTGACAGGAAAATGCAAAAATAACATAAAATAATTAATTTTTATATATTTTTTAAACTTTTTTTCTTCGTTTTTAGTGTTTTAATTTTTTTAAATTAATTTTTTTTGTCACTTGCCATCTGTTTGTTAAATTTATTTTACACTTATCATTTCACTTTTCCTTTTGCGGAATTGGCACCTGGTCGTGATCAAGGGGAGTTAACCAGGGGGTATACAGGTGAGGGAACTTTTTGCAAAATTTGTGGTAACATTTATGGCTTTGTCAATACCCAGATCGGTTCTGGATAATCCATTTTGCCGGGATTCCATTCGAACAAAGGGAAACACCGAAAGATGGCCTAGTTCTGAATGCAACAATCACTCACCGTGCAAATTTTCGAAATCCATTTTACCACTGAGCACATAAATCCAAAGATCCCCATAACATCGCGACACCGTGCTTCAAATTCAACGAATATTCTGCTGCACTGTAAAGTGATTTACGAGATTTTTGAAGCAAAAGCTAAGAGCCTAAAATGATAAGGCAGCGTTTACACGATTTCATGTACTGACAAAAAATTTTAGTGAAAAAGTTCCATAATTCCGGAATAAAGTTCCATATCTGCAAGAAAAGCCAGTGTCCTCACTAGTTTTTTTTTGGGTTTTTCTCTTATCGAATATTTAATGTTGACATTCAATATAAAACTACGAAATATCGTTTTTAACTATCTTTTATGCCTAACATCAATTTAAGCGAAACAAAAACTTACGAGCCAGTACGGCGACAGGCTCATCTTACACGATAGGTTAAAAGAAAGACGTTCCAGCCACATGAAGCCATTTTTGATTTTCGCCGCCAATCTGCAAAAACAAAGCACGGTGAAGATTTTAGAACGAACGGAAAAACAGGCCACAATTTGTCTACACACACTAGTTTTCACCGTGACTTCGTGGGAAAACTGAATTATATCAAATGCAGAATTATCAACACGGTTGAATGATTTTATTAAATTTTAATGTGAATTCAAATTAATGAAAGTTAAAATTTGAAAACTAAAACACATTAAGCCTACAATAAGAGTAAGCTGAATGTCGCCATGTGGCCATTTCAGTTTTCACAGAAGTCACGGTGAAAACTCGTGTGTGTAGGGCCATTCCCGCATGAACCCTGTCAGTCAAGTGACTGATGAATTTGAGGTAAAGATTCAAGTGAATTTTCACGCCATGCCAAGTAAATAACTGATATCAATGTCAAAAGGTTACAACGAAGATTAAACGGTACTTGACAGTTGACACATTTCTTAAGGTGCATCTGAACTATGGTATATCCCAGGGTAGTTATTTTTCGTGAGAAGTTTTAGAGGAGGAGTTATTCAAGGCGGGTGTTATTTAAGGGGAGTTTTTTCCCCTCAGAACTTTCAAGAAAACTGCACTTCATTCATTGTATGAAAACATTTCATCAACTCATGTAATCCCGGTATTTAACAGTTCAACAAAAACAAGGTATCCATGCTAAAATTCGTGTTCGGCACCCGAATTTTTCAAATACACATTAGATACCTACACATATTCAATACCGAGAGGGAGGAGTTATTCAAGCGGGAGGAGTTATTCAAGGGAATTATTTTTAACTCACCTGACCAACAGGGGGGGGGTATTCAAGGTGTTATTCAAGGGTATACGGTAGATATCTGAACCTCGTCAGTTAAATGTAAGGGCGCAGGGACGGCCAGAGAAAACGAAAGTTGGACGAGTACATTTACCTCACGATCAACTCATGGAAAATACGCATTTCTTTGCGAATCCTATGAGTCAATTCCTTCAGCTGTAATTGGGCGGCTTTTATAAAAGGGAACTTTTCCAAAAGGGCGTTTGCGGCCATGCCCCCAGCCTGTGTTTCGTGACGATAATATTGTGCAAAGGAAGAAACATAAACATTAGCATATTGGGCCCACACACCAACGATGGGTATGTTCTCCAATAAAAAACACTTTCTGTGTTTTGAGTTTTTCAAAAATGAATACCTGTGTTTTGAGTTTTTTTGACGAAAAAAACTTGAGTAACTCTGTTTTTATTTCTGTGGTTTTTGTAAAAACTTGAGTTCTTTGAGTTTTTTCTAAAAAACTCGAGTTTTTTTCCAAAAAATTCAAGTTTCCCCGCAAAAAATTCTGATATACATCATTTTGATCTGGAAACAGTGGTTTTCTTATAAAACATTGGTTTTACACATGTTTTAACCCCACATAACATTTGTGTATTCATTCAAGTGTGAAAAAAGTCTTTAAAAATGTCCACAATGAGGACATCAACATCACAACACCAGCAACAAAATGCCCAGAATGACAATTTACACAGTACTCCAAAATTCTGCAATGGATGTGCACTGTATGGAAGAATTGGATTTGATTTGAACTACAACTACCATATTTCCTCGAAATACCCCCATGAGGGTTTATTATTTTGTCAGAAAGTTTTGTAAGGATCATAGAAAATAGTAGGCATTTATGTACCCAAAACAGGTTATAAATGCATACAAACAGGATATATTTGAAATAAACATGTAGATAGCTACACAACCTAGTACAGTCTGTGTAGCTGTGATTCGAATTAGCAGTAATAAATACACCGTGTTCATTGGATACATGATGTACATCATCCCGGGGGGGGGGGGGTTTATTATTTCATCAGTCCATTTTGAGGGGGGTTAATTTTAGGTAATAAGGTATACTTAAATGTCGAAACTTAAATTGTCAAATCCACCATGAGATGTGCACACCATCTTTAATTTCTTTTTTTGTACCATTATAAAATATGAATACATTATGTACATATTTACATACTATACATGCATATCTTATGATGTTTAGTTTAACTGAATGAGTGTGCATTCAACCGCTTTGCTAAAAAACACAAAAACTCAAAAAACTTTTCTGTGTTTCCGTGTTTCTGTGTTCTCCAAAAAAAAACTCATTTGAGTTTTGAGTTTTTCAAAATTTATGAGTTTCCGTGTTTCTGTGTAAAACAAAAACACAGAAACTCAATGAGTTTCTGTGTCCAATTTCTGTGTTTTTTCCATCGTTGCCACACACACTAGTTGACGTCGCAAATGAATGCCAGATGAATGTCAACTAAATAACACAAAAAATTTTGAAGGATCACATTTACAGAAACAATGCAAATCAAGTATCACGATATAAAATTAACCATGCTCTATCGCATAGACAAGTTGAAATCACATAATAAACCAAAATTCAGTTGACATGACTTTTGATGTCAACTAGTGTGTGGGCCCATTCAATTGCGACTGAGACAAAACCTCTTTTCTTTCATTGGCGACTTTCTGTTGGACACAGTCCATGGCACGCAGCAAAGACACCTGGTTCTCATCCATATTTGTAGCAGGGCCCTTGAAATGTAAATAACAACTACCGTATTTCCTCAAATTATAGCAGTTTTGAAAGGCAATGTACAATGTTGGAATTTTATTGCCATGTAAAATACTGTCATAACTTCTTTGTCAGCACTTGATGCTTCCAACACTAAAATGTGCATTCACCCAAAATTTGGATTATCGTATTTCCTCGAAATACCCCTGCTAGGGGTAGGGATGGCCAAAAAGGTTTCTTTTCAACGACAGCCCGCGTTTTTTTCCAAAAACAGGGTTTCATTTTAAAAAAAACCCGTTTTTTTTCAAAAGCTCCCAGTCCCAGATATGGCTGAGTCAACGTATACAGGTAAATCAGAAAGGGACAGTACTTTGTGATGTTATATATAGCCGTAGAATGGCTGTGGAGCCATGGGATATCATTATGTGGTGATTTCTGTCAAAAATAACCGTTTTATGTCGACTTATTATGTATATCGGCTTTTGTCGAACATTCATGACTTCAAGTAAAGTTGGCCATGGAATAGTGTTTAAATTAGGTTGCAATAGAAGGCTGATCTATTAGCAGTGATTTTTCACACTGTACAAGTATATGGAGGCACATTGACTGGGTATTATATACTACACTAACATATCACGGCCTATCATGGCACAATAGCATGTACAAATGGAAGCTTTCACACTAAATATGCATCCAAAACCAATGAAAACAACCACCAATGGTAATGGGTATGTGAAATTGCGCGCTTGCGCGCAATAAAAATTGCAAAATACCTAGTACTTGGTAGTAAAATTTTGGCCAAGGTTTTTTAAAAAAACAACGGTTTCGATGGTCCGGTTTTTTAAAAATAAAACGTTTTTTTTTTTAAACCTTTGAAAAAAACCTTGGCCATCCCTACCTAGGGGGTTTATTTTTCAGGGTGCAAATTTTTGAGGGAGGTGGGGTTAATCGAGGGCGGGAGTATTTCGAGGAAATACGGAAGTTAAAAGATGCACAGTTTGAAAGGACGAACATCTGTCAGCCAACAAATATTTAGATAATCAAAAAAATAGCACAAAAAATGCTAATCAATTTAACCGTCAGGTAACAATTAATCAGACACCTTCATTCACCTGTAACGCCCACAGTATGATGAGCATCAGGAGCACATCGGACAAGTGCCTGGTAATCATCAGTGGGAAGGAAACGATAACCAACTCGAGAAAGCGCGGCCACAGAAGCATCGCTGCAATGTTCGGTGGCAGAATTTACCATACCGTACCGTATCGTTTACCGCAATTTTAGAAATTTACCGTACCGTATTGTGTTTCCGAAATGTATTATTATTTTTTTGATTATAATGGTTATTTTGAAGGAAAAAACAACTTTAAAAAGGTCAATTAACTTTTTCAACCTTCCAAGCTAGTAGAACACCATCAAAATTTCCACTCTATATTCTCGACAACCCCCCCGCAAAAAAATCAGCACAAACCCCCACAATCCACCAATAGTGATCGCCATAGTAGACACGCCCACAGTAATCCCAACAGCTGGCATGCTGCCAGGTAATCGAATTGAGAGCATGAGCCACGTAACCAGACCCATGCACTGGGCCATGGTGAAAATGCCGATCAATTTCAGGGCGTCATTTCGGCGCGTGTTGGCTGTCAGCCAAGGTTTGGTACAGGCGGCTAGCTGCGTTGGGGGGGGGGGGGTGATTTTTGTTGTTTCACCCCTAAATAGTCTTCGAATTTTCCAATCTTTTTTGCCATCGTTAGCCACAGCACAAAGATCAGACGCAGCTAACAAACCTTGCGAAAACAGGGCAGGCACCTGCACGCGCCCGCCATACGCTCCACGAACGTCTTTTCCAATATGGCATCTTCACCATTGGCAACTTTCTCGGCCCTGAGTCAAATGAATGATTAGTGGGCGTGGCGTGACAGCATTATCCCTCGCTGAGGGGACAAGGACCCACAAATAATGGCGGCCCGCGCACTAGTTGACACGTGTGTCAACTGGTGTGTGTCAACTCAGATTTCAACTTGTCGCACAGCGATATTCCAATGCACTTGTCATAAAAATTTTATTTTTCAACATTGCCGCATGTGTATTTGGAGACGACTATGCGAGACGTGATACCGAAATCTGAGTTGACACACATGTTCAACTAGTTTGCGGGCCGACAATATGTCGCAAACTGCTCCAGTTATTAAGCCGCGATTACAGCTACAATTGGTTGAGCTAGAAAAGTTATTCAAGATTTTCTCTCTGAGGTGATGTTCCAATTGGCGAGAACCCGGTGCGCATGTAAATGTAGACCCGTTGATCGGGGGGCCAGGGACACGTCCAGGGTTTTTGAGCGGGGGGCTGTTCGTAAACTGAGCCCAGTTAACGGGGGGAGGGGGGGGCATCCCTCAATGTTTTACCTACATGGTGACGGATGGCGCTGGCGCCAAACATCGATGATATTTATATACCGTATTTCCTCGAATTACCCCCGGTGGGTTTATGTTTTCAGGATGAAAATTTTGAGAGAGAAACGTGAAAAATGCAACGATAACAACCATTTATAATTTTTTACAGCCTTATATAAGACTGTAGATGGTATAAACGATGTTCTTACGTAACACAGTGTTTTGAACGTCTGTCATGCATTTCCCGGACCACAAATTCATAGTGCCCATTTTGAGGGGGGGGGTATTTCGAGGGGGTGGGTATTTCGAGGAAATATACGTATGTAAATATACGTATGTATAGAGCGACGGGCACGCCATTCGGTAGTTTTCATAGAGAATTGACCGTACGGGGACCGATTTACTTTAAAATATTAGTGTGATGGAAAAATGCGAGAAATTTGGCCTACATGTGCACCGGGTTTACATGCGCACCGGCATACATTTCCTATTATTGTTTTTGTTGTTCCAAAAAAAATTAGAACTGCAACGACTGCTCTAAAACACAAGCAATAGTTATGGATGATGGCTCAGATTAAAGATACGCTAATTTTGTTCAAGTCCATTCAATTCAATTTTAAATTGCATTTAATAAATGTTAAATTTAATAAAATTTGATTTCAATTTATTTTTTATCGAAATGTTTAATGATATCTTAAAATTCTTTTTTTTTCATTTATTTTTTAATTTGAGTACGTGCTATGGCAAAAACCAGAAGATATAATCATTTCATATCTATACTCAAAATACTCTTTATTGGCATTAAACGCATAGACAAACTCATAAATACTAAACGCATACTCAATTATCTACCTAAATACAAACTGAGAAAGCACCTGAGCAACTTTGCCAATTCAGCTTTGGCCGGCTTCTTCTGATTGTAAAGGAAATAAATCAACCGGAACACCATATTCAATGGGTTACGGTAGCTGGGTGGATGAGCTTCGTCCAAAAAATAGCCACTATTTTAAACTTTTTCGTATTTGGAACTGTTGAGTGTTAATGGTTTATTTATAGGAATGTTTGGTAAGTGAAGGCATCCCCGCTTCCATACGCAATTACCGTAAATCCTCGAATAAGTCCCCCCCTCGAAAAACTCCCCCCTCTAAGCAGGCTGAGGAAAAAATAACTCCCCCCTCGAATAACTCCCCCCTATTTTATGGGTGGGAAAGGAGTCCACGTATAAAAAAACGTATTTATGTATACGTTCATTAAAATTATGCATTATTTTGCATTTGATGCACACTAACATTGATTTCATTCCATGAATAATGGGATTTCTATACTGGCTTAGACCTTTATGCAACTAACTTAACCCCATTCAGATGATATATTGATCATGCTTTTTACTCAAAATTCCGACGAAAAAATAACTCCCCCCCTCGAATAAGTCCCCCCTCAAAAAATTCTGAGGAAAAAATAACTCCCCCGGGGACTTATTCGAGGATTTACGGTAAATGGAATGAATTTACATGTTTCGGGAAAAATACATTACAGTCAGGGACGTATCCAGGATTTTTGAGCGGGGGGGCTGCTTGTTTACGGAGGCCGGCAAACGGGGGGGGGCTCAGCCCCCCCTAAAATTTTACCTACAGCATGGCGGAATGGGGCACTGGCGCCATTAGTAGGTGCCACGCCATGGCGCTATTGGCGCCATAGAACGCTGTATATGTATGTAAATATACATACAAAAACAGCAAAAATCACACCATTGAGTGTATTTATAACGATTTTCCGCCACATGGAGCAAATCTGAGGAGAATACCTCATGTGTGGTGAAAAATGCGCGCTTGCGCGCAAAATTTTTTAATGCTGACGTTGAAAAAGTCGCATTTTCTGGTCACTTTCTGGTCTAGCCCCGGGAAGGGGGGGGGGGGGCTCCCTCGCCCCCAGCCTGGATACGCCCCTGATTACAGTATGAAATACAAATGTAATCTAATAATCATAGAGTGTGTAAAAAAATGTTAAAAGAATATGACATATTAGCAAAGTGATAAGCTGAGTTTAGAATGACACTGCAGCAAAAAAACACTGTGTTTGATCCAGGAACGAATTTCTATCTTGTCAAGTGTCAAAATTAGGGTTGGAAAAATAACGTTTTTTTAACTCGATGTTTTTTTAAAAAAACAACGTTTTTTTATAATAAAAAACGTTTTTTTTTAAAAGCTCCCAGATATGACCTTGTGTCAACATATATAGGTATACCAGACAGTGGCAATACTCTGTGATGTTATATATGACCATATAATGTCTGTGGAGCCATGGGATAGCATTATAAGTGGTGATTTGTGTCAAAAATATCCATTTTTCGTCGACATATTGTTCGTATATCGCCTTATAGTCGAATGTTCGTGACTTCAGGTAAAGTTTGGCACGGAATAGTGATCAAACAAGGTTGTTACTTTGGGAGTGAAGTTACACACTGTGGAGGTACATGGAAGCACATTACCTCAATATTATATACTACAGCAACATATGACGGCTTATAAACCCATGGTAGCACATAGAAATGGATACTTTGATACTAAAAATGCCACAAAACCAATTAAAACAACCACCAATGTCAATTTGTGTGTGAAATTGCGCGCTTGCGCGCAAACATTTTGCAAAATACCTAGTGCTTAGTACTAAAAATTTCGGTCGATGTTTTTTTAAAAAAACAAACATTTCGGACGTCATGTTTTAAAAAAACGTGTTTTTTTAAATAAAAAACGTTTTAAAAAAAACATCGGCCAACCCTAGTCAAAATCACTAAAGTTTACAAATTGCTTGTCAACTAGGGATTTAAAAAAATCTTTTCAAACGACCCCATCTTTTTTAAAGTTGTTTTTGAACAACCCCTTTCTCTTACAACGTTTTTTTTATTGAAGTAGTTTTTTAATTTTTTTTTCAAAAGCTAATGTTTATATATTTATGGTGAATAAATTAATGTCTGTAAATGTGTGCTCATACACAAAAAAATGCAAAATATTTGGTGAATAAGTAGTGCAATTTTTGCCTGGTGTTTAAAAAAATTGCTTCGATGCATGTCTTTAAAAAAGATGCCGACAATCCTTATTATCAACATAAAAATAATCTCGCACTTCGATGGGTCCCATTGATGAATGGCAGAAAACAACCGACTAAAAAGAAATGAATATTTATCACAAACAAATATGGTCAATCACTGATTCCACTTCGAAGCACAGTACCATAACTAGGGTTCAAACGATATATCGTATCGAATATCGAATATCGACCATTTTTTAGTATCAAATATCGAATATCGATATCGAAAATTTTGAAAAAATATTGAATATCGAATATCGATATCGAAAATTTTGAAAAAATATCAAATATCGATATCGAATATCGACCATATTTTCGATATATCGAACCTGTATAATGTCCTTATTTAAGTTATTATTTTTGTTTTGAGTAATTGTGATTAATTTGATTTGCTTATAGTATCTAAGTTGATGAGTAAAAGTTAAGTATTTAATGTCATCTTTGTTGGAGTGCTTACTCCACATTTCTTGTATTTGGTTTGGCCACATACCTACTGAACTACCTATCTTAAATTTGAAGCCAGAAAATGCTGATATGCTGCTTTTTTGCAACATGCCCTTAAACAATTGGGTTATAAGTATGAATTGTAATATCTACCAATTTTTGTTTGTCTGATACAATTTGATTTGTCATGTTTTTTCTTCGATTTTCTCATTCTGACCATTGTAAACCTTGTTAAAATCAAGTGTACTTTTCAGTAAAGAGATAATCAACCATGTTTGCAACCATATGAAAATACAATATGCTGCTTGAAATATGCCTTGCTATACCAAAAGCTAAATATCGAATATCGAAAAATCGATATTGAATATCGACCATTTTTTAGTATCGAATATCGAATATCGATATCGAGGGTCCATATCGTATCGAATATCGATATCGAAAATTTTGAAAAAATATCGAATATCGAATATCGATATCGAAAATTTTGAAAAAATATCGAATATCGAATATCGATATCGAAAAGTGATATCGTTTGAACCCTAACCATAACTCTCAGAATCTAGCACAATGAAGCATAAATACAGGGACGTAGCCAGGATTTTTGAGCGGGGGAGGCGGATTGTATACGGAGTCCGGCGAACGGGGGGGGGGGGTGGCGCCCCCCCCCTAAAATTTTACCCCAGTAGTAGGAAAATGGCGCCATGGCGCTGGCGCCATTCGTAGGCGCCACGCCATGGCGCCACTGGCGTTGGCATTGGCGCCAAGACAGCAGTATTTTACAGGCATAGAGCAACATGGACAGGAATTGAGTCCATTTTCACTGGCTTTGAGGCCGCAGAGACAGCCGAAAAGATATGTTGTGAAAGGAAAATGCGCGCTTGCGCGCAAAATTTTTTTTCAACTGTCGACAACATCGTCTTCTGAAAGTGCCATTTCTGGCACATTGTTTGATCCGGCCCGGGGGGGCGCCCCCCCCGCCCCCCCTGGCTACGTCCTTGCATAGATAAACCCTGAAACGGGGGGGGGGGGTCGGTGCACAAGTAGCAAAAGTAGTAGAAGGGCGCCATGGTGCGGCTTACTTTGGCGCCCTCAAATTGCGCCATTCCATCACTAAATATGTATATTTTGATGTATTTGGAGGGGGGTCGCAGGGGTTCAGTATATGGAGTTTTTCAAAATCGCTAGATATACATTTAGATAGCTGGGGCGTTTGGGGGGTAACCTAACCCCCATACTGAACCCCTGCATTGCCCATGAAGACCCAGTGCTCAATTATGGGGGCAGTAACTAAGCGCCAGGTCTACATTGGTACCGGACATGCTTTGTTACTTGTGCACCGGGTTTACTTGTGCACTGGTCCTGAGCCGCTGAAACCCCCCCCCCCAAAAAAAAAAAAAAATCACGCCAAAGAAGAGTCTAAAAGTCCGGACGGTGGGTCCGGTCCGGGCGGGTCGACCAGAGCTAAGCGTTTCGCTGTTTGCTTAGCTATTTGTTTGTCCAATTTGGTCAGTCGGTCCTGCATGCAAAGTGGGGGCTAGAGATGGTTATTTGATTAATTACTTGACATCGCAAGAAATCGTTGTAAATTAAAAACAATCACAGGTTCAGGAAGATGTTCAGAATTCAACCGCAACTAAAACAAACGCACGTGCGCGTTGGATAAAATACTGGAGACCACGGCCACACGTTTTTTGACTTCCGCCAATTTCTGCACATAACCGTCGAGTTCGAATGGCGTGTGGTACGTGTCAGAAATCACACGCACGTCTGAATTTACGTTGTTGTGAACGTTAAACGTTGGAAGAAATAAACTGAAAAATTTAAATTTTAACATTACCATCGGATAAAAGCGTTATCTGCTCGTTCAGCTGCAGCTGGCTAAGTCTATAAATAAATAACTGATAAAAGATGTTTGATATTGAAACAACAAAACTTTTTTCAACCTGGTCGCTCTAATTCTCTCATCCAATGACTGAATTAAAGGCGAGAAAAGTGCCACCAATCCGTCAGCAAATGCATCCTCATCTGTTGGCAGAGTGCCAGATGAACATTCGGGTTCTAAAAAGAGACGTGACATGTTTTTTTAAAGAAACGTTTACGTAAGATGAGCGACAAACCTGCATCGGGCTTATCCTTCGCGTTTTCGGGCGTTTCTCTTGTCAGCACGATTTTTCTAGATTCTTCTGCCATCGAGAATAATATTGTAGACAGGTTATCTTTTTCGTTCGGTTCAAGCTAAATTAGCTAGACACATGGCATCTCAATGGACCCGCGATATTTGTATAATCCAGGCCACCAAAAGCTAGAGTCACGTATGGGAAATTGGCCCACGTCCAAGTTACTGGTTGCGTATTATACTTTGAGCGATTTTTCCCAAACTGTTGCTCACAATCGCTAAAATGTGCTCCATTTTGTCAATTGTCATTTTGACAAGTCGGTAGTTTGGTTTCTATACATCGTTTTATACCCATGTTTAGCTATATTTGGCCCTATTTTTTATATTTATAGCGATTTCGAAACTTTGGCTGGCTGCCACGTTCCTAAGGGGGTCTCTTCTCCAGCGAACACTAAATTCCTTTTTTTTTGTCGAATTCCAGCATTTTGCATAAACAGGGCAAAATGCCCACTCGTTCTGTGGACAGAAATGGACAACCGCCCGACCCGATATTTGCAAATCCCTGAGCAATCCCGGAGCTCGTATGCGAATATAACAAGATGGCGCACGTCCAAGTTACCGGTCGCGTATTATACTTTGAGCGATTTCTTTCAAAAACTGTTCAAAATCGTCAAAATTTGCCCAATTTTCACTTTTATAATCGCTGTTGTCGTCTATATACCTATTTTTAGTCATTTCAAGCCTATTTTATATGTATTTATAGCTATTTCGAAAGTTTTGGCTAGCTGCCAGCTTGTCATACAGGTATCTTCGATTTTGTAACGGTTCTGTACCAAAAAAAGAAAAGAGAATGCCGCACCGAGGATGACCGGGATCGATGGGACCATTCTCGCGTTGGACGAATGACAGCCCCTTATGACGCGCGCCTTTTGATGGGTGCCGGTGTGTTTTGATCAAAATTGAATGGTTTTGGGGCTTACATGCCATCGAACGGCCCTGGAATAAGGGGCCTTCCAAATAAAAATGTACCAATTTCCAGTGGAGATACCCGGTGTGTGAGCTTGGCATCCGGTCAAAAATTTCGAAATCGCTAAAAGTCAAGAATGAGTATATAACCATGTATATAGACGAAAATCGGCAAACTAGATAGAGCTATTTAAGCAAAAATTGTACAAAACTCCGTACTATACGCCACCGGTACCTTGGACGTGAGCCAAGTTCACATAGTGGCCCTATTCCCTTTTCACCAATTCCCATTTTCAGGCGTGTTCGCAGTTTGGGCGTGCTGCGTATCTACGACCGCTCTTTTAGCGTTTAAATTAGACTCTCGCGCGGCTCATTGGCCATGGTTGGCCGTTTTTGGACCGCTTTTTCTGCTAGATGTGCTGATTTTAGTCAGGATTTGCGCGACTATTGTCAGGAGGTCGGTATTTTTCGACAGTGAGCAAATTTGGAGGGTTTTTTAGTTTTGGCTGAATGTACCTAGGGTTGAGACTGGATCTCTAGTGTGGCTTTCGAGTTTTCTTTCCTGATTCAGGCAAGTGAAAATATCTTCGAGCCCGTCAGCTACAAACAAAAATAAGTAGCGGCCCCGACCCTGTCAAATTTGAACGCGTGTAGAATGCTCCAACACCCCTGAATTTTGACCCCCCCCTCCCCCACCCCGGGGTTTGCTGCATGGTAAATCGCTCCTCCGGAGGGATAGATGCTGAAGAAAAATTGGGGGTTGGGCTGGTTCGCACGGGTTCGATATACAGGCTTTTTCAAGGTGTAGAAGCAAGAAAAAGGAGAAAAATTGCTAGTAGTATGATAATTAAAAAAGGCTGGTTTGTGGGAGGTTATCCCACCCCAACCCCCATTGAGACCCCCGTCCCACTCAAACAGCCACCCCCCAATTCAGACTGTCCCATCTGGGACACTTGCGGTGGCTTGGCTTGGGTGGGCGGCGCCTGCACGCGGCCACCGGTTTTCTAGGCGCCGATTTGAACGCCCCGCCCAGTTGGCCCATGATCGGCGCGACCACTTTAAAGTTGTGTTTGAAAGTGGCTACTGAAGTGCTGCTGTGTCTGCATTTGACTTATCGGGAGGGAGAAAGTGAATATGGAAGTGGAGGTGGGTCCTTGTTTTATCCACGGGTTTAAAGAGACTTTAAAGAGGGTCGGGGTTTTTTTGTGCGAGTGCAATGGTATTTTACACTTTTGGAGCTTTGCCCACAAATACATCTGTAGCGGGAGCATGACTCTCCCAATGGGCTGTAATTCTCTGGACAGTGATTGGGTTTATTTCAGGTTGATTGTCGAAACTGGCCATGTTTGTGCATTACAATAAGGTGACAGATAGTGCCTGCGCACACCAGTTTTCACACGAAATTTCGAAAACTCATAAATCAGCTAAGAACGCATTTGAGTTTTATACAATGAGGTGGCCGTCAACTACAGTTGACGGAGATTAAAAATGACTCATTGTGGAAAACTCAAACACGTTCAAAGTTTATTTATGAGTGATCGAAATTCGTGTGAAAACTAGTATGCGCAGGGCCATAATCTCCATTTACGTGCAATTTTGCGTGGCCTTAAAGGACTCTAAGAACTTGCGCCGAACGCTTTCAGATTCCCCAGTTCCCCTGTGGGCGGCGTTGATCCCGGCCATTGTGCTGGCGCTGTTCGTGTCCAGCGAGCTGCTCGTGCTGACCATACACCACGACGTGCATCGCACCAGCGCTAATGCCGTGCAGGTTTGTGAAAGGGAATGTATAGGATTCGCCGTCATTTGATCTTTGATTATGAAAAGATATATATATTGAATCGCTTCGATGGAGGTGCAGATTACACAAAAATGGGGGGGGGGGTCAGCGAGAAACTTGGGCTAATTAGCGTACCAAATATTGAAATTTTGCGTTCAGCGTTTGAACGGTTTTGCGTGCGGAACTACAAACACTGAAATTAGATATCTAAAAAATACGAAGGGTAAAATGGTTTGAAGGGTAATATGTTAATCTCGCATGCAAATAACGTGAAGGATTCCTTCAATATTTCCGTGATGGGTGTCCGTTTATTAAAAAATCAATTAAAAAAATACAATTAAGCGCTGGCTGAATCAAAAGCGTTGAAAAATCTGTCAACCCCCCCCCCCCCCCCAACAGACCGCGGACGTCGCCAGCGGCGGCGCGGCAGCTGCCGCCGCCAGCCGCGCGGCCGGCGGCGACCCCACCACCGACTCGGTGCCCCCCATGCTGCGGCCCGAATGGTGCGGCACTTCTTGGCCCGTTGCCAGACCCAGCGCGGAAACTATTGCTGGCTTGCAGACCAGATATAGACGAAGGGTGGTGCAGTTGAATGCGGCTGAGTGATTGGGGGAGGGCATTTTTGATGGAAAAATGATATTTAGATTGGTTTGGTGGCAGTCCGAGACAGTGTAAAATGTCATGTGTTATGTATAAGACCCTGTAAATTGTCAAATGTCATTTAAAAAGCCATGTAAGTATCCTAATCTTATTCTAAAGTACTCAAATCTCATGTTTTTGTATCCAAATTACATTACAGATGACACATGACATTTTACAGGGCCTGGGACTGCCCTCTGGTGACAATTCTGTACTACATTCTCAGGTGATGAATGACAAGTGAAATTGAGTGAAAAATGAGTTTGAAGTCGAAAGTGACAACCATAATATTTTGTAGTGAAAACGTTTTTGTCGCAAGTGACATAAAAATCAAAAGTTTCCTTATCATTCGTCACTTGATTAAGTGCAGGATCGGCCACTTGTTGACTAGCTCTATTACTGTTATAGTTTGAACTGTGTAAATTACTTCAAATTTGATCTCTAGTTTTACTGATGATGTATGCTGTGAACCTTATCCTTACAATCACACATAAACACTACTCATTATTTATACTTTCACCTTATTATAGCCACCCTTAACACATTTGCGGTTTAAATAACCCCCCAGTTTAGATGACACTCAACTGATTTCTTGTAATTTTTTTCTTTTTTTCTGCAACATTTTTTTCAGCATCACTCACCGCATGTTCTAGAATATTTAGTTGGCACTGAGCCAAGATGCGCGCGCTGTGCCACGCGATTCTGCTGTCTGCGTGGGTTTATACGGCCGTTTATGATTGGCTTTATCTGCCCAATTTTGGCCGTGGATCCTGGTTCGGAAAGCTGCTTTTCATCACGCAGATTAATCTGGTTCGTTCGGGAGGCCGTTTTTGCATTTTTATTGGGTTCTGTGATTTCGATCGTGTGTGTACTGGCGCATTGTAGGGGCCACGCTAATTGACATTGTCAACTAAAAGTGACTTGTCGGTTGCTAATTGTAGCGCGTATGCATCAAGTGTTTTTTGTGACTTAACATTCATGTAAATTGTAGTGCCAACTCGGAAAATTGTTGTCATACCCGTAGGAACAAAAATTGGACGCATGACACTGAACTTTCAATGTGCCTACGCCTCATCGTCATTTGTCCACAAATACTTTTACGTTTTCCCATACCAACCACCCAAAACACCCCACAAAAACAGGCAGTCCAAACGCTCTACTTCACAATCTCGTTGGTGCGCTCCGTGCACGATTGGTACAAGGAATTGGGCCAGGTGCCAGTCCCAAACCCTGTGAAATGTCAAATATCATGAAAAGTGTCAAAAGTCATGTAAAATGCCCGGTAAAATGGCAAACTAGCAAACGTACGCAAACTTGCCATTTTACCGGGCATTTTACATGTCTTTTGACACTTTTCATGATATTTTACATTTTACAGGGTCTGGGACTGCCCCCAGGGCAAAATCCGTCGCCGGCGCGGCCAGCTGCCAGTCTACTTTGACCGAACTCCGCTGCACCAGCTGGTGGACACCGCCTACGCCACCGCCGCGTTCCCCTGCGCTTTGGTGGGTTTTTGTGAAAAACGTTTTTTCAACATGTAAAAATTTTTCCTGAGGGGGGGGGGGGCAGGATAGTAGCCAAAAATTGGAGGGGGCGCCACCCCCCCCCCCCCCCCATTGAAGGCCCCTCGTTTATGCCCCTCAGACATGGGTATGGAATATTATGCAGTACGGAAATGAGGCCACCCCAGCTCCCCTGGCTACGCCCCTGAGCCTTTATGTCGTAATCCTACCATAAATCGTTCCAATCAACCCCGGATTTGGACTGATGCCAACTAATTTGTATCCTCCGTTCATTTTTTCACATCTCGCAGATTACGTGCACCGTGTTTTGGTGCATGTTGGCGTCGGGCCACCAGCCGGTCGTGTTGGCGCAGGCGACCGTGCCGAAATGGTACAACCAGATGCTCGTAAGTTTGGCACCGTGCCAACGCTGGGTCTATCCCGCGAATCGGGTTCAAACGGGATCGCGATCCCGAATCCCGAAAAATTCCGGGATTTTGTGGATTCGATCCCGAAAATTGAATATCGAAATCCCGATCACGAAACGCTTAAAATCCCAATTCCGAAACACCGATTCCGATCCCGAAAACTCAAAAAACTTATCCCGATCCCGTTTAAACCCTTCTGCCAATTCGACCTTCTTTCTTACCGTCTCGCAGCACACGGCGCCGCTGTTCTTCATGCTGGTGGACACGCTGCTGCTGTGCCACCGCATGCCCCGCCGCGCCTTCGGTTCTGTCGTCGTACTTGGCCAGGCGGCGCTTTACGTCTCTGCGTTAGTTCGGTTTTTGTGAAGGAGCGTGTGCCTGTAGTCATGTAAACCCGCCAGTCATGTAAACCCGCCGCTAATCCCCGCACTTGTTATGTATTCCCCTGTACATGCGGATAGAAATACATGACTCGTGGGTCCACGTGACTAGCGCGTTTACATAAATACAAGGCCTACGTTTTTTGAAGTGGTTTTTGTTTGGAGATCTTTTCTGTTGGCGTCAGCTATGTTTCAAACTTGGAACCGGATCGTGCATTTGTCGATTGATTCCGGTTCCAAAAACGCTCCTGCCTTGATCCAAACTTCAATTCGTAAATAAACTGATATTTTGCTCGCAGGCTGTGCGTGACCCGCTACAACGAGGGCAAATGGGTGTATCCAATTCTCAACAAGATGAAGCAGGAGTATGCAGTCGGCTGTCTGTTTGCTGCAGTGATTGCAGTTTGGCTGTTTTACATCATCGTTGACTCTCTCAATCGCCTCGTCTGGGGTGCGCACTTTTTGTTGCTTTCATTTTTTTTAAACTACTTTACAAAGCTTTACAAACCACTTTTGAAAAAACGTTTTTTTATTAAAAAAACGGGATTGTTAAAAACGTTGTTTTTCGTCACTTACCAGAAGAGATGCAGGAAACCCCCCCCAACATTTTGCCAAATAAAAATCTAAATTCAATTTGAACCCTCTTTAAAACTCTTTATCTACAGGCGTGGCGGCGCACTGCGAGGAACGCGCCCTGAGCAAACAAGAAAGTCTCAGCGTGGATGACGACCAGCCGGCTGGCGATGCCGCTTACCACAAGAAGGACAAGTAACTTGGCAGGGTGCCAAAGTGAGTGGGTTAAGGGACCGTACCCAGAATTTTTGAACGGGGGGTGTTGTATACTGCGGCTAGCGAACTAGGGTGACGCCCCCCATGCACCATGGTACGCCCTTCTTCAGCGCCATGTAAAATCAGATGAAAATTATCGTGGGTCATGCAATATGTAAAATGCAGAGGGCACGGTACCAGTCCCCACACTGTTTTTTAAATGGAAAATGGGCTAGTGGTGTTTTTCCCCTTGTTTGAGTTGTCGTTGTTATGTTGTCGTGGCTGGGCGTGTTCTCAAACCATTGGTAATACTTTGAAAGTGAAATTTAAATATTTGGAACAAAACAACCCCAACCTGAACGTTAATTTTCAGTATTACGTAGTTTGAGATAATTTCATTTGAGTTTTATTTTGATTTTCAAAACTTCATTATTTTTCCACTTACAGGTGCCATCCTGCGATCACGATAAAAATGTCGTGTATTTCATATTTGTGAGGCACTGAGCTACTGATTTTAGTGGGAAATAAGCAACATTAATGCATTTCCATATTTAGGTGGGTGTCTATTTGATGGTCTAATTTTATGAGATAATTACTTATACTCGGCGGACCGCAAAGTATGCGCCCAAAATTATTTACGTCTTGGTCAATAATGCGCGAGCTGCATACTTATGTATGCACTTTCACAAAAAGAAAAATATCTTAAAAAAGTAAAAGGCGGAGTCGCATACAAATGAGAACGTTTTTTTCCCGTCATCTTTTTTTCTTTTTTTGCTGGAATTATTTTTATTTTATAAATGATGACGTCATGATGGAGTGTTTCCTTCAGAAAAATGCGTAGCATGCGGTCCGCCGAGTATACTCAAGGACGTATCCAGGGGGGGTGTCCCCCTGTGAAATGCCCGTACATAAATATATGCCCCTTCAAAAAAGTACTGGATACGTTCGTGTGCTTAATCTTGTGCGATTATTTCTCAGCTATATGGCGAGGGTTCTTCTATGGTAGTTTTCATTTTTTTTTCACGTCTGTAGAAATATACCATAATACCGTATTTCCACGAATTTCTCTCTGGAGTCAGGTCAGCTGATGTTTTAGTGGGGTTTATTTCGTGGGGTAATATTCGCGTATACACGAAAGTCCATCTCTGTAGAATGATAAATGGATATAGACTAGTTTATCATAAATGGTCTACAGACTATTTTTCTTGCCATTTCTGTGCTGTATGTGTACAACCCTTTTGGAGTATTGAACTACTCATTTTCTCATTCTCATTCACGCTGGCAGCGTGCCAACGATTTATAAAGCATGCGATTTTATTAGACTCTTTTTTATTGTTAACAATTAGTATACTCTCAAAAAATTATTGCTGTTATAACATAATTTATTCACGCTTACGTATTCACGAGAATGATTTTTTAAAATCTTATTAATTATCATTGGCACGCTTCCAACCTTAGACATAAATCAGTGCGAGTGCAGAGTGTCAAGTTCGCCGAATTAATTTTCGTGGAAATCATATCAATGTCTATGCGTGCTGCTTGTTGTGATGCCTTTGGTGATTCCGTCTTAATTATTTTCGTTAATTATTGGTATTTAATTTTCGACGTTTTTTCTCAGTGGAGCAAATTCTATGGGTGTCGTACATAAATACGTGTTTTTGCTATTTGTTCTGTCTATTTAAATATAAAATTCTGTCGTTCACTTAAATGTAGCGAAGTATTGAAAACTATCGGTTTTGCGTGTGGTTTAGGATTGTGTAATGTTTGTTGTTAAGTGCACTCAAGGACGTAGCCAGGGGGGCGGCCGCCCCCCCCCTTCCCGGGCCGGGCCGGGCCAATAAATGTGCCATCACATGTTTTTAAAAATTTTGCGCGCAAGCGCGCATTTTACCGTCACACGACATATATTTTCATTTGACCAGTATCCGCGGCCTCAAAGCCAGTAAAAACCCCCTAAATTCCGTCCTTGTCGCTGTATATGCCTGTAAGATACAGACGTATACAGCCGTTTTGGCGCCAATGCCAGCGCCAGCGGCGCCATGGCGTCACGCCTACGAATGGCGCCATTCCCCTACTGCAGAGGCAAAATTTTAGGGGAGGGCGCCGCCCCCCCCCCGTTCGCCGGGCTCCGTATACAATCCGCCTCCCCCGCTCAAAAATCCTGGCTACGTCCCTGAGTGCACTCTTTATACATTTATTTCCTTGGTGTTCCATTTTCCAACCACAACTCTGACATTTCAAAGGTCTATAAGCTTAAAACTTTTGGACCATTTGAGGCAATCCTTTCTTTGCCTTAGTTAGAAATTAACCAGTGTTTTTCGGTCTTCATCTCTAAGTACTCACTAGTTGTATTTAAGGTATTTAAGTTGATGTAAAATTTCTGGCCTGCCAACTAAAGTGGATTTTATTATGTTTGTTGCTCGCAGCCTAATATGTATGGTTTGGTGTCTCAAAATTACGTTTTTTTTTGTTTTGGAAAAAAGGTCACATGGAACATCAAGAAAATTTATGTGTGTTTAGGTAATTATTTGTATCCTCAAGCTTTATGTTAAGTCTATGCCGTCCGATGTTTTCTAGTCCGATCTAATTCATGTATTTACTTGTCAATATGTTTGTTGTTCTTCTACTAAAATCTACTTGTAGTAATTCAATCAAATACTACACTAGGAGTGTGTTTTCTCAAAAAACGACGTCGAAAAACCCAGATTTGGGAGCTTTTTAGGTGTTTAAAAGAACAGGGTTGTTCACAAAACTTATTATTCCATCCCCAGTTTAGGCTATGCTCGAAATTTAGGTGGTTTCAGTGGAATAACTGCTTTTTCTGTTGCACACAGTTTTTTATAATCGAAATTGGGTAGTGATGAGAAGGTGTAACAACAAGTAATTATGCACAACTGATCATAAAATTTGATTGTTAGTTCATTATTTGGTCAAATGGCATAAATGCACATACCGAAATAACGGATTGGTGATATCAATACTTTCATAATCAATTTCATTTCTAAAAAAATTAAAAGTGATTTTTGTGGCGTGCTTTCAGCTTCTCAGTGTGGAATTAAATCGACAGGGTGTAAACTTCTCACTCCAAATCAATATCAGTCTAGAAAATGACACCCAACCCACACCACAGCCCTATCATTTCTACCCCATTTCGTATTCAATAGGAAGGTTAAAATGTTTTGATTCAACTCGGGTCTTGTTCAATTGGCCGGCAAGTTTAATGCACATTAATGTTTTATAGTGACGTAAAAATTCACTGCTGCGTAAGCGCTTGCTTACTATCTTCTGCACAAAGTCACTGTAAGTAGCTTCAGGCAAATTGTATGTATTAAAATATGTATGTAAAAGAAATCTGTACTACCGTATTTCTTCTAATAGAAGGGCACTTTTATTTTTCAGACTTTTGGCACAATTCCAGTAGTTTTGACCCTTCTGTAGAGCCCTCCTATTTATTTCGTGGCCTAAAAAAAGTGAAAAAGTGTACCTTCTATTGGAGACCCGCCCTTCTATTAGAAGAAATACGGTATACACCGATATACTTAAATTGTCCTCTAACACGTCACTGGTTAACTGTTTTTGTACTGCTGTTACTACTGTCAACTTTGGTGGTCCTGTAAACTTGTGTTTTTTTGTAGAAAAAATGTTTGTGCTGTCTGTGAGATAAATAAATTGTACGAAAGAAAACAGCTGTAATATGCTTTGAGCTCCTACGAAGTACAAATGCTACACTACACTATGAAAGCGTGTTATAGATATTTTTAGATTTGAATAAGTATTAACCAAATTTATTTTTATGCTCTGTTCCAGTTACTTTTTGCGTTGGTAGTAGTGATGGAATGGCGCCATGGCGCTGGTGCCATTTAAGGGCGCCGCGCCGTGGCGCCATTGGCGCCTGGCGCCCACTTTTTGAAAGGCGCCATGGCGCCCTTTTTCCGTGGCGCCCTGCTTTAAAAGGGCGCCAAAATGGCGCCAGCAGGGATTCAAAGTGAGCGCTGCGAAAATGATAAAAAATAAAAAAGGGCGTCTGTGGATAATCGAAATTCGCTGGAAAAGTGCACGTGGTGCCAGTGGATTGAAATCATTCGTCCAATGGTTTTCCAGACACTTCTGTTGGATCAGAAGCTGAGCATGATGGGCTGTGGAACCTACAAACTCATCAATCAACGGATTCAAATCGTTTTAATTCCGTTTTCGTCCACTTCAAAAAACATCCATTGGAAAAATCTATTTGATGTGAACTCATTGTTTTGGCAAATGACAATTTTCATTCCATTTGAATTGAAATTAACGTGTGAGTATGATTCTATGGAAAATTTTGTTCCTAGTTTCGTTTTTGTTGATTACATCCTAGAGAACATTAATAAAGAAGTGAATGTGTGCAATACAGTAGGGTTGGGACGATATGACTTTTCGATATCGATATTCGATATTCGATATTTTTTTCTGAAACTCGATATTCGATATCGATACGATATGGACCCTCGATATCGATATTCGATATTAAAAAATTCCCGATATTCGATATCGATATTTCGATATTTTGCTTTTGGTATAGCAGGGCATATCTCATTTGACATATTGCATTTCCATTTGATCACAAACCCAACTGATCATCTCTAGTGAAAAGTAGATGATACAAATTTAAATGGCACACAATGATCAAAATGAGAAAATGATTTAAAAATGTGACAGATGTGGTAAGGAAAAGGTGCCAGCCCCATTTATAGGTGCCATGCCATGGTGCCATTGATGTTTCCATGGTGTAAGTAGCTATTAAACATACATATACTCTTATGTGATCATCTGAGAGAGCATTTGCACAAGATTTGATGCTGCCGCAAGTGCTGAAACAAAAATACCTGTCATGTGAGAACAAAGTGCGCGCTTGCGCGCAAAATTTGTTAAAATTGGCTATGAAATCGCCTTCTTATAGTGCCATTCCTGGCTTATTTGAAATCAGGCCCAGGGAGTATAGAATATCGAAAATATCGAAAAAAATGGTCGATATTCGATATCGATATTCGATATTTTTTCAAAATTTTCGATATCGATATTCGATATGAAAAAATAGTCGATATCCGATATTCGATATTCGATACGATATATCGTCCCAACCCTACAATACAGTGTTGGTATATCATTTTTAGCACACACAGGGTATTATATCATACATACTTATTTATCCTGGCGCCCTTGGCGCCTGGCATCCAAATTATCAAATGGCGCCCTTGGCGCCTGGCGCCCACTTTCCGTGGCGCCCTTGGCGCCTGGCGCCCACTTTCCGAATGGCGCCATGGCGCCCTTGGCACCTGGCGCCCTTTTTCTGTGGCGCCCTTGGCGCTTGGCGCCCAGTTTCCGAATGGCGTCATTGGCGCCTGGCGCCCTTTTTTCTGGCGCTTTTCCATCACTAGTTGGTAGATGGCGTGAAATCCATGTTTATTGGTCCGTTTATTGGATTCATTAACTCACTAATTAACATTCGGATTCATTAATCAACTGGCCACTGAAGATGGCAAAAAAACTGTTCAAATTTCCAAGTGTTTTTCCCTAAAACGAATTCGAATTTTTCTGAAAATAGTTCTCGGATTTAGTTTTCGACTTTTTTATTTTACTCTGCGGACCGCTAAGTATGTATGTGCTCCAAATACTTTGTCTTAGTCGATAACGCGCGAACCGGATACTTAGTACGCTCTTTAAAAATAAAAAAATATTCTTAAAAAAGTCACGTGCTGAAACGTTGTTTTTCTTGTTGACAGGAACAATTCCTATTTTATTGATGATGACGTCATGGTAAAGTTTTTCCTTCAGAAAAATGCATGGCTGTCAACTGGCGTGCGATCCGCGGAGAATACTTTGAATCATTTTTGTACCAAATTATTGCATTTTTTAATTTTTTCTGGTAAATTTAGAATACTTAATTTCTGCCCCAGATACATTTTCACAATTTTTGTTCTGCCACTATCGGTAGATCCATGTGAACATTATTTTTTAATTGCGGGACTGCACTTCATACCCATTTTCAGCCAAAAAAACTGCTAACTTCAAAAATGTTTTTGAATTTTCAAAATATCTCTGGAAAAAATCTATTTTTAAATGTTTTTCTTGAAGTCAAATAAAAATTCGAAAATTGTTTGCCATTGTTAGTGGCCACTTTCAGGGATCTTTTAAGTTTGTTGTTGTAGTGAATTTACTTGAGATTGGCTCACTTAATGGGTGAAAAAATGCTATACGTGTGGGTATTTGCGAAGCTGGATGTTTGCTGCTCGTTCACAATACTTTTTACAGGTTGACAATATTCTCCTTATTACGTTTCATAAAGTAAAGACTTTTGATAAATCAAAATAGTATCCCAACAGCCAACGGAGCATTTTTTGTGAAATTTTATGGTTGTTCATTTTTGTACCCAACTGTTGAATCGCTATGAACAGTCAAGTGAATACTCACATAAACTTTTAACCGTCAGAATGCACGCTCTCTGGACACCCATGCATAAGTTTTGTAGCATGTTCCAAGTCGCCATTCAAAGTAGTGTCCCGCTGGACATGCACACATGGTCACATCTGCATTGGTCACTTTCACTTGTGCTTTTGTCAATTGTAAAATTGTCGTTGTGCTTAGATGCCATCCAGCTAATGTTGAAAAGCAAATTTTGCAAATTGATACCGAGGACCGTATGTTACAAACGGGATAGACTTTTTGGGGTCATGTGTTTTTTGAAGTTTTCACGAAGGTCTAAACTCACACTTGGATGCCAGTGTTGTTAAAAGTACAACTTTTCTTTCAAAGTATTTGTACGTGTAAAGCCTTTTTACCCACCTCCTGAGTATAGAAAACGTAAAGTTTTTAATTTTTTTTTTACTCGTGACATCAGTAAAATGATTTTTTCTCCCGAAAACGTAAAAGTGAGTACTTTTGAAAGTTTTGCCCCACTTTTCACGCAAAACCACTAATTTTCATACACTTGCCCATTTTTTCAAAATCATCCATTCATAACCCATTCGATGCAGTGACCACTCAGCATGTGACCATGCACCATGTGACGAACCGTCTCACAGTGTCTCAATCAAGTCCGGCTCCCACAACCACCCCACTTGTCTCCATCAACTGTCGTTCCGAACTCGTGCGTGCATGTAAGCCACTAGCCAGTGCGTAAACGCCACAATGCATGATTTATAGCGTCAGCTGAGCGGCCGCTCTGAGCGGTGTGATATGATGCGACAGTTTGTGATGTGGACGTTGCGTAGTTTGGCTGGTTCCATGCGCTGTGGATAGTGTGCTGTGGTTGGGCTGTTTTTCTTGTGTGGGCTGGAAAAAGTACCGTACACCGGTGGTTGAAAAGTTACCGTGGTATTTTCGTCATATTTACAAGTTGACAGCCCACACACTTGTAGACACGTGGTGTCAACTGGTCAATCTTAACTCGCATTTCGGTTTCTTGTATCGCAGAGCGAGTTCTTGTGCCGTAGTACTTTTTTCAACGTTACCGCGTGTGCGTGCATTTGGAGATCACTGTGCGACGCGTGAAGCCGAAATCTGAGTTGACACAGACCAAGCAGTCTCAAGCCCTGTAAAGTGTAAAGTAAAGTGTCAAATGTAAAGTCAAATGCAAAGTAAACTGTCAATTGTCATGCAAAGTTGAGTAAAAATAGCTTTTATTTTTTTGTTTTGATTGACACTTTACTTTGAATTTGAACTTTACTTTACACTTTACAGGGCTTGGGACTAGGGTTGGCCGATGTTTTTTTGAACGTTTTATTTAAAAAAACAACGTTTTTTATAAAAAAACACGAGGTCCAAAACGTTTTAAAAAAAACATCGGCCGAAATTTTTAGTATTAAGCACTAGGTATTTTGCAAAATTTTTGCGCGCAAGCGCGCAGTTACACACACAAATTGACATTGGTGGTTGTTTTCATAGGTTTTGTGGCATTTTTAGTATCATAGCATCCATTTCTATGTGCTACCATGGGTAAATAAGCCGTCATATGTTGCTGTAGTATATAATATTCAGGTAATGTTCTTCCATGTACCTCCACAGTGTGTAACATCACTCTCAAAGTAACAACCTCCTTTTATAACCTTGATTGATCACTATTCGGTGCCAAACTTCACTTGAAGTCACAAACATTTGATTATAAGGCGATATATGAACATGTCGACAAAAAATGGACAATTTTGACACAAATCACCACTTATAATGCTATCCCATGGCTCCACAGCCATTATATGGTCATGTATAACATCACAGAGTATTGTCACTTGTCTGATAAACCTATATCTGTTGACCCAGGAACATATATGGGAGCTTTAAAAAAACGTTTAAAAAACGTTTTTTATTAAAAAAACGTGTTTTTTTTCCAACCCTACTTAGGACTGCCCCCAGTTGGCACACACGTGTCAACTACTGTGTTGACCGCCATTATGGTGTTGTCAACTAGTGTGTGATAGGGCCATCCTACCAGCTACTTTCTGATCCGCAGTGACCGATTCACACACGGGGGAGTTTTGTATGATTTTTAAATAAATAACTTTTATTCGCACTATAAATAACCTCACAATAAATTTATCATATGCCTACAGAGGGGAATTATTTTTTCCTCACTCGTCTAACAGGGGGAAGGGGGATTATCCAAGTGGGGGGGGGGAATTATTCGAGCAAATACGGTATACACATGTCGTAGAGAGCGTAGCTGCTTATATTTATAAGCCGCAGGGGTTCAGTAGGGGGGGGTTACCCCCCCCAAATCCGCCAGCTATCTGTCTATCCCGGAGGCCCGCTCAGCTATCTGTCTATTCGGAGACAAAATTTTGGGCTACTATCGCCTAACCCCCCCCCCCAAATCGGTCAGCTATCTATCCATCTGGAGCGATTTTCCAGAAACTATACCTCAATTTTCGCTCGAAATCGCTATTTTTCACACCTTTATGTAGATTTTCACCTCCAAAATCACTAGTTCATGTGTCTAACTGCCTATTTTCTGCCATTTTTAGTACTATATGTCCTTATATAGGTACCCATTTTTAGCCATTTTTCACCTACTTTCACCCATTTTTCTTCTTTTCCTCCCTTTTATGCCTATATATTTAACTCCAGCGACCCCCCCCCCCCCCCGACCCCCCCCAGAAAATTTTTCAGCTATCTATCCCTCCGGAGGAGCGATTTGCTATCTATATGAACCCCCGCGGGGGTCCAAATCTACAAAACCCCTGATAAGCCGTGTGTCTGATTTCTGCTTATTGTGTCTGATTTGTTGCTTTTGGGCTTTCTGCCGCATTATGAAGCATAGAGATTTATGGGTAGTTAAACGTGCTCTATATGTATGACATTTGTGCATGAAATTGTGTACATTGTCCCCATGAAACTTGACATGAATAAATATCGTCTGGAACATGTCTTCCAGTGCTGGCCAAGATTTCCAAGTTTCTGTCAATTTAAATGATAGTAAAAATCAGTAAATTGATGGATGCTGGATACTGGATGTTAGCATTGACATTGAATTTTTTTGTTCTTAATCAGAAACAAAAAGACTTTTTTCTGGTGTGTATTTTAATTTCATTTGAACTGTTAATAGTTGAATATGGTCAACTTTTATTTCTGTGGTCAACTGTGGCCCTCTCCAAACTTTACACTTGAAAAACATGGAAATAGGTAGATCCTGTGTCAGTTCCGCAAATTGAGAAGTGAGAAGTAAAATGGCAGATGCGAAGTGAATTGAGAAGAAAATTGGCAAAAGCGAAGTGAAATGGCAAGTAAATTGACAAAAGCGAAGTAAAAAATATATAAAAATTAGGAATTTCCCTTCGCTTTTGTCAACTACCTTCCCAATTCACGTCACATTTCAGTTCGCTTTGGCATTTTACTTCTCAATTTGCGGTACTGGCCCCTTGTCGTTGCTGTCACATTCATTCAACACTGGACAAGCTGAAGCTACAATGCAACTTTAACTGTGCTCTGTTCAGAGGATGTATTTTTTCTGCCGACATCCAGAGTTGTTATGAGTACTGAACTTTTTCCAAAGTAAATTTAGAGTACCGCAAATCCTCGAATAAGAACCCCCTCGAATAAACCCCCCCCTTGAATAAGTCCCCCCTGCTGGCGGGGTGAGGAAAAAATAACTCCCCCCTGTAACAACTTCCCCCTCTTAGATAACTCCTCCCTCTGATGAAAAGGATACAATACAAAACTATGAAATAATAGTATGGCAGCGACAGCAGATACATAATGTGTATGCAGTGCAGTGTATACACATTGTTTTGTTGTTGTTGGACAGTGAAATACGTGAATTACACCAGTTTACATACTGCATCCATACAATGAATTAAGTCCAAGTTTCCTGAAGAAATAATAACTCCCCCCTCGAACCCCCCCCCCTTGAATAACTCCCCCCTCGAATGACTCCCCCCCCTTGAATAACTTCCCCCTCCAAAACCTCTGACGAAAAAATAACTCCCCTGGGGTCTTATTCGAGGATTTAGGGTATTTATTTTGTACTGACCCCATAGTACAGAAAACGTAAAGTAAATTTTTTACGGTTACACTGCGAATAAACGGTGAGTAAATGTAAATACCAGTATTTTTACTCGGGAAAACGTAAAAAGTGAGTATTTTTCCGATTTTGTACCTAGGAAAACCTAAAAGTGAGTGAAATCTAAAGTGTGAGTGATCGCTTTCGTCACCCGTCGATCATTTCCGCTGCCATTTTGGCAGCCGTTACAATTCGTTTGAGTCGTTTTTACTTGTTCTGCACCCGATTAATTTTTCGGAATTACGTTTTTAGTAGTCGCGTATTTTCAAAAAGTACGCGAGTAAGTAAGTACCGGTATGTTTTCAGGAGAAAAAGTAAACGTATTTACGCAGTACTCGAGTATACGTATTTATCGAGTAAACGTAAATACGTTTTAACAACTATGCTAACACATCACTCATCTTTCATCGCGATGCATGTGAACAAGTTAGCTGCTGGATAATGTCGTTATGTACTGTCTGATTTTATGCAGATTTTCACGGTGATCCGCGTTCGAATGTGTGCTTTTTATAGCTTTTATATAGTTATTTTTTTAGTATAAATATGTCGCGCGGGAAATGCGGATAAATCACTTAATTGCGCTAATAAAATTTTTGCAATGAAATTCGCTCATTCAATTTACAGTTGCGACAATTTTTTCCTGTCACTTCTGTGGGATATTGGCTATCGTTGAGTGGCGAACAAAGCTTTGTTGTTTGAAGTTCAGGGCGTATTGTAATTAAAATTACCGTATTACTTCCAATTGTGGGCATAACTAGGTATAATATTTAACAGGTACGCTTTGATAAGAGGTACAATTTTGACTTTTATGAGCGTTACTAAATAAATAAGAGGTATACCTCCAGTAAGAGGCACAGCTGGAAGCGTGCCAGAAATAGGTAAAATCATAAAACGGTGACCAAACTTGACGGACATTGATGAAAAAGTGTGCCGAAGGGCACTCAGACGGGGCTGTGCCTTTCAGCATCTAAACCCGCATAGCATGTGGACCTGCATGGCATCTAGACCCGCATGGCATCTTTCATGCCATATATGCCACACGGGCTACATGCCAGCACATGCCATGTGGTCTCGATGATATATTTTAAAATAATCAAAATATTTTCACAAATATTTTATTTTGTATATTTAGCCCAGCCTACATGACATGTAGACCCCCTACCCGCTTGACATCTGACCCTACCCGCCCGTTTGGCATCTACACCACAGTCCGCTTGGCATCTATCCAATGCTAGATGCCAATCGGACTGTGGCGTAGATGCCAAATGGGTGGGTAGGGCCAGATGCCAAGCGGGTAGGGTGTCTACATGTCATGCGGGCTCTGCTAAATATACAAATTAAAATATTTATGAAAATATTTTAAATATTTTAAAATATGGCATCGAAACGCATGGCATGTGCTGGCATGTAGCCTGCTTGGCATATATGGCATGATAAATGTTATGCGGGTCTAGATGACAAGCGGGGAGAAATCCATGCCATGCGGGTCACCATGCTATGCGGGTTTAGATGCTGGTAGGGTTCGAACGATATGACTTTTTGATATCGATATTCGATATTCGATATTTTTTTCTGAAACTCGATATTCGATATCGATACGATATGGAACCTGGATATCGATAATCGATATTCGATATTGAAAAATGGTCGATATTCGATATTCAATATTTTCAATATTCGATATTGCAATTTGCTTTTGGTATAGCAAGGCATATTTCAAGCAGCATATTGTTTTTCATGTGGTTGCAAATCATCTCTTTACTGAAATGTGAATGGTACAAGTGATTTTAAAAAGGTTTACATTAGTCAAAAGTAGAAAATGGAAGAAAAACACGATGAATCAAAGTGTATCAGGAATAGGGTTCAAACTAGGGTGTCAAATTTCTGTTTCCGTTTTCCGTTTCCGCCTTTTCGCAGGAAAATTTTTTACCTTTCCGTTGTCCGTTTTCCGGCAGCTGAAATTTTTTTACCTTTCCGTTTTCCATTTTTCGGCAGCTGAAAATTTTTTATCTTTCCGTTTTCCGGCAGCTGAAATTTTTTTACCTTTCCATTTTCCGTTTTCCGGCAGCTGAAAATTTTTTATCTTTCCGTTTTCCGGCAGCTGAAAATTTTTTACCTTTCCATTTCCGTTTTTCCGGCCCATTTTTCCGTTTTCCGGCTGAAAAATTTTTACCTTTCCGTTTCCATTTTTCCAGGCCTTTTTTCCATTTTCTGGCTAGATTTTCAGTTTTCTGGCATTTTTCCATTTTTTTCCAATCTGTATTTATCTTTTTCCACTATGGATTTTTTCTACCAGGTTCTTGTGTCACTCATAATTTTTATCTGTATCCAAATCTGTATCGGACATGCTCACAAAGATGTGAAGAGAGAGACATGCTCACAAAACTTGGAGTTAAGATGTTTGCTGCCAATGGCTCGAATCTGCTTGGAAATCCCAACTACCTGGCCAGTATGCGCAACATCACCACACAAACTGATTTGGCTGATTTGTCAACCTGCGACATCAAGTTACGACCACCCGCCTATCGATTTGGAAAGACTGCTGATTCTGCAAATGTTGCCGAATGGTCAAGCCCTCATGCAACACATGAAGGAAAGTGCAGCAGAAGTCCAAGTCGATGGATGTTGGATAAAAGACCTGCCGTCAATGCAAGATGTGAAATTTGTTCATTTGATTGAGGAAACTATTGTGTATAAGCTTTTCTGTTTTCCCATGCAAACATTGTTCAATTGGTTTTTGTAACTTCAGATACGTGAAACTTGTAAACTCTGTTGTATCTCTTACCTTTTTATGATTATCCGAGGTCATATAATCCGGTTACCCCCCGAGGAGTTGAGTAGTAGTGTAGATGGGGTTATTACCAAACCTGCGATTGTTATGTTTCAAGTGCACACCACCTGTGAAATTTTGTGATGCATGTTCAGTTCAGCACTGTGCAATCAACTTGCTCTCCCAACTGTGTCTTGGGGTTGTGGGCCCCCATGTTGACCCAAATCTACTCCAACTTTATTGTTGTTGTAGTGTATTTTTGCTACCTTTTGATGATTTTTTGTTGGTTCAGTTAAGCTTGGATTACAAGTGAAGTTACTGGCATGATCCATAATTGCAGAATGTACAGCTACCACAATCAAAGCCAAACAGGCAAACCTGCATGTTTGTCCATTTCTGTACAAATTTCACTTTATTTTTTCCGTTTCCGTGAAAATTTTGCTTTCCGTTTTCCGTTTTCCGGCATTTCATTTTTCTGTTTTCCGTTTTCCAGCTGATAAATTTTTTTTACCTTTCCATTTTCCATTTTCCGCTGAGTGAAATTTTTTGACCTTTCCGTTTTCCGGCAGAAATTTTTTTTACCTTTCCGTTTTCCATTTTCCATCAAGTGAAAAATTTTTACCTTTCCGTTTTTCGTTTTCTGTAAAAATTTTTTTTTGACACCCTAGTTCAAACGGGATTGACTTTTCGGGATCGGGATTCAATTTTTGAGATTTCGGGATCAGGATCGGGATTGGTATTTTGAGATTTTGGGATCGGGATTGGAACGGATTGGGGTCACGGGATCGGGATATTACATTCCATACTTATAAACAAATTGCCCTATGTATGTTGCAAAAAATTGCATACCAGCATTTTCAGGCTTCAAATTTAGCACTCCAACAAAAATGACATTATAAATATTGTACTTTTACTCATCAAATAAAATACTATAATCAGATCAATCACAAATATCTCAAAATGAAAATAATAACTTTAATTAGGGACACAATACAGGTTCGATATATCGAAAAATGGTTGATATTCGATACCGATATTCGATATTTTTTCAAAATTTTCGATATCAATATTGGATATTCAATAATTTTTTCGAAATTTTTAATATCGATATTCGATATTTGATATTAAAAAATGGTCGATATCCGATATTCGATATTTGATACGATATATCGTTTGAACCCTAATGCTGAGAGGCACAGACCCGTTCAGAAAAAAGTGACGAAGTCAATTGTAAGTACCGTATTTCCTCAAAATACCCACAGGGCGTTTATTTTTGCCAGAAATTTTTTTAGGGGGTTAATTCGAGGAAGGGTCCATACAAGGGGGTGCCTCGAGGAAATACGGTAAAGTTCCAATTGGAGGTAATACGGTGGGACGAAATGGTTCATAAAATGCAGATCAGACAATTATATAATATGCATTTTTACATAAATATTTACCTGTTTATATTCAAAGCTCTCAGCATGAACCTTTTAAATATTATTTACGCATAAGATATTTTATGCCGAAACATGCGGTCCGTTCAAGCATCAAGTAAATTTGTATTTATGCAATGCATGCATGCATTGCATGCAATACACACTTATGCCCCACATTTTGTAATTTAATCCAGCTGACTTGACAACTACATCGAGATTGCTAATGCAATTTAGCATATACATAATCTATTGAAGTTGTGCATTCGACATGCTGCAAAGTATGAATGTCCACAGTATAAGCATAAATGTGGGGTCTGATAAGATTAAAGTTTCACCATGGATTGCCTACTGTATTTACTCGAATAGTTCCCACCACTTGAATAGTTCTCCCCTGTTAGGCGAGTGAGGAAAAATAATTCCCCGCTTGAATAATCCCCCCACTGATGCAAGAAAAACATTACACATACTTAAAATTGATCGATGAAGCCAGAACAAGCAAAATTGCAGCGTCATCGAATGCAAATGCATCACACCATCTGTGTAACAACATAATGGAATGATGTATTTGTTGTTGAATTTGAACAATAATGGCATGTTGTTTTGTTAATGATGAATCTTCGTGAAATGGATTGGTAGAAAAATTTTGACAAAAAATAATTCGCCCCCACTTGAATAATCCCCCCCCCCCCTTGAATAGTTCCCCTCTCAAAAAAGTCTGAGGAAAAAAATAATTCCCCGGAGGAACTATTCGAGTAAATACGGTAAATTACCTCTGAACTGACAGTACTATAAATGTTAAGTTCTGATTAAGTTGTAAAGTCAGTGTTAACTTCGTATCACTGTAATTCCGCCATTCTACCGAGGCATCGTGAAATTAAATCGCTTCCACTGTCAATTATTACTTGCGCATCTAACGTCAAATCAAATGCTATTCCTACCTAAAACAATCTCTACACTTGAAATCAAATGGATATACCCGGCGCAGATGTATACCACTATGGCCTTAACAATTTGCTTTGGAAAAACGGCTGGAAAAATGACCAATTTTGGCACCGTGCCAACGGGCGTGACAAATGTTTTGTTGACATTTTCATCCCGAAAATCGGCTACTTGATGCAAAAGGTGGCTGCTACTATGGCTTTTCCGGTTGGTTCATTTGTTTTAGTTTTGAACATTTTTAATATTTTTTTGAATTTCTGTGGTTGTGTCAGATTTTTGTCAAGTTTCTTATGAATTCGTTCAAGCCATGTCAATTTCCAAGGAAAGAAGCCTTCAATTTGGTAACTTTCTCGGAAAGCCGTTTGTACAGCGAGTTTTCTAAAGGGGGACGAATAGAAGATCCGGACTCCGGAGAATTCACAATACATAGCAAAATTTCGGGAAAAAATTGGGCACGGGCGCATAGTCAACTGCGCATGCTGCAACCACCGCTTCGTGTAATCCTGCAACTCCCACATCTGTTCTGCTGATTGAGTCTACTTATTATCAGTGGTACTTTTTGGGTTCCCTAGAGGTATTCACGCGGCTGGAAAGTAACCCTGATTGATCATTGGAAATGAGTGCGTGTCCTGTGAAATAAGCGCGCAGAATCCAAAAAATACGAATGGGTGCACTTACACACTACAGCAACAGCGACGCTTTCAAGTGGCTTGGGTGACTCTTTTGCCACTCTGATCTTGGCCGCCATGCAAATGGGCGATCAGTATATATATATATATATATATATATATATATATATATATATATATATATATATATATACTGTTTTATGTATACATAGCTATCACTAACTGCTGGTATTTACATTTACGTTTTCAAAAAATACCAGTATTTTAACAACACTTGCGCAAAGTATGCAGTCCATATTCGGTATATGGAAGTTAAAATAAATGTGCCAACATGAAAACAATATAAACAAAAAAGGGCACACATTAAATTCAGACATCATAAACCATTTCAAGACAAATCACATAAGGACACAAAGGCCAAAAGGTTCCCAAGCCCCGCTCATGGCGTCGCTTCTGCTGTGTATAAGTCACTGTAACGAAAAATACAGCCCCTCGTGACCATGGGCGGCGCAAGGTCCCAATTTGCGCTTGTGACATTCACATTAGCCAACATTTCTCCTTGTGACACCTTTCTATTGGGGCCCTATGCGAAGTTGGCAGCCAGCCAAAATTTTTGAAATGGTTATAAAAATAAACAAAAATCGTATAAAATAGGCATATAACCATGTATATAGGTAGATGAAAATAGTGATTGTAAAGGTGAAAATTGGTAAAATGGAGCAAATTTTAGCGATTTTCAGTTAATTTTGAGTTTTCACTCTCGTTTGTACAATACACGCTTGTTAAATGTGACAGTGAAATTTCTGCTTGTGACACTAAAAATTCTGCTTGTGACATTCAAAAGTGTACAAGCACTTACGCCGCCTATGCTCGTGACGTGTAAACGGGAAATTTTTCACGCAAAAATTTGTAGTTCACCCACCTATTTCTCTGATCATTTCCCAGTGTACTCCCTACGCGCACAGCAAATAAAAGTTACCGTTACCGATAAAAATTCAAGTAAACGGTGAATGTAATTTTTTCGGTACCACAAGTTATCATCACAATTAGCGATAGTGACACAATTTCCGAATAACCGGTTATTGGCAGCCTGCACACTAGTTGACACATGTGTGTCAACTGGTCTGGTCTGTGTCAACTCAGATTTCGGCTGTGTGTCAACGCAGAGCGATCTCCAAATGCTCACTTGACAAGTTCATATAATTTTTCAACTTTACAAATAATGATATGATATCCATGCTCATTTGACAAGTTCATATGATATTCCAAACTTCACAAGTGATTGAACTCTACATCTATGTAACAGAAAATGTCACTGGCACGTCTTGAGCATGAAAATGATACGTTTACCTGTGAAGTTGTAATATTTACTTGTCAAGTGAGCACAAATATTTGGTTGGAATCTACTTGTCAAGTGAGCAGTATCACTTGTGAAGTTTCATATTTTTAGTTGTGAACTGTCATGTTTTCCCTACTTGTCAACTGTCAAGTTTGTGAAGTGAGCATGGCCCTGCACATACGGCGATGTTGAAAAAATATTATGGCAAGTGCTCGCTCTGCGACACGTGAAGCCCAAATCCGAGTTAACACAGACCATTTTAACATTTACTAAAAATTCACATTACGCATTGTTCATAATCTACTTAATATCATGTCGTGTTGAATTCCGATTTCCATTGACATTTATCATGAAGGTTTTTTTGTGGTTGTTTGCACAAAAACAAGCGATCTCTGGGGATTAGAGAATGCCCAGATCACATGATGGAGTTGTCTATCAATGTGCTCTCACTACAGCTCATATGACTTGCGTGCTTGGACCCTGGATATGATTCCTCAAGTTAATACAGCGCAAATTTAGAGCCAAGAAATGTGGGGTCACTGCCTGTCATATCCTGCAAATGCCCTGAAAAATTTCACTTGTCATGTGTCAAAAGTCACGCATATAAAAAAGCTTGTCACTTGGCTTAACACTCAAACTTCGCTTACCTACTTTAATTCTTTCCAGATGTTTACTAGGGGAGGGGGGTGGTTGGGGCTTGGGGGTCACCCTCCAAATCCGCCAGCTATCTATCTATCCAGGAGGGCGTTCAGTTATCTATCTATCCTGGAGGCAAATGCTTTTGCTATCTATTCCCCAAATCGCCCAGCGATCTATTTACCTAAATATCTGGAGCGGTTTTTGATCAATTTTGCCCAAATTTCACCTACTTTTAGCGATTTCTCTCTTTTCTTCCTTCTATACCTTGGAAAAGCCTATATATTGAATCCCCGCGAACCCCCCCCAATTTTTCCTAGCTATCTATCTCTCCGTAGGAACGATTTGCTATACCTATATAAATATGAACCCTAGCGGGGGTCCAAATCTACAAAACCCCTGATTATTTCACTTTTAAAACTTGTCACTTAACAATTTGAGGAATTGGCTCCTGGATTCCCTACATCGATTTCGAATGTAAATAATACGCCGCCGTAGTCACACACACCACATCCTGTGCATTATGATTTCTAAACTGGGGATCAGTAGTATTTACTCAGTGGCTCATTCGATTTTTGTATTTTAAATTTTTAGTTTGAGTGAATGGGGGATTTTTTTTGTGCATTTGTGTGTGTTTTTTGGTCAAAAAATTTATGAATATCTTTTTTTAAATAAATAATGGTAGAATAACCTTGCTTTCCATGCAATGTTTCGCTGTCCTATGGCTTTAGCTGCTGTTCACACGGTTTTTCTGCGACAACCATGCTAGAGCTTACAGCGATTTTTTTATGAAAATTGAAAATTTGACTTGTGTGTAATGATGTAAAGGCCCCGGGGCACCGGCGCCCCGGTACTGGGAACCGAAGGGCACCAGCACCGGTGTTGGTGCCGTGCCTTTGCAACTTTCAGAGGTGCACTGCCGGTGCCGGTGCGGTGCCGGTTTTCGAGTATGCCTTTACTTGCTAGCACCATTGCCTGAGTAGAAGTCACCGGGAATGGGACCGGCCAAGTCTTCATGAGCTGACAAGTTTTCCCACATACCGTATTTCCTCGAAATACCCCCAGTGGGTTTAAGTTTTTCAAAGTGAGATTTTTGAGGGGGGGGTATCTCGAGGGGGGATATTATTTCGCCAGAAATTTTTTGAAATCCCAGTACTAAATTTCTGTCTGTAACGTACACAGACGTCGAAAAATGCAACAAAAACCGGCATGTATAAGACTCTATAGACTTATATATGTATTTACGTAGACGGTATAAACCCTGTTCTAACATAACACAGTCAGGTCTACGTTTCCCGGATCACAAACCATAGCTTTTGTCATTTTCGTTCTCTAAACACTATAGTTGGGGGGTATTTCGAGGGGGGGTTTATAAACTCATAGTGTCCATTTTGAGGGGGGTATTTCGAGGGGGGGCATATCGAGGAAATACGGTATGTGCTTATTCATATAGGTATATTTTTCAAACAGCAACATAAGCGACTGTTTTTACCCAACTTACCCAAAAATTGTCCTGTGTTTTTAGTGATAAATATTACACTGATTTCTGGTTTTCAGATCATGATCGATCGAGGCTCAACTTATATTTTTTTAAACATTTCATAATACATTTCATTAATATGCTAAGAAAATGGTTGAAAAATCGAAATCTTTGTCAATACAGAACAACAGTGTGGACAGAAGACCGCCTTAGTAAATTTTTTTAAATATCGGAATCCATGGATTTTGAATTGTCTGCATATTTACGCAATATTTACTTTCTGAATATTTATAGCCACAATTTGTTCACAATGCGAGTAAACACGTATTTCTCCGCTTCCATGAATAGCAAATGTGGTCAACAGTGTGATGACACTGAATTTAACTTTTAATTTTCAATTAACAGAAATTTTAATGTGGTATATTGTCTTCTCATTCATGAAACTTGGAAATAAGCCATTTCTTAGCCAATTTCGTAAACCTAAGTTTTATAGGAATTTTGTTCGATCATTTGAAAATGGTCTCTTTTACACATCTATTTTTCTGGATGAACTTTAAAAACGTCTTAGAAATAAAGTACTTAATACGAATCCTTTGACGCGTATTTGGCGTTGTATTTGAAAAAACAGACCATTATAGCACATTTGCTAATTATCCAGACACGTTCGAACTTGTTGAGTACTATGGTATCGAACGTAAAATAATTTGATGACGCAAAAAGGCGCCATTTTCCCGCGGCGCCTGGATGCTCTCAACATTGGTTGCAATCGACTAATTTAATTTTTATGTGTTAGAAAATTTATGGAGATTGGTTTGTTCGCGGTGCGGCGGTAATTTTACCACCTCGCTCTTTTGTTCCATTGTGACTGGGAAAGATTAGAAAGCTAGTCGCGATTAGTGATGGAAAATTCACCATGTATCGCTTAAGCTGTGTCAGTTGTAAATACCGAAGTGCATCAATTGAGATGTCATGTCTGATGCTTCGCGCTCATGCTAAATGGGTTTCGATTCAGGACTCTGGTCACTGGATAGGCCGCACAATATGGTAAATTCTGAAACAATGGCCTGTAAAATGCCATATGTCAAACAGACCCCGTAAAATGTCAAACGGACCCTGCAAAATGTCAAATGTCATGTAAAGCATCAAAAGTCATTTAAAACGCCCTATAAAATGTTAAAATATATTTTACTTTCAAAGGTCAAGAGTCATGTAATTTTTTTTGTATTTAAGATATGAAATTTTGCTTTTTTCTGGACATTTGACATTCTTCATGACATTTTACATGACATTTGTCTTTTTGCATGGCATTTTGTATTTTACAGTGTCTGGGATTAGCACCTGGTGACTAGTGCAACCCTGTGCCAGTACACATCTAAACCCATTACACATCTAGACAGAGTCTGCAGATAAACATCAATGATCCACATGTTGGATTGATAAATGTCTATCATTCAATCAAACATAGCTGATTTTTCAGTGGTGCTGGCAAGACATAGAGGTCTACTTTATTTGACATTTGACACTTTACTTCACTTTGACACTTCACTTTGCAGTGCTGGGGACTGCCACCAGGCAGGGACTAGCCAGGATTTTTGAGCGGGGGGGGGGGGGGGCGGATTGTATACGGTACCCGGCGAATGGGGGGGGGGGGTGGCGCCCCCCCCCCCCTAAAATTTTACCCCTGTAGTAGGGGAATGGTGCCATGGTGCTGGCGCCATTCGTAGGCGCCACACCATGGCGCCACTGGCATTGGTATTGGTGCCAAAACAGCAGTATACATCTGATTTTATAGGCATATAAAGCGACATAGACAGGAATTAGGTAAGTCGATTTTCACTGGCTTTGAAGCTGCGGAGACTGGTCAGCCGAATAGACATGTTGTGAAGGGAAAATGCGCGCTTGTGTGCGAAAATTTTTCAAACTGTCAATGAAATCAACCTCTGAAAGTGCCATTTCTGGCACATTTTTTGGTCCGGCCCGGGAAGGGGGGGCGGCCGCCCCCCCTGGCTACGTCCTTGCCACCAGGGTACCAATGTCATGGCGATGAAGGCTCGGTTGGCATGTAACCCGCTTGGCATCTAGACCTGTTGTGGGGGTCTCAATGGGGAGGGCTGCTCAGCTATATATCCATCCTGAGGCTACTAACCTCTGAGGCTGAGCCCAACTGTATTTCCTCAAAATAGAGAATTTTTCAGAGTTAAAATTTTGAGGGGGTTTATTCTTTTTGTCAGAAATTCTCAGGAATACATGGTAAAAAATACCTTTTACATACCCAAAATCAGTAATAAATGTGACCAAATAGGATATATTGGGACCTTGAATGTACATCCCTACACAAACTAGTGTGTATGTGTAATGGTGGCAATAAATGGGGGTATTTCAAGGGTGGAGTTCATTTTTTCTTCAGCTTGAAAACACCTGGGGGTATTTCAAGGAGGTATTTTGAGAAATATGGTAGGTATCTATGTGGAGGAAACCTTGAGAAATTTTACCCAATTTTTACTCAAAATGGCTAAATTTTGCTCCATTTTGTCAAATTTGTCATGCCATATTTCCTTGAATTACCCCCCAGGGGGTTTATTTTTTCACAGTGGAAATTTTGAGGGGATTAAACAAGGGGGGTATTTCAAGGGGGGTTATTTTTTTGCCAGAAATTTTTGAAATCCCAGTACTAAATTGTTGTCTGAAACATACACAGACATTGAAAAATGCAACAAAAACCACTATGTATAAGACTCTATAGACTTGTATAAGTATGTAGATGGTATAAACACTGTTCTAATGTCATTGTTTTTAATGTGTGTTTTGCATTGCCTGGATGACAAACTGCTGTTTTTGCTTTACACTAAATTCAGGGGGTATTTGGAGGAAATACAGTATATATAATATATATTTTACCCCCAGCAAGCCCTCAGAATAAATTCCAGCTATCAATCCCTCTGCAGGAGGGATTTGTTATCTATTTATGAAGCCCCGTGAGGGTCAAAACCTTGGAAACCCCTAATCCGTTGTCTACATGCTAAACGGGTTTACATGCCGACAGGCACAGGGCCTGTCGCGGCATCTTTCCATCACTAACTAGTCACGAATGCCATTATTTGTGTTTCCGCGCCGTTTTTATTATGCGCTCGTAATCAGGATTTTTGCATAAATACAATATTCCAATTACTTTGCGAGCGCTAATACCTCTAGTCTATTGGTCGCACGGTCGCTTTGTATTAGGTTTTGCCGATTTCTAGACGGGTTATTTTAGACATCAATTCCTATTCTCGTGGCACAGAAGGTTTTTGCGATATTGTAGTACGGTAGATTAACGGTCACATCTTGTATCTCGCATGCTCAAGCTTAAAGCATGTTTCATCTATTTGTATATCGGAATTCGGGACAGAACTTTCACCCTCTGAACGATTTAGTTCAGTCAACTAGTATTTACATTATGATGTTTTTAATATTTGTGGCATTTGATGTTTTTAATATTTGTATTTGTTTGGCAATTGATTAGCAACCTGAAGTGTTGAGTTTGAAGATGATCATAGCTCGTAGGCGGTTCACATTTTCGAAACACGAAAGATTTCAAACTTACTCACTGGCGACGATGGATTTTGGATTTTGTTAAAAAAAATCACATCTGAAAATATCATTTGAAAAAACTAAACATTTTATCCATTTTCTAAAAACTTTCCGCAGTGGTAAATCGAAAAGCAATGTTTAAAAAATTTCAACCTCTCAAGATTCCGCATTCTGAGATAAAATAGAGAGGGCAAAAGAGATTGTTGTGAAAAGCACTTAGTGACAAAGAACATTCATCATAATGATTTCCGGTTCATAAATAACTTCTTACTTATGTGACTTTTTAGGCGTACTTCGTGTACTTGAACACTTTTCCAACCATACACACGTATTTTTACAGGGAAGTGATAATGTAATTTTTTTACATAAATAGATTGTATGTAAATAGATTGGTTCAAAAATTCGGACTAACCAGTATATGAACGGATATCAAATAATACCTATACAGGCTTTGTAGCTCTCTGTAAACTGTAGAGAACCATCTATCCCGGGTCCGCACATAAGCAGGTGGATGTTGATAATTCTCGATGTATTTATTGAAAATACATCATACATGTAGCGCGTGATCTGTTCCAAAAGTAATGTCCGTGATAACGTACATATTCTTTTATACCAGGACATACCCAGATGGGGCGGGGCAGGCCTGATACGCACATCTGCCCGATACGCACATTTGCCCGTTTTTTTTCACTTGACACTTTTTCAAGTGATTTTCAGATATAAGTAAAGTGAAAAAATTTGCGCAATGACATTAGTGAACTTTTTTCACTTCACTCATATCTGAAAATCACTTGATAATGTGTCAAGTGAAAAACAGTGAAAAATGGCTATTTTTCACCGTTTTTTTTCACTTGACACATTTTCAAGTGATTTTCAGACATGAGTGAAGTGAAAAAAGTTCACTAATGTCATTGCGCAACTTTTTTTCACTTTACTCATATCTGAAAATCACTTGAAAAAGTGTCAAGTGAAAAAACGGGCACATGTGCGTATCGGGCAGATGTGCGTATCAGTGCACCCCCATTGGGGCGTGGGGGCTGCAGCCCCCATTTCAGGGTGAGACCTAAAAAATCCTGGGAAATGCAACATTTCATAAAAATTGTTCAGGGTATGTGCAAAAATTTTTGCATGCAAGCACACATTTATCAACCATGCACTGGTTATTATCAGCAGATTGGTCCCTATAGACACAAATCCCTGAAAATGAACCCTATCATGTACGTTCTGCTGCATATGCAATGCAAGGACATAGCCAGGGGGTGGGTGGGTGGCCGCCCCCCCATTTCCCGGCCAGATCAAAAATATTGCCAGAAATGGCACTTCCAGAAGATGATTTTGTTGACAGATTGAGAAAAATTTGCGTGGAAGCGCACATTTTCCCATCACTCAACATATATTTTCAGCTGGCCAGTCTCGGCAGCCTCAAATCCAGTGAAAATGGACTCAATTCTTGTCCATGTTGCTGTATATGCATGTAACATACAGACATATACTGCTGTTTTTGCGCCAATAACAATGCCAGTGATGACATGGCGTGGTGCCTACAGATGGTGCCAGCGCCATGGTGCTATTCCCTTGCTCAGGGGTGAAATTTTAGGGGCGGGGGGTGCTGCCCCCCATTAGCTGTATGCTCCATATACAATCCGCCCTCCCCCGCTCAAAAATCCTTGCTACATCCCTGTATATGTATGACTTTTTACATACATAAATGAGATTTTCTGGTGCCAATGCCAATGGCACCATTCTGCCACTGTGTAAGTAAAATTTTTCGGGGGGCTGAGCTCTGCACTGTTCACCTGGCTCTGACAACTTGCTCAGCCCGATTACAGGTATTTATCCCCCCATGGACATCTTCCCCCGGGGGATGATATAGTACTATATCGCCCGACAGTCCTTGACTTATGAGGACTATATCAACCCATTATGCATTACATTGACCCGCTGCACGCTGCCTTGCTTTACATATTGACCCGTTGCCTGCAACCCAGGGGCATCTGTTCCGGTGCGTCCAGTTATAGGGTTGTCGCCATATTGGATTTTTGAGGGGTCAATGGCATGTGCAGAATAATATGGTTTTTGCCTGTGTTATGCAAACATTGTGGTTAAGTTTGACTTCTGGTTTGTATCAGCCATGGTCAGCGTTGCAGCAGAGTTCACACGTTTTTACGTTCACACATTCACACAAGTCAATAAAAATCACACAAAAAAAATTCACACACTCCCATATTTTGCTGTTTTACGATGGAACAGCTTTTCACACACCATGTAACTGTGTGCTGCAATGTGTTAAATTGTGTAGATTCACACACAGCAGAAGGTCAATATTTAGGTGACCTCTGCATGCTGAAAACTATAGTGCCCATCACATTACAGTGTGGGTCAAATAGCAATGTGAGAGAATGTGTTAAATTGTGAGAGCAATGTAATTGTAATGAGAGTTAAAAAAGTGGTTTTATTTGGATGGGATATGGTAGTTTTTATTGTATAGTGTGTAGTCAGTGAAGCGAGAAAAAAAATTCTGAGTACAAATTCAATTTTATCATGTATGTAAAGAGCTGTATAACCACATCTATACATAGAATTAGAAATGCAAAACACAATTCAAAGAATCCCATTCTAAGTTAAAATATGTCTACATAAATAAATGAATGTATGAAATGCATTTCGATGAAAATGCAATTTGAGTTTGCACTTTCAATGTGGGCCACCCTCCTTTTGACCCATTTGTCTTAACTGCTATGTAACGTGAGACAACAGATGCATTTACACACAAGCAATATAATTATAGCAATATTATTCACACAGCGTTCTAAATTAACACATGTTTTATGTCTATTTTTTTTGGCTGTATAACAGCTCAAAAATGTCATTGCCATTGATTATCGATTGTGTGAGTGCATGAAGAAAAATGCATGCAACTTCAAAACTCAATTTCTTGGCCATTTCTCAGCCGATTTTCACCACTGAACACTTAAAATGATCAGAATCACATTGAGATTTCATTTTTAATGGTGTTGCATGTGTTGCATTATGGTAATCATGACGGACAAAACTTCAATGCAACACAGACAAAACATTAATGCAACACGGACAAAACATCAATGCAACACAGACAAAACACCAATGCAACACGACAAAATGCCAAAGCATTAATGTCTGTGTTGCATTAATGTTTTGTCTGTGTTGCATTGGCGTTTTGTCTGTTATGATTACCATACTGCTACACATGCAACACCGTTAAAAATGAAATCTCCATGTGATTCTGATCATTTTAAGTGTTCAGTGGTGAAAATCGGCTGAGAAATGCCAAGAAATTGAGTTTTGAAGTTGCATGCATTTTTCTTCATGCACTCACACAATCAATAATCGATGCCAATGGGCCTAACAGACGCGTGCATAACTGTGGAGCGCCACGCGTCAATAAATAATTTTAAACTGATGCAAGTGTTGTTCTTGCATCACATTAGATAAAATAAAAAATCACATAGCACACATTCCCATGGCCAAACAAACACCCAATAGAGTAATTAGAGTGGGCGGGGGTCAATGTACTATTTAATACTATTTTGTATGGAGGACTACTTCCCCCCCCCACGTTATAAAAGTCGGGTTGAAGTAGTCCTCGGGCTGATGTAGTCCTCGAGGGCTATATCAACCCAGGGGGGAAGATGTCCATGGGGGGATAGGGTACATAACCCGCTCAGCCCCCCCTCTACTCAAAAATCCTGGATATGTACCTGCTTTAATATACTGCACAGGTCATATTGGCCCCACACACGCTAGTTGACACCAACACCAAATGTCAACTGGTTCCATTGCTAATTCAAAAATTGCGTTTGAACGTCGTTTGTCCACTCGTCTGCAAGCTTTGAATCGGAATTGGCACCAGTTGACATTTGGTGCCGATGTCAACTAGCGTGTGGGGGCCCATTCTAACACTTTACATACACATATGTTTGCTCTACCACCATTTTGGATGATTTTGAAAGAAAATTGATTTTTATAGATAAAAAAATATTTGTTAATTAATTTTTGAATATAAATCAAGATATTTAAAAAAGTTGATTTTTTCCAGCGTTAGTGTTGAATACTGTGAAACCGGACTGAATGTCCAGAGTGAATCCCATAAGTTTTCTGATGGGAAAAGAGCATTGCAAAGTCACTAGAGATTTATAGCCATTAGAATAAATATTTACAAGAAAACATGTGAAAAAATCTTTAAAAATGTGCTTGCTTGCATGAATACCGTCATTCTGGAATCACATTCTTTTTGAAACCAGTGCCCAATTTTTTTCCTGCAAGGACGGGACTTTTCAGACATTTCGAATACATCCTCCTTTGTCTTACATTTACAAAGTTTGCGAGAGCTTGTTTAGGGTGGCACGCATGATCCATTTATCATTGCTCGCATGCTATGCTATTGTTAAATAAATATAAGTGGCACGCGGGTGGGCGCTTTGTTTTCGGAATAATGAAGTGCATCTGTTTCCACGCGGAAACATGGTGACTCTGCATTTGTGGAAACGCTGTTTCCTGTATTCACACTTCCACTTTTCATGGAAGTAACATTGTGAAATGCACATAGCTACTTGAATAACGTCCCTATTTCACATCAGTGTGACATGATCAAACATTGAAGGAATTTCTTGCAATTGGTAATAGCCCACTGACCATACACTTTATGTTGGATAATACCATATCCCATCTGAATAGAAAATCAGAAGTTTTATTTTTTCTCATCGCATCACCCACCATCTCACACTTTTAGTAAATTTTGTGAAGAATTTTTCGCGTGACTTTATTCATTGAAATATGGTATTCGTCCAGCCTGCCAAATATATTTTCTTGCCTTTCAAAATACCTAGTCGGTCGTAGAAATGTTCCCGGTGGAGTTATTCATTGATATACGGTAGCTCTGTTCATATGAAATGAGGGAAACGCATTATTTAACCACAGTGACTCGTAACCCATCGACTCGTAAGCCAAAGTGCATCAAGATTTAAGCCAAAGTGCCTCGTCTCTAAAGCCGCAGTCAATCGTTAGACTGGGGGTATCCCATTGAGACAAAAGTGCTTTGAGACAACAGTAGCTTTGGTACAACCAAACTGCTCATTGAAACAAAAGCTACTTTGGTACAACAGTTTGTGCATTGGTACAACTACCTGTGCATTGGTACAACTACCTGTGCATTGGTACACCATTTGTCGCTTTGATACAACAGAAATAATTGTGTCACTTTGATACAACAGAAATAATGGGTAATACATAGGTATACACAAATATGTAACTACATCCAACATGCATACGCTGCTCAACTGTAATTACATTAATATTTGTGTATACCTATGTAATCACCTCCAATATAAGGTATACCTTATATTGATTTCATCAGTTTTTTTTCAGCGTTTTGGTATACCTTATATTAGAGGGTACCTTGTATTAGAGGTATACCTTATATTGGAGGTAATACGGTATGTTGTATCAAACTGACACAATTATTTTTGTTGTATCAAAGCAACAAATGGTGTACCAATGTACAAGTAGCTGTACCAATGCACAAACTGTTATACCAAAGTAAATTTTGTCTCAATGAGCATTTTGGTTGTACCAAAGCTACTGTTGTCTCAAAGCACTTTTGTCTCAATGACGCACACTCCGTTAGACTCATCACCAAAAGTGTGTCATTATTTAACCCCATTGTGTCATTATTTAAGCCATGCGTACATAGTGCATATATTGTGTCATTATTAAAGCCATGTGTACAAAGGTATTTTTGGTGCATATTTATGCATTTATTAAATACCAGTGAATACATGATCAGTGTGGCGTGTGCACAAAAACAACGTAAATAGGTATGTGTTTACAGCGTGACCCAAATATACTTGTAATTTAGGATCAAACAATGGAAATAAAAATATCTTTCTACATTTTACAAAACTATTGCCAAAAATAACAAAACAAACATGAAAATAGAATGGAAAATGTTGCAGATAAATATGAAAATGAACCGCTTTTTCTCCATATGATACTCTCATGCATGATTTGCTTTTAAATCTGTTCTCCATTCCTGTTTGTTAGCATTGAAAGTATCTACGATCCACTTTGTCGAGTCAACCAGAAATTGGCCACACGTGCCGAAGTGGATCAATAAAAATGGCTATGATCCTACCACCACAGGTACTATACATCTATTTAGTATATGTACCTTAAGTATTTCCGTGTATTGCGGCTTACGTGTCGACATATTGGCTTTAATAATGACACACAATGGCTTTAATAATGACACATTTTTGAATGACCATTTTGGCTTTAATGTCGCTACACTTTGGCTTACCTAGCGAGGTACTTTGGCTTTACAGACGATGGGTTAAATATCGAGCAGCTTTAATCTTGATATGCTCTCTATGAAATCAATATTGTATCAAATTGTTAGCTTCCGATACAAATTTCTGGGGGCGCTGGCGATCTCTAGTTTATCAATTTGTTGGCTTCCGATACATATTTACCTAATTTGATATCACGGCGACGGGAAGCTGTTGCAAAATTGCGTTCATTTAATTACTCGAGTGCAAATGAAATTTCTTATGGTAGGGTGTAGGTTGTCAGAATGTCACCGGATTTTATGTAGGTATTTTGGTACCAATCCTATTTATTTTGTTTCTCGTCTCAAATCAAATTGTTTACTCGACGCGGACTATTCAAGTCAAATGCAAGTAAAAATAACAACGTACCAGAGTTGTTAAAATACCGGTATTTTTGGAAAGCGTAAGCGTAAGCGTAAATACACTTTCCAAATTTTGAGTGTGGATACTCAAAGCGTAAGGTATTTTTTAAATACCTAGGAAAGCGTAAAATAAAGCGTAAGCGTAAAAAATTTTCAGGGAGTTTTTGCTCAGTGAATTCGTTCAAAATCAAGTTTCATCGACATTTTTTGGATGTCCGCTTGGTAGTCTGCACTCTGCCCTTAGATGTTGATGGCGATAAATCGACAGCGACAGTTAATTAATCTTCATTTCTGAACTCGGACTTTGTGCTGTCGATTTTTGAGATGTATTTATACCTGTATCATAAATACTTACCGCATTTCTTCTAATAGCGTAGACGTAAGACATACTTATACTTATGTCATCTTCATTTTCGAACTCGGACATCGTGCATCTTCGGCCACAAAATTTATATTCTAACGCCATTGCCATCTAAAGCCATCTAAATATTTTGCCCGAGGACACAGTATAAAAGTGACATTCATATTGCGACACAATTTGTAGATGTGCCGCTATTTCCAGTGCATTACTGCAGACATGCAGTCATTTTTTGATATGCAGTTTCGTTCACTTTCTTTTTTTGTAGTTATACACTTTTTACAAAAGCATAAAACCGGACCATGTGAAAAACTTTTTTACGCTTTTAGTACCCGGGTATTTCGGCCGGGAAAGCGTAATAAAGCGTACGGGTATTTTATGAAAGCGTAAGCGTAAGCGTAAGTATAAATACCCATTTACCCGGGTATTTCGGGTAAGCGTAAATACGCTTTCGCAACTCTGCAACGTACACCCGTCGGCTACCCTTAAATGCGGTCCTAATAGGTGAGATTGTAACCTCAAGTCATGCACTGTAATGCACAGGATATTGTAAGGCTGTAAGGCCGAATCCCGGTAAGGCTGTAATATCCCGAAATATCCAAGTATGATATTCACAGAAGGTTATGTGACTATTTTCATTCGCATACTTAATGTCAACTTGCCATGGCGCTCGCAGCTTTGGCCCTACACACACTAGTTTTCACCGTGACTTCTGTGAAAACTGAAATGGCCACATGGCGACATTCAGCCTACTCTTATTGTATGGTATATGTGTTTTAGTTCACAAATTTTCAAATTTAAACTTTCATTAATTTAAGTTCAGATTAAAAATAAATAAAATCATTCAACCGTGTTGATTAATCTGCATTTGAAAAAAAGCAGTTTTCCCGCGAAGTCACGGTGAAAATTAGTGTGTGTAGGCACATTAGCACCGCATTTTATTGGTAAACTGTAGTTTACTGGCTAATAATTTTTGTTTTACGTGTGATATCGTTTTATTTTCGCTTACTTGTGTGCGATCGTTCTGACACTGTAGTTATACCTAACTAACTATTTTAGCCTTGAGTTCGATAAGCACCTTGGTTTGTTCAAGTGATGTTTCCCACCAGAGTTGTCAAAATTACTGAACTTTTTCAATGTGAATGTATATGTAAATTACATGTTTACTCACCCCTCCTGATTACAGAAAATGTTAACTTTTTACACATACTCGTTTTACCCCCTTTTTACACATACTCATGAATCATGAGTAAATACATGCCAGTAAAATATTTACTTTTCTTGGTAAATGTCAAAGTGAGTACTTTTCTTTATCGTGGTACTTTTTCATGAAAAATGTAAAAGCTACTACTTTTTACATTAGCGATTTTTACACTGGACGCCATATCAGATGTCATTTTTTAGTGATTATTCAGTATTTTTCTATCTTAAGTTATTTTAGCAACATCAAACTATGATTTGAAATTTATGAAATATATATTCTGTACACTTGTACTTTCAAAAAGTACGCGTACAGGTGAGGACAGGTACTTTTTAAATGTACTTACCCAGTACTCAAGTATATGTATTTTTGACGAAATGTAAATACATTTTAACGACTGTGTTTGTCACTAGGTATTTAATATCCTGCTCAAGCGAAAGCGCAATAAGTGCAATGAACAGCATGAGATGAGGTTTGACGTATTTAAAAGTTAATAAGTATGTAAGAAACACAAAACATGCTATTTGTTCACACCATTCATCATAATCTATTGGGCCAGGCCTATTTCGCACATAAGCCTGTTTCGCACAAACGCCCGTTTCGCACACGCATGAAACCCGTGTCGCACAAAAATGATGCCTGTGCGAAACGGGCCTATGTGCGGAACAGGCGTATGTGCGAAACAGGCGTCTGTGCGTGTGAGTCGAGCGTGTGACCGGGCACCCCAACTTTACCCCACTGTTCTGCAAACAATGCGACACTAGGGTCGGGAAACCGGAACCAAACATAGGTCCCTGAAACAGTTTTGGGTTAGTTTAGTTTACCAACGCTAGTGCATGTTCCATGTTCTGGATGCACTATCATTGGTAAACTAAACGAAACCCAAAACTTTTTCGCGTACCGAAAGTTTGGTTCCAGTTTCCCAACGCTAGTTCCGCATTGTTCGCAGAATTGAGTTTCCATTTTGCAGGGCATTTTCTAACACTTTTGACCCTGTAAAATGTCAAATGTCATGCAAAGTGTCAAAATTCATGGAAAATTCCTTGCAAAATGAATACTCAGACAGCCAGCGCAGCGCCGCCTGGAACTCATTGTACAGTGGGGAAGGGGGCGGGGTAAAGTTCGGGTGCCCGGACACGCACCAGTGACGCGCACATAGGCCTCTTTCGCACATACGCCTGTACCGCACATACGCCTGTTCCGCACATAGGCCTGTTTCGCACAGGCATCATTTTTGTGCGAAACGGGCGTTTGTGCGAAACAGGCGTATGTGCGAAACAGTGCACCCTCGTATCTATTATCTATATAGCTCAGCAAATTTACACAGGAAGCTTGAGTTTGCAGTAACCCACCTACAAGTGCACGGAGTGCATTTTTCTGGTACAGAGCACCTGAATAAAGCAAAAAATCAACACTAGACATTTTCTAGTGCACATGAAATTGTGACAAGCTGTTTGCTGTTCATCACAAAGCTGGCATGATCTGCATAATGCGTTTTGGTGAACTCATTTCACTATGCAACAGATCAAAACATTTAGGACAAGTGATTCTGTTGTGCTTCATCTGGATTCAAATACCTAGGCATATTAATCCCCACCGCTTATCAAAGTAGCGCAAAGTAAATTTAAACATGGAACTTTAAACTGCCCAATTGTTTACAAGCATAAACATTGGTGGAGACCCAAAGTGCCACCACATGAATTTTCGTGAAGTGCTGTGAAAATTGACATATTTATTTGTGAAGCATTTTGTGTAGTGAACCTGTTGCATGTGTGTTAAGTCAAAACAAGTCACACACAACACAGCACACTGTTCACTCTGATGCAAAAAAAAACAGTGCCCACAAGCAGACTATACAGAATTTCCCCAGACGCCAGCGCGAGCTAGAGCTGACAAAAGCAGTTCTTAGAAATAATATAAAAGATTAAAATAACACATTTCTTTGCAAAACTTGCCTCTCACCTATTTTCTATGTATTGAGTGTGAACTAATGCAATGAATTGCATATAATAAATACTGTAGTATACAATGGTTTTTAAAAACGTATTCCTTAGATCTCAGAAGAAATGTGTATGAAGTGGCACATAAAAAATTTATTGTCTGTTATGTTGATTGTGGACATATCATTGCTATGAATGAGGTAACAAGTGGCGATACACTGCTCAAGCAAGACCAATTTGTGTGAATAAAACAAATTATGACAATATTCCTGAAAAAATTCAGAATTTATTGGTTGGGTGCATTGCTGGCTCATGATAATTTACTGTGCACTAGAGAATGTATGAAGTGAATTGTGCATGAACATGAAAGTATACAAAAGAGAACACGAAGGGACATTGTGCATGAATATCACATCAACACTGCAATAAAAGTGAAAAATCTGCACTAGTTCTGTGAAATTTTCTAGTGTATAGAAAATTGTGACAAGTTTACATTGTGCTAGGGCCCAAACTGTTGTATGCCAATTTGTTTTTCATAGGCAGCGATTGCACCTGTCAAATGTCTTTACACATGTCTTTCGATTACACATGTCTTCCAGTTGTTGGGAGATAATAAAATTACTAATTTTTGTAACCACTATTTATAAAAACTGTGAATGTTCATTAAAGTATTAAGAAACTGTTACCAATGGTTTAAAAAATTTTTTGCCAACGCCAGGGCAACTCAATGAATGAACATCGTGCACAAACCTGATACTTTTTAGTTGTCAATCCATGTACAACTGAATGAATGAACATCCTGCACAAACTTAAGTAATATAAGTGAGGTGAGCCTGATGTATGTGATCTTTTTTGGCATGTTATTTACCTGTGTCAATGCGCCCACACACGCTAGTTGACATCGAAACTAAATGTCAACTGGTTGCGATCTCAATTCAAAGCTTGCTGGCGAGCCGACGAACGACGTTCAAATGCGAGCTTGGAATAGGGATCGGTACCAGTTGACATTTGTTGTCAATGTCAACTAGTTTGTGTGGGGCCAATGGAACGATGGTACTGCTCGGCATTTTTTACAATTACTGCTGAATCTCGAAAAACTCCAAGCCGCTCTAAATGCTATAATATTCTAAGTTATATTTTTTAATTAATCGTTTATCACTAGTCTACCTGAGTTTTAGTCTGCTATGCTCTACGCACTTTTCGTTGAGCAGTTTTTATAATATTGAGATCATGATCGTGCTCGCAATTACATGAAACATGCACTTCTAATTTAGCTTGATTGCTTTGTGCAATATTTATGTGCCACTTCTAATAATGTTACATTTTACAGCGTATGCAAACATTTTGTCACATCAAAAATACATACCGTATTTTGTGAATGTATCCTAACTACCTACGCCCAGAACATGCGTAACTATTGGGCCCACACACACACACAAACTAGTTGACATCGAAATTCGTGTCAACTAAATTCAACATCAGTCAATTTTATATCGTGCGTGGCACTTTATTTTCATTCTTTCTGTTATAATAACTGTGATGCTTAAAATATTTTTGGTTTTATTTAGTAGACAATAGACATTCAGTTGACACTAATTTGTGATGCCAACTAGTGTGTGTGGGCCCAGTGAAGCAGTACTTTTCACTATACTTTTGCATACGTATCCAATCAATCGTTTACGGTATGTAGAAAATACCTCCATCTACACCCAAGCATAGTTGTTAAAATGTATTTACATTTACTTGAAAATACATATATTTACTTGACATAGGTATACTTTTTGAAGTACCAGTACTCACATGAACGCGTAATTTTAAAAGTACAAGTGTACAGAAAATGTACTTTTGAAATTACAAATCGCAGTTTTTTGTTTCTTAAATAAAGAAATCTTGAAGAAATCATATCATTTTACTAAAAAATACTGAATAATCACTAAAAACGACATCTGTTATGTCTTCCAGCGTAAAAATCGCTTTTACATGTAAAAAGTAGTAGCTTTTACATTTTCAATGGAAAAATTACCCACTTTTACATACTCTACGAAGAAAAGTACTCGCTTAGTCGCTTTTACATTTTCCAAAAAAGTACTGGATTTTACATTTTCCTATAAAAAAGTCATACCCAAGAGTTGTACAATTTCGGATCATTTTACACCATCAAAAGTTTTACAAATCATTTTACACTTTCTGTACTCGGGGTTGAGTAAAAAAGTACTCTATAAGTACATACACTTTGGAAAAAGTTCACTATTTCAACAACTCTGGGCCCAAGTGGCTGCCTGCAGGTGCAGTTGCACCTGCAGCGATACAGTCGGAAGTTTGCACTAGTGGTTGCCGCTGTAACGCAAACTTGACCAGGAAATGGGCCGGACGTGCGCCATTTGAATGCCGCTGGCCGGCCGGCTAAAGCCGGAAATTCATAATTTTCAGTTGACATTCGAATTGACAGCTGGAAGTTTGCATCGTGAATCGAGGCATTTGAATGGGTGGAAAATAGTCTTAGAGTTCACTGTATTCGACTGTATTAGATCAATTGTGTATTTTAACGGGCTATCGTTAACGGGTCGAATTGTATTAGCAGCTCAAGCCCTAAACCATTCTCGAAATGTCGCTCAACATACAATATTTATGTGTGAGTTTGACTCTTTTTTGCGTCCATTCACCCTCGGCTAGCGTTTTTACGCATCGCCGCGTCAAATTCACACTGGCCGCGGAACTGCGGTCACCCAGGGGGCACTCCCAAACCCTGTAAAATGTCAAATGTCATGCAAAGTGTCACAAGTCATGGAAAATGCCCTGCAAAATGGCAACTCGGTTGCCCTTTTGCAGGGCATTTTCCATGACTTTTGACACTTTGCATGACATTTGACATTTTACAGGGCATTTTACAGGTTCTGGGAGTGGCACCAGCTGTGCATTTGACGCTTGCTTGCAACTTCATGCAATCATTTATTACGTTGGCTATTCACTAGGGTGCCGAAAATCTCGATCGTCGACAAAAGGAACATTTTTTGATCGCACAAAATTTACTGCACGTAGATAGCTGAGCGATTTGGGTGGGGGTGCTCAGGGGTTGAAATTTGGCCAAATTTTTTTGCCAGAAAGATAAATGGCTGAGGGGGCTCTCTGCTAAATGGATAGCTGACCGATTTGAGGGGCACCCCCCCCCCCTCCGCATTGGAGACCCCTGCTTGAACTTATGGTGCACATAAATATTTCGAGGTGCCCGATTTCCAGCAGACATTTACTATCGCGTTGCACACGGCACGTCACCCGTAACGGCGACATGGTCCGGTTAAGCAACTTACGGTATTTTTTCTAATAGAAGAGCGCCGTTCGTTTTTTTCGTTAACTTTTTTACCTACCGTTCTATTAGAGGTGTCGTTCTATTTTTTCACCAATTCTTTAACACATTTCTCATCTAAAAATAGCTTTATTTTCAATGAAGCTTGTGCAATATTTTAATATCAGAGCATCATTTTCAGATTTAACACCTATTTGAATGCTTTTCATGTTATCACCATCCAATTTTGATTCATTTTTGTGTTTTTGCACACTCCCAACATAAGTCCTACCTGCCGTTCTATTGGAGGCTGCCGTTCTATTGTCTTCATGAGTGCAAAAATGTGCCAAAACATGCCGTTCTATTAGAAGAAATACGGTACATGTGAAATTGTCGTCTGACCGCCACAGCCAGACTTCTCCCGCTTTGCTTGATCTCCTTATTTACGTGCTATGCGGCCAATGTGCTCAAGTATTTTTTTATTGCGATCAAAAGATAATACCGTATATCCTTGAATAAGACCCCAGGGGCGTTATTATTTCGTCAGAGGTTTTGGAGGGGGGAGTTATTCAAGGGGGAGTACTATTCAAGGGGGGGAGTTATTTTTTCCTCAGAACTTCCAGGAAAACTTTCACTTTATTCATTGTTTGTATGCATTACGTCAACACATCTAATGCAGAAAATGACCAGTTCAACAAGAACAAAAACAACGTATCCATCCTAAAATTCGTGTTCATCGGCGTCTGAATCATTCAAATACACATTGTCGTTTTACCCAGAGGGGGGACTTATTCAAGAGGGGGGAGTTATTCAAGGGGGGGCGTTATTTTTTCCTCACCTGGCCAACAGGGGGGTGTTATTCAAGGGGGGGGGTATTATTCAAGGGGGGGTCTTAATCAAGGATATACGGTAGTCTGGATGTCATAAACACGCATTTGTTTATGTAGCTTTGAATAGTGCCATTATATTTTTATAAATATTGTCCTAGGTATTTTATTTGGTGATGGAATGGCACGCTATGGCGCCATCGGTGCTTGACCCCCTTTTTCTATGGCGCCCTGTTTTTCCGAATGGCGCCATGGCGCTTGGCGCCATTGTTCTGGCGTTTTTCCATCACTGGTTTCATTATACCGCACGCTAACGGACAAGTGCGTTTATTACAAATTGTTAATTTATTTCTTGCGCAATTTTTCACTGTTACATGCGTTCGTTCGTTGTTGTTTTAGGGTCGTTCGCTTGGGGGTTGAGAGAGGGCGTTTGTGTCACTTTTCCGCGATAAACCACCAGGTTCCAGTCCCAGATCCTGTAAAATGTCAAATACCATGCAACGTGTCAAAAGTTGTGTAAAATGGCCGGTAAAATGGCTAACGTAAATTAAAGGGAGAGCCCCCAGTTTAATCGCCCACCTCTGAGACCCCCCCCCCCCGTCACCAAAGTGTGCAAACAATGGTTAATGACAACAGAAAAAGCACCGCATAAGCCCCTCCCCCATACCGCAGGTATATATTACCTACCTATTCACAAACACGCGACGGACATATTGGCGAAGTAAAAAAGTATGTTTTACCAAACATATTTCCTGAAACAAGAACTGTAAGTGAGTGGGCAGCGAAAATTGAGTATTTGAAATCCCTTCTCAACTTCCTCGATCGTACACTTTAAAGTGTCTCGAATGCGTCGCGCTAGTGAGATTCTACTCAAATTGGACGGGCGCTGTGCACTTCCGCAGTCCATTTTGCCAGAGTTGTTACAGTACTGAATTTTTTTCAAAGTAAACATATACGTAAAGTATGTTTTTTTACTCACCACTGAGTACAGAAAACGTAGAGTTATATTTTTCCTTTATGCTGCGTGAAAGGTGAGTAAACGTAAATACCCGTATTTTTACTCAGGGAAAACGTAAAAGTATATATTTTAGATTTTGTGCCTAGGAAGATGCGTAAAAATGAATCCCTACCCATCAAAGCTTTTATCATTCCCGCTGCCATTTTTGCAGCGGTTTTTATGTTTTAGTGGGTTTTTTTCTTGTTATAACCTAAAATTGTTCTCAATTACGTGTTCTGTACTTGCGTACTTTCAAAAAGTACGTGAGTTAGTGAGTACCGGTTTCGTTTCAGGGGGAAACGTAAACGTACTTACGCGGTACTCGAGTATACGTATTGATCGAGTACACGTAAATACTTTTTAACAACCATGCATTTCTGCCCCATGCCCACTGAAGGGCCATAAAATCTTATTTGAAGCGGAAAATTGAAGTATGTAATGCGGCACTGATTAAGGGTAATGTTTGTATAAAGTGGTGCATTTGCCGCGTCCGGCAAATACAAAATGTGACTGCGCAATGAACGCGTCCCTGCAACATTTTTAAGTCTGACAACGTTTTACCGCGGTATACCGCACAGGCACGCATAGATATATATATAGGTATGCAATGTTGTAGTTTATATACCGTATTTGCTTGAATAGTTTCCCCCTTGAATTATCCCCCCCCCCCCCTCGAATAATCTCCCGCTGTAAGACGAGTGAGGGAAAACATTCCTCCCTTGAATAATCCCCCCTTGAGAGATTTGATCAATTCGTTCTACCGTACTTTAACCAAAATGGCACGTTTTTGTGTTTATAAGGCATATTTCGGGAAATGAGTGGATAGAAACATGCGTGAAAATTTTGACGAAATCATACCTAATTGCTCCGCTCGAATAATTACCCCCTCGAATAGTCCCCCCCCCTAAAAAAAGTGACGAAATAATAATTCCCCAGGGGGATTATTCAAGCAAATACATTAAATATTTATTGTTCTGTGGTCATATGATATTTATACCTACACTTATGCATTGGCTTGAGTAAAAAAATTATTGTTATACGCGGGGTTCGAAATCGTTTTGACACAAAATGCTATTCTGCGCCAGGAATTTTATCACTCCGCTATGGTTTTTATTTTTTGTGTAGATATTATGTAGATTTATGTGAATCGGATACATCAGCATTACAGTTCATGATTGAAAAAGCAAAGTTTTTTTGCTATTCTATCTTTGATTTATCTCCACCATTCTAAACGTGCAACCGTTTACTACAAAGTTTCATCAGTCATATCAGTTTACCTATTTACCTCTTATAAATATGTTTTTTTTAAAATACTACCGTATATCCTCGAATATGTCCCCAGGGGAGTTATTTTTCGTCATAAATTTATGAGGGGGAGTTATTCAAGGAGGGAGTTATTTTTTCGTCAGAACTTGCACTTCATACATTGTGTGAAAATACAATTTTCAACGTCATCAGCGTTATTCCCACGCATCAACGTGGGGGGTTTTCGAGGGGGGGAGGTATTTTTTCCTCAGTCAGCTACTGGGAGAAGTTATTCGAGGGGGGAGTTTTTCCATAGATTCTTAATCGAGGATATACGGTACTTTTGGAACTTTGTGCGCCAATCTTCCCATCACATCACTCAAGCTAAAATGTGCAGAGTTGTTTCTGTAGTCGTTTGAATGGCCCTGTGCCATTATGCATGTAATCCCATTATGCATGTAATCCCATTATGCATGTAATCCCATTATGCATCTAGAACGAGAACGCATTTAACTATACCCCGCATGCTGAAAATATGCAATAAAACACATGACCTAGTGATTTTAAAGGTGAAAGATACTTATAAAAAGTATAAAAATTAGCGACTTTGGATGAAAATTAGGGTAAAATTGCTCAAAAGCAATCCAGATAGCTAGGGAATTTGCTTGGGGGGGATTTCCGTTCAGGGAAAAGTAACCAATAAAATTTTGCCTCTGGTATAGATAGATCGCTGGGCAGTTTCGTGGGGAACCCGCCCCCTTCTTACCCCCGCGGGTATAATGTGTTTATAATGCATGTAGATGCGTAATGGGTTTACATGCAAAATAGACCATGGCCATGGTTTGAATGTCTTCTGCGTGGACAGTTTGAGAAAAATGTGCCCGCCGCACCTGTCACCGGTGTCTGCCCGTATTTACTCTGCTCCACGATATTTATTTGTCTGTGTTGCGGTGCAGTTGCGGCCACGCGGCCCAGTTTCAGCTTGAGGCCGGAGTTATTAAAATTGCTGAACCTTTTTGAAAGTAAACGTAAACGTAAAGTATTTGTTTTTTACTCACAGCTCAGTACAGAAAACGTGAAGTATTTTTTATACTTTTACTCATGTGTAAATGTGAGTAAATTACATTTGTTCCCGGAAAACGTAAAAGTGGGTATTTATGAGAAGTTTTGCCCCAATTTTCGTACAAAGTCACAAATTCCCAAAGTTTTTCACCCTCATCTTCAATAGTTTTTGCCCATTTCGTAAGCTATTTTGGATATTTTTCCCTATTTTTATCCTTTTTTCGCCCTTTTCACTTAAGCCTCGAAAAAGCCAATAAAAATATAATAATAAATTTTAAATACGTTTTCTGTACTCGCGTACTTTCAAAAAGTTCGGGAGGAAACGTAAACGTATTTACGCAGTACTCGAGTATACGTATTTTTCGAGTAAACGTAAATACATTTTAACAACAACGCTTGAGGCAAACGCAGATACAGGCTCGCTCTGAAACGGAAATGTCCTCAAAAGTACATATTCATTTTCCGGTTATATGTTTTAAAGAGACAGATGTATTTTTCTAATAATTTACCTAGTTTCCTGAACTTTCCCTGCTGCTGAACGTGTATTATATTTGCATGTGAATTTGTCCTTGTGTAGGTAGGAACTAGATCACCATTTGAGCCCTCCTTACTTGTGTTTAGTGTAGGTAAGTGTGCTTGGCGACGCGCCAAACTTAATCGGTTCGAGTTAGATGGTACACATTAAGAAAAAGCTTTCGCAGGTGATCACAGAGAGTACTCAGTACATTTTTCATTATTGACGACCCGCACAATTGTGTCAATTGGTTTGTGTCAACTCAGATTTCGGCTTCACGTGTCGCAGAGGGATCTTGCAATGCCCTCACCGTAATATTTATTAGTCAACATTGCCGTTTGGAGATCGCTCTGCGACACGTGAAGCCGAAATCTGAGTTGACTTGACACAGACCAGTTGGCACACAAATGTCAACTAGCGTGTGGCCGCCAACGTTGCAAAATCAACAATCATTTCTTTTAAACATCTAAGTTGGCAACCATTTGAAGTTTGAAATCAACTGAAACTAAAGTGAAAAACCAACAAAAATCCCACACCACTCAGAATCAATTTTCACTCATACCATCACATCAAAAAAAAAATCAAAACAAAAAAATGGCCCTATCCCTAATAATCAACAAAATCGTCCAGCAACGGCGCATATTGCACATGCTCAAAAACGAGATCGAAGAAGAGCATTTAGATGAGAAAAAGCGACAGCAACGTTTGGCCGACGAATGGGGCTACGATGAGGGGGACCAGTTTGACTGTGACGAAAGTGGACGGCAGCAACAACATGCCAGGTAAAATACTGGTTGTCAAGTTGTGAAGTGACCACTTTAAGTGTCAAGTGCTGGGGAAAGTTTGTGGTAGGTTAGGTTGACTTTCTTGGCTTGACTGAAGTTTGCTTGACTGTCGCTTTACTTTAACGGTTTGGATACACATGCACTTTACAGGATCTTTTACATGACATTTTACAAAGTCTGAGACTGCCCCTCTGGTGGTAATTGCCACTTATTTTACTGTATATCCTGGGAATTATTCAAGCGGGGAGTTATTTTTTCCTCAGTCGGCTAACATGGGGGAGTTTATCGAGGAGGGGGGGGGGCTTAATCGAGGATATACGGTACAACCTTTCTCGTCACTCGTCCACTCCGGAAATTTTCTTCAGGATACCCCGAGTGCCGCCGCCCGTGACCGATGGAAAAGCGAGAATATTTTTCACCAGATTACAGAGACAAGCCATGCGGATCACTTGGAGAAAGATGTCCGGTGGGTCTCTGTGATTTCGATGGGAAAATTTTTTGGGATTTTTGTAAAAAAATTTCTTTTTTAAAATGTTTGTTTGTGTTTGGTTTGGGGATTGGCTGTAAGTCGCAAGCTGGTCGAATTTTTCAAGATTAGTTTTATTGTCGATTTTTCAGAAAGTTTTCAGTTTTCATCATTTTTTCAAACAAAATGTTACCAAATTCCTGTCAACTGCCCCAAATCCCTCAAAAAACAACAATTTCCACACCCCCTCCCAAAAAACACTTCCCCAAAACCACCCCCCCCCCCCCAACCCTCCCAGACAAGGCCCACCAAGGTCGCACAATACAAATGCTAGTGGACATATTCGAAAAGTTGTCGCTGCACAAATCCGTCCGCGCCATGTACTCCAGCCAGTCTATAATGGCTCTTATGGGCGGCGCCGCGGCAGATAGTTCCGATAGTGATGCGAATAGTTTGGATGGTTTGTGAATATTTTTGTTGGGGTGTTTTAGGTTTTGAGGTGTTGTAATAGTGTTACGGTGCATTTGGGCCCACATCTAGTTGACATCGACACTAAATGTCAACTGGTGCCGATCCCGATTCAAAGCTTGCTGACGAGCTGACGAATGACGATCAAGCGCAAGCTTTGAATTGGGAACGGAACACGTTGACATTTGGTGTCGATGTCAACTTTTTGGATCTTTTTGCCTGGTTACTGGACGCTGATACGATTGAGCTGAGCTTGGCGTGATTTCTCTCCAAAATTTCAAATGTACGATGAAATGTAAGATTTCAAATGTACGATCACACAGCAAATATAACAAATTAATTACATTTGAAATTGAATATAGGTAACCGACTTTGAAGCTTTTCAGAAGCTCTACAGTAATTATATAAAAACAGAAATCATGTGTGCACTGGATATTAATTTACCTATATGGCTTTCAAACTGTAAATTTATGGCTATCCCCTCAGAGGCGATTTTAAAGAAAAATAGCACTCCAGCGATTTTTAAAGTCGATTTAAAAAAATAAAATCCAATTTTTTTAAAAATCGGGCAGCTAAAAAAATCGCTCTTCTTCCACCCCCAGTCCCATCCTCACAGGAAGCAGCACGGATCCGTGCAGCGCAGCCGCGGCCAGCTCGTCGACGACGCCGCAGCCCCAACGAAAGGTCGTCCGCAGTAGATTGGACTCGTGCAAAGTGCACGGCAGGTATCTATATGCATTGATGGACAAGTTCGTCTGGAGTTTGAGTCCCAGAGATTTGGCCAATGGGTATAGATTGACTGATTTAGAGGAGATTGGTGGGTGTGGTTTGGCTGTTTCAATGTAATCCTGTATTTGTGGTTGCCTATTAATTGGCATTCTTTAACAGTAATATAGAATCGATATATGCAGTATCGGCTTGAATAGTCCCCCTGGGGGTTTATTATTTCGTCAGACTTTTTTGAGGGGGGGATTATTCAAGGGGAGGAATTATTATTTTGTCAGAATTCTCAAGCATGTTTCCATCAACTCATTCGACAAAACCTGCTTTATTTACACAATAACATGCTATTGTTGTCCAAATTAGACATAAAAAATTGATCGTATGCATTGAGGGGGGGATTATTCGAGGGGGGGAATTATTTTTCCTCACTCATCTTACAGGGGGGATTATTCGAGGGGGGGAATTATACAAGGGGGAATTATTCAAGCAAATACGGTAGTTTGGGCTTTGACGCGCATTTTGTATTCTAATTCTTGCCAGCTGATATGACTAATTTCAACTTCCCCTGCTAAATACCGAATGATTCCCCTGGGAACTGGAGTTTTTCCCTGGGAACTGGACTTTTCTGAGGGGGACTTATTCAAGTGGGAAAACAAGCATTTCGTCATTTCGCAAAATTTCTGCCGAAATAATAACCCCCCTCGTTTAACCTCCCGTTCAAAATTTCCACTCTAAAATAATAAACCCTGTGAGGGTAATTCGAATAAATACGGTACACTTTTCCACACAGGCGCCGCACATCGACACGTGTGCAAATTTGGCTTCCGACCGGCGTTATTTGAAAAATTCGCAGAACACCTAATCGATGTCTTCCTAATGCACGATATTGTACAAAACTGTCCTGAAGCGAAACACGCTTGGATGTTGTTTTTTGCTTATTTTATCGACTCGTTGAGGGCGGAGTTTGAGAGGTCAATGTGCCTGAAACAGAGAAGGTCAAAGTCGCTGAGTGTCAGGTTGGCAAAATGTGTTTGATTGTGAAATATGGTACGTATTCACGAATTTACGGTAGGTAAATATTTAGGTGTTTATAAACATACCACGTTTTTAGAGGGGGAAACTATTTAAACGGGGGAGTTATTAGAGGGAGGAACTATTGTTTTGTAGCAATTTTAAGCATGGTTGTCTAAATTCATTTCACGAAATGAGCTTTTATCACAAAACGTACCGCTTTTGTTCAAATTGAACACAACAAATTGAGCGTCAGCCTAAGGGGGGGTTATTCGAGTGGCGAATCATTTTTCCCTCACTCGCCCAGCAGAGGGAAATTGTTCAAGGGGGGGGGGGGAATTGTTCAATGGGGAAGGAATTATTCAGGGGTGGACTTATTCTCGCAAATACGGTAGTAACCTTCACAAAAACAACAACAGGCACAAATCAGCCAACGGGGCCGCAACCGATCAAACCATCAGTAACTCAACCGCCACAAATATCACATCGGCTTCCATACTAAAAGCGTCGCTGCCATTCATCCCGTGCGACAGGGGCAGGATCAGGTTCAGAGATATGACGATTAACGATGACGAAAAGAGACATTCCGAATGTGAAGATGACCAATGTGATTTGGACGAAACAGGAAATTGCGAAGTGGGTGATAAGGTAAATGGCGATGCGTGCGCGGAGGGAATTGAGAAGGAAACTAGTGCGGATAATGACGTGAAGTCGCCGCAGTTGCAGTGTAAAAGCGGAAATACAACCGGTGAGTATGTGATAACTGTAGGTAATCATAAAAACGCTCGCGTTTCTGGTGGACCGATTGTCATGTAAACCCGCCAGTCATGTAGACCTGCCAATAATGTATTTTAGGGGTAATGAGGACAGCACGGGGGTCAGCGGAAGCGGTTTTACATGATAATTAGACTACATAGCACGGGTGCAGTGCGTGTGTAATCAAAAGCATAACGACTGATTTAAGCTGCGTTTACACTGGCACGTGTGACGACAAAAATTTTTTGGGCTTTCAACTTTCTTTATGTGACGAAAATTGAATATTTGTTGTGTCAGATACCTAGATCTCGATCACTCTTTTTGCCTAGGACAAACATAAATTTTTATATATGACGTGATCATACACAATAAAACAAACAAGAAAATTTGTCGTCACAAGTTGTCGGTTCGAGTTGTTCCCGGGAGCCTCGTTAACGAGGCTCCCGGGAACAACTCGAACCGACAACCTGTGACGACAAAAATTTTGTTTCGTTTTATTGTGTATGATAACGTCATATATAAAAATTTATGTTTGTCCTAGGCAAAAAGAGTGATCGAGATCTAGGTATCTGACACAACAAATATTCAATTTTCGTCACATAAAGAAAGTTGAAAGCCCAAAAAGTTTTTGTCGTCACACGTGTCAGTGTAAACGCCGCTTTAAGTGTTTTCAATTTTTATTAGAGCAGCATCATCAAATGAGTGACAAAAACAATGTGAGTGCACACGCACTGCTTCCCTAGCTATGCACTCTACTAATCATGTAAACCCGCTGCCGTTAACTCCTGTGCGGTGCTAATCCTTCAAAATACGTGACTGGCGGGTCTACATGACTGACGGGTTTACATGACCATCGGCCCAGGGTAGTTTTTCTGGGAACCGCTGCCTACGTCATAAAACAATGTCGCCCCACAGAACCAGACTCCCGCCCAGCGTCAATCTGCCTGACCACGCCCAACTCGCCCACGAACAGCTACATCCACAGCAGTATAGCGGGCATGTCCGCCGCGGCGGCCACGTGCAACGGCAACGGCACAGATCAACGTTTACCTGTCGCCCGGCCCCAGCCGCCGCCCTCACAGCCTGCAGCCGTGTTCAGATGTCCAGTGGCCGCGGTCGTGGAGAAGCCGGTCAAGCCGTACGCGCACAGGAAGCTCAAGGTGGACAAGCACGGGTCGCCGGCGCGCGTGCAGAAACAGCGTAGATTGTTGGATGTTGGTTTTGTGTGAGCAGTCGGCTCACTGTGATGGCAAATGGTCATCGTGTTTACTAGTTATATGGACAGTTTCAACACGATTTACAGTGCAGTTGAGATCTAATGCGTGTGCACACGCCAAACTGTAAAATTTGTGCTGGTACACTCATAAATCGCTTTTGAACGCATTTGAGTTTACTGGAATGAGTTATTCTTAATCCCCATCAACTGCAGTTGACAGACATTTCATTTTGGTAAACTCACATGCATTCAAAGCCGATTTATGAGTTCACCAGCACACAGTTTACAGTTTAGCGTGTGTACCCCCAATATAACAGTCAGCGTGATGATTTTTCGGTTTCGTCAACGTTCTGATAAAAATACGAGTGTCTCCGCTCGAATAACACCCCCGTTAAAAAGCGTGTGACGAAAATTACACCCCGGCCAATTTCCAAGTATATGCTGCGTATTTTACACTTGAATATAAAGCGCAATCCCCCCCCCCCACCCAGCAACAGCGATCGCGCGGCTCGGACGCGTGGTCGACGCGGGCGATAGCTTGCGGCGACATCGACAGCCCCACGTCGTCGCTGTCGTCGAGCGCCAGCCGCGGCGAGCCGCCGCCGCAGTTGCTGCGACGGCACCAGCACCAGCGGCACGGCGGCCGGTCGGTGAGACGACTGCACTCGCAGGTTGGTGTGGGGGACTGGGCCCAGTACACATCTAGACCCATTACACATCTAAATTCGATACCCATCTAATTCTACCCAGTACACATCTAGGATAATAAGATAAGCGTGTTACTTAACACGCCCGCACTACAGTGGGCGGCAAACACAAAGGTATAGACCCCTAGGTCGTTGTGTTTACCGCCCGTTGAATAATGAGCTATGTTTGATCAAACTATAGACGTTAATCGATACAACTTGTAGATAATCGCTGTTTATCCGCAGACTCTGTCTAGATGTGTAATGGGTTTAGATGTGTGTCGGCACACGGCCAGTATGTAGTAGTGATGGAATGGTGCCGTGGCGCTGGCGCCCTTTAATGACGCTAAAGGGCTCCAGCGCTATGACATCATTGTCGCTTGGCGCCAATTTTCCTGGATGACGCCATTTTTCCTGTCGCTTTTCCATCACTACTATGAAGTGCGGAAATATATTCGTGAGACAAAACTGTCAGGACCAGGAGAAGATTTTAATTTAACAGAACGGTGATTTTTTTATCCCAAAGTCATAATTACGGTGTGATATTTCTCAGGTTTCCATTGTACGGTACAATGCTCTAATCCAGCGGTCTAAATGTGAATGACTCCATTAAAACAGACATTATTTGGAAATCGAAAAAAATTCAAAAGGAATTATTTCCTATTTTAAAAAGTATTCGACAATTTGAGCTTTATCTTCGGGGGAAAAACACACTTCCCCCCCCCCTCAGGCTGTCCCATTAGGGCGGAGCAACACGTTGCCGGTGCTCAGCGACAAGGACAAGCTGCGCCTGGCGCTCGGCATGCCCATCGCCGCTGAGCGGCAGGCCGCTCAGCCGCTCGACGACGACGAGCACGATTACGTCAACTTCTGCCTGCCGCACAACAGCGCCGCGTGTCTCGAACGGCTGCCTGGTGCCAGTCCCGGACCCTGTGAAAGACGTGTGAAGTGTAAAAGACAATGTAAAATGTTAGGTGTCATGTAAAGATCCTGTAAAATGTCATGTAAAAGACCTAGTAAAATGTCAGGTGTCATGTAAAAGACCTCTGTAAAATGTCATGTTAAAGACCCTGTAAAATGTCAGGTGTCATGTAAAAGACCCTGTAAAATATCATGTGTATCCAAATCTTATTGTATCGCATCCAAATCCAATGTCCAAAATTAAAATTTTGATAAGAAAACATACGATTTGAATACGATCGAATAATATTTGGATATACATGACACTTTACAGGGCTATTTACATAACATTTGAAACTTTACATGGCTTTTTACATGACACATGACATTTTACAGGGTCTTTTACATTACACCTGACATTTTACAGGGTCTTTTACATGACACCTGACACTTTACAGGGTCTTTCACATGACACATGACATCTTACAGGGTCTTTTACACTTTACATGGTCTTTTACAGGGTCTGGGACTGCCCCCTGGCAACGAGCCAAGTGTTCAGTGCGACCGCGCGCGCAGTTTCGGCTCGGCCGGCCAGTGTCTTGTGTATAGGAACGAGTGCGTAGATCGGCACGAGTGTTGCGGCACTTTTTGCATGCGCGGCGTGACTTTTAGTGTGAAGAATGCCACCGCTGTGGACCGGAGACACTGCCCACATTTGAGTGCCGAGACTATGAATGTGTCTTGTGTGTGAAGCGAATACCGTGAATCCTCGAATTAGCCATTGAATCTATCTTCTTAGGGGAATCTTCGGGGGATTATTCGAGGATTTACGATATTTACCAATATTTTTATTTTCTGATGGTGTTGCAAGATTACCTATTTCAGTCTTCCATTTATTTGTCATCAGATGCACTTTACTATTTTGATATATTTGTTCGTTTGATTAATTGTGAACGATATCAGGATGAAAATGCTCAGACGAAATGAACATATTTTCACTGTCCTTTTTTTGTCATTTACATTTCTTTTTATTGAGGGCCAATTAAAATATTGACCAGTGAACATTCGCTTCTATGCGACAGATTTTTTCATTGAACAAACAGTTTGATTTGATGGCAATATATTCACAATTTGCAGCATGTACAAGGTGGTGTAAAAAGTGGTGGGAAAAACTTCAAAACGTTTTTATATTTACATAAACAAATGGTAGTTCACTATACCTAAACAGTGAACCTTTACTCGACTAGTGAATCATTACAGCCAAGCTGACTGTTCTAAGCTGACATTCATAAAATTGTGCAAGTTATCAGAAAAATGTGGCAGGCTACCTTATTTCTTCTAATATAACGGGGCTTAATATATATTTATTATCTATTCCTGTGGTATTTCGTCAAAATCTTATAATTATATCCCAGATCTTTTTTATAAAATTGGTCAATATTGTTCCATTTTTTAATGTCGCAAAATCAGCCGATGTTGGTGCCGTTCTACTATTTCTATGTATGTATGTCGTTATATTAGAAGAAATACGGAAATAATTCGTCAAAACAATAAAATACCCATCAGTAAATGATCAAAGATTGTAAACAGCATTCAATTCAAACGTTATCAAAACAATACTTTTAAATGCAGCTTGCAGAAAAACCCTACTACCGTATTACCTAGAATTATCCCCCCTCGCATTAACCCCCTCAAATTAACCCCCCTCAAATTTGGCTGGCCAAATAATAAACCCCCATGGGGGTATTTCGAGATAATACGGTAAACAGCCCTCACATCCTACTTTCCTTCTCAAAACCGGCCGCACTGCCCAAAATCCATTCGTCATTAAGCACCCCCCTATCTCCATTTGTCTGCAACCCTCCATTTTGCGGTCTCACGCACAAAATCGGCTTAATTCTCAAAGTGACTCTTCTGGGGGCAGTCCCATACCCTGTAAAATGGCCTGTAAAATGTCAAATGTGATGCAAAGTGTCAAAAGTTGGTCAAAACGGTTTGCTATTTTGCAGGGCATTTTAATGATTTTTGACACTTTGCATGACATTTGACATTTTACAGGACATTTTACAGGGTCTGGGACTGGCACCTGGTGGCGCTGATCGAAGATTGTACCGATTCAAGGGATCTGTTTTTCACTGGCACCCCGTTTACGGCGAGAATTTCGTCGCCCACTGATAAGATTGGCGCCAGGCAAGTTAGGGAGACGCGTGAGATGAAAATTCCTGTGGGGGGGCGGGGGTGTTTCTCAATTTGTAGAGTGTCTACTCCGATTTCGGCTTCACGTGTCGCAGAGCGATCTTCTAATGCACGTGTGGCAAGGTTGAAAAAAAATATTGCAGCGAGGGCGTTGGAAAATTGCTCTGCGACACGTGAAGACGAAATCTAAGTTGACACACACCAGTTGACACAAATGTGTCAACTGGTATGTGAACCGCCATTATCTATAATAGGAAAAATGCCATAAATGGGATCGGTATGTATGAGGCGAGTGGCCCTGTGACAGCGCAGGGCATTGAATATGCTTAAGCAGCGTTTACACGCTTTCGTGTGCCGACAAAAAAGTTTGGTGGAAAAGTTCCATAATTCTGGAATTAAGTTTCATATATGTAAGAAAAAACGGTGAATTGTGCTCACTAGTTATGTGTACACACATGCCAATTTGCAGATAATTTGAGCATGTCGTTCAAGAATTATAGGCATTTGAAAATTAATTTTAGTTGTCGGTTCGGTTTTCGTTTTGAAACCGAACCGACAACTGAAATTCATCTTCAAATGCAAATAAGTCCTGAACGACAGGCTCAAATTAAATGCAAATTGGCGTGTGTGTAAACTTAACTAGTGAGCATGCTTCACTGGCTTTTCCCGCAGATACGGAACTTTATTCCGGAATTATGGAACTTTCTCGCTTAACTTTTTTGTCGGCACACGAAACCGTGTAAACGACCCTTTAGGTAATAAATTTACCCTATTTACCTTTCTTCCTTTTAGTCCACCCCTGCGCAATGAAGAATCCAAATGGCCCATCGTCAGGTTTGCTCAATTCGATCACAGAAACCCCCTGATTGTCAAGGCCGAGTAGACGCACGGTGATCACCCGGTCGTTTTGCAAACCGTGCAATCTGCATTTGAATTTGCAAGATTTTTTGCCAATCTACCGTATTTGTCTTAATAATTCACTCCGCTCGAATAATTGCCCCCTGTTAGAGGAGTTGGGAAAAAATGATCCAAAATAAATCTTCCCTCAAGGCATATTATGATCAAGTTGTTTTGTCCAATTTCTACCAAAACGGCATGTTATTTTGTGAATAAAGCATATTTTGTGAAATGACTTGAAAGAATTCTTGAGAATTTTGATGACATAATAATTCCTCCCCTTGAATAAACCCCCCTAGAATAGCCTCTCCCCCCTCAAAAAGTCTGACAAAATAATAATACCCGTGGGGAATTATTGAAAAAACACGGTAAATACAAAAAATCGGCTTTCAATTAACAAAAAGTCTCACCTGTCCTGCGAGTAAAAGCTCGGCAACGGCTGGACCATATTCATGCTATCGTGTATCTGATAAGCCGACATCGCATTTGGCATTCTGCCAGCACCTTCATGTTCCCTCCTCACTGGCCGCCCAATGATGGCCGACTGCGAAGTAGCCAGCGCGGCGCGACTCTGCGGCGCTCCGAACATGACCCTCATGAGTGGCTGCTGCCGCCCGCCGCTCGCAGTGCCGTTGCCAACCGACTGCCGCTCGCTGCCGCTACTGGGGGCACTCCCAGACCCTGTAAAAAGCCCTGTAAAATGTCAAATGTCATGCAAAGTGTCAAAAGTTACGGAACATGCCCTGCAAAATGGCAACTCTGTTGCCATTTAGCAGGGCCCTTACCATGACTTTCTCCACTTTGCACGACATTTTCCATTTCACAAGACTTTTCACATGGTCCGGGACTGGCACCTGCCCACCTCGTCGGGCGTCTTGGGCAACTGCCTGCGCACGGGCGAGCTCGAGTGGCACCGGGGGTCGGCGCGCAGTTGCGACAGTCTCGCCGCGCTGCTAGGCGCCATGGTGCCGCCCGTCGCCGGGTGCCGGCTGCCCGATATGGCGCCCGCTTGTGGGAGGAGACGGTTGTAAAGTGAGCCGGTTGTGAGGTGGCGCCCGTTGGCGACGGGTCGAGGTTGGGAACGGGTGCGGTTGGCTCTGTGAATTGTGTAGGGGAAGGTGAGATGAGCCCATTTTGATAGGATTCGCTAAAAGGAGCTAAACGTATCAGTAGTGATGTTAAAGGCACCGGGATTTATGGCACCTCAACGCACCGACCCGACACCTCTGCGATTTCTTAGAAAGGGCACCTGGCACCAGAGTTGTTAAAAGTACCGTACTTTTTTTTGAAGTATACGTAAACATAAAGTATTTATTTTTTACTCACAGGTGAGTAAAGAAAACGTTAAGTAATTTTTTTTATACTTTTACTCATGAGTAAACATGAGTAAAATACTTTTCTCCTCAGAAAACGAAAAAGTGATTATTTTTCTGTAATTTTGCTCAAATTTTCGCTCAAAATCACAAATTTTCGTACCTTTTGGATCATTTTTAACCTTCAAATTCACTACTTCATGTGTTATTTACCTATTTTAACCTATTTTAGACAAAATTCTTATTTTCCGCAGTTTTTCTCCCTTTTTTTCATTCTACGCCTTGAAAAAGCCTATAACAAAGCCTGCCTGAAATACGTTTTCTGTACTTGAGTACTTTCATAAAGTATACATAAAAGCGAGTACAGGTATTTTTTCAAAGTATACGTAAACGTATTTACTCAGTACTCGAGTATACGTACTTTTTGAGTAAACGTAAATACGTTTTAACAACAATGCCTGGCACCTTGAGCAGCGCTCAAAAAATGGAACCGGACCGCACCAGCGCCACACCGGTACTATTCTGAAAAAAGCACCGGCACCGGCAGGGTACCTCTAAAATTTGCAGGGGGACTGCACCAACACCGGTGCTGGTGCCCTTCGGTACCCAGCGCCGGGACACCGGTGCCCCGGTGCCTTTTCATCACTATGCATCAGTACGCACCTCTGCAACGTAGCCACCGCCCCCCTACCCGCATAGAACACATTCGGCGGCGCCCTATTATAATCGTCTCTAGTAACAGCCGATACGTCGCCGTGATGACGCCTGTCCAAGTTGTCCATGGACTTTGTGGGCGGCACGTGGCCGTTGGGCGCGTAGCCGCGCTGCTGCAACACGCTCGCCTGGCGGCACTCCCAGACGCAGTAAAAGCCCTGTAAAATGTCAAATGTCGTGCAAAGTGTCAAAAGTCGTGGAAAATGCCCTGCAAAATGGCAACCGAGTTGCCACGAATTTTTACACTTTGCACGACATTTGACATTTTACAGGGCTTTTTACAGGGTCTGGGATTGGCACCTGGTCGCCGTTCATGCGTCTGGGACTGGCTCGTCTGGCGGAGAAGTAGTAGACTTCTTGGTCGAGCTGGGGGGCGGTCCTGGACACTGTAAATGCACTGTAGAAGGTCAAGTGTCATGTAAAGTGTCAAAAGTCATGTAAAATGCCATGCAAAATGACAAACGTACGTTTGCCATTTTGCAGGGCATTTTACATGACTTTTCACACTTTGCGTGACATTTTACAGGGCATTTCACAGGGTCCGGGACTGGCACCTGGTTGCTCTTCAAGTAGCCCCCGTCGTGCGGCACGTATTCGTTGTGGCCGTGCATGTGCATGTCGGCGTCGTTGCCGTTCACGTTGTAGTAAGCCAGCGGTTGGGGTTGCTCCCGTTGCAACGTCTGTTGAACGCGAATGTAAGTTAACGTGAATGTAAATTGGAGAATGAGTTGTTTTTTAGACATTCCCTCATCAAATTGTTGTCATTACAATAGGAGATTCGAAAAATTGACCGCACTAATTGAAAGCATGCGAACGAAAAATGATAAACACTTCATCACAATTTGAAAGTTATTCATTTCTTTAAAATTTTTTACTTTAATCTATATGATATTTTAGAAAAGATATCAATACCGCATATCCTCGAATAAAACCCCAGGTGATTCTGTCAACACCAGTAATCCGGGTTTTTAATCGTTTTTAACGGTATTAAGCGGTCATTTGCAGCATCTTTTTCACCCAGAGGGGGGAGTTTTTTAAGAGGAGGAGTTATTCGAGGGATAGAAGTGATTTTTTTCTCAGCTTGCCAACCGGAGGGGTTACTCAAGAGGGCTTTTATTCGCGGAAATACGGTATTCAACCAAAGCCCCCCCTCCACCAACCTGTTGACTGCACCAAACCGGCGACCCCCTGCCGCCGTCGCCAGGCAACCCCTCAAAATACCCCTCACTCATCGCGGCCGAATCGGACAGGTGCGCCTGCATCTCGTGCTGGGGGTGGTGCCGCTGCGGCAGCAACTCCGGCCGCCGGTTGAACGCGCTTGAGCCGCCGCTCACTGAGTGCCACATGCGGTTGAGCGAGCGTGAGCGTCGTTGAGGTCTGGGGGGGGGATGTGTAGGGTGGCAGACGGACCGGCCTTGCGGTAAAGCGTACGGTACGGTAAATTTTCTATTTTACGGTAAACGGTACGGTACGGTAAATTTTGCAAAAATGTGGTACGGTACAGTACGGTAAATTGTGCCACCCTAGTGCTGTGTGAGTATGGTTTGTGATTTGTATTTTTTGAGCGATTTTCTGAGATTATCTCTTTTCAATTATATTTTATGAAAAACACCGTTTTTGTGCCCACGTGCGTACAATGTCTGTGCGGTGAAAGGGCTTAATCTCTCCATAATAATGTATGGTCATAATACTACAATATAGGAAGGCGCCATAATCACGTGTTTACTGCAATCTAATCTCTAATCTCGCCTGCCAATTACTGTTGACTGAGGTCAGAAATGAATCATTGTGTTTAGCTCAAATGCGTCGAAAGCTGAGATTTATAAAGAAAGTGCAAAATTGCACTTGCCTCAGGCGGGAATCGAACCCGCACCTCTCGTACAGGACACGAGTGCCCTAACCAATAGACTACAGAGGCGGCTGGGCTCTTTACTATTAGGGGCTGACATGCTGCGGCGGCAATGCCCTTAACAATAAGTTTTCTATTTTTTTTTGTTGAAATTTCGGTAGAAAGCTAGTTTGCGTAGACACAATGATGTCATAAGTTTCCATTTTCCGACAGCAAAATTCTCACCCCACCCCACCCGCAACCCCCTAACCTCTGAGTCTGCGTACCATTGACCACGGCGGCCCTGTAATCCGCATAGGTGGGCAAGTGGGCCTGCCTTTGAGCCAGCACGTTTCCGTCCATTTGGGCCTGGTGTTGCGCGCTGGTGCTCGGCATGTCGTACAAGTTCCGCCCGCCTAAGTGGGGGGGATTTGCATAAGAGTTGTAGAAAGTAGTGAACTTCTTTTCAAAGTAAACGTAAACTTTTACTCACTATGAGTACAGAAAAAGTAATTTTTTTATACTTTTACGCTGTGTAAAAGTGAGTAAACGTAAAATCCAGTATTTTTACTCACTGAAAACGTAACAGTAAATAACTTTTTTCCGATGTTGTACCCAGGAAAGGAAGACATAAAAGTGAGTAAAGTAAAAGCGAGAGTTGTTGCTTTCCCCACTCTTCGCAACTTTGATCATTTCTGCTGCTATTTTCTGAGTTTGTAAGATACATTTCAACTTTTTATGCACCCAATTAATTTTTCTGAAATACGTTTTCTGTACTCGCGTACTTTCAAAAAGTATGCGTAACAGTTGAGTACAGGTATTTTCCTCCGGGGGAGACGTAAATGTACTTATACAGTACTCGAGTATACGTATTTTTAGAGTAAAAGTAAATACGTTTAACCAACTACGATTTACCCATCAAACGAACCATTCTCCAGCGTGTAATAATAAGCAGCGATGGGATCATGTTCCTCATAGCGCTCCCCATACGCGTTCACCATATCATACTGCGCTTGTTCCACCGAAGGACTGGGGTCTTCAGGGGGCGGGGTCGCTTTGTTGGTGGAAATGTCGCTGTTGGCACCGCTCCAACTGGTGCCCGCTCCGTTGGCAACGTGCCCATTTTGGTGGTGGAATGGAGGGGGTACTGATAGCTTGTTGTTGCTGCTGCTTTCGGACATCTGCTTGCGCCCGTCTGTGAGTGATGGGATTCGGTTGGGTTTAAGAATAAATGACCTATTTTATGCTCGGACACCTGTTTAGAATGCTAACAGAGAAGAGTATTTGGATTGTCAACTGGCTTTGTGATAAGATTTTGACGATGTGAATACCGTAAAAACTATTTTTTTGCGAAGGTGAATGACGGCCGATGAAATTCTGCATTGAAACAATGTTACCGTAGTTCTTCTAAAAGAAGGGGGGTCTCCAATACAAGGGCGTCTCTAATAGAAGGTACACTTTTTGGGCCATGAAATAAATAGCAGAGCGGTTGGCCTACAATAGAAGAGCGTCTCCAATAGAACGGCGGGTAAAAAGTTGGCGACAAAAGATGGAAGGACGCCCTATTAGGAGAAATAGCTGTCAAAGCCAATTATCAATTCACGAGAGCACTCCACTCAACAATCCTGAAAAAACTCACTCAATACACCCCTATCCACCCCTCTGCTGCCAGCGCCATCACCATTCCGTAAAAATCCATTCATTTTCCCCATCGAATCTGTGCCATTTTGCTGCGTCTGCTGTTGCATTTGGACCTGGGGCTACTCCCTGACCCTGTAAAGTGTCCTGTAAAGTGTCAAATGTCATGCAAAGTGTCTAATGTCATATAAAATTCCCTGTAAAATGGCAAATGTCATGCAAAGCGTCAAAAGTCATGTAAAATGGCAACTCGGTTGCCATTTTGCAGGAAATTTTACATGATTTCTGACATTTTACAGAACACTTGACTCTTTACAGGGCACTTTCACAGGGTCCGGGAGTGGCACCTGGTCAGCGAATCTGACGCGCATGTTGTGCTTGGGCGTCCTCCCCGAGCCCGACGAGCTTACCGGCGACGATTGAACCATGCTGCTAGATATCATGCTTGATTGTTGACGATTTTTCATGTTTTTTTATGGAATCTGGGGTACGAAGGGGCGGGGTCAATGGGATTGGTTAGTTAGTTAAATTAATTGAGCGTAGATTTCGGCCGTTGTAGAATTTTAGAATCATTAATAGAATTTACAAGTTTTCTATCATTTTCTATGGACAGTGAATTGTTGAGCATGTTGAACTGCAAAGTTGAGGTTATTCGAAACAGAAACGACCGCTGATGAAAAGTTGATTGAAAACGCCTGGTGCGAAATTTTAATTTCATATTCAACGCGACAAGTTTTTTTTGCGTACAGCCTGATCAATGAATGGTGTTCTGACTGGCTTACGTGGCTTGGTACTTTTTGAACTAGCGCAATAAATTCTTTGGAATCGCATAAATTCACTTTAATACAAAAATAAATGTCAAAAATCCTACATGATTACTAATTTGCTAAGCACTGACATCTGAAGAACAAATTGCCTCAGAATTTGAGTAGCTAAATTGATTCTTGTAAATATTAAGTTGTGTCTGTTTGTGCTCAACTCAATGTTCAGACACTGGTAATGGGATATCTAATGTAGTGAAATTTTATCCACGTCATTTATACGCGCGACAGATGACTCGAGGTTTTATTTTACCCTACACGCCAATATGGGTCATAAAAATGTGTAACTAGAGAAAGTGTACCTCATTCAGCTGGATGCTAAGAATTTGCGTCGCTCAGAAAGACGCCATTTTCGATTTGGTATAATAAATGTAGGTATGAGTGTCGCGACGGGGGGTATACATCAATGGCGGCCCACAGATTAGTTGACACATATCTGTCAACTGGTTTGTGTCAACTCAAATTTCGGCTTCACGTGTCGCAGAGCGATTTCCCGATGCACTTGCCGTAATATTTATATTTCAGCATTACCACATGTGCATTTGAAGATCAGTATGCGACACGAGAAGCCGAAATCTGAGTTGACACAAACCAGTTGACACACATGTGCCAACTAGTGTGCGGCCCGCCAATACTGAAATAGATACTCAGGAACTCAACGAACACATAGAATACATAAATATTTAGGTGAAGCACTGGAAAAAAACAACAACTATAAAAAACATCGTACACACATGGTTATAGTTCTTCAGAGTTCAAACAGACGCCTAAAAATGAATATAGGTAGTAAAGGGCTCGAAATCAGAGTTGTTAAAAGTACAGAACTTTTTCAAATTACCGTATTTCCTCGAAATACCCCCCCGGGGGGTGATTGTTTCATAGTGGTCCCGAGAGGGGGGGGGGGTTAAACGAGGGGGGGGTATTTCGAGGGGGGGGGTTATTATTTCACAAGAAAATTTTTGAAAACCAAGTACGAAATTGTCGTCTGAAACGTACGCAGACGTCGAAAAATGCAACAAAAACCGCCATTTATAAGGTTCTGTAGACTAATATTAGTACGTAGATGGTATAAACACTGTTCTAACATGATTCCGACATTGTTTTAACGTGTGTTCTGCACTACGCAGAACACAAACTGCAGTATTTGTCATGTACGTTCTCTTTACACTCAATTTGGGGGGGGTATTTCGAGGGGGGGTGATTGTTTCATAGTGGTCTCGAGAGGGTGGGGGGTCAAACGAGGGGGGGGGGGGTATTTCGAGGGGGGGGGGTATTTCGAGGAAATACGGTATACGTAAACGTAACATATTTTTTAGCATTTTTTATTCACCCGGTGATTTAAACTTTTCCCTTCTATGCCTTGAAAAAGCCTATAGGTATATAGATTTTTCTGAAATATTTTTTCTGTACTCGTGTGGTTTCAAAAATTATACATAAAAGCGAGTGCAGGTACTTTTTGAGGGGAAACGTAAACTAATTTTCACTAAGCCATTGAAAGGCACTTTTGCACCATAAATATATTCAGCAGCAAAAAAGCTACTAATTTCTATATATGCCGAGGCGAGTACTTAATCCATTTATTTGTAAGTATTAGGCATTGAATGTCTAACCAATTGTTCCAATCTGGAGATTTTTCAATAGTTTGATATGCCTACAAATAAGCAAGGTCATCAAACAATTATTGAAAAAGAATGCATAGGTAAAATACTCATCATTTCAGGCTAGCATTGAGCACGAAATTGTGCAATGATATTGCTGTTTGATTTCAAGTTCCAATAAATAAAAAGTACCAGATGTGAGGAAAAAGACAGATGCGAGGAACCAACACTGTAAGAAAAGTGACACATTCTGTATCAACATTTCTACAAAATATACATGAAGATTCGAAATTGGACTTATAAAGTGACACAAATTTTGGTTCAAGTCAGGGGAAATCGTTGAGTTTCGAGTCAAAACCAATTTTTGACAATTGAGTTGAGTCAAGCATTTTTGCAGACATTTTTTAGCTTCGAGTCACTAGTCGAGTCGAGTCGACCTCCAGCCCTAATCGCTAGCTCTGCTGAATCCAGACGCGACCCAAATATTTAATCACCAATTGCATTGCAATGCACTGCACGCAGGTGGTCCGTCTATGTACATTCGAACATGTAAATATGTATTACATCCATACTTCAAGTCCAAGCAAGAATACATACATTCATGCATACATTCATACAAACAGGCACAAAACACAATGATCCTAAGTAAAAATATGTGGTTAGATGGGAGACAGACAGAGACAAATCTAATTTCCCTATCTACTCCCATTCCCTGGCGATCACATTGCAATCCCATCAATAAAAGCTCATACATAGCTCCAGCCCCAATATTCATTGTGGGTGGGAGTGCATGCATTTGAACTGATAGTCCATTGCTAATGTTCATGTGCCAGTGGCAGGTTCCATTCCGGGTGATTATTATCGCAAATTGATCATTTTCGCAACCAGGCTGCACTTTGTGCAAATGTGGTTGCAGTTTCAAAGGAACAGGGTTTTTGATATTTGAGTCAAAATTTTGGTGGTGCAGCTGTGATAAGCTGCTGGATCAAATGATTCTGACCAGACCAGTGTTACCGGGGTTGGAATGGGGATTTAGATTTAAGCCTTATAAAAAGTAGGTTGATCTGATAAGTCAAGGTACAGATTAAATTTTATTTTAATTTTATGCTGATAACAGTAAACAAATGCACTGTGCTACATGTCACATGAAAAACAAATTTATTTTGAAGTTTCCTATTTGAAAATGAATTTCCAGGATTATTCATTAGAAACAGTAGCCACACAGCATACACACAGCCAAACAGCCCACTGTTCTTCACATACCTATTGTGGATCAAGATGTTTTCACAACATCATGACCAATTGTAAAAAATTACACCAATCAGAACTTGTGAACACATATGAGGAGATGTTTCAATACTATTGCGCAAATTGGATGCCAGTTATCAAATTGATATAAGAAGATTTTTTCAATTTTTTCAAAAGATGATTTTTCCAGCTACTATAAAAATACAGTTACTTGGTGTGCCTGAAATAATTTTTCTAGAGGTGTTATGATATCATTGGGTGGCTGCGCTGCGCACACCGTGTACGATGGATGTTAAACGCACTGATATGTAAAAACGGTCGCACCCCAGATTGAGTGAGTTGCACCGCGCGCATCGCACCCACCCAACTTGCAGCATTTCAGTGCAGCGGGGAACTGATAAAAAGAAACACGATTATTTCTGCGTTCCGGGCCGGTAGAAGGAATAAAAGTGAGAAAAAAGATAAGGGCGACACGAGGGGCGCCTGGCCGCGCCAAAGCAAACAAACGTGCATTTTACATACGATCACATTTCTAGTTTACGAACCAGCTAAGCGGCATGGCGTGAGAGTTATGTATGCGTCCAAAAAGCGTGATTTACGACTTGTAAACTACGCAGGTGTATTTACCTGTACATTTCCTCATCCACAGGCGTGAAAAAAGGCGCGGTAATTTGCGAAAAACGTCAAAATCGCATTGTCACCGTGCGAGGCTACAAACACATTTGCGCATAGCAAACAATGCGCGCGGGGCGGGCGCGAAAATGAAATTTTTGGCTCATGGGTCGCGAGGTCTGGCATCGAAAACGCGCACAAAAAAACACATCAAAATTCGATTTGCATCGCGTTTTCAATTTGAGTACTGCGCGGCGGCCGCTTTTACTTAGCCCGTGCGCGAACAGTTCTCCCTTGAGTAAGTTGATGCACTGTGTTGAAGCGCGTTTCTAGTAGCGTTCCAACAGAATGTATTTATAGTCGCCGACCTGAGTTGATAACAAGCGTGCTAAAAATGTCTGTATTTATTGGTTGTAAAGTCAGAAAAAAGTGTCTGGACAGGATGTCAAGTCACAAAAAAGTGCCAGGATACGGAAAAAGTGCCTGGCGCACTCACGGAACCCACAGGAAAAATTTCACGGTAAAAAGTGCCGATTTATGGCATTGTTCTCACCCGGCACGGTGCAGGTGCACATTTATTGAAATTTTCATATCGTAAATTTATGAAAACGGCCACCATTTGCATTTCGCGTGCGGCGAGCCCTTGCAAGAATTGTATGCGCACATTTCATTTCAAACGCCAACTGCAGACACCGGTACAGGCGCGCCAATGGGATTTCAGGCTTGGTGGTTGGCAAATAGCAAGACAGTTTTGTGTGGTACAAAAATACAAAAATTTTAATTGATGAAAACCTTACTAATATACCATACTAATAGAAAGGCGCCCTTCTATTTTTTGTCATCTTTCTACCCACCTTTCTATTGGATTGGAAGCCACCCTTCCATTTTTTTGCATTTTGTTCAAGCTCTGCTAAGGCTTTTCAAAGTGTTAGTCATAGATGATTCATAGAATGATGATTTGTAGAGTTCATTCAACATTTGATCTTAAAATAGCACCAAATCAATGGATCAAAGCCACTAAATGACAGTGTCCACTGACATTTTGTATTTTATATGGATTTGGCACAATTCCAGCAGTTTTTACCCTAATTTTGGAGACTGTCCTTCTTTTTATTTCGTGGCCCACATAAGTCAAAAAGTGTACCTTCTATTGGAAACCGACACTTCTACTAGTAGAAATTTGGTATCATATAACTTCTAGTGTGTAGAGTGTAGTGATGTAAAAAGCTCCAAGCCAAAAATTTGGCACCAAGTGCCAAAAGTGCCATGATGGCTCTTTTCCAACCACCAGCTCCAAGTGCCAAATGTGCCAGCCAGAACAAAATGGTGCTGGGCATGAAAAGCGCCATTTTTGCTATGGCGCTAGCATTTGTCAGGGTCTCTCTTTGGTGCCAATATGTAAATATTGGACAAATTTTTTACTGATTTGTTTGGAAAAGTTGGAAAGGATCAGCATGAAAGGAACTGGTACATCTAATTCATTCAACAAACTATCTAGATTTATTAGAGTCATGCCCCCCCCCCACATTCACAAGTCTGAATGGAATTATTTTCTCACACACCACAGTATTTACCTGGACGGGCAGGTGTTCCCACAGAAAATGAACAAAAATTTCAAATTCTTTAGCACGCGGGTTTTTCTCTGCTGCCAATCGAAAAAATATACAAATGCCGCATTATGAATCAGCATCACAACAGCTGCTATTGTAAATCATTTAAGATGAATTAAATATTTTTAAAAAAATCAGTCTTTCAATCGGCACGCGATCGATTCCACGCAGACAAGCGACAAACCTCAATAAATACATTTGCTGATTTGCACATAAAAATATATCTCGGCAAAAATGTGCATCGGGGCGGGCATCCAGTTAATATCCATCGGTATTAATATGGACAAACGTCACCGCTGGAACGGTACAGCGGCCAGAGCACCGCTGCACAATAATAAAAATTTATGCCGCGCAGCGCACTGCACCCGTTCGCGTTGAGCCGGGCGACCCCCCCCCCCCCCCCCCGGATTATGAGTGCCGCTGGCGGTGCTCGTCAAGTTCGGGCTAGGGGTTTTTTGTTCTCATAAAATATTTGTGAGAAAGTCGGTTGGATGGGTGCTTTGAAGTTTGAAGCAGTAAATGTCATAATGAAGATCATAAATTGAACATAAGAACGTACCTAATATATTTACGGTATATTCTTGAATAATACTGCCTTGAATAACTCCCCCTGTTGGCCCGGTGGGGAAAAATTAACTCCTCCCTGGATGGAATAACTCTCCACGCTTGAAAACGATCAATGAAGTCAGATGGCCTGGGCTGATCCATTGAATAAAAATGCAGTGCAGTGTGTGAAATGAACAATACAAAACAATGTTAGGTATAGCAGTGACAGCAGATACATTATGAAATTCCGAGCAAAAAAAAACCCCCCCTTGAATAACTCCCCCTTTATTAACTACCCCTCAAAAACTCTGACAAAAAACTCCCCAGAGGGCAGTCCCAAGCCCTGTAAAGTGTAAAGTAAAGTGTCAAATGTAAAGTAAAGTGTCAAGTTAAAGGTCAAATGTAAAGTAAAGTGTCAAATGTAAAGTCAAGTGTCAAGTCAAATGTCAAATGTAAAGTAAAGTGTCAAATGTAAAGTCAAATGTAAAGTCAAATGTAAAGTAAAGTGTCAATTGTGTATCCAAATCTTATTTTTCGTATCCAAATCTTATGTTTTTGTATCCAAATCTTATGTCGAAAAGTAAGATTTGGATACAAAAACATAAGATTTGGATATGAAAAAATAAGATTTGGATACACAACTGACACTTTACTTTACATTTGACACTTTACTTGACACTTGACTTTGCATTTGACACTTTACTTTACATTTGACATTTGACTTGACACTTGACTTTACATTTGACATTTGACTTGACACTTGACTTTACATTTGACATTTGACTTGACACTTTACTTTACATTTGACACTTTACTTTACACTTTACAGGGCTTGGGATTGGCACCTGGGGTCTTATTTGAGGATATACAGTACATCCCATCAATCAAACATCTGTGATATTCACTCACTCACAAACATTCCCTGAATAGCATACTGGCCAGTAAATACTTTGTGTAGAGTATTAATGCTGCTCTACATTTGTATTTCGGACCTAATCCCCCTAATTCGGTTTTAGCAGCATGTAATGGTTTTCATTCATTGCTCGTGCATGCAACTCTCATTTCAAATGTGTGACATATTCAAGCTAGTGCATTATATGGTCACATCTCTTACACAGGGGATTAGTCAGTCGGATATTTTGAGTTGAGGCATACTTCTATGAAGCACACAAATTCTTACCCACATGTTTGAACACTACCTACACTGGCTACGTACAAACCGGGCTTCAAAACACACCCCATTCTCATTACACTCACAATTGGTCGCAAAAAGTCGGGTGACCACGAACTTTCCGAACGGCAGTGCGCGCGCACACCGGTAGCGCAGCAGTGCTACCGGTGCAACAATGGGCGAGCGCAAAAATAGCTGGCTAGGTAGGAAATTGGCGACAACGAGTCGCGTCAACGGAATAAACCGAGCACTGAACTGAACCGGCGCAGTGGCGCTGAGATGTAAAATGTCGTTTTTTTATTTACCGTATTTGTTCGAATTACCCCCGGGGGGTATTTTTCAGAGAGGAAATTATGAGGGGGTTAAACGAGGGGGGTATTTCGAGGGGGGTTATTATTTCGCCTGAAATTTTTTGAAATCCCAGTACTAAATTGTTGTTTGAAACGTACACAGATGTCGAAAAATGCAACGAAAACCGCCATGTATAAGACACTATATCTATAAACTTATACAAAAAATTATTTTCGTAGACTGTATAAACCCAGTTCTAACATAACACAGTCATTGTTTTTCGAGGGGGGGGGTACTTCGAGGGGGTTTATAAATTCATTGTGCCCATTTTGAGGGGGCATTTCGAGGGGGGGGGGGGTAGTTCGCAGAAATACGGTATGAAAATATCGACGCGACTAAGTTTGAGCGCCAGGCGGAGGCGTTCTGGAACGTTGTTGAAATCGCGCGCCTGATTACAAATTGGAGGTTGAATTTCTACTGATTAAAGACTCGTTCGAAAAATGATACGCGGGCATTTGCTTGAATCAGTGTCACTTTCAATGAGCTTAGTTATCAGCTACGCCCTTAAGGACATGAAAACAAAATTTTATTGACGTCATCCTTCATGTAGCCGATAAATTGCATCAAAGCCGTAATTGAGTGAAAAATGGAAGCTAAATAGCATTAACGCGAACTTCAAAAAATAAATGCATGTCACGTACTCATGCTACCCCGTTCTCGCCAGCCAGTAAGCTGTATATGATCCCGATTACAAAAAGCATCACAAACAGACGTTGGGCGGTCATAAAAACTCGCTGAAGAGACGCATAACAAGCTGGCGCGTGCGTGGCGCACCGCAGTAGTCATGGCGTAGGCTCGCTTGGCATGTAAACCGCTTGGCATGTAGACTCATTGCGGGGGTCTCATGGGGGGGCTGCTCAGCTATGTTTCTATCCCGAGGCTACTATCCCCTGAGCACCGCCCCCAATTCTCTCAACTATCTACTATCTAAGTGGAGCAAACTTTCAAGCAATTTTTTCCAAACCTTCACGCAAAATACCCAAAATCACTAAATTTTGCTCCATTTTGTCAATTTTGCCATATATCATGATTATATTTTACCGCAGAGAGACCCCAGAATAATTTTCAGCTATCTATCCCTCCGGAGGAGAGATTTGCTATCTATGATGCTGCCGCGAGGGTCAAAACTTTGGAAACCCCTGATCCACTGTATACATGACGAACGGGTTACATGCCAAGCGGCACATGCCCAGTAATCACACGTGTGCATAGACCGATCAGCTGGATAAACTAATAATTTGACGCCTGGACGTTGACAATCTGTGTACATTTTCACGCAACTACACACCATAGTTGTTAAAGCGTATTTATGTTTACTCGGAAAATACGTATACTCGAGTACTGAGTAAATACGTTTACGTTTCCACTGAAAGAAATACCTGTACTCACCTTTACGCGTACTTATTGAAAGTACAGAAACAGTATTTCATATAGGTATAGGCTTTTATATTTATAGGCTTTTCATGGCATATAGGGAAATAAATGGAGAAAAATGTTATAACATGTAAAAATAACCAAAAAAGCTAAAAATAGGGGAAAAGCATATGAACTAGTGAATTTAAGGGTGAAAATAGGTGAAAAAGTGAAAATTAGTGATTTTGAGAGAGAAATTGGGGCAAACTTTCTCACTTTTACGTTTTCCGTTAACACAAGAAAAGTTTGAAAAACGTTCAGTATTTTTAACAACCGTGCTCCCACCCCGACGCCACACACTGCCATGGCGAGGCGGCACCTGGCACCGATCTAGTCACGCCAGTGTTTTGGCGCTAGCGCCTGAAAAATGGCGCTAATTCGCCGGCTAGATTCAGCGCAGTGATGTGATGACATATTAGCCGAATGAAGGGCGCCGCGACCAGGGTTGGTTTTATAAAAATTCATTTTAGTAAAATTGTATAAAAATTGTATAAAAATTTTATTTTATTTTTATTTTATTCTTGTTTCATTTTATTTTATTTTATTTTATTCCCAAAAGTCATTAATAAAATAAAATGACTCATTTTACAAAAATTTTACAAAAATTGTACAAAAATTGTACAAAAAATCAGAAACATGCATGCAAGGCCAGAAAAATGTTATAATTAGACCTTACATGAAAAACCTGTGACAAATTTTTCCCTTACTTTTCAAAAGTTGCATGCAATATGTATTGTTAGCTAGCTGCAAGTGTAAAGTTACAATTATTGATAAGAATGGTTTGCATTTTCAGAGGAAGGACTACTGGAGTGTGCTGGACACATTTGTAAAATGTCATGCAAAGTGTCAATTGTCATGACAAATGTAACGTTAAGTATCAATTGTCATGCAAAATGTCAAGTGTCATGTAAAATTTCAAGCAAAGTGGAAATTGTCATGACAAATGTCATGCAAAGTGTAAATTGTGTATCCAAATCTTGTGTTTTTGTATCCATAGTATGTTTTATATCCAAATCTTATGTTTTTGTATCCAAATGTTCACATAAAGTTTTGGAGTTAACAACAACATAATTTGGATACAAAACATAAGATTTCGAAATAAAACATGAGATTTGAACACAATTTGCTTGACAATTGATACTTTAATTTTTACATGTCATGACAATTTACACTGTACTTTAGATTTGTCATAACAATTGACACTTTGCATGACATTTTACATGACATTTGACACTTTACAATGCTTGGGACACCCCCCAGATCCATGAATAAATAGGTAGAGAGTCGAGCAATGAGACAAAATTTTACAAAAAAATATGAATTTTTATACAATTTTACAAAAATTTTACAAAAATTCGAATTTTTATACAATTTTTATTTTTATTCATAAATTTTCCATTTTATTTTATTTTATTTTATTCTTGAATATTCCATTTTATTTTTATTTTATTTTTATTTTTTTCTGAGATTTTGCCAACCCTGGCCGCGACACTTTTGATTTCACTCTGACAGCAAAAGCATGCGTCGCAACCTTTTGAGCTAATGCGTAGGAAAAACGTGCCGCCATTCGTTGGGTATCTATATATTGCATGCAACAAAGGACGGAAGCAAAGTGTGTAGCGGCAGGAAATGAGATTGGCTCAGAGGCCGCGATACAACTTCAATTCGAAGTTAATGCCGCAGCGGCCGCACGGGGCAATGGGGTTAAAGGTTTATCACATGTGGATGTTTTTTACAACCCACTTTGGGTGGGGAAATTTACTATACAATGTCGGTAAGTATGTGCCTGTGCGTGGATGTGTGAGAGAAGTTTCCATACTGTTTACTGCGATTTTTATTACTGGGTGTGAATAATTTTAATTTTAGAAGAAAATACTGATAATAGCCAGCGAATCATGCAAATTTTCAATACTGTTTACCAGTAGTGCATAAAGTTAACCACCACATGGACATTCTAATTTTCTGTATGAGTACAGCTCTATATTCATCAATTAATGTTAGAGTTACTGTAATATAAAATTTTCATCAAATATAGTTCACAGACACCTCATTCTGATAAACTTTTATGAGTTCAAAGCCAGTTTATGAGCTTACAAAAATCTACAAAATCTACCACATTTACTGGCAGTAAACTAGTGTGCACACCACCATTGTATTTGTGAGTTCACTTGCTTTTATCTTCCTTTTGGGTTATTTTCAGAGAATATAAATGAATATAATCTCAGCAGAAGATCTCTTAAAAAGAACATATGATTAAAACTATCTGGAAAAACCAGGAAAAGTATAAAGCAAAATATGAAAATGAAATACAAAAATTATTTATGAATATTTATGTATAATTTCCAAAAATCCCTAAAAAGATAACCAAAACTATTTGGAAAAGATATAATAAAATATAAAATTTTATGTGATTTTGGAATGCTGATTGTGTGGTTTACCTTTTTGGCAAATTTCAACCATCTTTTAGCCAAATCATTGTCAGGTGTGAGGTCTTGTGGATGCTGAATATGGTTGAAAAATATCTCAGTTTGACAACCACTTGTTAACACAACAATTACTTAAAAGTTATTATAAATAGGTACATCAGTTCAATACATGTACAGTGCACAGCGTGCACACACAGCTTACATGCTAATCAACCTCGAGTGCAAATGACACGGCTGCAAAAAGCACGCAGTTGTGAAATCGGCTCGCCTGCCACGAGCAAATGTCTTCTGCGCATGATGGGGCAGCGGGGTTGATGGACTGTGACCTTACGTCGCTTGCCATGAGACTTGTCATTTTCTGCTCACCTAGCAGATAACTTGTTTCAGGCGGTTATCTGTGGAGTCGATGGAAAATTGAGTGATATAAGTAGGTGGAAATAATGACGGACAGTGAATTTCTGTTTTTTGGACAGAAGCGTTTTTTTGTCAAACATCCTAAATACCTAAATATACTTCAATTTATTACCGACCATGATTCAGCGCACATTAAACAGGATCGAGTCACGTATGATGACTTGTCCTTTAGTCAAAGCTAGCGAAGCGATTTGACCCACGTCCAAGTACGAGCGATTTTTCCCCAATTTTTTCTCAAAATGTGTAATATTTGCTCCATCTTGCTAAGTTTCACGTTTATAATCGCTATTTTCGTCTGCATAAATGGTTCTGTATCTATTTTATTTATATCTGTAGCTATGTCTATACCACTTGGCAAGATGCCAAGTCATCATACGGAGACTATTCCCCTTCGGCAAATGACTGCAATGCATGTTTTAGCGTTTTATTCGTTTTTAGTAAATATTTAGGCGTGCAAAAAGCTGACCACTAAAATGTTCAAGTCGCATTAAATATTGGCGAACATGAAATGTGAACGCGGAAAATATGTTAGAGATTATGTGAAGTGAAGTTCGTTGATAATTTCCATAACAATGCACATGAGAATTACGATGAAATTTGTTGAGATTTGCGAATCTGATCAAGGTCAATCATTAATATGTATATAAATATTTAAGTATAACATAAACTTTTCAAAACGAGATAAATACCTACCGTATTTCCTCGAAATACCCCCCGGGGGGTGATTGTTTCATAGTGGTCCCGAGAGGGGGGGGGGGTTAAACGAGGGGGGGGGTATTTCGAGGGGGGGGGGTTATTATTTCACAAGAAAATTTTTGAAAACCAAGTACGAAATTGTCGTCTGAAACGTACGCAGACGTCGAAAAATGCAACAAAAACTGCCATTAATAAGGTTCTGTAGACTAATCTTAGTACGTAGATGGTATAAACACTGTTCTAACGTTATTCCGACATTGTTTTAACGTGTGTTCTGCACTACGCAGAACATAAACTGCCGTATTTGTCATGTACGTTCTCTTTACACTCAATTTGGGGGGGGTATTTCGAGGGGGGGGGTGATTGTTTCATAGTGGTCTCGAGAGGGGGGGGGGTCAAACGAGGGGGGGGGTTATTTCAAGGGGGGGGGGGTATTTCGAGGAAATACGGTAGATTGCATTGTGGCTTCACACATTAGTTGACGACTAAATAAAACAGTGAGCACAGAGACTGACAAATTTTCTTCGTGAACTAGGTAAACATTTAGTCTACTGAGCCACATTATCAAAAAGAGTCGTAAATGTTGTATGTATTTAAATAAAATATGAGATACCTACTGTATTTCTTCTAATGGAACGGCATACCAAAAATAGGACAAAACGAAAAAGGGCTCTTCCAATAGAACGGCAGGTTTTGGCACTTTTTTGTAGTCACGAAAAAATAGAACGACAATCTTCAGTAGAACGGCACCTCCAATAGAACGGCACCCAGAACTTACGCTGTAAGAGTGCCAAAACACGATAATATTAAAAAAGAATTGCGAGAACATTCAAAGTTCCAAAGATACTAGAACGACAGCTTCCAATAGAACGACAGGTCAAAAGTTGACAAAAAATAGAACGGCGCTCTTCTATTAGGAGAAATACGGTATCTCCGAAACCACGGTAGCGCGCAGCAGAAGAACGCGGAATGTGTCATCATTATTCACACAACATGAATCATATCTAAAACACATGCAAATCCGCATCGCATGAAACACCTAAATGCGATTCAATGCCGTATTTCTCAAGACAAACATGACAAATGGAAATTGCAGGTGCGAATTCATATACCGTATTACCTCGAAATACCCCCATGGGGGTTTATTATTTCGCCAGCAAAATTTGAGGGGGGGTTAATTCGAGGGGGGGTTTATTCGAGGGGGGGTTTTATTATTTCCTCAGAAATTTTCGTAAGGACCGTAGTAAATGGTAGGCATTTTCATACCCAAAACAGGTAAAAAATGTGTCCAAACAGGATATATTTGGACATAAAAACGTAGATAGCTACACAAACTAGTCTATGTGTAGCTGCAATGTAAATTAACAGTACTATACATCATGTACATTGCATACATGACGTATTTATTATGTACGTGACGTACATCATTCCGAAGGGGGGGGGGGGTATTTCGAGGGGGGGGTTTATTATTTCCCCAGCCCATTTTGAGGGGGGGTTTATTCGAGGGGGGGGTCAATTCAAGGGGGGGGATAATTCGAGGTAATACGGTACAGTATTTGCGTGAAAAATTCCCCTGGGGACTTGTTCATTCGTCAGACTTTTTTGAGGGGGAAATATTCAAGAGGGGGAGTTATTCAAGGGGGATTATAATTTAGTCAAAATTATCAAGCTTCGATTCTATTTTACGAAATATGCTTTATTAACGCAAAAAGATGCCATTTTTGTTAACATACACAACAAATATCATAAGGGGGATTATAATTTCTTCACTCGTCTTACATGGGGGGAATAAGGTATTCGAGGGGGGAAATTATTCAAGCGGGAACTATTCAAGCAAATACGGTATTTACTTCAAAGCAGTAGTTGTGATGGCTCATTGCGTGAATAAACAGTGATGTAAAAAGTTACCTGGACATTATGCGGGCATTAAATTTCCTGAATAAATATGGCCCCATGTGCATGAATTATGAGCTATGAGTTCGGGGGATGTTTTGTGGCCCTTTCGGTATGATAAATTTACATAAAATTTTTATACATAATGTATTGAATATTATTTAGTATAAAAAAGAAGTACAAATGAAACTACTGAATGAGGCCGGTAAATACATAGCTTAACGTGAAAATTTTGGTCCGTAATAAAGATATCCTGTAATTTATGACTGCCTTACTAATAAAAATGATTGGTGGGTACTGGGTGGCCACAACGGTCTAAAATAACTTTTAAAGCTACCACTTGAAACGAAAAAAACATGTAGGTAATCTTAAAAAGCTCCCTTGATTAACTGCGAGATGACGACAGCATCGACAAGTTAAATACCGTATTTCCTCGAAATACCCCCCAGGGGGTTTATTTTTTCAGAGTGCAAATTTGAGAAGGTGGTTAATCGAGGAAGGGATATTTTGAGGGGTTTATTTTTCCATTAGCTCGCTCAAACCTTTGGGTTTCGACGGGTTTTTTCGATGGGGGTATTTTGAGAGGGGGTTATTTCGATGGGGTATTTCGAGGGTACGTAAACAACATGAAAAACCGGCTGAAGATAGGCTTATCCAATTAACAACTTTGAATACTCATAATAAATGAATAATAATAATTGTAATTTGTATCTTATATTAATTTCGTGCACCATCGGCAATGTGAAAATATATCTGCAAGTGGGTACGTCACAGTGACATACCGCATTTGCTTGAATACTTCCCCCCTCGAATACTCCCCCCGCCCTGTAAGACGAGTGAGGAAATAATATTTCCTCCCTCGAATAATCCCCCGCTTAAAAATATTTCATCAATTAGTTGTGCCAAATTTTAACAAAAATGGCACGTTTTTGTGTTAAAAATGCACATTTTGTGAAATGACTTGATAGAAAGATGCTCGAACATTTTGACGAAAGAATAATTCCCCCCTCGAATAGTTCCCCCCTCAAAAAAGTCTGGCAAAATAATGATCCCACAGGGGGATTATTCAAGCAAATACGGTATATGAGTGCGAAAATTGTGATAAGAATCAGTCCCTGAAAAACTCCACCATTGAACAACTCCTGGATCAAACGCATCTATCGAGCAATAACACCCCCGGGGACCAATTCAAGGTACTATGGTAACGGAACACAGAAATAGACACAACAAAAATTTCGCGCCAATGCATTAGCACTGGCCAATAAGTAAGTATCTACGCAAGATTGATAGTTGTCAGGCATGAGATCGATGTTCGCGACCGCACACTTGCGCTGCCACCTGGCTGGCACCGTGTTGATGTACCATATATACTCGAATAATACCCCGCCTTGAATAATTCCCCACTCTTAGATGAGTGAGGAACAATGATCCCCCGCTCGAATAACCCCTTCCTGCTCGATAAATTGTTTGAATACAATTTAAACAAAAATTGCATGTGATTCAATCAATGAAGCCTATTTCATAAAACATGCTTAAAATTGTTTTACGAAATTATATTCCCCTCTTGAATAATATCCCCACTCGAATAGCCCCCGTCAAAAGTCTGACGAAAAATAATCCCCCAGGGGGATTATTCGAGTATATACGGTAGTTTGAAAAAAATTGCAATCGTGATGTTTTGACCCGTATTGACCGTAAATGCTGAGTAAAATATTTCTATTAACATGTCTAAGGTCTAAGCTAATCGGCTAAATTGTCTATGAAATGTGAATGAGAGTATTAATTAGCCTGAACATAAACACACTGAATAAGCCCATTGTCAGCCAGCCGGTAAAAATGTTTCGGTAAAATAAAACACAAGGAAGAATTATTTACGTCTGAAATCCTCGTTTAACTTTTACAAAAGTATTCAAATGCCTTCAAAATTCAAAATTGAGTTGCATGAAATACATGATTAGTGATGTGAAAGCGCCATGGCGCTGGCGCCTGGCGCTAGCGCCAAAGCAAAAAGCGCCATGGCGCTTTTGGCGCTTGGCGCTAAAATGCTGTGGCGCCATTGGCGCTTGGCGCCGTGTTTCCGAAAAGCGCCATGGCGCTTTTGGCGCTTGGCGCTACTTTCCAGTGGCGCCATTGGCGCTTGGCGCTACCATTTTTTTAAGCGCCAAAAAAGCGCCAGAGAATGATAATTGCGCCGCGGTGTTCATGTGCCTTATTGCCTATTTTCAGCAATTTTTGGCCATGTATGTAATTATTTTACATAGATATTTTACTCAGATACTGTATTTCCTCGAAATCCCCCCTCGAAATACCCCCCCCCCCTCAAACTGGACACTTTGAAATAATTACCCATCCCCTCGAAATACCCCCCCCCAAATTGAGTGTACAGAGAACATACATGACAAAACTTCAGTTTGTGATTCGGGCAATGCAAAACACTCGTTTCAAACAATGAATTGTTACGTTAGAACAGTGTTGATTGTTACGCTCGTTACACACTTAAATAAGTCAATAGACTCTTATATATACCGTATTTCCTCGAAATACCCCCCCCCCTTGAAATACCCCCCCCCCTCGTTTGACCCCCCCCCCCTCTCGAGACCACTATGAAACAATCACCCCCCCCCCGCTCGAAATACCCCCCCCCCCCAAATTGAGTGTAAAGGGAACGTACATGACAATAACTGTAGTTTGTGTTCTGTGTACTGCAGAACACACGTTAAAACAATGTCGGTGTCACGTTAGAACAGTGTACATACCATCTACATACTAATATTAGTCTACAGAACCTTATAAATGGCGGTTTTTGTTGCATTTTTCGACGTCTGCGTACGTTTCAGACGACAATTTCGTACTTGGTTTTCAAAAATTTTCTTGTGAAACAATAACCCCCCCCTCGAAATACCCCCCCCCCCTCTCGGGACCACTATGAAACAATCACCCCCCGGGGGGTATTTCGAGGAAATACGGTAGCGGTTATTGTTGTATTTTTCTACGTCTGCGTACTACAATTTAGTACTGGAATTTCAAAAAATGTCTGGCGAAATAATAAGCCCCCCTCGAAATACCACCCCTCGTTTAACCCCCCTCAAAATTCTAACTCATAAACAATCACCCCCCCGGGGGGGTATTTCGAGGAAATACAGTATGTAATTTAGCTTTTTTAACCTGTTATCTCAGTTTGCACTTTAAATCTTGAGATATCCAATAGATTGAAATGCTGCAACCCCCAACCCCCAGACAATCTTTCAGCTTCTACCACTTCAGAGAGGCAATTTGCTATCTATTTGAACCAGTATAAGTTGCACTTGTGTGTTGAGCAAGAAAACTTATTGATTTCCATTATTTGACCATTTTTGTCTTTTTGGAGGCAATACAAGTTATTGAAAGTGAAGAAAATAGTGCTTTGTCTCACCTGTATCATTAAAGACAATATAATTTTGGCGCTGGCGCCATTGGCGTTTGGCGCCATGGCCCCCTGGCGCCTTTGGCGCTTGGCGCTAAGGCCCAGAAAAGCGCCATGGCGCTTTTGGCGCTTGGCGCCATTTTGCTGTGGCGCCATTGGCGCTTGGCGCTAGTTCCGGAAAAGCGCCATGGCGCTTTTGGCGCTCGGCGCCAAAAGTCTGGCGCTTTTTACATCACTATACATGATCTTTCTCCACATTCTTACATTAATTAGCCATAGTGTTGATCAACTGCAAAGCGCAAATTTATTTATTTACCTACCCGCAAGCATTTTATACAGCTAAAATGATTTCACGCCCGCGGCATACACATTACCCAAAGATGCAGACACATTGAAAAATAACAAACAATTTTTATTGGAAATTCCTGGGAAAACTGAAACCTCTAACCTTTAATAGATCGATAACTGGGTGAGTTTCAGAATTACATCGATTCATCTTAAATAGGATACTATGCATACCTATCTTATTCGTGGAAAGGGTAGTAGGTATTTACTAGTGATGGTATGGCGCCACGGCGCTGGCGCCAATAGAGCGCCAAATGGCGCCGCGCCATGGCGGTTGGCGCCCTATCTCTGCGGCGCCTGGTGCCCTGTTTCCGAATGGCACTGAAAAGTGTCCGAGTTGGATGGTTTTGAAGGTTTATTCGGCGATGTGAGAACCAGGGTTGTTAAAAGTACTGAACTTTTTTCAAAGTATACGTAAACGTAAAGTATTCATTTTTTACTCACCCTGAGTACAGAAAACGCAAATAAATTTGTTTTACTTTTACTCACAAGTAAACATGAGTAAAATACTTTTCCGCCCAGAAAACGTAAAAGTGAGTATTTTTGAGGAATTTTGCCCCAATTTTCACTCAAAATCACAAATTTTCGCACCTTTTTAACTATTTTAACCTTCAAATTCACTAGTTCTTGTTCTATGTGCAACTTTAAGCTATTTTCAGAATGTTCCTCCCTATTTTTCGCTTTTTTCTCCCTTCCCCCCTCTATCCCTTGAAAAAGCCTATAACAAAGCCTATTTGAAATACGTATTCTGTACTCGAGTGCTCTCAAAAAGTATACAGGTACTTTTCTCAGGGTACCTATACACTTATGTATTTACTCAGTACTCGAGTATACGTACTTTTTAAGTAAACATAAATACGTTTTAACAACTATGGTGAGAAGAGAACGATCCTCATTCTATCACTGAGCACAACTTAAATACTAGTGACAAAATGAAACATAAAACATTTTATCAACAGCGCACATCACAACACAATCATAACAGCACCCTGGCGCCATTAGCGCCTGTCGCTTTTTTCTGGCGCTTTTCCATCACTAGTAGACACAGCTAAAACCGGAAGTGATCCTATTCATGCGCCGCGCACCTCTATTTCATGTAAAATAAACATCACCCAAAGTAAAAATACCAGATAAATTTATTCTATCTTGAATATTGATTGGCAAACGATATATGACCTTGAAAATTACATGGATTGAATGAGATGTCAGAGCGAGTGATGTAAAAGCGTCACTGTGCCGTAAATTTATTTGGCGCCATTAGTAGGTTCGACCAACGATGGAAAAAACACAGAAATTGAACACAGAAACTCATTGAGTTTCTGTGTTTTTGTTTTACACAGAAACACGGAAACTCACAAATTTTGAAAAACTCAAAACTCAAATGAGTTTTTTTTTGGAGAACACAGAAACACAGAAACACGGAAACACAGAAAAGTTTTTTGAGTTTTTGAGTTTTTTTCAGCGAAGTGGTTGAATACTGTGGAGTACTGCGTAAATTGTCGTTTGTGAGCATTTTGTTGATGCTGGTGTTGTGATGTGGGTGGATGTCCTCATTGAGGACATTTTTATGGACTTTTTCGACACTTGAATGAATACACATGTTATGTAGGGTTAAAACATGTCCAAAACCAATATTTTATAAGAAAACCGCTGTTTCCACATCAAAATGCTGTAAATCAGACTTTTTGGGGGGGAAAACTCGAGTTATTTGGACAAAAACTCGAGTTTTTTAGAAAAAAACTTAAAAAACTCGAGTTTTAACAAAAAACACAGAAATAAAAAAAGAGTTACTCAAGTTTTTTTATTAAAAAAACTCAAAACACAAGTATTCATATTTGAAAAACGCAAAACACAGAAAGTGTTTTTTTTGAGAACTTACCCATCGTTGGGTCCGACACACTAGTTGACATCGCAAAAAATGACAACTGAATATCAACTAAATAACACAAAAATCATTTTAGGCTTAAATTTTTTATCAATTAAGAGAAAATATGAAAATTACCCGAGTGTCACGAATCACGATATAACATTAACTCCGAGTTGTTAAAAGTAATGAACTTTATTAAAGTAAACATAAAGGTAAAGTACTTATTTTTTACTCACCACTGAGTACAGAAAACGTAAAGTACAAACTTTTATGTTTACACTGCATAAAATGTGAGTAGGTAAAATACTTTTTTCCTGTGAAAACGTCAAACAGAGTATTTTTCTCACAGAAAACGTAAAAACGAGTATTTTTTATCACATAAAACGTAAAAGTGAGTATTTTTTCTCACAGAAGACGTAAAAGTCAATTTTTATTTTTTCAATTTTTATTCTAGAATACATCAAAAATGTATTTGTTTCCCTGTTACGTATTTCTTAGGAAAGTGTCCTTTTTGTCTCACTTTCTGTCTGTCAAAATGTCACTTTGATGTGCCGTTTAAATACGTTTTCGGTACTCGCGTACTTTCAGAAAGTACGCGAGTAAGTGCGTACTGGTATTTTTCCGGGAGGAAACGTAAAAGTATTTACGCAGTACTCGAGTATATTTATTTATCGCATAAACGTAAATACGTTTTAACAACTGTGCATAAACTAACATGCTCTATTAGACTATCACATAGGAAAGTTGAATGACGTCACAAAATTTACCAAATTTGGTTGACACTAAGTTTGATGTCAAGTGGCGTGTGTGGGCCCATTTTTGCTTGGCGCGTTAAATTACTAGATTAGTCCGTCAAGTCACATTTTTCGCGGTCACTGGCGCTTTTCGTGCTTGGCGATATCTTTTGTTGACGCTTCTGACTAAAATAATCCGAACTTTTTTGTACATCAACCAAAAGCGATGCCAACTTTTGGTTATACTCATTTAACAGATGGAAAATCAATCATTGCAAGGGAAATCAAAACATTTCATGATAAACTTGATAGATGATAAGGCAAGAAAACAAAAACTTACCCTGTAAAAAGTGTCTTGCACACTCCAATAACCAGTATTTAGTTCACAGAAATTCACGCGGGAAAAATTTAATCACAACAAAAAAGCCACCCCGTGAGTAAACCCAAACAGCTTTTGGCAAAATAGGGTTGGGAACCCGTCCTGACCCGACCCGACCCGAACCCGATACCCGTACACTTTTGGGAACCAAAACCCGATAGCTGAACCCGACTCTACTACACGAACCCGAACCAGATACCCGACCTCAATACCCGAACCCAAACCCGATACAAGCAAAAAATTTGGAACTGATACCCGATACCCAATCGGAAATTTTCAGAACCCGATACCCGAATCTGAAAATTTGGAAATTCCCAACCCTAACTCCAGAAAAAAATCACATCACACATTAACGATGCGCTGATAATCATCGACCCTGGTTTTCAAGTTGCACAGGTTCCCAGTGCACTTGAAGCATTTATTCGCATCGATGCAATCTTTGCCCCCAGAAACGTTCGGCCAATTGTCCAAACACCCCGCCCACCATTGGTGTTTTCCCAGTTTAGCCTGTGGTGAATGAATTTGTGAAAGTATGCTACCGTATTTTGTTGAATAAGCCCCCCGGGGGTTTATTGTTGGGCACCCTTTCAGGACTGCGCGCCAGCGCCAGGTTTCTTGGGTGCCACAGAAAAGGGGCGCCCGAAAAGAAATTAGGGCGCCTTTTGGCGCCCTAAAAAGGCGCCAGCACCATTCCATCGCCACTAATTTATTAACAAATACCCAAATGACAAGCCAAGCCCCAAAACATTTTAAGTGCAACCAACGACAAGACATTGCACGTCGGCGGCCGTGCGCAATTCATTCTGCTCTGACACGCAGACGAGCATGCCCTGGAGCAGTCGCGACGGCGACAACAGTAACAAGGAGGTCCAGGGGGCAGTCCCGGACCCTGTAAAGTGCCCTGTAAAATGTAAAATGTCACGCAAAGTGTTAGACGTCAAGTAAAATGCGATGCAAAATGTCAAATGTCATGTAATGTCATTGCGATTTTGCATGGCATTTTACGTGACTTTTGACACTTTGCGTGACATTTTACATTGTACAGGGCAATTACAGGGTCAGGGACTGCCACCAGCGCTCGCACACGCCGCCGATGTGAGTGTCGTCGGTGATGCTCTGCGGCGGGTAGCTGGTCGCCACCGGCAGCCAGACAAAGTCCACTTTTAGCCAGTTTTTGGCCTCCATGTTCCAGATTTCGGCCCCGTGCAGGGACAAACCTTGGGGTTTGGGACATTTGTTGTTATGCTGCGAATTCACCTTTAGAATACCGTTTTTCGTCGACATACTCCAGGGGGTTTATTTTTTCGGAGTGTAAATGTTGAGGAGTATTTCAAGGGGGCTTATTTGGGGAGTTCCATTCTAAAAGTTCACAAGCGCCAAATCCAGAAAAATCGAGTTAAGCGTGGATTTGACCTCCACGTATAGTTTTTCACATTTTAGAAAAAAAATCAGCGTTATAGTCCATTTCGTTCCCGGGATACAGTGGTACCTTTTTTCAGAAAAATCACAATTTTCACATCGAAAGTGCACATATCCATCTCAGATCCCCTATGAAAAACAGGACTTTCATTTCGTTAGTGCACATATCCATCTCGGACCACCGGAGTTTCATTTCATAAGTGCACATATCCAAAAAATAGTTTCATTTCCAAAAATGCACGCGTGCTTCGGCGCGGCCGCGAAGAGCTGGCCGGAATTCCCATACAAAAAAAAGTTTCATTTCCAAAAATGCATACGTGAATTTACAAATCTATTTTGCACTATAAATCAAATATGCGTGCATATATTGATCTGAAAATTTAGGTATAGGTACTTTTAGACACGGGCTTTGCAGTGATGTGATTCGTTTTATCCTACGATGCACCGTTAAGAAGTTATTAACCATTTAATTTCAAATGTTCAGATTTGTTCCCAATTTTGGGTGACTTACAAAATCTCACATAACTCCCTAAATATTTTCCGGCCAACAAAATTTGTGATTACAAAAATTGTAGAGAAATGTCGGATCTATCTGAAAAGTGCGGGGCAAGCGTCGTCCCCCAAACATAGTGTCGTCGGGCCAGCGTCAAACTTTAAAATGCGATTTTGAAAAATCGAAAAACTTGGATATATGCATTTTTAGAATGAAACTCCCTATTTGAGCGGGGTTATTGTGTAAGAGCGTTTTTACGATGGGAAAAACACCACCCCACAAAATTTTAGACAAACAAATGCAATAATAATTCACGGAACGTAAACTACTATGTATTTTGTGAACTAAATTTGGGCAAACTTTCTCAGACATTGCGACGGCTTTTCGACGGCAACGGGGACTGCATGGCATGCACAGCCCTGCAGTGGGCTGCGCAGTACCCCGTCAGAGCACTGCATCGCAAGATCGACGCCGCTACATGGGCTGACCGAGTTCGCCATGTTTTCTAGTGGTTGTAGTGCCCTGCACAATTTCGTTTCCTTACCCCCCCCAATTTTAATTACTGTTTTTGTGCGCCAAATCTATTTAAGTCAAATTGGCTAGGTTATGTCTAGCTTAGGTGTAACTGCATTCCACATGGCATAAGGTGAGAGGGGAATTTCACATTTTTCACTTTGAAATGCCGCGGCGCGGCGTGTGGCCGCCTTTGGGCTCGCCAGCACACTGTTGTGACTCTCTGGGCGGTCTAAAGCACATTCCACCCTTTACTTATCTTTGGGCAGAGGCGGAGACTGACGGCTGATAGGTAGGTGGCGACCGGAAGCCAGGAACAATGAATTTCACTCAAAAAATACAAAAGCACTGTTCCGCGTTCCTCCCCATGTTGACTAGATTGTCGTGCGTCATCTAGTATCGGTGGGTGGTAGGAACAGCTTCTGATAACGCCCCAAGTGACAAGTCGCAGTCCAAAAAATACTTTTCCGCCGCCCTAGCATAAATATCTCCTCGCGCTCGGAAGGGTGTGGCCATCGGGCTGAAACCTTTCTCACGGGCGCTAGCTGACCGGATAGTCACAATAGTGGGTCGCGGGGTTGGAGGTGATAAGCATTTCGCGCCCGCGAGCATTTTCTAGCTACCGTAACTTATGAATACAAAACCCCCAAACAAAGTTTCCATGTGACATGTAGAAATTGTTGTACATATCGTTTCACGCCAATGCCTTTCATTCCCACGAGCTTAATTAATCGTTCTGTATCTTAATTAATTAACATTAGTTGTAAGCTTGTGTTAGCTGTCTAATTATTGATTAGCTTAAATTGCTGTGTTGGATTATGATGCCGTAATTGCCTTTGTACATACTTTGTTCATTCTGTTTTTGCAATATGCGTTGCACTGCATTGTTATCTGTTTTAAGTCGTCTTATGTTGAGTAGGGATTTGTAGGTAATTATGGAAGTAAGTAATTGTCGTATCAAGTAAACTTGTAAATTATAGGTTAAGCCCCATGTCGCATGAAGCTTTTAATTACTTTTGTTAGCTGATATTAATTAGTACTCTTTTTATAAGCAGCCGTGTTACGTACGATTTTACTAAGTGCTTACATCAGAGCTTATGTGATTTGAAAGTGATTTTGTAACCTCGCAATTTTATGTCTTTTTTAGCTTTTTATTCAAATCGATTATGGTAGTCTTGATTGCCTTATAAGTAGCCGAAATTGTTTTCCCCCCAACTTCGTCGATGCGACGTAAGCTGATTTTGCTTCTACTCTGCCGCTACTGTTCTTCCATCGCCCTAAAAAAATAAACTCTCTTCTCAACCCAACTTGGACCCCCTTTTGTATTGACACTAAGTACTAACTGCTTTCCCTTAGTTAGCCAATTAACAACTGCTCTAATTGCCGCGCTGCTTATGCTGAGAGTAAGTGCTGTGCGTGCTGCGGGAAACGGAACAGCGTGAGCCACCGAGTGGTTCATCGCACGTTCTGAAAAACCTACTGTCTTCGGACACGTTTCCTTAAAATTTACAACACGCATTTATAACCTGGACCTCCGGGCCCAGTGCAGTGCACTGCAGCGGCAAGCAGCCGGTGAGGTGGGAATAGAGGGAAAAGTGCGGTACAAAACCTCGTGAATCGTGCAGTCGAAAAACAGCTGAATACACGGATTCATGACAATTGTTTGGCCAGAAATTTTTGTGAAGGATCGTAGTAATGAATAGGCGTTCAAATACCAAAAACTGGTGATAAATGCGACCAATGAGGTTATACTTGGACGTAACTACGTGCATTACTGCACAAACTAGTCTATGTATAGCAGCGATGCAAATTTGTCCCAAATAATACATTATGTACATTGCATACATGATGTACTTTACTCCAGATGGGAGGTATTTCAACGGGGGTATTTTTTCTAAGCTCTCTCAGACCTAGGAATATTTCGAGGGTGGGGGCTTAATTCAAGGGGGGGGGCGTATTTCCAGGTAATACGGTAGAAAGTTGGTCAAAAACAACAATGACATAACGCACGTTGCAAGTTCGCATAATACTCATTGGCCAAGCCACGACCCATCTCGTTTTCTAGCGCCAGCCGCGCAGCAGTGACCCCAGTGAGGTCGCCGTCGGCGATCAATGTGCCAAAGTCGAGCGGCTTGTACACGGCGGGCGACAGGCCGAGCACCTGGCCCACGTCGAACTTGACGCACTGGCACGTGGACCATTGGAAGGATAGGGTGTTGTTGACGCCGTGCCACCGGCCGGTCTGGAGTGGTGTGAGTGGGGTTGGCAGAATGGCAGGAATGAATTGGAATTAAATGGAAAATTTTAGAATGAATATTAAAATTGTATCAAAATTCTAATTTTTGTGCAAGTTTAGTAAAATGGTATGAAAAATTGTGAAAAAATTGGAAAAATACATAATTTGTAAATTTCTGTACAAAATCATATTTTTTGTATTTTTTGGGGGGATTTTGTTGCTAAGTTTCTACCTTTCACTTTACGGAACAAATTTATGGATCAGCAGTTGTTTAATCTAACCGTTCTGCACAACCAATTTTCATTTGATGTTGCATATGAAGCACTCGACTTCCAACCTTTGCCAGTGTGATACTCGTTTCCACTGGTGCAGCTGCAAAATATTTACTGTAACAGTACAAAATAAGCTTTTTGGCACAGTACTGCACTAATGGCGGCCAGCGCACTATTTGACACTTGTGTGTCAACTGGTCTGTGTCAACTGGTCTGTGTCAACTGGTCTGTGTCAACTGGTCTGTGTCAACTGGTCTATGTCAACTCAGAGTTCGGCTTCATGTTTCGCTTGCATAGTGATCCCTGAATGGACATGCGGCGATGTTGAGACTTGAGAGATAATTGATAGGTCTGCGACACGTAAAGCCGAGATCTCAGTTGACGCAGACCTGGGCTCAGCCCAGAACATGTAAAGTGTAAAGTAAAGTAAAGTGTAAAGTTTTACCGAACTTTGCATCACAATTGACACTTTGCATGACATTTGACACTTTACTTTACACTTTACAGGGCCTGGGTTTTACACTAGTTGACATACATGTGTCAACTAGTGTGCTGGCACCTCGCACCCTGTAAACCTATGTAGGCACTTATGTAGAAAGCTTGCTTTGTTTATACCTAAATATTTATGTACTGTATTTCCTCGAAATACCCCCCCCCCTTAATTAACCCCCTCCCTCGAAATACCCCCAGGTGTTTTCGAGCTGAGGAAAAAACAAACCCCCCCTCGAAATACCCCCCGTCTTGAATGATGTAAACACCTTCCCGGTCACGTCCCGCACCCATTTTTTGGTTTTACTTCTTACATCCTATCCCCAGTTCTAGAACGCCCCAGAGGCAGAAACTGGGGGGAGATATTGGCGCAACCCCCCTCTACTTCGCATGATTTTGGGGGGTCGCGGAGACCCCTCTAAGGGCGGGTGTCCCTAAGTGCAAATATTTTTGTGGCTTTTTTGGTGTCCCTCAGCAGGTCCGGCACCCGCTGATTTCTGAGCTGTGGGAGGGGTATAAATCTCAATTTTTGGGGTTGTGTTACCAACACCACTCCCCTACTATACACTATTCAATAATGTGAGATTAATGTGAACAATTTCTCAAAAATTCGCTTATTCTCTAAAAAACATCACTCCCCAATAGATGGATAACAAAAAATTCACTTTTTGGAACTTTTTTATTAGACACTTGAAGAGATGGTTTACGATACTTTAAAGGGAAGGGTTTGATGTTTAAAGTTATGTAAAGAACCGTACCTCTAAAATGCCTGCATTGCAAAATTTACTTGGGGTGAATTTTATGACATCATAATGACATCACTGCAGGAACAAAAATTTACAAAATTTACACTTTGAAATTCCCCCTAAGTAAATTTTGCAATGCAGACGTTTTAGAGGTATGGTGCTTTACATAACTTTAAACATCAAACCATACCCTTTAAAGTATCGTAAAGTAGATCTTCAAGTGTCTAATAAAAAGTGCCAAAAAGAAAAAATTTTGTCATCCATCTATTGGGGGGTGGTGTTTTTTTAGAGAATAATAGAATTTTTTAGAAATTTTTACATTTATCTCACATTATTGAAGTGTGTATAGTAGGGGAGTGGTGTTGGTAACACATCCACAAAATTTTAGATTTATACCCCTCCCACAGCTCAGAAATCAGCGGGTGCCGGACCTGCTGTGGGACACCATAAAAGCCAAAAAAATGTTGTGCACTTAGGGCGACCCACCCTGAGAGGGGTCGCCGCGACCCCCCAAATGCATGTGAAGTACATGGAGGTTGCACCAATACCTCCTCCAAGTTTCAGCTTCTGGCGCACCCTAGAACTGGAGAAAAGGTGTCACAAGTAAGATCAAAAATAGGGTGCCGGACGTGACCGGGAAGGTGTTTATATCATGTATACAATGTACATGATGTATGATTGGGGTCAAATCTCATCGCAGCTATAAATACATACAGTAGTTTGTATCGCTATTTTACGTTGTATTTTCTACGTTTGCATGTTCCAATACGTCCGTTTAGTGAAGTTTATTACCAGTTTTGGGTATGTAACAGCCCATTATTTACTACGGTATTTATGAAAATTTCTGGCAAAATATTAATTTCTCGAATAAGCCCCCCTCAAAATTTCCACTCTGGAAAAATAAACCCCCTGGGGGTATTTAGAGGAAATACGGTAGGTACTTATGTTAAAAAATCCCGCAACGAAACGCACGCATGGAACGTCTGCTCGGGTGCCGACATCCTACTGTAAATGTGTCTGTCCCAAATAGCCTTGCGCCACTTGAAATTGCAGAAATCGCTCCGGCAACAGTGCACCTGCAGCGGGAACGACTTTTGAGGATCATAAATAAAACTTTTATCTTGAAGAGTGTACTGAGGAACTGAAACCACCCGTTCGAGCATTCACCGTATATCCTCGAAATACACCCCTCAAAATTCTCACTCTGAAAAAAAACCCACTGGGGGTATTTCGAGGAAATACGGTACACACAAGAAATGTTTTCATAAAAAACTGATTAGCATATTTCTCTAATATCCCGAGAGATTTTGTCCACTAGCTCACAAAGAAGTTTATGATGTGACCGCAAATATCAGCGACTGAGGCATATTACTCATCTAAACTCATTACTCTTGTAGACCCGTTGCTCATGTGACACTACCCGTTACTCATGTAGCCCGTGTACCTCAAATTCCACAAATTACCAAACCCAAATTACTCAAATTTAGTTTTTGAGAGTGGAAATTAAAGTGGGATTAAACGAGGGGGGCATTTCGAGGAAATGCGGTAAATGTCAATACATACACAAATATTCACACATGCAAATCGAGAAAAAGTTGTTAACAGCGTCCAGAATAACCAACAAAAAACTTACATTATCCAGACTGCACACGCCGACGAATTTATGCTCGAGCATCAAGCGCTCATTTTCGTGCTGAATCGTATTATCGATAACGTGCTTCACCCAGGTCGACTCGCAGTCGGATCGGAAGCGCACATGCCCGTCTTTGTCCAAGTAGTAGCCCTGCGAGAGTGCGACCACTTTAAAGTGCTACTTAGTCGGTTTATACACTGCCAGAGAGGTCACTTTATATGCTATAGATAGAGCATCAGTGTACACAAAATCCGGCACACTTCACAGGCCAGAATGATATCATCATACACGGACACGCTCACTGAATTCTAAACTTTACATATGCCAATTTTATAGCTACCGTATTTCCTCGAAATACCCCCGGGGGGTTTATTGTTTCAGAGTGAGAATTTTGAGGGGGGGTTAAACGAGGGGGGGGGGTATTTCGAGGGGGGGGTTTATTATTTCGTCAGAAATTTTTTGAAATCCCAGTACTAAAATGTCGTCTGAAACGTACGCAGACGACGAAAAATGCAACAAAAATCGCCATTTATAAGACTCTAAAGACATTTATAAGTGTGTAGATGTACAAACACTGTTCTCACATAACATAGTCATCGTTTTTAACGTGTGTTCTGCGTTGCCCGGATGACAAACCGCAGCCTTTGTCATTTACGTTCTCTATACACTGAATTTGGGGGGGGGGGTATTTCGAGGGGGGGGTTTATAAGTTCATAGTGTCCATTTTGAGGGGGGGTATTTCGAGGGGGGGGGTATTTCGAGGGGGGGGGGTATTTCGAGGAAATACGGTATATATAGTGCTATGCCAACAAAATTTTGTTCCACCCCAAGTTTGGCACGTTTACGTTCAGGTAAGTATAGGTAGTTTGAAAACAGTTTGGTATTTTACTTTTAAGTTTCAACAAATCTAATCCTGTGAAGTATGACTGCTCAAAGAATTTTTTCCCTCTAAACATGCCTAAAGATCTAATGAAATATTTATCAGTGAATTTCTCTTTACAATAAATCCTGAATAATACAGCGAAACGTGCCGAACAATAAAGTATTTAAAAATACACAACAACACACGGCAATACAAGCGTCATAATCATTGGGGCACAAATGGTCCCTTTCTCCAGTAGCACGCAGTCTCCGCTCCGAGGGCATTTTAGCCTCATCGACCATTTCGCACGCGGTGCGGCGCTCGTGCCACCGCCCGCCGTAGGGGCGGCGCTTAGAAACCGATGTTTGGCTGTCGTCCAAGAAATCGGTTTGGGAGTCCTTCTTGCGGCAGATGGTAACGTCGGGTATGTGCCAACCGCTCACTGTGATATTGGGGATTAGATTCGATTAGAAAATAAGGTGCAAAGATATAACATAACGGTATACCGTATAATACGGTCCGTATTGCTTCTAATAGAACAGCGCCGTTCTATGTTTTACGTCTACTTTTTTTCCTGCCGTTTTATTGGAGGTGCCGTTCTATTGGAGGCTGCCGCTCTATTTTTGTTCACCAATTTTTTTGACAGATTTCTCATTAGTGAACATAGTGAACTCTCATGGCTCTTGCATGGCTCTTGCATGGCTCTCAAAACTTAATTGTCCAGCTTGTGCACCACAAGTAGTGATGGAAAATTTGGCTTGTCGCCACTTTTGCGTGGCGCCAGGAACAAAACACCTGGTCCTGGCGTTTGGCGTTAGCGTTAGCGCCAGTGCAAAAAGCACCATGGCGCTTCTGCCGCTTGGCGCCATTTTGCATTTTTAACTGCGGTAATTACGCTTAATTTAATCAACTTACTCGTATGCGAGCAGACGGCGCCGTCGAGGCCTTTCAGATCAGCCTTGATTACTTTCAATGAGGAAACGCAGTTGTGACCAGTGACACACGTGACGACCAGCGCCAGCCGACTACCAGGGTCTCCTGAAAATACTAATTTGGACTACCTATAATTGTTTATTTTCTTTATCTCATATTTATGCAGCGTAAGTGCTTGGGCACTTGTGATTGTCACAAGCGGAATTTTTGGTGTAACAAGCAGAAATTTCATTTTAACAGTCTGACATTCGCACGCGTGTATTGTACAGATGACATTGAAAGCCCAAAATTAACTCAAAATCGCTCAAATTTGTTCCATTTCTATCAATTTTACCCTTTATTATCACTATTTTTATCCATATACATGATTGTACACCTATTTTTAGCCAATTTTATAAATATTTATAGCGATTTCTAAATTTTTGGCGGGCTGCCAATTCCACATACCGGTAAGAGCTCCGAAAAAAGGTGTCACAAGGTGAAATTGTCGTTAATGTGAATGTCACAAGCGCAAATTGGGATCTCGCACCGCCCATGCAAAGTAGTGTGTGCGGCAACAAATCCTTCACGCAGCCCGGTAGCTCAGTGGTTAGAGCGCCAGCGTAGGTTCACGTCCATTCGTTCACGCCAGCTAGGCAGCTTTGTCTAGCACTGAGTTGTCAGTTCAAATCAATGAGTTGATGGCGGAATGTGCACGATGTCAACCCAAAAGTCGCTAATCAGAGCGATGGGGACAAACACACAGGGCCAACGCTGGGCCCACTTAAACGGCCGGCCGTAAACGCTGGAGGTTGTGGGTTCGAATCCCACCCGGACTGCGGTACTTTTTGCACTTTTTCAAGGGAGTCCAGCGGATAGTAGCCAACCCTTGCCCTCGCATTATTAAGCTTGGTGGAGCGCAATGTGCAGCCGCATAATAAATAAAATTCAATCTTTCCGGAATAAAAACAGAAAATATAGGTAAATATAAGTTTTTTTGAGATTTTTCAAATATAAGTGTCACAGAGATTTTTGGAATGCTGATTGTGATGTGTGTTAGTTTAGCGCTCAATCCCAGAAAGAGCACCTGGCAGCATGGGCGACGGCAAAAAATGGCACCGCACCGCACCGGCACCGGTACCGGTGCTATTCTAAAACTAGAAATGGCATCGGTACCGGTAGGGAACCCGCGAAAAAGGACACCAGCACTGCACCGGCAGCGGTGCTGGTGCCCTTCGGTGCCCCGTGCTTTTCCATCACTAGTCACTACCTACCTGGCACGATCTTATGTTTCGCAAATGTTCCATCGGTGCCATCGGTGTAAAACACCTCATTCCATGTGCCTGCGTCTGCGTAGGAATGTCCATGCACGTTGTACCCGCCAACGTAAAACTGGTACTGGTGCCCACTCTGCACGTTGACACCCGTGTCTGAAATTGTAGAGACACTTTGCCATGTTTAAGACCTTTTTAAAGACCAGTGTTAGCGATGTAAAAGCGCCATGGCGCTTTTGGCGCTTTTGGCGCTTGGCGCTATTTTGCTGTGGCGCAATGCCAATGAAAAGCACCATGGCGCTTTTGGTGCTTGGCGCTATTTTTGACTGGCGCCAAGAACAAAATGTCTGGCGCTGGAGTTTGGCGATAGGGGTTGGAAAAGCGCCATGGCGCTTTTGACGCTTGGCGCCAAAGTTCTGTCACTTTTCACATCACTAACCAGTAGTGATGGAATGGCGCCATGGCGCTGGCGCCATCTGAGGGCGCCAAAGGGCGCCGCGCCATGGCGCCATTGGCGCTTGGCGCCGTTTTTCTGTGGCGCCCCTGGCGCCTGGCGCCCACTTTCTGAAAGGCGCCATGGCGCCCTTGGCGCTTGGCGCCCTTTTTCTGTGGCGCCCTTGGCGCCTGGCGCCCTGCTCTAAAATGGCGCCAAAATGGCTCCAGCATGGTTTCAAGGTGACCGTCTGTAGATAATCGAACTTCGCCATAAAAATGGACGAAATGGTGCTAATGGATGGAATTTTTTTCGTGCAACGGGTTCATCAGATGCGTCTGACCTATCAGAAGCTGATTTTGATGAACCGTTGAACTTGCAAACCCATAAAACAATAGATTAAATTGCTGTATTTCTGTTTTTGTGCATTTCAAGAAAACATTTGCGAGCAGAAAACAAAAAAAACTTGCGCTATATGAAATGAATGAATTTTTTGTTAAATGACAATTTTCATCGTGTTTGAATTCAATGTCACGTGGGGGTGTGATTTTATGCTTAACTTTTTTGTCTCATTAGTCTTTTTTTGATGATTACATCCTGGAAAAAATGAAAAAAGACGTGAATGTGTGCGTTAGAGGCCTAGAAAAATATTTTAGCACACTCGGGGTACTGTACGCACATATTTAGCCTGGCGCCCTTGGCGCCTGGCGCCCTATTTTTCAAATGGCGCCATGGCGCCCTTGGCGCTTGGCGCCCTCTTTCTGTGGCGCCCTTGGCGCCTGGCGCCCACTTTCCGAATGGCGCCATGGCGCCCTTGGCGCCTGCCGCCCTTTTTCTGTGGCGCCCTTGGCGCTTGGCGCCCAGTTTCCGAATGGCGCCATGGCGCCATTGGCGCCAGGCACCCTTTTTTCTGGCGCTTTTCCATCACTACTAACCAGGGTCATGTGAAATGTCTTATAAAATAACAATAAAATATTAGGCTGTAAACTAAGTTTCTTATATTTTTTGAAATCTTATAGAAGTGCACATTCCTGCATCCCATTTTGTTGTACATTGACCGATTTTGATGCCGTTCGAGTATGTTGGGGTTTTGGGTCTGGGCTATGCCGAACTGTCTTGGTTTGCTCGAATAATACCCCAGTCCTGAGATAAGGGGGGTCTATAAAATGGTGGTCATTTTGCACGGATGATCTGCACATGACTTTCAAGCTTAATAACTTGCCCATTTCTTTGCCGATTTGGATCATTCAACACTTAAAATTATCGGGACAACCTGAAAATTCCATTTTTGCGGTCGGATTAGTGATGCCTAAATTCCGTAGATTTGACCCGGTTTTTGAACATGAAAACAATAATTTTTTTAACATGCTATCATATACTTTAGGCAACGAGAATTCATCTAAAACAAAAATGAGTTCAATATCTCTTTCCAATCAAAAGTTATAGCACTTTGAACTTTCACCTACCGCTCATCAAATAACCGCATGAAGAACAGTGCATACAGATAATCAGAACATAAAAATGAAATCTACAGGTCATTGTGATCATTTTAAGCATTCATAGGTGAAAATCGGCAGAGAAATGGCCAAGATATAGAGTTTTGAATTTGCATGCTTTGTTCTTCATGCAGTAATTTATATTTATGGTTTGGGGGTGCAAGTTTAAAGTCCTGTAACTTTTGACTGGAAAGTAGTGATGGAATGGCGCCATGGCGCTGGCGCCATTTGAGGGCGCCAAAGGGCGCCGCGCTATGGCGCCATTGGCGCTTGGCGCCCTTTTTCTGTGGCGCCCTTGGCGCCTGGCGCCCACTTTCTGAAAGGCGCCATGGCGCCCTTGGCGCTTGGCGCCCTTTTTCCGTGGCGCCCTTGGCGCCTGGCGCCCTGCTCTAAAATGGCGCCAAAATGGCGCCAGCAGGGTTTCAAGGTGGGTGTGCGTAAATGATAAAAATGAATAAAAAATGAAAAAGCGCGACCGTGGAAGAGCGAAAGTCGCTGGATAAATGGACGAAGTTGTGCGAGTGGATATCAGAAATATTTCCTACAATGCTTTATCGGAGGCATCTGATGGATCAGAAGCTGAGAATGATAGACCGTCAAACGTGCAAACACGTAAATGAACGGATTAAAATCATGGTAATTTTGTTGTTGTCTACTTCAAGAGAACATCCACTGGAAAAAGCTATTTCAAGTGAATGTATTGTTTGTCAATTTTCATTGTGTTTGAGTATTGAGTTTTCGTCACGTGTGAGTATGATTTTATGCAAAGATTTTGTTGGTGGTCTCATTTTTGTTCATTACACCCTGGAGAATGTGAATAGAGAAGTAAATGTGTGCAGTACAGTGTTGGAGAAACATTTTTAGCACACACACACACAGTATCATACGCGATTCTTTAGCTTGGTGCCCTTGGCGCCTGGCGCCCTAATTTTCAAATGGCGCCATGGCGCCCTTGGCGCTTGGCGCCCTTTTTCCGTGGCGCCCTTGGCGCCTGGCGCCCAGTTTCAGAATGGCGCCATGGCGCCCTTGGCGCCTGGCGCCTTTTTTTCTGGCGCTTTTCCATCACTACTGGAAAGCAGAGTTGTTAAAATACCGGTATTTTTGGAACCGTAAGCGTAAGCGTAAATACACTTTCCAAATTTTGAGTATGGATACTCAAAGCGTAAGGTATTTTTAAAATACCTGGGAAAGCGTAAAAAAAAGCGTAAGCGTAAAATTTTTTAAACAGAGTCTTTGTTCAGAGGATTCTTACAAAATCAACCTCCCAGCGAAATTTTTTTGACGCCCATTTGGTAGTCTGCCCTTAGATTCATTCAATTCATTGGCAATTCATCGGCAGAAACACTTACCTAGTCATTGCCGCAGGCAGAGTTCACTAAGGCAGAGGCATTTCCGCTTTTTCCAGTGCATTATTGCACACACGCAGTCACTTTTTTTGGTACGCAGTATTTTTGGTACTTTTTCAAACGCGTAAAACCGTACTGTGTGAAAAACTTTTTTACGCTTTTAGTACCCGGGTAATTCGGCCGGGAAAGCGTAATAAAGCGTACGGGTATTTTATGAAAGCGTAAGCGTAAGCGTAAGTATAAATACCCATTTACCCGGGTATTTCGGGTAAGCGTAAATACGCTTTCGCAACTCTGCTGGAAAGAGATATTGAAACAATTTTTGGGCCAGATTTATTCTTTTTGTCTAAAGTATATGATAGCATGTTCAAAATAACCATCTTCAAAAAGTATTATTACGACTATTTTTCATGTTTAAAAACTGGTTCAAATCGGCATACGGAATTTAGACATCACTAATCCGATCGCAAAAATGGAATCTTCAGGTTGTTTCGATCATTTTAATTGTTGAATGATCTAAATCGACCCAGAAATGGCCAAGTTATTAAGCTTCAAACTCAACGTACAGATAATCTGTGCAAACTGACCACCATTTTATAGACCCCCCTTATCTCGGGACTGGGGGATTATACGAGCAAACCAAAACAATTCGGCATAGCGCAGACCCCAAACCCAAACATACTCGAAGGGCATCAAAATCGGCCAATGTACAACAGAATGGGACGCAGGAATGTGCATCTCTATGAGATCGTAAAAAAATATAAGAAACTTAGTTTACACCCTAATATTTTACAATGAACTTTTGATGACATGACATTTCACATGACATTTCACATTTCACTTGACATCTGACACTTTACAGACTGTGGGACCAGCGCCAGGCCACACTTAACTTCCAGAAACCGCTTGGCCAGTTCAGCTACAAAGTCCATCTGCTCCTGCCCCTCGAACGCGGCCAACTGTGCGTTCAGCTTCGTGTTGCAGTGGTCCTCGTACTCGCGCCTCGTCTTCAACCCGCTCAGCATGTAGTAACACTTGTCGCTGAGACTGTGGTGCGGCCGGTCAGGTGCGTCGCGGCTTCTCGAGAAGTAGTTGCAGTCGGTGTGTTCGACTGAGGTGGGAATGTCAATTAGATAGGTAAATATTTTACGAGCATGCGACACCACTGCTGCACCCTATTCGGAAATGGTGCACTTTCACTGTAAACTATTTTATCATCCAATTATACTGCATACCGTATATCCTCGAATAAGTCCCCCTCGACCCCCCCCCCGCCCTTGAATAAGTGGGGGAATTATTCAAGTGTGGGAATTATTCAAGTGGGGGAATTATTCAAGTGCGGAATTATTCAAGTGGGGGAATTATTCAAGTGGGGGGAAATTATTCGAGTAAATACAGTACATAGGCAACCAACCCTCGGCGGTGCACAGCAAGCCCACATCGGAGTGGCTCACGTGGCACGGCACCGACTCCAAACCGGTGTTCTCCACCGAGTGATCTGGGCAGTCTTTGTGCGGGTGCCTATTCGAGTGCACCGACCGCCGAGCGCAGTAAGGAACGTTCGTTTCGGCGGCGGAGAGCAGTTTGCGGTTCCAGCCGGCGCCCAGAAACGCGTCTGGGTCGACGGGGGTTGTGATTGTGTTGATTGAATTTCGTTGACTATGTTCCCTCGAAATACCCCGAGGTCTGATGAATGAGCAGATGAAAAGATACCTCAACCCCCCCCCCCCCCCCATCGAATTACCCCAACCAGAAATGGGAGTAAGTATCAAACTACTGAGAGTTTGAAAAACATCTGATGCAACAATAACCCACCTTCGAAAAACCCTCCCTCAGTTAACTCGAATCACCCCCTCCCTCAATTAACACCCCCTCAAAGTTTGCACTCTGGAAAAATACCCCCCCTGGGGGTATATCGAGTAAATACGGTATCTTCTCGTAGATGTACACCGGTGAATGTTTGCATCCTGTGGAAGCCCGCCACGAACGAACCATATGCATGTGTGGCGTCGTCCCTGACGCTGCTATATTCACAGGCGCTATACAAAGAGTAGTCGCATTCCAGGTCGTTGAAGCAACTCCCTCCCCACCAACTGACCAAACAAGTTTCATAGGCTAGTTGGGTGCAACTATATTCGGGGCTGGTATGTTGATTGTTGGGTTCCCCTGCGAAGCAAATCTGTGTGTTACAGATGAATAATGATGAAATGAGAGCTTTAAAGGATCGATTACAGCTCAAGCTTATCATGGAATATTATAACATGAAATTACAGAGATTTACCAAAAAATTTATTACTACAGCAATAATCAAGATAATGGAACAATAACTAAATACACACATAAGATACAATTAATAAGATTACTGAAACTTTAGAATACTTTACCTGCAAATCCAATTGAGGCCTCTACTTCGAAAAGTCGACAAGTCCACAAAGTGTGATTTTGAGTAAATCGCATTTTAAGTTTCCGATCCAATTGCAGGCCCGTGGTGCTTGTCCAATTTGGCTTTCGCTTTCCATTAAGTTCCATATGTTGACAATAAAGTGTCAAATTTTCAGCCCCTGCTCTCAACGTATATGTGAAAAATGGGGTGTACATAAAATTCCATTTGGTCAGAGCAAACCTGTTTTGGGGAGGGCAATGGACTTGTTGACTTGTTACACGCGAGAACATTTTTGTTCCCAGTAACTTGTAGTAAGTTCAAACAACTACTACAGCAGGGAGGATGAGGATGTCTTATGGACAATTTATGGACTTGTTGACTTTTAAAAATCGGTGTCCACAGTGGACCTATCACATTTCTTGCTTTTTCCCAACAAAAAAAGATGGGGAGAATGGACTTGTCGACTTCTTGCCCAAATTTTTAGCATTTTTCCCAAAAAAATGTCAAATTTGACACTATCGTAAATATATAGGCGTGTGAGGTCAAAAATTTTTATGGAAAATAACGAAAACTGTGCAGGAGTAGCCCCAGATGACGTTTCCGGGCCTAACTCGAAATTTTCATATTTTGGACTTGTCAACTTTTAGAATTGGACGCCTCTATTGAATCGGCAGCACCAAATCTAGCCCAAAACAAACCCGAGCACCACAAATCGTCTCCAGGAGTCTGCCCTGGTGCCGGTTCCGCAAGTGGACAAGTTAAGAGTTAAAACATAAGAGTTGAGTAAAATGACAAATGGCAAGTTAAGAGTAAAGTTAAATGATAAATGATGAGTTAAGAGACAAGAGTAAAGTTAAATGACAAATGATTAGTTAAGAGATAAGAGTAAAGTTAAGAGTCAAGCAAGTGTATCCAAATCTTTTTTTTTCGTATCCAAATCTTATGTTTTTGTATCCAAATCTTATGTCGAAAAAAAAGATTTGGATACAAAAACGCAAGATCTGGATACGAAAAAATAAGATTTGGATACACTTGTCTGACTCTTAACTTTACTTTTATCTCTTAACTCATCATTTATCATTTAACTTTACTCTTGTCATTTGTCATTTTACTCAACTCTTAACTTTTAACTCTTAACTTTTCCACTTGCGGAACTGGCCCCAGACGAGTACACCCAATCGCGGCGATTCAACCCGGGCGCCTTAGCCCAAGCCACGCCGCCGTCCAGCCAGAATGCGTCATTGGAGAAACAGTCTTTCTGCAGGTTCAGAACCCAGTAAAACACGTAACAATTTAGGTATTTCCAACTTGTCTTGTCCTGGTGCCACTCCCAGACCCTGTAAAAACCCAGTTAAGTGTCAAAGACCCTGTAAAATGTCATGTGTCATGTAAAAGACCATGTAAAGTGTCATATGTCATGTAAAAAAACCAGTAAAGTGTCATGTGTATCCAAATATTTTTTATCGTATGCAAATCTTATGTTTTTGTATCCAAATCTGGCTTTTTGACGTAAGATTTTAATACAAAAACATAATATCTGGATACGATAAAAAATATTTGGATACACATGACTCTTTACAGGGTTGTTTACATGACATTTGACAGTTTACACGGTCTTTAACATGACACATGACATTTAGCAAGGTCTTTGACACTTTACAGGTACTTTTACAGGGTCTGGGAGTGCCCCCTGGATTGGTATCAATGTGCCGCCGCGATTTTTGCACTTATCCCTCGCCTGATGGAAATTTGATAGCCCCGCGACATTTTTCGGACAACAGAATCATTTGAAATAGCTTAATTTACATCTTGTCAAATTATGTGTGGTTAGGGGAAAGTTCCATACCTAATAAAAGTCCCTGTAAAGTGTAAAGTTCCCTGTAAAATGTCATATGTCATGTAAAATTCCCTGTAAAGTGTCAAATGTCATGTAACGGACCCTTTAAAATGTCAGCTGTCATGCAAAACGTTCAAAATCGCAAAAATCATCCCCGCAAACGCATATTTGACTTTATTTGTATCGTCCAAAATTCAAAATACTGTATGTATACCTACTAATTGCTAGTTGCTACGACGCGTTCAACAACACATTCTGTTTTGTATTTGATATGGGAATTTATTGGGTTCGGAACCAGCTGGGAGGTGCCTAATTTTTGCACTTTTTTAAATGACTGGTGATTTAGCACTGCCCCATTTTATTTTTTATTTCAGCTTCAATGAATCGCGGTGCGTGGCGAAAACATCTCGAGGTAATCAAATTTCATCCCTGTTTCCACTCGTTCCGGCTTTCCAGCGGGGTGAAGGAAAACTTTGGGTTTATGCCAAAATTCTCGGGATGTACGGGCCGGGTTCGATCTGCTCATGGGCATGCCATTGGGCGGTTCACGACACAATAAAAAAAGTGTTATTTGAAAAACATATTTGAGCGACAGCAAACGAAAAATCAAACGCTATAGAATCTTTGATTTTTTCAAGTTTTCAAAAAAAAATTTTCAGAAAAACGCTAAGATCTGTGGTTTCTAGAAAATATTAAATTCGTAAATTCAAAAACATAGCATTTTTTTCAAATTGGACGCAACATATTTTTCATATTTATGCCCAAAGGGGGATTATTCAAAAGAGCGAATTATTTAAGGGGGGTTATTCAAACAATTACGGTAGTATAAATACTCGATTTTTAGCAATGTATTTAAAAAATCTAAAACTACTATCTTAGAAGATCTATCTTAGAAAAATCTATCTTAGAAAAATTAGAAATTTCGTTCTAACCACAGTTGTTCAAATGTACGTAAATACATTTGCTCGAATAATACGCGTACGTGAGTACGCGGTAAATACATTTACATATACTTTTTCAAAAAGTACTTACTTTTACACGTACATTTAAAAGTACACGCGTACAGAGAAAATGTATTTTTGTTGCTAAAATCACAGTTTTCTGTTGCTAAAATAAGGCAGTTTGGAAGAAATCATACCCTTTTTCTAAAAATTACCAAATAATCACTAAAAATGACGTATATTGTGTCTTTCAGTGTAAAACTCACTCTCACATGTGGAGATTAGTCTAAAAATACGTTTTCCAGGGGAAAAGAACTCACTTTTACATTTTCCTGGGGAAAAAGAATTTTACTCACATTTACGCACGAGTACATACGAGTAAAAAAAAGTATTTTACATTTTCTATACTTTGTGGTGAGTTAAAAAAAATACTTACATTTACATATACTTTTGAAAAAAGTTCAGTAATTCTAACAACTCTGGTTCTAACCTCCTCTGTAGAAAGGGCGGTTGTCGGCGGATACCCAAGTTGTTGGCGCGCTGGTGATTTCCATGTTGTTCATGCCCATGTGCACGTATTTTTCCATGTTGACGTTGTCTATGTTAAACAGGAAAAACTGTCACACTAAGGATATCATAAACCGATTTTTTATAAGTGAGTTTTCCAAAAGCGCAGTTTCTAAAAAAAACTTCTGATGCCGTTTAAAACGTATTTTTTCCAAAAAAAAATCAGTGCAAAATTCAACGCAACGCACTGGGATTGAGCTTGACCAAATTCACCAGCTCATGCTTCTGGTCGAGCAGCGAGGCGAGCATGCGGCGCCGCTGGCACGCGGCCGACCTGGGGGCACTCCCAGACCCTATAAAATGCCCTGTAAAATGTAAAGTGTCATGTAAAGTGTCAAAAGTACTGTAAAATGCCCTGGAAAATGTTAAATGTCACGCAAAGTGTCAAAAGTCATGTAAAATGCCCTGGAAAATGTTAAATGTCATGCAAAGTATGACAAATCATGTAAAATTCCCTATGAATTGTCTAGTTTCATGTAATGTGTCAAAAGTCATGTAAAATGCACTGAAAAATGGCAAATGTCATGCAAAGTGTCGAACTTCATGCCAAATGGCCTGGAAAATGTTTAATGTCATGCAAAGTCATGTAAAATTCCCTATGAAATGTCTAGTTTCATGTAAAGTGTCAAAAGTCATGTAAAATGCACTGCAAAATAGCAAATGTCATGGAAAGTGTCGAAAGTCATGCCAAATGCCGTGTAAAATGTCAGGTATCATGCAAAGTGTCAAAAGTCATGTAAAATGTCTTGTAAAATGTCATTTGTCATCCAAAATGTCAAAAGTCATTCAAAATCCCCTGCAAAATGCATTTTCCATTCCTTCCGACACTTTACATGATACTTGACATTTTACATGGCATTTTACAGGGTCTGGGAGTGGCACATGGACTGCGGCGTGTGACTCGACGCGGCGTCCTTGCGAGCGAAGTAGGTCGAGCAGGTGGGCTGCGACATGTCGCACCCGGTCGGCAGGCCCCCGTTCCACGGACGCACTGAAGGGGGGGGGGTTACCCAAAATACCGTATATACGGCTGACAGTACACGTTGAATAAGAACAACCGTAATCTGTTGAATAATCTAAAATGATCCCCGTATGAGCCGGGTTGGGAATAAACACTCCCCTTGAATAACCTCTCCTTAACTTTCGCTGTAGAAAAGATGATTGCCAATGGAGCTATTTGGAGGAAACTGAATCAAATATTTGATCGAAAAATATCGAATCACAGTTCACCTTCATATCAAATATTGAACAAAAAAAAAATTTGACTTGATAGGATTTTTATACATAACGATAGGTAAATTAGATAAATGTGAAATATTCGACACCGAAACCGAGCACTCTCTTCATGGTGACCGACGAGGGTGCACTATTTCGCACAAACGCTCATCACGCACAAACGCCCATCACGCACAAACGCCCATCACGCACAAACGCCATCCTGAACATTGTGACGCCCATCACGCACAAACACCCATCACGCACACAACTGGAGCTGTGTGCGTGATGGGAGTTTGCGCGTGATGGGTGTTTGTGCGTGATGGGTTTATATGCGTGTAAGGCTTGTGACCGAGAGGGAGCACTATTACGCACAAATGCCCATCATGCACAAACGCTTATCCTGCACATTGTGACGCCCATCCCACACATTGTGACGCCCATCCCACACATTGTGACGCCCATCCCACACATTGTGACGCCCATCCCACACATTGTGACGCCCATCACGCACAAATGCCATCATGCACACAACTGGAGCTGTGTGCGTCATTGATGGGCGTCACAATGTGCGGGATGGGCGTTTGTGTGTGATGGGTGTCACAATGTGTGGGATGGGCGTTTGTGCGTGATGGGCGTCACAATGTGCGGGATGGGCGTTTGTGCGTGATGGGCGTCACAATGTGCGGGATGGGCGTTTGTGCGTAATGGGCGTTTGTGCGTAATAGGCATGGCCCATGACCGACATCGCCAATGTACCGTATTTCTCCGTGTAAACCGCCCGGGTGTTATACAAAACCGAAGCACTTTTCAGCAACCTTTTCTTGAAACTTGTATAACGCCCGGACGTTAAGTCATTGGGAGGGGGGCGTTATGCATGGCAAATTTTTGCTCATATATTTACATATTTTATTTTCGCTCCCAACGTGCATCGAAATCAATGCAAAAACGTGCATACCACGGGAAAACAATGTGTGCCGCAAGGCACAACATTCAAACAGTTCAAATCAAGTGGACGTTTACATTCCGTTCAGCTTGATTTGCCATGTAAATATTTCAACATGGTTAATATTTTTTGAAACAAAGCATAGCGCCCCGGGGGCGCTATACAGCTGTATAACGCCCCGGGCGTTGTGCACGACGGGGGCGGTTTACACGGAGAAATGAGGTAATAATGTAACACAATACCTTAAATATCTCTGTGCAATCAACGCGGAACTACATAGTACTTAGATAATTCCACCCAGTGTATAACAAAACGAACCAGGTACCCGAAACCACCCATCGGGCTACCTAAACCCGATACCTCCTCAACAGAAACAACTCGATCCCCAAAACTCACCATAAACACCCACATCCCATTTCTGCTTTGGGGTTTGCCTCGCACAGATGGAATCTTGGTGCGATCGCCAGGCGAGGTAGCCGTGCTCCCTTTGCACGTGCAGCGAGGGGAGCGGCGCGAATTTGAAGTCGTGGCCCAGGCGCACTAGGTAATGCCGCTGCGGGGGGGGGGGGGGTGGAGATCAAAGGGTTTGCGCTACAAAGGACCGCTGGTACCGTATTTGATTGAATTGCCCACACCTGTATTTTTGTCGGATTTTTTGTTCAAGCAGGTTTTTACGGGACAGTTTATCTAAATTTCCCAGACAAAATAACGATTCGCGTGAAAGCATATACGTTACGCATTTTTAGCTTCAATAAAACATTTGCAAATGAATCGGCTGCACCGACAAATTTGTCGTCAAATTTGAACCAAAATGGCATGTAATTTCGTTTATATAACTTTGAAACTTAAATATTTGAGACAATTTCATACAAACATGCTAGAACTCGTGACGAAATAATAACCCATTCAATAACTGCCCCCTCTTGTCTGTCTAAAAAATAACCCCCCAGGGGAATTATTTGAGCAAATACGGTACCCAAAATCGCGCATCGACCAGCCAAGCTACCTAACCTCTAAATTAGGATCAGGCGGCGTACGAGACTCTTCATCAAAACCATCATTTATGTTGGCGCCGCAGAACAGCCAAAGGCAGCTGAACAACAGCGCAAAACTGATTAATTCGTGAGCTGCCGACGTAGTCATTTTTTCTGCAGTGCTGCAGTGTGCGCGGAAACGCGTTTTTGTAGCCGCCGCGTAACGCGTTTCGCGTTGTGGAAGTGCGGTCGTGTTTCACGGAAGTTTTGAAGTGTTGAAGGTGGAAGTAATTACCGTATTTCCCCTAATTACCCTACCCCCCTCGACATATTATTACAATTTGAAGTGCGATCCACGTGGAATTGGTCCACACCTTGTAAAAGCTTCTAGGTAGTCACTTTCGCCATTTGAAAAATGATTGTTATTTTGTTTCAGTTACAACTTTCCATGTTTATTTTTTTCTTTAATAACTTCCATAGTAAAATTAAAAGGACAGAATGGGCGGTGTACATGAAAAATCTGAAGTCTGAAAAAATCACATGGCATCACATAAAATTCAAATCATCCCTTGTCCAGTTCAGTCTCAATCTTCTCCTCAATATGCTCCCAATCGATTTCAATCTCACTGGCGCACTGCAGAAATTGTTTGTCAGTCTCTTTCCAGCCAAAATGTTGCAAGTAACGTTGCTTGTTGCCAACTACAATGTCAACATGTTCCCGCTTGTTTTTCAGTGCTAATTCCAGTGCCCTTTTCCATCTGTGGGTAGATTGTTCTTTTATAGTGCAGCACTTGAATTGACACTTTACTACATTACCACTAGTTTAGTGGCTCAAAAGCTTAAAATCTACATCACATTATGATTGAGGCGACAATAAAAACCTGTATGAGGTATGTCATTTGTCAAGCATCAAACAACATCAATGCAATTTAAAATGAATGCAAAATAAATCTCTATGACACATGGCACACAATTGTCATTGTGATGTCAGGCAAAAACCTAAAGTTGCTCACTTGTAGAGGGAAATGTTGAGAAGTATAGCCCTGAGCGTGTGCCCTCCCTGGAGCAGAATTCGCTCAGCATCAGACACTTGGCCATTTGCCAATGCTAACTCAGCCTTTTTCACATCTCCATCATTCTGTGCATTGATAGAGGACAGAAAATACACGCGCTCAGCCTGCGTTGGTTGAAAGCAATAATGTATAGGTTAACTCAGGCTTAAATATGTTGAGTGAGGAGTGATTTCTCAAATGTTGTACAGCTTTGCTTAACTCATCTTGCTATTCAAAACGTAGAAAAAATATAAATTAAAACAAACAAACAAAAAATGATAAATAATTAAATTCAAATAAAATTCAACTTTGTGAACCCTGTCATTACATGACACATTAGACAGTGGAGTTTTTCAATGGGGTATGTTGACATATGTTGCCAAGAAAAGGGTTTGCTCAAGGGTCATTGATCCTCTACAGGAATACAGGTACCGTATTTCCTCGAAATACCCCCCGGGGGTGATTGTTTCATAGTGGTCCCGAGAGGGGGGGGGTAAACGAGGGGGGGGGGTATTTCGAGGAAATACGGTAACTCAAACATAATGCACTTTATAGCAAATTTGCAAAAAATCTCACCTCATCAATAGCCCCATAAGCAACTTGAGCCGCAGTCAAGCTCCTAAAATAAGTAGCCATGGCTGCCAGAGCTGCCCACAAATTCTCCTCCTTGACCCGTCTACACAACCGAATGGCCTGGGGCACTCCCAAACCTTGTAAAATTCCCTGTAAAATGTCAAATGTCATGCAAAGTGTCAACAGTCATGTAAAATGCCCTGCAAAATGGCATGAATATCCATTTGCCATGTTACATAACATTTTCCATGACTTTTGACACTTTGCACAACATTTTCCATCCCACAAAGCATCCATTTCACAGGGTCCAGAAGTAGCACCTGATCCCACTTGTTCTGGTTGACGAGCGAGTGCAGCGCGTGCGAGTACGGGTCCAGCGTGACGGTGATCGACGCGCCTGACGAGCGCCGCAGACGACACAGCCAGCCGGTGAAGGAAATCAGTTCGCTCGGTTGGGTGGATGGACTGATTTCGGGGGGGGGGGGGGGGGGTTGGGTGTGTTTTGAATTCAGTAGGAGGGGTGACGTGAATTGCGATAGGAGGGGTGATTCACATGTCACAGCCTCTAATAATTCAGCAAAAAATGAATACCCCGGTGATTTATTCAAGAATTGAGTGCATGCAGGTAGGTAACCAGGTTAATTTTAATCATAGCAATTTTGCCAATAAAAAATCTAGTTCAAACACTTAAGCAGTATGGTTGAAACTGCGCAGTTGAAATGAAAAAAAGTAATATTTACATATAAAGCCAGCCAAGGGATCTCAAAAGACGAGTCTGTGAGCGATAAAAAACATACCCAAGGTTTTTTTCCACAACAGTTTTGGGCAACAATTCAACATCGATCTGAGCACAGGCGGGGAATGTCCACAACATGAGTTTGTTGTCCCCCACAGCCAAAAGCATGTTGGTGGTGTCATTGAATGCACAGCTGGTTACCATACCACCTGTACAGGTGCAGTGGAGTGTTTTTACATGTGTACTGTTAAAGATGTGTGAACTCTGTAAAAACTTCAATATATCTGACTGCTGACTCAAAGAAACGGTTTTTTGACCCATATTCTTCAGAAATGAGGAGTACTTATGGTGATATTGCATCTACATTGCAGACCATCTTGCACAAAACTACAGAATGCAGATTAACGCCTTTCTACTTATTGTGGTGTTGTGCAATAAGCTTTGTGAGCCTTTGATCTCCTGTAAATATTCCAACAACTCTACTGGAAGTGCAAACACAATACAACTCACTGAGCTTATGCACTCTCTGCCCAACCCCATGACTCTTAACCATAGCCACAAACAAATCATTATTCCTATCCACAAAAGCCAGTCTCCTCTCAGCCAGTGGTCCACAAAAGTCCACTACCAACTCCACAATCTCAGCAGTGTGGCTCAACTTAGCATCGGGCAGTGGCCGCCCGCTGGTGGGCTCCAATAGCACGACGGACCTGCGCTCGCCCGTCGCTTCCCGGATGGCTAAGGTGTCGTCGCAGAGGGCCACCGTGCGCCAGTTGGATTGGGAGTCTAGACGCACTGCAGTGCCGGAACGGAGACTGGGGGGAGGGGGTGGAGTGAGGGAATGGAGATTGTAGGGAATGGAGATTGTGGGAATTGAAAGATACTGTAAATCCTCGAATAAGTCCCCAGGGGAGTTATTTTTCCGTCAGACTTTTTTGAGGGGGGCTATTCGAGGGGAAATTATTCAACGGGGGATTATTCAAGTGGGGGAATAGTTTGAGTAAATAGGGTATTTATAAGAACCGATCAACTCACGTGGTCAGCGTGCGGCCCTCATAGTTCATAACGGTGGCCCCGCCCGGCTCAACTACCAGGAATAACTTGGGTGCCATTTTGATCAGACTGACCGAACCCTCGCGAAGGTCCGTTATCACCGGAGTGTTCCAATTTTTGGCGCTGAAAAATGGAAAAATTAATAATGAATCAAAATGATAAGCCGCGCCGTTATGTTCCTTTCTCTTCGAAAGTGGTGCCTGGCAACCAGCGTCACATACTTTTTGGAAGGGTGCCAACTAGTGATGGAAAAGCGCCAGAAAAAATACGGTATTTCGATGAAATACGGTATTCACATTACCAGTATCTTTTCCACCACTAAACAAACACCAACCTATAAATATACAGCTGACCAGCCGTGGCTACAACCAGATGACCCCAAGCAAATGCCATCTTGGTAAGGCGGTCTTTCAAGTCCAAAGTGTCCACCGCGGACCCGCTGAGCACTTGTAGCTGATTGGCGCCGGTTTGCCTGACACATTGCCCACCCCAGTGAAGTTCGCTGTGTGTGGGGGGTGGGGGGTTAGAGGGGTTTTTTTGTAATGACAAATGTTTTATAGGAAGTGCCAAAACAGATTGTGAAAAAGTGTGAGGGGTTTCGCATGGCGGCTGCAAGCCCATTGAAATGAGTTTCCATGCGTCTAAGGGGTAGTTCGGGGTGTAACGTAGGTAGAATACCTAATTGCTGTCGAAAATATCAAGTGGAACTAAATATGCCACTGTGTGATAGGGTTAGGAACCCGACCCGTTCCGAACCCGATACCCGCACACTTTTTGGAATCGAAACCCGATACCCCAACCCGAAAATTTCGAAATTCCTAACCCTACTGTGTGAAACACGGTTCAAAGTGCGTCATTCTTTTCAATTTTACGTAAATGTTTGCATGTATACTTCATTTTTCCTCGGGTTCTACGTATCCTCTACGGTTCTACACAGCCGCATCAGTTATACACATCCTACCCTATCAGCAATCGAACTAAATTTGATTTTTTAATTCCAATCAAGTCAAATAGTAAATCCAAATTCCCAGCAAACCCCCCAAAACACCCCCCCCCCTACAAACTGTTGCACGAGGGCGCAAGTTGGCACGTGTCCAGAAGCGGTGGCGGCGCCCAGCTGCGTCCCGTCTGCCGACCAGCACAACTTGTACACGCTGCCCACCGCCGGGTGCTCGGTGCAGTGCATCCACTGTGGGGGGAATTGTTGATTTTGGGATGTTGTTTGGGGACGTTTTTGGGTGGTATCAATATTCCAGGTGCCAATCCCAGACCCTATAAAATGTCAAAAGTCATGGAAAATGCCCTGCAAAATGGCTACCGAGTTGCCATTTTGCAGGGCATTTTCCATCAATTTTGACACTTTGCATGCCATTTGACATATTACAGGGTCTGGGACTGCCCCCAAAGGCAAGCTTCCCACCACAAACCACTCAAACCACAAACCCACCCCAGCCTTATCACAAAGAGCAATAAGATCATAAGACCCGACAGCAAAACACGAGCCAGTGCCAGCGGGCTGCCAAGCAACCGAAGTGACTGGGTGCTCCAACGCGGAAGAAGTGTAGAGAAGTTGACCTCCGTAGGGCGACCACACCTGGGGAGGGGTAGGGGAGGTTTTTGCGGGGGTGCGTGAAATACATTTAGCAGAGTGGTTTAGGAACAGTTGTTGGCACGAAGCCAAGGGGAAAGGGCCATTGGGAAAGCTGGTGCCGGCACCATGGAAAAATGGCGCCAAAAATTATTCAAGCAATAATGCATCTGTCGCTTAAGGCACTGTTTCAAAGTGTATTTTGCTATATAAGTCAACCCACTACCGTATTACCGCGAATTAACCCCCCCCCCCTTGAATTAACCCCCCCCCCCCCCCTCAAAATACCCCCCTAAATTTCGGCTGAGGAAATAATAAACCCCCCCTCGAAATACCCCCCCCCCTAAAATTGAGTGTAACGTGAACGTACATGACAAATACCGCAGTTTGTGATCTGTACAATGCAGAACACACGTTAAAACTGATGGTTAAGTGACGTTAGGGAAGGGTTTTTGTGTATATACAGTTATATATGCCTATTAACACATATACATCTATGTAATTGTTCGATTTTTCTACGTCTGCGTATGGGGAATTTCCGAAAATTTCTGGCGAAATAATAGACCCCCCCCCCCCTCGAATTATCCCCCCCTCAAATTTTGCTGGCGAAATAATAAACCCCCTGGGGGTATTTCGAGGTAATACGGTATTTAGGTACTATATTGAAAAAATTAATGGAAAAATGACCCCCGCTTGAATAATTCTCCTTCTAATAGCCCCGTCAAAAAAAGTCTGACGAAAAAAATTCCCTGGGGGAATTATTCGAATGAATACGATAGATTACCTTATATTTCCTATCCTCCGCACCAGTGACGATTAGATCGGCTTCCACTGACCAATCAGCACACAGCACCACCACGCCGTCGCCGTGCGCTTTCCACCTGAATATTGCTGATGATTGTGTGACTTGATTGAGTTACCGTATTTCTTCTTATAGGATGACATAATGCCGCCAACAGAATGGCAGCTCGAACAGAACGGCAGGTTTTGGCATTTTCCCCATTCCACCCACAAAAAATAGAACGGCAGCCTCCAATATAACGACACCTTTCGTCTCAACTTTTTACCTCACCGTAACCCCCAGAGAAACCCACCCAGACCCACCTGAGTTCCTTACCAGCCGATCCAGCCTGCAGCGACCTTACCGTAATAAAGCATGAATGTGTGTACAGGACCCGGTCGCTGGTGGGCGCCCACGCGCCCGCGCTCACGGGGCTGTTCACCTGCGAGAAATTATGGGTAGTTATAGACTACCGTATATTCTTGAATACCGTATTTGCTTGAATAATACCCCTGGGTAATACTTTTTTCGCAGACTTTTTTTGGGGGGAGGGGGACTTTTCAAGAGGGGGAATTATTCGAGGAGTTATTATTTCATCAAAATTTTCAAGCATGTTTCTATCAATCAGAGTTGTCAAAAGTACTGAACTTTTTTTAAAAGTAAACGTAAAGTATTTTTCTTTTACTCACACATTAGTACAGAAAACGTTAAGTATCTTATGTTTACTTTTACACTGCGTAAAAGGTCAGTAAAATACTTTTTTTCCAGAGAAAACGTAAAAATGAGTATTTTTCCAGGGAAAACGTAAAAATGGGTATTTATCGAGTAAACGTAAATACGTTTTAACAACTATACTATCAACTCATTTCACGACTTTAACACCTTAACAGGTAAGCTATATTTGTTCATATGCCATATGCCTAAAGGGGGTAATTATTCAAGGGGAAAGTCAAATTTAATGCAAATTGTATAAAATCATGTAAAATCCACTGTAAATGTACAAACGAGTTTGCGATTTTACAAGCCATTTCACATGACTTTCAACACTTTACATAACATACATTTAGCACGTTGCTGGGCACTAGGTTTGGGAATTTCAAAAATTATCGGGTTCGGGTATCGGGTTTCGGTTCCAAAAAGTGTGCGGTATCAGGTTCGGGTCGGGTTCCCAACCCTACATGGCACTTTATAACCTACCCCACCCCAACCACCCCCTCACCTGGGTCAACTTGGACCTCAACATGCCCGCCCTCGACCACACTTTCACCTGTCCATCCTCCCCCACGGTGAGCAGGGAGCTGCCCCCGTCCGCGGGGCTCCAGCGGGCGGAAATTACGGCACCCGTGTGCGCTTGCACGTGCTTCTCTACCCGGCCTGACTTGTTGATTAGGTAGAAGTGGCCTTCGGGGGTGTTTACAATTGGAAGGTAAGGTGGGGTAACCCCCCCTTGAATTAACCCCCCCCCCCTCGAATTAACCCCCCTCAAAAAGGGCTGGGGAAATAATAAGCCCCCCCTCCGGAGTGATGTACATCCTGTATCATTGTACATGATGTATTTATTAATTTAGTGCTAATTTGCATTGTAGCTACACATAGACTAGTTTGTGTAGCTACATTTTTATGTCCAAATATATCCTGTTTGGACACATTTATTACCTGTTTTGGGTACGCAAATGCCTACTATTTACTACAGGCCTTAAGAAAATTTCTGATGAAATTATAACCCGCCTCAAATAAGCCCCCCTCGAACCCCCCCCCCCTCGAATTTTGCTGGCGAAAATCGAAAAACCAACCATCAGTTGAAGTCAACACAAATAAATCACTATCAGCCGTTTGCGCAGCGGCTTTTTTGCCCGACTGTTTGCCCGATATTTGCCCGCCACCAGGCACAAAATGTATATCAGTAGGAAACAGAGTTTCAGGCAGCACCGCCACCACATTTTTTCCTCCACCCGTTTTGCCGTCCAATTCAGAGTGAATTGGAACTGTGCCAATATTTGTTGTTGTCAAATCGGCCGGCCCGCGAAGGAGTAGATGATCGTCGCCGGCGGATATCAGTTCGTTTGATGAAAGCCATCCTGGAAATTGGGGTTTTGGTTGCCTGGTGCCAGTCTCAGACCCTGTAAAATGCCCTGTAAAATGTAATAAAAAGTGTCAAAAGTCATGTAAAATGCCCTGTAAAATTGACTTTTCCATGAGTTTCCATACTTTTACTGTGTCTGGGACTGCCCCCTGTTTAGAAGTTTTTGGGTCTAACCTATGATTGATTGTTTGTTTTGTATTGTTCAGGTTCATTTGAATGTGGAAAAATTCAAAATAAAAGTTACCTATTGCGCTGGCTACATCGGTGTGTCGCGGCGACCGCTCGAGGGATACTTTTAACTGCATTTTTTAGTCAAAATTAGGTTATATACTGCGTATTTATTGTTATGTTTGCCTTTCTGGACCGTTGTCATGGTAACACACTTCATTTACTGATCAGGATTTGTTTTTGAAATTGCACATATTTGTCTACATATATCTGGTTTTTCGCTGGTGAGAACATTGCATTATGTAGACATCAAAAACAAGGCGGTGCCCCAAATGTCAGCACCCTTTAATTAATTAATTATCGTACCCGTCAAATGCCCTCTTTATTCTCCTATACTTCTCCCCAAATCAATTTTATATTTTCTGTACATCAAGGGGGGAATTAAGCGTATTCACCGCAACAAAGTTACATTAGTGATGTCAAAATTTTGTTTGATCCTTGAACTTTTCAATTTGATTTGGCGTTTTTCAGGACATTTTCCCAATTTAATTGTGGTGAAAATGCAAATACATCAATCAAACGTCTAGTTATGTGCGAAAAACCGCATGCTTTTTGAGCGATACTGCTTCAGCAAAACATTCTTAGCGTTGTCCAAATCCATACGTTCAAACCTTTTGGCCCGCTTTATTTTCATTTGTCAGTTTCTGCTTCTGGCAGAAATTCCGTTTCCCAACCGACGCCCTAAAATTGTTAAATGACAACAACCTTTTCCAGTATTCAGTTCACCAGATTTTTTGCTGCAATTCGAATCGATACGGCCGCGCTATGCATTCTAAATTGTTAAATGAAGCCAGAGTTATTTTTCGCTGTTAATTCGTTCTCAGTGTGCGGTGTGAAGTTGCTACTTAGCCCATTTTTAAGCGATTTAATCCCGGCTACAATTAGGAAACACGGCTAATTTGGTAAAGCGGAGACATTCGGCACGCACGGGTTAGATTTTGGATTTTGAATGGCTTTTTCCGATTTTTTCTCTGATCCATTTTGCATACAAACCGCGGAAACACGATTCGATTATATTCATTTGTTTGCTCGGAGTTTTATGCGGTCTGTCCGTTTTCATCGTGATGTGGTTAGCTTAGCACCAAAATTCTAGCAAACACATTTTTAAAATTCGGCACATTTATTTCCACCCCCCCTTGGACAAAATGTTTTATTTATCCTCTGAACTGGCCTGAATCGAGATGGCAACTAGAGAATCCCGTAATTTCCCCGGTCTCTAGATTCCGTTAGAACCCCTGGTGCCAATCTCAGACTCTGTCAAGTGCCCTGTAAAACGTAAAATGTCATGCAAGGTGGCAAAAGTCATGTAAAATGCCCTGCAAAATGGCCACCGAGTGTCTATTGTCCAGGGCATTTTACATGACGTTACAGGACCTAGGACTCCCTGTGCCCAAATTCATTGCTTATGCAGGGCGCCCGACACGCCCTACACGCGCCTTTCGATCTAACCTAATGGCCCCACACACGCTACTTGAAATCGACACCAAATGTCAACTGGTTCCGTTCCTAATTCAAAGATTGCGTTTGAACGTCATTCGTCCACTCGTCAGCAAGCTTTGAATCGGGATCAGCACCAGTTGACATTTGGTGCCGATGTCAACTAACGTGTGTGGGCCCAATCTGCCCCCCAATAACCCCCCATCTCAATACCCCCACACCGCACCCCCCCAGCCGGCGTGGTGCGTTGGTGGTCGTCGTCCACGGGGGGTGGCGGCGAGCGGCACAGCGGCCAGTCGGACGACACGAACAGCGACTCGACCAGCGGCAAGCAGTCGGCGCTCGACTGCGCGTTCGGGGCCGGACTGCACGAGGCCATGGCGCCGCTGGCTAATCAGCCGGGGACGAGTGTGGTGGGTTGGGGGGGGGGGGGTTGGGGTGACAGTTGACACTAGTTGACATCGAAATTGGTTTCAACTGAATTTTGGTTAATTATGTGATTTCAGCTTTCCTATGTGATAACGTGTTAATAGTTAATTTTCATTGTTTCTGTAAAGTGTGATGCTTAAAAAATGTTGGTGTTGTCAGTTGACATTTTAATTGACATTGATTTGCGATGTCAACTAGTGTGTGTGGGCCTATTGTACGCCTAATTGCTGTTGCGAAAAATATTAGCGTGTATTTTTGGCCCGCGAAATGAAGCTGGCCGAAAAAATTAGGTGTATCGAAATCTCGCGCCTACATCATAGAGTTTCTAGCAATTACAAACGACCTTGAAAACAATATACACATTTGGGGGCAGTCCCAGACCCTGTAAAATGTCATGCAAAGTGTGAAAAGTCCTGTAAAATGCCCCGCAAAATGGAAACTCGGTTCTTTTCACGCATGATTGCTTTTCATACATGGCAACATGACTTTTCACACTTTGCACGACATTTCACACAACATTTTACATGACATTTAACATTTCACATGGCATTTTACATGCTCCAGAATTGGCACCATCCCAATCCCTTCAACCCCCAAAACGTCACTTTTTTACAGGCGCTCTCGCGCAGCGTGGACGCTGTCCTGGACGCGGCCCAAATCGACGGCATGTTGAGATTGAACGGGCGAAATCTGCGACAGTTGCCGCCCGCCGCCGATGGAAAGTATGATTTGACTGATGCAGTTTATGCGGGTTGGTGCTTTTTTCACCCCTGGGGGCAGTCCCGGACCCTGTAAAAAGCCCTAGCCCTGTAAAATGTCAAATGTCACGCAAAGTGTCAAAAGTCATGTAAAATGCTCTGCACTTTTGCCGGACTTGCACTAAAACGTCCGTTTGCCATTTTGCAGGGTATTTTACATGACTTTTGACACTTTGCGTGACATTTGACATTTTACAGGGTCTGGGATTGGCACCAGTCGTGCGATTTTCTTGTCGATTGAAAGTTTGACGTTTTTTTGGAATTTTCTCGAAAGAAATAGTCTGTAATGTTGCCTTTATGTAATGCCCTCTTGTTTGGATTTTTATTTTCTGTTATCGTTTAAATTGTGTCAATGTTTTTCCTTCTACCGGGTTCATAAAAAAACGGTTTAACAATAAGGTGCGCATAAAGGTTGGAAAAAATTGTTTATTTTTGTGCCTGGCTCGCCGCGGGTGGTAATTTAATTTGCCCTGCGCCATGTTTTATAGCGATTTCACTACATTAAGATTTTTCGCGGTAGTTGCGTCCGTCCATCTGTACATCTTTACGTGTATTATTTAACTGCTATCTCTATAAAAGTAGGCGCCAACTAAACCCATAAACCGTTCTCAAAGTATAATCCCAAACAGGGACGGTAACTGTCTTGCAATTCAATGCCGCTTATACACTTTACAGAGTTGTTAATAGTACTGAACTTTTTCAAAGTATACGTAAACGTAAAGTATTTATGTTTACTCACCACCTGAGTACAGAAAACGTTAAGTAAACGTACTTTTCCCCTTGGAAAACGTAAATGTGAGTATTTTTGAGAAAGGCCTGAAACAATCTTAAGTACGTTTTCTGTACTCGAGTACTTTGAAAAAGTATGCGTAAAAGCGAGTACAGGAACATTATCGAGTAAAAGTAAATACGTTTTAACAACTATGCACTTTAGCACGGCCGAATGTCAATGTGATTCACATTCGCTTTGTGCCGCGCCGCTGCAGTTTCACTGAATACATTTGTTGACATAAAGCGCCGCCACTGGAGGGGGCTATCCATTTCACGGTAAATTTCGGCTTTAATTTTGCGTTCCGAATGCCCCCACCGTTCCAGGGGGCTTCCAAAGTGCGCTTTGTTTGCTTTGAAGTTGGGACTGGCGGGAATTGGGGATTCACCGTATTTACAAATGCACCATGTTTGGAATGGGGTGTTTAGTGCTGGGTTGTTGGCACAGTGCCATGGTTTTGGCGCCAGCGCCATTCTCAGTTTTGACATTCCCGATGTATTTAAATCCTCAGTCTTTTACCGCTGGCAAGTGGCATTGGCGCCAGCGCCATTTCACTGCGCCATGATTAACTGGTTGGCACAAACACAATGTATTACCACTGTGCTCATGCTGGTGATCGGTGCTCATTATTGTGCTTTGCTGTGCGGTATGCTCTGGGGGCAGTCCCACACCCTGCAAAATGTCAAGTGTCATGCAAAGTGTCAAAAGTCATGTAAAATGCCCTGCAAAATGGCAACCGAGTTGCCATTTTGCAGGGCATTTTCCATGACTTTTGACACTTTGCATGACACTTGACATTTTACAGGCTCTGGGATTGGCGCCTGCGTTCATGATTCATTCCCCAGTTCTTTCCAATTGAATGTGCAAAGCCCGAAATTCAGCCGCTGTTCATTTCCATTTCACCAAGCGTACGCCGTAAATGAATTTGCAATTTTCTGGGCGCCCCCCCCCCCCCACAACGACTTGTCATAGACATTCGGGACGTGTCATTGGGGGGATTTGACATAATCTTGTGTTCGGTGACATGACATGCAGTTGGTCATGTTTGAAGTTGACAATTGACATGACATAAATTCGAATGTCACCCGATTCAACTCGTTTTTCGTGAGGCATAAACTTGAGGGCCATAAAATTTTTTGGCGTCAGCCCCCCCCCCCCCCCCTCAAAATTTCTCTGCAGGAAATTAATGCTCCACTCAAATACCTAATATTGTTAGCAACTGTGTGTGTGTGACCGCGGGGGGGGGGCTTGCATGTCACTTGATTGTTTGTCACAGTTGCGCAGAGACATTGCATGAGCACTGGTACTGGTGCACTATTTAATTCCTGTGGGCATCTAAAATTCTGGGGAATGAGTTATTGTGGTGTAGATAATTTTGGGGTGGAATGCGGAAATTGTTGTTTGGCTACGCGCCAATTAGACGACTTATTTCGCGGGCTTCCCAATTTTACAGTGATTTCAAATGAGCCACCATGTGAAAACCGATCATGTTTCATTTAGTGCCAGCTACTAGCTGCTCACTAACTACTGGCAAATAAAGTTGTGTCTAGGCAAATACTGTGCACATAGTGAAGTTTGTTTCCATGTTTGGTATCAGATTTCTCGCATAGCTGGCTGTCATTTCAATCTGTGAACTTCAGCTGCCAGAGACCATGAGAATTTGTTGGCAAACTTTGAAGGGGTTTGAAAATATTTTCAGCTGTGCCATTTTCGCAGAGAACTGATAGGAAAGTGGGACTTATGCACTCTATTTTACTTTTGAATGCTGTGCTTGTTTGTGTAAATACTGCATTGCATTTGAATTTTCCTATCACTAAACTATGATGCGTCATAGGACACTGCAAACGAGATGATAAAAAGTGCTCAAATATTTCCAACGTGTGTCATCATTCAAGTTGTCATTCTCATGCACTGGATGAAGGTCATACATGCACAAATACGCACGGGAAGCAAGTATGCGAATGATGTATTTGCATGTGCAGCCGGGATCCAAGCACCGATACAATTGTTTGCCCCTTTGCATGCACGCATGTGCCCCGTGTGCGGCGGAATGATTTTGACATAAGTTTCAAGGAACTTACATCTAGCTACCTACACCGGTTGTTAGCTTGATGTCAGTGTTAGCTAAGTGCACCAGTATGCTGCGATGTGCCCGCGCACACTAGTTTTCACTCTGAATTTGGAAAACTCATAAATCAGCTTTGAACGCATTTGAGTTTTCTACGATGAAGTATCCGTCAACTGCAGTTGACGGAGATAAAAAGTCACTCATTCTAGACAACTCAAATGCGTTCAAAGCTGATTTTATGACGTTTTCCAAGTTTCGTGTGAAAACTAGTGTGCGCAGGGCCATTAGAACCTAATTCTGCATGATGTAACCACGCAGGTCCAATGTCATTATGAATTCCTGACATGACATGTAGTATCATGGATTGGTGCTGGTGCCCCGGGGCTAAAGACATAAATGTGAAAATTTATCGCGAGTTATGTCTAGGTGCCAAATGTAATATGTGCCAGTGTCACTTCTCATACACTGGCAGAATTGTGATGAAACGAAATTGCCCAAAGGCTAATTTCCATGCATTTCTGTGTGTGTGTTAGAAGTGAATATGATTCGTGTTACTCGGAGCGTGATAAATGTAAAGTTGTACTGTTTGTAGTTTGTAAATAAATACTATGCATATGTCTCCGTGCGTAGTAAATATAAACTTCACTGGGGCAGTAAAATATCATGACCGTACTGACTGTAAATATGACATTGCAACTAATTCAGACCGACAAAATGTGGCCTTTGACAAATACAAAAATTGCATAGCATCTGGCCCATTTATTGGCCATTCATGTGTGTTGTAAATGTCCACATTTAGCAGATTCATACCTGTGTAATAAAATGGCACCTGTCACATTTTCCCTATGACAGGTGTTATTCGGCTGGACGCAAGGGCCAAATAATTCATACAATTTTTTAGTGTTTTGTAAGGTAATTGGTTCAATACATTTGTCTGGATTTTCTGCAAATTTTGTGACCTTGAAAGAATGGAAGTGATTTCAAAGGGGCTACAAAATGATTATCAATACCATTAATGTATCTGCTTTGTGAATTTTGGTGCCCTTGGTACAAAGAAAGCTGAAATGGGTTCTGTCTAGATGAATGCACGTTTTCCATGCGTAGCCATGTGCACATTGGAAATTTTGCATGCACTTGACCTTGAATGTGGTCTTGTGAAGGGGGATTTTCCCAGTTTTGTGTTTTGGATTGAAGTTTTGCATCCAAAGTTGTTTTGGGGTTCCAATGCGGGTGAAAAACAAACAAATGCATATGTCTGTGGGATATGTTTATTTTGGGCACATATTTATGATGCAATGCATTGTTTGCAAACCCTTTTCTCTTTTGTTTGTTCAAATGATGCACGGCAGTGTTCACACCTGGCTGGCAACAAAGGTTTGACATCTATTTTTGGATTGATACAGGGTGAAATTCAATGCATGACATATTTCTGTTTTCAGAGACCAGGCAATAACTGTAATTGGGATGTAAAATGTCCAAGAAATATGTCATGACGGTTGGGTAAAAAATAATCGCATTATACAAAGCCGCATTCGGGCTGGTGCTACACTTCGATGACATGCATGCATAATTCCCAGTGGCTAGAGCCGCTTTGCTCGTTCGCGTCGGCTCCCAATGCCTAGCGATTTTTCCATTATCGAGTGTAGGGATGGTAAAAAAGTTTTTTTAAAGGCATAGTTTTTTAAAAGCCGGTTAAAACATGGTTATGAGTCAACATACGGGTTTTCAAACATATGCCAGTACAAGTGATGTTATTTGTGAGGGTGTAGCGGCCGTAATGAAAACCCGGCCGTAATGAAAGCCTGGTCGTAATGTATGCCTACCCGGCCGTAATGAAAGCCTGGCCGTAATGTAGGGGATGCTACATTACGGCCAGGCTTTCATTACGGCCGGGTAGGCATACATTACGACCAGGCTTTCATTACGGCCGGGTTTTCATTACGGCGAGGCCCCCGTCGTTATTTGTATCCATAAAATGGTCATGTAGCCATGGGATAACATTATAAGTGGCGCGTCAAGTCGCGCAAATAATGCAAAATGCCTGGTGCATAAGTAAAAAAAAATTTGGCTGCGGTTTAAAAAAAGATTCGATACTTGCATCTAAAAAACCTGGCCATCCCTAACAAAATGCATCTGTGCCGATGTGGTTGCATAAAAACGTGTTGTTGTGTCCACGCGCGCGTGCACATGAGTGTGCATCGAAATTCAAGCATGAAAAATTCAATCAGCATAATCCAAGTGCCAAACACAAAAAAATCCAAGCTTATGTACCCAGTGGCGTAGTCAGGGGGGGGCGGGGGGGGCGGCCGCCCCCCCCCCCTTCCGGGGTGAGACATAGAAATGTACGGAAATGAGTTCTCATGCAATGATTTTGGGGTCAATTTTCAAAAATTTTGCGCGCAAGCGCGCATTTGTGCTTCATATTACAGTCATTTTTACTTCACAGGTCGCGATTGCTTCAAGCTGGGTGAAAATGCACTCAATTGTGTCCATGTCGCTGCATATGTATGTAAAATACATATGTTTACAGCGACCTGTGGCATCAATGGCGCCATGGCGTGGCGGCTACTAATGGTGCTAACACCATAGCGTGGCGCTTACGAATGGCGCAAGTTCCCTACTACAGGGGTCAAATTTTTTTGAGGGGGGCGTTCGCTGGGCTCCGTAAACAATCTGCCCCCCCCCCCCGCTCAAAAATCCTGGCTACACCACTGTATGTACCATAATATCTCAGCAATAGCTTGTCACTCCAATTTGAACAGAATTAAAGCAGGAAGATTGCAAAATCCAAGTAATGAAACAGTACTCTGCTAGCTTTAATCTATCAAAATTCATGTTTGCTGCACAATGCTGCTTTTATTTGATGTGAAACTAAAACCTAATGTACCGCCACTGAGGGAAATGTCCAGTGTAGAAATGTGTGCACCTTTCTTTAATTGGCCCAGACACACTAGTTGACATTAAAAAATTTAGTTAACTGAATGTCAACTAAGTAGCACACAACAATTTGAAAGCAGCACACTTAACAGAAACAATGAAAATTAAGTGTCACAATATATAATTAATCATGCTCTATCACATAGGAATATTGAAACACATATTTAACCAAAATTTAGTTAACATGTATTTTGATGTCAACTAGTGTCTTTTGTGCCCAATGTAGGTGGTGAACAGGTGAAGTTTATGAAAACACTTGAGAAAAGTGTTCGGAATTACTACAACAGTTTGGCACAAAACACTGCTTTTCTGCCGCGTCAGAAGTGCTTAGATTCCGCATGCTTGTAATTTAACCTTCCCCTTTCCCGTGCAGGTGAAACAGCTGTACAGCGGCTCTTTTGTACAGGGGCCGACCCCCTTGGGGGTTGCGTTGTGGATGCGCCCCCCCATACCGTTTCACATGCGCGCCGGCATGACTATGAGATGCATGCATCAATGTGAATAGCTGCGTGATTGCACCTTTTTTACTACGCTTCTCGATGGGGAATAAATAGTAAATTTGAGCAATTGTATGGTTTGCGTGAGATCGCCAATGGCTGATCACAGACTAGTTGACACATGTTTGTCAACTGGTCTGTGTCAACTCAGATTTCGGCTTCACGTGTCGCACAGCGATCTCTAAATGTACAATGCTAAATAAATGCGGCAATGTTGAACAATAAATATTACGGCAGGTGCATCGTAAGATCGCTCTGCGTCGCGTCAAGCAAAAATCTGAGTTGACACAGACCAGTTGACACAAGTATGTCAACAAGTCTGTGGGCCGCCATTTCGCCACTGATACAACTCAAATGCCGGTCTCGCTGCTGATTAGATAAAACCTTCCACGCCCATTTTCACACCATCCAAAATCCCGGTTTATTTCAGTTTCCTCCAGCTGTCACTGGGCCGCATCTGGAGCACTTCATAAGCGCGGCAGAAGTGCCGCCGCTACATCAATCACACCGCTGCGGCGGCGTGTATTGGATGTAACCGCGGCGCTTATTGATGCATGCGCTGGGTGCATGCGCGGCTAATGTAGATACGGGGTGGTTGCTTTTAGGGCCCTACTGAGTGGTTTCTTTTTAGGGCCTAGTTGACATAGCAAATTTTTGTCAACTGAAACCCAACTTATGTCAACTAAATAACAAAATACACCTTTAAAGCGTCACACTTATCAAGCAGAAACAATGCAAATTTAGTGTCACTATTTAAAATTCACTATGCTCTAACGCATAGGAAAGTTAAAATCACATAATTAACCCAAATTCAGTTGACATCCAGCTAGCGGGGCTCATAGAGGCGGATTTAGTGCAAATGTGAAGCACGTATTTTACATGGGCCACCCTGCAAAATTGGGGGCCTTGTCTGGAGATGTGAAATTCGTGTCGGCTGGTTATAAATTCACCGCTGGAGGATGGGGCGCAATGGATGGGGCCAGTGTTTTTCGGCCGGTCACGCGTTTTTATCCCTTTCAGGCGTGTAAAAACGCATATATCTGGGGATTTCGTCGTCGCTCATCGCAATCTAGTCGCATTCAGCCCCGGCAAATTGCGATGGCTTTTGTTTCGGGTCACTGGTGGATTCGAATGCATGAGATTTGGGTTTAGGTGTGGGGTTGGTTTTGTAGCGTTTGTTTTGAGGCGCGTGAAAGGTGGTTCTGATGAAGTTCTCACCAGGGGGCAGTCTCAGACTGTTAAGTGTGAAGTTAAGTGTCAAATGTCATGTTAAGTGTCAATCAAAAGATAAGAAGAAAAGATTTTATCACTGAATTTTGCGGGTTAATTGATACTTTTACATTTGTCATGACAATTGACACTTTGTAGGATATTTTACATTACATTTGACACTTTACAGGGTCTGGGATTGGCACCAGGGGCAATTTTTCACACTTTCAAGTGGTTTGTCAAGTGACAAATTTCTGAAAAACTTCATTCTCCCTGTATACTATTTATTTGCAGCATGCATGCCATGCAAAACTACTTGTAGCCTGAATATGATGACACTTTAAACCGGAATGTTTACCAGTATAAGCAACTTCTATCCCAAATTTGTCACTTAACAAACAACTAGATATTGACTCTAGCATCTTGTATTTACATCACACTTATCCACCGAAATCACCATCGTAAATGGGCACTGATTGATTCAGACCACTGCACACCTGCCAATTCTACGTGGCCATATTTATCTAGTCCCAGATCAGAGGTCAGACCTCTGTGTGCCCAGGGAACTTTACAGCGCCACTTCCTTTGGGATTGGGTTTTATATGTGTGTGTGGCTGGCAATTTTACACAGCCAAGTCTGTTGCCAATTCCGCCTATTGCGGACAGCTGCAAAACACACGTTTTATGTGTGTGGAATGACTGTGTGCGCACGTTTTTCTTGCCATTTTCTTTCTAGGGAAGGGACTGGCTTTTTGGTTGAGTCATCTTCTGGTGGAATAATACGGGGCAAGCCTGTAACGCACAAATGCCCATTACGCACATTTTCCCGTTTTTTCACTTGACACTTTTTCAAGTGATTTTCAGATATGGATGAAGTGAAAAAAAGTTTCACAATGACATTAGTGAACTTTTTTCACTTCACTCATATCTCAAAATTACTTGAAAAAGTGTCAAGTGAAAAAACGGTCAAAAATAGCCATTTTTCACCGTTTTTCACTCGACAATTTTTAGAGTGATTTTCAGATATGAGTGAAGTGAAAAAAGTTCACTAATGTCATTGCGCAACTTTTTTTCACTTCACTCATATCTGAAAATCACTTGAAAAAGTGTCAAGTGAAAAAACGGGAAAATGTGTGTAATGGCATTTGTGCGTACTAGTGCACCGCCGAATAATACTGGGGGCAGTCTCAAACCCTGTAAATTGTCAAGTGTCATGTCAAGTGTCAAAAGTCATGTAAAACGTCCTGGAAAAATGCAACCCGGTTGCCATCTCCCAGGGCATTTTACATGACTTTTGACACATTGCATTATATTTTACATTTTACAGGGTCTGGAACTGGCACCTGAAGAGATAAAATACATAAATGTGTATACATAAATAATTTGATGACTCCATCTTTTCATGTGCAGTTCTTTTTGATTACCGTGTAATTTCCTCACCATGGTCAAAGTGTAGATTTTTATATTTGTGTAATTTTCGTTCCCTTTGAGCGCGATGTATGGACACTACCCCATAAATATTCTTCTAATGACGTCAAGCCTCCACTTTTTTATAAGCTCTTGCGGCATAGTTCTCTGTAAAATTGCCCTTAAACCTGCGCATGTAAAAATGGGGACAAAGTAAAGTCCGGATCGATATGCATGCTTCCCTTGTGTTCGAAGCTAACAAGGTACAGTCGTTTTTTAAGTCCACGCTGTACAAATTCAAAGTGTAGCACATTGCATGGCTTTTAAGACTTGCATCTCCATGCATTAAGACCGACACAACATCATAAAAATATGGCGCCGCTTTTAGCATGGTCTTGTTTTCATTGTGTTCCGGCAGTAATTTTTCTACTGTGCTTTTTTGCAAAGTGCTCTATTTGTCAATGTGAATACCAAAAAGTGTATTTTTTGTTGCAAATGGCCCATTTTCCTCGCATTTGCAACTGCAAATGCTAGCAGAGTGCCGGCGCGTCCGTTTTGCAATGCAAATGCGCACGCTTTTTGCATATTACACGCATTGCATATGAATGCGATTTCGGCCCGGCGGGTGTTTTTGTTGCCAATGAATGCTAACGAGCGTTCGAATGTCTGGGAAGGGGGGGCTTTTTACCCGCTTCCATCATTTTCACTCGCTGCCCGGCACCGAAGCGATTTGCCTCGCCGCTGGAAGTGAAGTGCTTCCGACTTTCCATGCACTGAAATTGGGATAAAAATGGGAATTGTGGGTTGAGAAACGTCTGTACTCGGCGGCCTGTATAGTTTGCGCCCAGAATTACTTATGTCTTACGCAACAACGCACCAACGAGATACTTATGTCACAAGCATTGTCAGAGGAGGAAAAATGTTTTGATAAAAGGCGGAGTCTACTTACAACCGACGTAATTATGTTCCGGCCCCAAAATCATTTTTTGAACAATTTTTGTCTTTATCAGTGATGACGTCATGACGGAGTGTTTCCTTCAGAAAATTGCTTAGTCTACTAACTCAATGTATTTTCCCAAACAGCGACCTATTTAAGCTGATGGGGGGGATGGAAAAATCAATCGAAATCCCAATGTACATATAATTAACTCGGCACAGACATAAATGAATTTCCAATGTGACCCCCGCGGAAAATGGCTTTTGTGGCACGCTCACAAAGCTTCGCAATAAACGCGCACTGCTCGTCTGCTAATGTCCTTGTAGCTAACCCCTTTTTGCGGGGGTACGGGGTGGATCAGGAAAGATGGACGGATATTTTTGTGGATATTTTTGTGCGGATGTGGGGTTGGCACTTTTTGTTTGAATCATTTGTTAATAAGCATTGAGTTTTTATGCATTTTTAGGATTTGAATGCTAAGTTTTTTATGGTTATCACATATTGGATACCAAAAATTTAAAATCAGATTCCGTTCACAAAATATCCTATGCAATATGGATTTTTATCTGTATATCCAATAACAATAAAAATGGTAGATACTCCATATTCGATATGAGATATCATTCTAAGCCTATCCAACCCACATTACAAAAATTACAATCTATTCCACAGCACAACAATATATTTAGCACTCGAAAATGATCTTTAATACTGGGCCACCCTGTACAGAAACATTTATGCTTCCCGCTATGCGGGATGAAGCTGCCAACTGCACTTCCAAAAACGATTTTTTTTTGGCTGTCAGGGGCCGCATTTTTTGCGTGCCCAAATTGTTCTTTGTGTGAGTGTCATAAAATTGCGAAAATTGGTTTTTATTGTGTTTGGCTACAATGTTTCATGTTTTCATGCCAGGGAATTGGTTTATTTTGAACTCAATCTTATCAAATATTGAAAAACGTCAATTTGGGAGCGTTCACGAAAAATTTGCCTATCTTCAAACGAGAAATAACACGTTTGCAAATGTCGCGGAAATTGCTTTTGAAGTCCCCTGGGTTTTGAACAATTTTCACTTCAATAGACCGCGAGATAACTGTGTGTCTGAAAAGTTTCTGTTAGCGTAGATCCAGATGTAATAGCGTGATGCAGTGGGTATTTATTGAGTATGGCCGGAATTTGCTTATTATTTTTGACAGATGTAATAGCGGGGATCTGTATTTTTCTTCAGGGTTGACACTCGGAATTAGGGATACCATGATGGTATTTTACACGTTCTCAGGGGTATCTTGAATTTTGACCCCCCGGGGGGTTGCATAGATCCAAATCGCTCCTCTGAAGGGATAGATAGCTATTTTGTGGGAGGGGGGGGTGGGGGTTCGAAATATATGCTTTTTCAAGGTGTAGAAGGAAGAAAAATCGCTAAAAGTAGGTGAAACATTAGCTCAAAATATAAGAACAAATAGTACTACAGACACATGAACTATTTATTTTAGAGGTGAAAATATATAAAAAGGTTTAAAAATTAGCGATTTTCAGCAACATTTTTGGTAAAATTAATTTATCAAAAATCGCTCCAGACAACTGGCCGCTTTGGGGGGGGGGGGGTTCAGGGGAAAGTAGCCATAACTTTTGCCTCCGTGATAGATAGATAGCTGGGCGGGTTTTTTTTTGGGGGGGGGGGTTACCCCCCCCCCAACCTCCCTCTCCTACCCCTGCGCCCGACTTACCATGGCCTTATTTCGCTCGTTAATACGAGTTTATACATGCGCGCTGGCCGGGGACAGTTGGTCCAAAGTTTACAATGGAACTTTGCCGAGATGGAAGCACGCAACGATGCTTCCATTGTGTCCGCAGACAGATATCTTAAGATGACGTGACTATTAAGTAGTTAAGCTGGTTTTACTTACCTGCTATTGTGTGAGTGTTAGAAATACTGCTATGCAGATGGCTACCATAATATGATGAATAAAATCTTGTGATAAATTTCGTGATTAATTATTCCATAGTAAAACAAAGTATTATGATGAAAAACTGTAGAAGTTTGGTTCATTATTCAGATGGGTTATGGTAGGTTTCCAACTAAGTGTGATGTCCTCCGAGTATACCTTGATTGTTTTTATGGATGGATTTTGGGGGTTGGGGGCGATTTTTTCTTCAAATTAAGATGAATTTGATTGGCCGTGTCGTGAAGTACTGAAAAAATGAATTACTTCAGCAGAATATGGTTGCCAAAAATCACCGCTTGTAAAAATAATGTTACTTTTTATTGTTTTTTTATGGGTCGTTAAGAGTTTAATTCGAACATGTTGGGCCCCTCCATATGCGTATGTCATATCGAATTGATCATTTTCAAAGTTCTCAGTGCAAACGCTCTGTAAATAATGCGTAGCTTTTTCTACGACATCAAAAGCTTTTTACTTGTCTATTGGCGCAATTTTTCTGTTTGCTTTTTGCAAGAGGAAATTGTGCAGTACCCAAGTATCCATTTATTTGCAACATATGCCCTTGGCAACTGAATACACGTGCGCACAAAGCATAAATGAAGTGGGGGCTATAAAACATTGGATGTAAATAAATACAACGACATGTTTTATTAGATTTTCCTGTATTTATTGTCAGTGCTCTATACGTATTTAAAACGTGCAAAGGCTACCAAATATTCCTCCATCTGTCAAAATTTTGCAAAATTTATCACCTCAAAATTTATACTTTCAAGTCAAAAGAAATGGTCATCAATCAACCTACACTTGCGTTTCCCTTTTTAATACTTGACGCGTTTCACTCAAGAAAATGGGCAAGCTAAATAATTTTCGTTTTGCACGGAATTGTGTCCTTCTGCGACACCTGTTTTAGGGAACGAATTTGTTCTATTAGTGGGACATTTTTAGTTGTGGAATGTTGAACTTGAATGACGTATAAATACATTGGATACAAAACAAAGGGGGCATGAAATTAACCCTAGAAAGGGGCTGCATAAATCAATAACTATCAATGGGCCCACACACTAGTTGACATCGTAAACAGATGTCAACTGAATGTCAACTAAATAACACAATAATTTAGAAAGCATCGCAGTTTACAAAAACAATGAAAATTAAGTGTCACGATGTAAAAAAACTGCTCTGTCACATAGTAAAGGTGAAATCGCATAATTAACCAAAATTTAGTTGACACGAATTTTTATGTCAACTAGTGTGTGGGCCCAATCCAATGACAATTTTCAACAAACATATCACTATCCAACCCCAAAATCACTCTTAACCTAAATACCCCCCCCCCCCCCACCCACAGACATTTCGCACAATCGATTTTCGTGCCTGCCCGACGTGTTGTGCACGCTGCACAGGGTGGAGCACCTGTACCTGGCGCACAACAGACTCCGTTCGCTGCCGCCGCAGGTTGCCAACTGGGGATGCCTGGCTGTTCTGGATTTGACGTGAGTGTTTTTGTGGGGGGGTTTTTTGGCGCCGATTTGACGCAATTCAAGATTCAGAAAAAGTGTGTGATTTCAATACCGTATTTCTTCTAATAAACACCTTCCCGGTCACGTCCGGCAGCCATTTTTTGATTTTACTTCTTATATCCTATCCCCAGTTCTACGGCGCCCCCGAGGCTGAAACTTGGGGGAGATATTGGCGCAACCCCCCTCTACTTCGCATGAATTGGGGGGGTCGCGGCGACCCCTCAGGGTGGGTCGCCATAAGTGCAAGTTTTTTTGTGGCTTTTTTGGTGTCCCACAGCAGGTCCGGCACCCGCTGATTTCTGAGCTGTGGGAGGGGTATGTAGGGTTCAAACGATATATCGTATCGAATATCGAATATCGGATATCGACCATTTTTTCATATCGAATATCGATATCGAAAATTTTGAAAAAATATCGAATATCGAATATCGATATCGAAAATTTTGAAAAAATATCGAATATCGACCATTTTTTCGATATATTGAACCTGTATTGTGTCCCTAAATTAAGTTATCATTTTCATTTTGACATATTTATGATTGATCTGATTTGCTTATAGTATTGTATCTGATGAGTAAAAGTACAGTATTTATAATGTTATTTTTGTTGGAGTGCTAAATTTGGAGCTAGAAAATGCTGATATGCTTTTTTTTGCAACATGCCATTAAGCAATTAGGTTATAAGTATGAACTGTAATATCTACCAATTGTTATTTGTCTGATACACTTTGGTTCATCATGTTTTTCTTCCATGTTCTACTTTTGACTGATGTAAACCTTTTTAAATCACACGTAACATTCACATTTCAGTAAAGAGATGATTAACCATGTGTGCAACCACATGAAAATACAATATGCCACTTGAAATATGCCTTGCTATACCAAAAGCAAATCGCAATATCGAATATCGAAAATATCGAAATATCGAATATCGAATATCGACCATTTTTCAATATCGAATATCGAATATCGATATCGAGGTTCCATATCGTATCGATATCGAATATCGAGTTTCAGAAAAAAATATCGAATATCGAATATCGACATCGAAAAGTCATATCGTTTGAACCCTAGGGGTATGTGTCTAAAATTTTGGGGATGTGCTACCAACACCACTCCCCTACTATACACTATTCAATAATGTGAGATTAATGTGAAAAATTTCTCAAAAATTCGCTTATTCTCTAAAAAACAACACTCCCCAATAGATGGATGACAAAAAAAGCCACTTTTTGGAACTTTTTTATTTGACACTTGAAGAGCTGGTTTACAATACTTTAAAGGGAATGGTTTTATGTTCAAAGTTATGTAAAGAACCATACCTCTAAAATGCCTGCATTGCAAAATTTACTTGGGGGGAATTTCAAAGTGAAAATTTTGTAAATTTTTGTTCCTGCGATGATGTCATTATGATGTCATAAAATTCACCCTAAGTAAATTTTGCAATGCAATCATTTTAGAGGTATGGTTCTTTACATCACTTTAAACATTAAACCCTTCCCTTTAAAGTATCGTCAACCAACTCTTCAAGTGTCTAATAAAAAAGTTCCAAAAATTGAATTTTGTGTCATCCATCTATTGGGGAGTGGTGTTTTTTAGAGAATAAGCGAATTTTTGAGAAAATTTTCACATTTATCTCACATTATTGAATAGTGTATGGTAGGGGAGTGGTGTTGGTAACACATCCCCAAAATTTTAGATTTATACCCCTCCCACAGCTCAGAAATCAGCGGGTGCCGGACCTGCTGTGGGACACCAAAAAAGCCACAAAAAAATTTGCACTTAGGGCGACCCACCCTGAGAGGGGTCGCCGCGACCCCCAAATTCATGCGAAGTAGAGGGGGGTTGCGCCAATATCTCCCCCAAGTTCCAGCCTCGGGGGCGCCCTAGAACTGGGGATAGGATAAAAGAAGTAAAATCAAAAAATGGCTGCCGGACGTGACCGGGAAGGTGTTTAGAACGGCGCCGTTCTATTTTTTTCGTCAACTTTTTTACCTGCCGTTCTATTGGAGGTATACCGTTGTATTAGAATAAATACGGTAATTCGCGCATACTGCGCGATGGTTCACTCATTTTGTCGTTAGATTACCCTATTTCCTCGAATGAGGGGAAAGCGATGCCGTAAACACAACACGTTGAATACCACACAACGATTACAATTCTGTGGCAGAACATTCCAGGGGGTAGTCCCAAACCCTGTAAAATGTCAAATGCCATGACAAGTGTCAACTCGGTTGCCATTTTACAGGGCATTTTACATGACTTTTGACAATTTGCATGACATTTTACATTTTACAGAGCGTTTTACAGTGTCTGGGACTGGCATCGGGTGCGTTACATTCACCCACACAAATATTTGTCCAATTTTGCAGGTGCAACCAGCTGGTCGATTTACCTGTAGAATTATTCAGCTTGCCATTAGAAATTCTATTGTTAGGGCACAATCAGTTGACTGCAATTTCGCCGGCCATCAGAAGATTACGAATCAGCCTGCAAGAATTGGTCGGTTTACAATTTTAATAAATTCAACATCAATTGCGCTGCGCACAACTACCTAGTTCACCGCAGAAATTTGGGGAACTCAAATCTGTTTTGAACACATTTGAGTTTACCGGAATGAGGGTCTGACTATTACTGTTGACGGCGACCCAAAAAACATTTGCTCTGGTAAACTCAAATGCAATCAAAACAGATTTGCGAGCTCCCGAAATTTCGGTGTGCGCGGCAGCACTGATTGGCGCCACACGCTGGGTGTCAACTGAATTCGTGTCAACTAAATTTTAGTGAATTATGTGATTTCAGCCTCCTAGCTGATAGAGCATAGACACAGCATTTTACACCATGACACTTAATTTTCATTGTTTCTATTAACTGTGACGCTTTTAGAGTTTCTAAATGTAATTCAGTTGACATTGAGTTGACACGAATTTGCTATGTCAACTAGCCTATGTGACCTTTACCCTTTACCTCAATCATAAACCTTCCCGACGCCAGGACCTCGAGTACAACTTCGTGTCCACCGTGCCCTCCGAGCTGTCCGAGCTGTCCTCGCTGCGCGTGTTGAACGCGCGCGGCAACAAGCTCACCTCGCTCCCGTCGGAACTGTGCCGGCTGCGATTGCACACGTTGGACGTGAGCGACAACGAGTTGAACGAGCTGCCGACGCATTTGAGGTCCATGGGGCTCAAGGTGCTCAACGTGGCTGGGAATCCTCTGCCGCCTGTGGTGGCTAAAGTAAGTTGGGGTTGTTGCTTGGGTGGGGTTTCTCTTTATCGTTGTTTACGGCTATCGGGTGTGAATACCGTATATCCTCGAATAAGTCCCCGGGGGAGTTATTTTTCCGTCAGACGTTTTTGATTGTGGATTTTTTTAGATGGGGGGTGTTTTGTCATAATATAAATTTAACTGTTTAAAATGCATGGTCAATATTGTAACAGGGGGAGTTTTTCGAGGGGGGCTTAATCGGGGATATAAGGTATTTGCTTTCCATGGTAATCTCAGAAATCCCGCTCGCAAGCCAGTCCTCTGATCTGATAGTCAAGATCTTGTCAGAAAAGTGTGACATTTGTTGACGAAGCGTTATTGCGCGGATTCCTCTGTAGTGTGTTGTGGTAATGGTGTTTCATAACGGTTGGAATTTCTTAAAATCGGGATCAGTCATTTTAGAAGGAAATTATCTATTAGAATCAATCTATAAAACCACCACGCATATATTTACCTACACATTTTTCCAAATTTTCCTCACAACCAGGGGTATTCTAGATTTTGACCCTCCGGGGGTCCCCAACCCTCAACCCCCCAACCCCCCCCCCCCTTTCCTACCTCTGCACACAACCCATTCAACTGTCAATTCCAGGCGGCCCCGCTCGGCCCTCTACATTTAGTAAAAGCGTCGGAAACGATCGAAAGTTCCAAGCGGCAGCGGGGCGGCGGCGCTCGCCACCAGCAGTCTCTAAACTCCGCCCACGGGCCCATTTTGGCCGGCTCCGATTGGACGGAGAGGTCGATGACCTTGGCGGCGAGGTCGGGCAAGGGCAACAGATTGGCCAGGGAGGAGGGCAGGATGATGTGGTTGGTGTGGCATTTTGGTGTTGGATTTGAGAGATCAGGGGCCAGTGCCGCAAATTGAGAAGTGGGAAGTAAAATGGCAAAAGAGAGAAAGGGAAGAGAAATTACTTTTTATTTTTTTATTTTTTTACTCCGCTTTTTACAATTTACTTGCCATTTCACTTTTCACATTTTGCTATTTCTGCCATGTTACTTCTCACTTCTCCAGGGACGTATCCAGGATTATTGAGCGGGGGGGGCTGCTTGTTTACGGAGGCCGGCGAGGGGGGGGGGGCTCAGCCCCCCCCCCTAAAATTTTAGCTACATAGTGGCAGAATGGCGCCATGGCGCTGGCGCCATTAGTAGGCGCTACGCCATGGCACCATTGGCGTTGGCGCCAGCGCCATAGAACGCTGTATATGTATGTAAATATACAAACAAAACAGCAAAAAGCACAACATTGAGTGTATTTATAGCGATTTGCGGCCACACGGAGCAAATCTGATGATAATAACTTATGTATGGTGTAGAATGCGCACTTGCGCGCAAAATTTTTTTCGCGGACGTTAAAAAAGTCGCATTTTCCGGTCACTTTTTGGTCTCGCCCCGGGAAGGGGGGGGGCTGCAGCCCCCCCCCCCCGCCCCCCCCTGGATACGGCCCTGCACTTCTCAATTTGCGGAACTGGCACCAGTTTTTATGTGAGGTTTGATGGGATAGCGCCAGGCGTTGGCGCGGACAGTCCGGGTGCAGTCCCTGACCTTTCAAATGATCTGTAAAATGTGAAATGTCATGCAAAGTGTCAAAAGCCATGCAAAATGCCCTGCAAAATGTCAAAGGGCCCACACACGCTAGTTGACATCGACACCAAATGTCAAGTGGTGCCGATCCGGATTTAAAGCTTGCTGACGAGCCGACGATCGGCGTTCAAACGCAAGCTTTTAATTGGTAACGGATCCAGTTGACATTTGATGTCGATGTCAACTAGCGTGTGTGGGGCCAAACAAACGTCAGTTGTCCAATTTCAAATTGGCTCCTGTTTGCGCCGGACGCTGGCGCCTTTCCATCACTCTTTTTACTTTTTTTGGCGATTTTTAAAACGTGCAATTCAGCTAGATGGGATAGGTGCCGCGTGGCCTGTAAGAATTTTTAATATTTTCACTTTTTCGTTTGGCAGAATTTTCTAAAAAATTTTTTTAAATATTCAGAAAATCCACACAGTATATCCATGAATGCAAAATTTCAGATTGTAATGCTAAATATTTTCGGTGAGTTCGAAGCCATAAAATCGGAACGTAATTGATTTCCATTTAGGACTTGTGTCTTTGCATTTTAGTTTTTTTACTGGCTTGCTCAAACTTTTTTTTGTCTACTGCTTTTGTGATGAAATACTTTCTAGACGATTTCACGTTCGTGTGATGTTGCCACTGTTTTTTTCACAATGCTGGTGCAGGTATTTTGTGTATTATAATTATATATTTATTCAGATTTTGAAATTTTTCCACCATCAGAATGTGGTAACTTTTTGCGACCGATATAGAGTGATCTTGAGGGTGTAGGCTTCCTAGACATGTATACCCGCTCGTCATGTAGACCCGTTGCAGGGGTCTCCACCGGGGGGGGGGGGCTGCCCTCCTTCGGTCGTATACATATAATATACATAACTTATAAACATGGTTATACTGGGTACGTATTATCAGTGGCGTAGCCAGGCCGCCCCCCCCCCCCTTCCCGGGCCGCACATAAAAATTGCCGAGAATGGCACTTTTCTATACCGATTTTGTAGGTTGTTTTCAAAAATTTTGCGCGCAAGCGCGCATTTCGTCCCTCACAATCTCTCTTGTTGTTATGTACGTCGCATTAGTATAAATACCGCTTCAAATTACTAAATGCGGTACTAATTTTCAGACATCTCTGTATAAAACTTTTCTTATATTGTAGCCATTGGCGCAGACGCCGACGCCAATCACGCCATGGCGCGGCGCCTACGAATGGCGCCAGCGCCAAAAGTCCATTCCGCTATCATAGGGCCAAATTTTAGGGGGGGGGGGCGCCGCCCCCCCGCTCAAAAATGCTGGCTACCCCACTGCGTATAATATATCTTGAGCAATTTTTACCCCTTTCTGACTTCTATACCTTGAAAAAGCCTACCTAAATATATATTTTGCTCCCGCGAGCGCCCCCCCCTGATCTATCAGAGGAGCGCGTTTCTATATATGCAGCCCCCGCGGGGATCAAAAACTCGGAGACCCCTGACCCGTTGTCTACATGTCGAGCGGGTTTACATGTCTACAGACGCAGGGTCGGCTTGAGCGGTGTGTTAGAAATGTACCGTTGCGTGGAGTCACTGTTAAGCTAGTGAACCTACCCGAACCAATCGTTGCACGCACACTTGCTTCTAAAATAGACACATAATGAAGATGACGCTTTGTTCTATTAGGCCCACACACGCTAGTTGACACCGACACCAAATGTCAACTGGTGCCGATCCCGATTCAAAGCTTGCTGACGAGTGAACGAACGACGTTCAAACGCAATCTTTGAATTAGGAACGGAACCGGTTAACATTTGGTGTCAATGTCAACTGGCGTGTGGGAGGCCATTCAAGTAGAATGATATTCGAGTGCCAGTCGTTCAAACGCGTATGCAAAACCGTACAGAAAGTGCAGTATCATGACGGCAGTAAAAAGTTTCTAACCCCTCTGGTTGAATATGTTTTTGCGATTCATGGCGATTTCAGGACCAAACAGCCCACCTTCCGATAGATTTTGAAAATTTGCAGATGAATTTTTCATTGGTTTTACATACGCAATTATGCATATTTACGATATTTCTAAATACCCACATTTATGTACATATTGACAATATTTTATATCCTTCTATCACTGAAAGCTGCCCAGTACAAAACACAATTGAAGCGTCATTTCAATCACACACCCCCCACAAACCTTGAAATCAATTGAACAATCTCAATTCGCAAAAAAAATAAAACGTCACCCCCAATTTCAGCGGCGTCAACTCGCATCAAAATACTCCCCCCCTGCACGGACCCCACCAAACATCAGTGGACCCCCATCATCAAAACGAGTATCAATGTCAATCTCAAGGGGGGGTGCAGCACAGAAGAAACCAAAAGGGCCGATTTAACACCATTGGCGGGGAATCGGGATATGGCAGTATGGTTGGAGAGGGAAATGAGTCGAATGTTGGAAATAGGGGTTCTAAAGTGGTTCGTTTTTGTTGATAAATTTAGTTTTGATACAGGGGTCTCCCAGATTTTGACCCCCGGGGGTTGGGTAGATGGAACAGAACAATCGAGAATATGACTCGGTATATACCGCATTTGCCTGAATAAATCCCCCGGGAATTATTTTTCGTTAACTTTTTCCATTTTTCATCTTTCTTTTTCAAGTGGGAATTATTTATTTGTCAAAACTTCAAGCATGCTTGTATTAACTCATTGAATAAAAAAGCATTATTTACGAATTAACGTGCCATTTTTGATGGAATTTGACACATAAATTTATCATATGCCTACAGCGGGAAGTTCTTCAAGAGGGAATTATTCAAACAAATACGGTAAATTCCGTTTTTGAACTGAAAATTTTTGTCGGGTAGTTTTTTACACACTTAAAAGTACATCCTTACCCTTCTACACAGCTATCATCAACCGGCGACCAGCACCCTCCCACATGCCAACCTCTAACCAGCCCTGCTCATTCTGACCCGGTGTCGGGCACAAGTAGCTCGGGTCTAGGCTCCGCCCACTCGCCCACGAACGCCGACGGCGTCGGGCACCAACACGCGCCCTTGGCCGCCAGCACCAGTTTCTCCGGCAGCGCGGAAAGCTCCAGGTGCCAGTCCCGGACCCTGTGAAATTCCCTGTGAAGTGTCAAAGGCCCTGTAAAATGTCAGGTGGCATGTAAAAGACCCTGTAAAGTGTCATGTGTATCCAAATATTATTGCGACGTGTCCAAATCTTAGGTTTAGTATCCGTTTCTTATGTTTTTGTATCCAAATCTTGGCGTAAGATTCGAATACAAACACACAAGATTTGGATGCGATACAATAAGATTGGGATACACATGACACATTACAGGATCTTTTACATGACACATGAAATTTTACAGGGTATTTTACACATTACATGGTCTTTTACAGGGTCTGGGACTGCCCCCAGTTCGGGCTATTGCGACAGCAGCGGCGGGCACAATTTGCCCGTCAAAAGTGCCCGACGCCCGACATCGGGCGCGGCGGCTGCGGCCGCGTCGCCGCTGGGTCAGAGTTTTGCGCAGGAGGTTATGGACGCGTGCAGTAGGAAATGCGATGATGGGCAGTCCATGTCGCCCGCTAGGAGTGTCAATGGTGATAATGGCGCCGCGAGGAGTTACAGGTGGATTTGATGTGCTGGATTTGTTTTTGTTCATTGTTGTGGGTTTGTAAAGTGCGTAAACTAAGTGAGTTTTTTAGCTTCACTCAGAGTATAATCGTAGCCAATTGGGTTAAATGATTTATATTACTGGCGCGCATGTTTCGCTAAAGTTAGAGCGGTGCAAAATGTGGCTTCCTGGTAGCTCAGTTGGTTAGAGCATTCACACGCTTAGTGAAAGATCCCGGGTTCGAGCCCCGGCCAGGGCGAAAACATCTTTAATGGGTACATTTTAACAGAAGGGTACATTTTCTCTAATGTCATTTTCACCCCTTTAACAGTGCCCATCTCACTCAGAACCAGCTCCGAAGGTTCACCTACCCCCAAAGCGACTCCTGTCAAGTGGGACGAACATAACTCTGGCAAGCTGCCAGCTGGCGGCTTGAACTTTGAGTATACGAGTGACAGTGGGGCTAATCGAAGAACTGTGCAGCCGGCCAGATCTATACAGGCGGGTACCCATGAACCTAGAGGTGGGTTGCCAGGGGTTTAGTTGATTTGGATCCCTGCGGTTAAATGGTAAATCTCTCCTCCGGAGGGATAGATAATGGGACCTGAAAAATTTGGAAGTTGGGGGCTTTTTCGAATTGTAGAAGGAAAAAAGGAGAAAAATCACTAGAAATAGGTGAAAATGACAAATAGTTATTTAAGTACATATATAGCCAAAAATAGTTGAAAATAAGCAATTATTCATATGAACGTTGATGATTTCGACCTTAACTCGATCGATAGCGACCTTACCTCCACCCATTTGCAGTAATAGTGACCATTCGCATTCAACCAAAACGTAACTACATACTTGAGTACTCACGAACTACTACTCGGTACCCTACGCCATTTTCGTCACAAACCAATTTTTCCACAGGCTTGAACAACGGCGCCACTTCGAGTGCAAGAGACTACAGCCTGTCTGCAGTCGGACATTCAACCTCCCCAAATAGCGATTTCAAATTGATGCACTCGAACTCGTGCGGCAGCGCGGCGACGCTGGTGGCCAACGGCAACTGCGGCACGCTGCCGCGCAGCAACAGACCCGCCGCGCTAAATATTGCACCTGGTTATGGTCGGTGGGGTTTAGATTGACCTTTGGATTGGTTTTTGCGATGATTTTAGGGGTTTGAATGGTGTCTTAATTGTATGGTGCTGGGAGTGTTTAGATATGTGGGGATAATTTTGGGCATTTTAGCAAATGCACGGGCGCTCAACTAGATATAAAGATTGTGCTTGTAGTCATGTAAACCCGCCAGTCATGTATTTGAGGGATGACTAGCACGGTGCGGGCGTATTTCAGCGAGTTTACATTATCGCGGCATGCATTGTGTGCACTCACATTGTCTTTGTCATTCTTTCGCTATTACTGCTCAAAGAACGATTGAAACACTCATAAATCAATTGTTACACATTTGAGTTTTTTATAATTTTTCGTTGAGCAGTGTCATCAAAATAATGACAAAGCGAGTGCACACACTAGCGGGTTTACATGACTAGCGGGTTTACATGACTGGCGGGTCTACATGACTAGCGGGTTTACATGACTGGCGGGACGACATGACTAGCAAGTTCACATGACTGCCGGGTCTACATGACTAGCGGGTTTACATGACTAGGACGCCTATATCAATAGTACCGAATAAACAAACACAATCACACCTCCTCACCCCCCCCCCCCCACCCCACCCCACAGACACGTTCACCAGCGGGAGCGCTGTGCAACTGTGCCGCGGCGACAGCACCCCCGCCGGGTCGCCCCTCCAACAGCAGCAATGGCCGGCGGCGCAGCGGTCGGTCGCCTGCGTGCTCAATGGGCATTCTGTTGCGGGAGATGCGTGCGTTACCGTGGCGCATAGGCCTACGGCTGCTGTGGCGCCTAAGTTGGCTGTGAGGTGAGTGGGTTTGGGGGGTTGATTAAGCGTAGGTGACCCGATCGGCCGGCTGTGAATACCGTATTTCTTCTAGTGGAACGGCATACCGCCAATAGAACGGTAGGTTTTGGCACTCTTTTCACCGACAAAAAAAAAATAGAACGGCAGCCTCCAATATAACAGCAACTCCAAATCAACGGCAGGTAGGAATTTGCGCTGGAAGAGTGCCAAAACACAAATATTTGAAAAATGGGTGGTGAGAACATCTAAGGTGTTCAGAACTATGATTTAGTGGTTGTTTTCGCCTTTAGTTTTGTTTGGTATGACGTTCTGCTATTAAAATAATGCTCATGTTTCATAAAAAATACTGCAAATTCTGTGAAAAATATTGGTGAAAAAATAGAATGGCAGCCACCAATGGAGCGGCACTCCCGATATAGCGGCGGGTAAAAAAGTCGACGAAAAAATGGAACGGTTCTCTTCTATTAGAAGAAATACGGTACAGTGGTGTTCGCCTTAAATTCTCAATTCGGTAATAAAGTTCATGAAAATAGTGTTATTGTGCCATTTTTAGACAATTTATTTGTATGCTGCGCTTTCTGTTGATACCTAACTCGAATCAGTGCCATTCAAGGACGTATCCAGGGGGGGGGGGGCGGGGGGGCTGCAGCCCCCCCCCTTCCCGGGGTGCAGGGGTCTCGAATGGGGGGGGGGGTTACCCCCCCCCAAACCGCCCAGCTATCTATCTATCCTGGAGGCCGCTCAGCTATCTATCTATCCCGGAGGCAAAATTTTGGGCTACTACCCCCTAAACCCCCCCCCCCAAATCGCTCAGCTATCTACCTATCTGGAGCGATTTTTTAGAAACTATACCCCAATTTTCGCTCAAAATCGCTATTTTTCATACCTATATATAGATTTTCACCTCCAAAATCACTGGTTCATGCGTCTAACTGCCTATTTTCAGCTATTTTAAGTACTATATGCTCTTGTATACCCATTTTGAGCTGTTTTACACCTACTTTTAGCGATTTTTCTCCCTTTTCTTCCTTCTATGCCCCGAAAAAGCCTATATATCAAACCACCACAACCCCCCCCCAAACCCCCCCCCCCCAACCCCCCCCCCCAGAAAATTTTTCAGCTATCTATCCCTCCGGAGGAGCGATTTGCTATCTATCCAACCACTCGGAGGGTCAAAATTCAAGGGGCGTGGGTCGGTGCACAAGTAAACCCGGTGCACAAGTAGCAAAAGTAGTATAACGGCGCCATGGTGTGGCGTACTTTGGCGCGCTCAAATGGCACCATTCCATCAATCATGTGTATAGTTGTTGTATTTGGAGGTGGGGGTTGAAGGGGTTCAAAATTATGGGGTTTTTCAAGCTTTAGAAGGAAAAAAACGGGAGAAAAATCGCTAGATACATATGTAGATAGCTGGAGCGTTTGGGGGGTAACCCAACCCCCTCCAACCCCCCATAATGAACACCTGCAATGCCCATTGCAAGACCCAGTGCTCAAGTATGGGGGCCGTACCTAAGTACCGCGTCTACATTGGTACCGGACATTGTTACTTGTGCACCGGGTTTACTTGTGCACCGGTCCTGCGCCAATTCAAGATACCCCTGCCGGGGTGAGACAAGAAAAGTCCCGGAAAATGCGAATCTGGGGTGCAATTTTGAAGGTATGCCTGAAAATTTTTGCGCGCAAGCGCACAATCTTCCATCACACATAGGTATTTTACGCGGATTGTCCGCTGTACACGCATATCCCTGAAAATGTCACAATTGTGTGCCTGTCGCTGTGTATATATGTATATTTACATACATATACAGCGGCTCTTGGCGCCAGCGCCAACGCCAAAGGCGCCATGGCGTGGCGCCTACGAATGGCGCCAGCGCCATGGCGCCATTCCGTTACTATATAGAAAAAAATTTAGGGGGGGGGGGCAGCCCCGTTCGCGGGGCTCCGTAAACAAACAGCCCCCCCCGCTCAAAAATCCTGGATACGTCCCTGGTGCCATTACCCATCAATCCTCAAATCCCCATCATTACTCCTCAATCCACCTTCCAAAAACCCACCTCCCACAGAACGGAAACCTCGTTCGCCGACGCGGTGCCGGTGTCGCGCAGCAAGGTGCTCACTCCCGTGCTGGAGAGCCCCATGACGCAGATGGGCGACATCAACGGCAACAGCGACTCCATGCCCGCCGTTGGAACTGCGACTGCGGATGTTAATTGTAATGGGCCGCTGGCGCAGGCGCAGTTGCATAGGAGTTTGGAGAAGCAGGTGTGTGTGGGAAGTGCTGAATGTGTAGATTTGGTGTCAAAACCCGTCGTTTTTTCACGACCCTGTCTTTTAAAAAACCTATATTTTTAAATAAAATGTGTTTTTTTGTTAAAATGTCTTTAAAAAATTAAGATCATTGAAAAAGCTATGTTTTTCCATCAAAAATTATGACATATCACGACTTATTATCACACGGTGACGGTAGCATGCAAAAGTCGAAGCTTTGTCACTATTTCTCCACAAATAGCCAATATCAAAATCTTGGCCAACTTCCAAGAAAAAATCACTCGCGCCCGCAACCTCACACAGAAACAAGCGTCGCCGCTGCGGCAACCAAAACCGATTTCCCACTCAACATCAACAGCAACTATCAAAAGCAAGCCGACCGGCCGCGCCGTGCCGATGGTGCAAGTTTCCGCCGCTGCAGCAACGACTTCAAAGGGCGCCGCCGCGCCGCCGGAAAATTGCAACAGTGACGTGGGATCTAATAGCAGTTTGGCTAGCAGTGGGGTTACTAGCGGTAGCATTATTGGCGCTGGAGGGAAGAAGTGAGTTTGTGTGGTGTGGTTTTTCATTTCTGGCAAATGGTTTGCGTTGTAGTCGGAATTGGGATTGGGAAACTGGAAAAGCATGTAAATGGCGGTAATTTTTCCATGCGATACCGGAAGCACATTTGCGGTGATTGGCACTGGCGTCATTTGTGAAGGGCGCCATTAAATCCAATATAATCCCCATCCCCAGTTAAACACCATTTAATCGAACGGCACTGTAGTTTTTCATAAATGATCTAAAAAATTTCGGTCTCTCTATCTAGGTCTTGAAGAATGACAGTTTATGTCTCGGATTTCAAAATATTTTCATCCTTCATTTCGGTGTTGAAACTTTTCTATGTCAGTCTCGCTAGCCTCGGTTTCGGTGTCGACAACTTGAAATGCTAGTTTCGGTTTCGGTATCGGTATTGAAAAGTTGGTTCCGCAAAAGTTGAACCTCTAAGCTTTTAGGATGAAATTTTCGTTTGATCCGTCTCACAATTTTGATAATTTTTGTCAATCTCCCAGGACTGCACCAGTGAAACGACCGTCGTCACGCGTCAATAGCCACGACAATAACAGCGCGGCTGCAACGAAACACCCTCCCGTTTCTGGCAGGCAGCCAAGTGGCGCGGCGGCGGCGGGAAAAAGACCTGTGCCAGTGAATATTGATGGAAAAGTGAATGTGTCGGGCGCCGGTAGTCGATTGGCCCAGGTTTGGATATATTTGTTTCATTTTTAAAAGTTTTAGAGTGGTCATTTTTGGCGCCGCGGAAATGGAATCGAGTGCACCGAAAATTGTCAAAAAAGCTTCAAAATGTTTTCATCCATTTATACTTTATAGTCTACTGATGGCATACCTTACAATAAAATCTACCATACCCCGTCCGAATAAACGAACAGATAAAAAAATTTCTCATCAGATCACATGGCTCCCGCGTTGGGTGAATTTGATGCAAAAATTTTAACGTAACCTTATTCATCAAAATATGGAAGCTATTCATTGTATAACGATCCGTCCGCCCAGTATATCATGCTAAAAATGAGTGACAAATTCTTCCCACACACCAAACTCCCCTCCCCCCAGCGCCAGTCCAATCTGTCGCGCCAGCCCAAATCCCTCGACAGCGGCATCACCACCGCCGGCAACGGGAATGTCCGAACGCGACCCACACTGAGCAGAGCCGCAAATAGCCACAGTAACTCGGTTTCGGTGTCTTCGAGTAATTCCAGTTTGAATAAGATTTCTGGTAAAGGTGGGTTTTTTAGGGTGGCTGGGTTGGTTTGATTTTTTGGAGGGAAAAGTAGGTTAAGGATTAAATGTAATGTCAAATGTACTGTTAAGCTATTTTTTGTGTTTATGCGAGTGTTTTTCATTGGGTTGTTTGCTGGTTACATTGGGCGCACACAGTAGTTGACACTGCAAATAAATGTCAACTAAATAACAGGGCAGAATTTTAAAGTACCACGGCAGAAAATGAGGGCCATGATAGATCACATCGGAAAGTTGTAAAAAATCACTTAATTAACCAAAATTTAGTTAACACGAATTTTGATGTCAACTAGTGTGTGCTAGCGTTTGATTAGATATTGCTGATATATATACTTAAACCAATATTTATTTGAAACACGTTTAACGGTGCAGTTTCTCCACACAACAATCAATTTCATTTCAGGAACTGTTCGAATCCCATCGTCCAGACCTCCCAGTGCCGCCAGCCATTCAAGCAAATGCTCAGGTATGAATATAGATAAACATTATTTTCCTAACTTCTTTCCACTAAAATATTCACACCACCTTGAATAAAATCCCCACACAGACCGCCCCGCCAACAGAAATGGCGCTACCGCCAGTGGCACTCCGCACGACGCCATAAAACGTGTCATATTGAGTAAATTGCCGCATTTGAGCGCCAGGGAAGCGTTCGAAACCACTTCGCTTAGTGATGGGAAAAGAAATGTGCCTAGCGATGTACAATTGATGGAAAATTTGCACGATGGGGTGATTTTGTGCGAGTTTTTGAACCAGTTGAGACCCAGGGCCGTGCCGTCGATACACAGGCAGATCGATGAAAATGTGAGTGGCTTTTTTGGTTATTTTTTAGGGTGATTTATTTGCATGTGTAGTTTTCTGAACAGAATTTTTGAGCTTTTGGTTGTCGGTTCTGAACAGCGTTTAACCAGGGGCCAGTTCTGAATAAAGTCTTGTTGAATTTGAGCTCTGACTTATAAAAATTACTCTTCCTTGGCTATTTCCATATTATTGCATATTGGATTTTACATATTGGGTTCTAGTTCAGTAAATCATCTGATTATCATTATTCTGAAATTAGGATTTTCTGATAAAAAGGCGCAAATTTAATAGAATATTTAGTTAAGATATTTCGGAATAGGACTACAATTGATGGGGAAAAATAACTCATTCGATCACATTTTATGTGTTCAATGCTGATTTGTGAGTTTTCGAAATTTTGGTTGAAAAATAGTGTGTAAACACAATTATATTTACCTTTTCAACACCTTTAGTTAGTTAGTTACGCGTAACGAGATGTGGAGCCTTACCTCCTAGAAGGTTGCGCTCCTCTCAAGACTCTTACTCACTCTTCCTCACTCTTACTCTTTTCAAGGTACTTTTTCTTGATTCATGCACCTTCTTATCATTTTATCACACAACGTGCGATGAGCATGACAAGTGTTTGATTGTAAGTACCCTTCTTGCCATCGGCAGGGTACTGAGCATTTTGTACTACTCATTAAGTTCCGAATATCCTCATTTTGGTCACACATATATACCACATGGTGTGTTGTTAGTGGTATTTTAGTGTTGTTAGTGGTACACCTTTTAAATTAACAATTTTAAACCATTTGCAGACACCGTTATCCCCAGCTAAAGCTAAACGAAATATTGAGAACTTTCTGCTCGCTTGTAGAAGATTTGGATTGGCTGAGGTTGGTCATAATTTTTGTGTTCAATTTTTTTTCGCTATTTCGTTTTTAAGCCATTTTGCTAAATTTCGCTAGAGCAAATTGTTTGTTTTTCTGAATACGGAGCGATGTGCTGGTGCTGCATAATTGATAGTTCTGTGTCCGTTTAAATTTATATTCACACCCACTTTAACTTTCCGATTGCTTTTACATTTTATTTTCCCTTAGAAATCCACCACTGATGAGTTTTACAACCCGACAAAAATTTAACCAGATAATTGTTTTTTTTCAATTTTCACTACCGCAGTAGCGCCTGCCTCACTAACTTTGCTTGCTTGCGTTTTTTATTAAAACACGTAACAACAAATTGTCACATAAATCCGCCGTCAAAAAATAAGCGGGCAGTGTCAAACGTAGCGCCACCACCCCGCGTACAGGACCTTCTATCGGAATGCTGGCTGAGTGCCAACGATTTCACCGCCATGGCGCGGCCCTTGTGCAATCTCTTGGTGCACTTGGAGCTGTGCTCTAACTGCAACTGTTGCTGCGCGTGCTGCAAGGATGGCGCTGCGGCAGTGCAGCGAAATGTCCATAAGGGTTCTTATGTTGCTGTTGGCACTGTGCCAAGTGCATTGGTAGCTATAAGTTTCGGTGACCGGTGTCTGGCCATATTTCTCGCCTGTTTGTGGCTCGTCTGTTCCGCTTGGCTGCTTATTTGTGGTGATTTGGTGCAGTGTCGGGGTTGAGTTATTTTTTTGTAGGTCGTGGTTTTGGGCAATGGTTATGTGCGATTTTTTTATAATTTCCTACCCCAGTTGCCATTTTTTCACATTTTTACTTGCCATATCCTTGGGTTAAATGCGTTTCTATCACGTCCGCTAATCACTTCCCCCATTGTTTTCTTTTTGGTGTTCCCAGATAGGGTTGGCAGGGTTGTTCAAACGCTTTTTTTAAAAACGTCATTTGACAAAACGTTACAAATGTATATAGTTAACGTTACAAACATAGTATTTTTACAGTAGGCTATTTTACATTTATAACGCGTAAATATTGGTGCTAAAATTGCCTATTTTAATTGATTTTCAAATCAATGTTTAAAAAAATTATGTAAAATTTTGTCGTTGAAAGACAGCGTTTCTGCCGACCCTTTTCTTAGAGACGACCATTATCGGTAGGTACCTGATTTTTCTACCTTGGTTTTTCTAACTTTAATTTGTGTTAAAAACATTCTTTTTTTCTACGTGTGTATTCTTACTATCTGTGTAGCACTAGCACATTTTGCTTCTGTTTGGTATTTTTTGGGCCATATCAACATTCTTTCCACATTTATAAACTAAATCATTCCCGATTTGCATGCATACTGCTGCACCTAAATAAGAGTTATGGTTAGGGTCCAAACGGGACCGCAGTCCCGGTACATGATTCGGCGAAAAGTCGCGACTGGGGCGGTCCCGGTTCCGGTCCGGATTAGGGTTGGAAAAAAAACGTTTTTTTTTAACTCGATGTTTTTTTTATAAAAAAAAAACGTTTTTTTTTTAAAGCTCCCAGATATGACCTAGTGTCAACATATATAGGTATATCAGACACTGGCAATACTCTGTGATGTTAAATATGACCATATAATGGCTGTGGAGCCATGGGATAGCATTATAAGTGGTGATTTGTGTCAAAAATATCCATTTTTCGTCGACCTATCGTTCGTATATCGCCTTATAGTCGAATGTTCGTGACTTCAGGTAAAGTTTGGCACGGAATGGTGATCAAACAAGGTTATAAAAGGAGGTTGTTACTTTGGGAGTGAAGTTACACACTGTGTAGGTACATGGAAGCACATTACCTCAATATTATATATTACAGCAACATATGTCGGCTTATTCACCCATGGTAGCACATAGAAATGGATGTTTTGATACTAAAAATGCAACAAAACCAATGAAAACAACCACCAATGTCAATTTGTGTGTGAAATTGCGCGCTTGCGCGCAAAAATTATGCAAAATACCTAGTGCTTAGTACTAAAAATTTCGGCCGATGTTTTTTTTTTAAACATCGGCCAACCCTAGTCCGGATAAAAAAATTCCAATACCGACCACCCAGTCCCGGGTGCCTAAAAACTGGTCCCGTTTGAACCCTAAAGACTACACACTCAATGGCCCCTCACACGCTAGTTGACATCGACACCAAATGTCAACTGGTTCCGTTCCCAATTCAAAGCATGCGTTTGAACGTCGATCGTGGGCTCGTCAGCGAGCTTTTAATCGGGATCGGAACCAGTTGACATTTGGTGTCGATGTCAACTAGCGTGTGTGCTTCCATTGCGACCCACCCACCCAAAACTTTGCACCCCTCCATTCACACCCCAGTCGCTGGTGCGCGCCGCGTCTGACCACCTGCCGCCGCAGCAGCAACAACTGCAGCCGCGCGGCACGAACGCCGCGCCGGCGGCAGTCGCCCGCTTGTTGCTCGCATTGAACAGATTGGACAAGTGCGGCACTGCCGGAGTTGTTGGAGCGGCAGCTGCGAAGGGTGGAGTTAGTGGAGGTCAAGTGGCTGGTGGGAAGAAGGTTTCTGATGTTTAGGTGCATCGCATGCGACGTTACTTGTGTCGGGAGTTGGGTTGATATTTGTGTAGATGTTTTTACCTGGCTTTGCTCCCTGAATCTGCTTGAAGGTGTCAATTGAGCGAACTGGGGCACTATCTGACCATGTAAAATGTCCTACCAAATGTCATGCAAAGTGTCAAAAGTCATGTAAAAATGCCCTGTAAAATGGCAGACTTCGTTACATGGCATAAATTTTACAATACATTTTACATGACTTTTGACACTTTGCGTGGCACTTGACATTTTGCAGGGTCTGGGAGTTGCACCTGTCAGGCATCTATAGAATGATATTTGGATAAGGTTTTTGTAAGTGCTGAGTTAAGTGTCAAGTGAACTTGTAAATATACTTGTCTCTTTACTTTTTACTTAAAAACTTTACAAGCTAAGCGGAGAAGCGGTATGGTTCCTTACCCGATTTTTTCGTTCCCCGCCACAAGTCATGTCGCAGCCTATGGTTGTGTTCCTAGTGGAGTTTGGCTGTTGGCTTGCGTAGGGTTCGTTTGAGCGTGTACGTTTTTTTGCCATGTTTGATAGTTTGGCAGTTTTTGCTGAGAATTTGTTTATAAATATGAGTACCCCACCATCACTTGTGTCCATTTTATGCCGGATTTTATGTAAATATTTACTGGCTATGAATTGTTGTTTGCGATAAATGTAGCGTCAAAATTGTATGATAAATACCCGTGCCTTCTAATAAATCTGTTATGATTTAGGTAGATAAAGTAGGAGCAAAATTGTGAGGTTTCTTCCTTCCATATGGTATTTTCGGTCGTCGCTCATGAAAATCCTCACATTTTGCGTGTTTTTCGACCGTCAAAAATGGCTGTTGCGAGCAGTTTTTGTCCATAAGTAGCATATTTTCAGTTTTTAAGTTTTTTCAGAGTCAATTAATTACATTTTCGAATAAATGAATGTCTACTTACTGCGGTGGTATACTCTGCGAACAGCACTCCTAGTATGAAAACCTACCATAATTTAATGAATAAAATCTTGTGATAAATTTCATTATAAATTATTCCATGGTAAAAACGAAATATTATGATGAAAAACTGTATAATTTTCGGTTCATTATTCAGATGGTTATGGTAGGTTTTCATACAAAGTGTGATGTCCGCCGAGTATACGAAAATATATTGGTTTTGTTTTCACGATGCGGGCCGAGCTTTATTCTGCTGCAGTATTGTTGTTTCATACACTAGTTTACAAACAGAAGTAAACTCAAATTGAGCGCTCATAAATCAGCTTTGAACATATTTGAGTTTACGATAATGAGTTTTTAGTTTCGTCAACTGCAGTTGACAAACACATCATTCTGGTAAACTCAAATGCGTTCAAAGCTGATTTATGAGTACTCAAATGAGTTTACAGATCAGTAAACTAGTGTGCGCAGCGCCAATGTGTGTTCCATATAGGGAAGTTTTCTTTCGAGATTTGATTTGTCGATAATCTTTGCCATTTCTGTATTCAGCAGTATTTTTGGGTCACTTTTTTCCTCCACGATGTTGCTACTATTCAGTCATGTGTCTGTCTACTATTTAAAATTTATATATTTATAAATACATTAGTGATATTTGATACACATTATCGCTACATTTTCGCTAATTCCAGAAAAAAATGAACACTTGCTGAATTTATTAGTTCAATTTGTTTATTTGGTAGAGATTTTGTCAACTACAATTCCAGTGGTTCATTTTCCGGAATTTTGGAACTCCTTCAATTTTAAATCAGAATTTAATTAGCTATAAAAACTGCGCCACCGCCAAACCCTACCGACGACATTCGTCAAAATGTTTTTTTAAACTTTATTAGTTGCTGTGCTTTTGTCCTCAAAGGACACTCTAAAATCAAGAATAAATATTTGCGATTACCATATTTCCTCGGAAGTACCCCCAGGGAGCTTATTTTTTCGGTAACTCACTCAATACTATGGTTTTATCGAGGGGGGTTGTTTTTCCATCAACATTTTCAAATCAACACAAATCATGATTAATTGCTACACGAATGAAGGTAATCAAATTTGAAACATGAAATTTCAGATGGAATGTAAATGTAAACTCGACGGACATTATAGAAGTCAATGGTCTAAGGAATTTTCGTACAACTGCGTATATTCGTAGTTGGCACACGTCCAAGTTACTGTTTGCGAGAATGTTACCAAATATGAAAGACGCATGATTTCCGTCAGCGTCAACAAAAATGACTGCGGAATGCGATTAAGCGACCGCAATTGGTTGCTAATGGCAGCCCACACACGAGTTGACACTTGTGTTGACTTAATTGCATTCCGCGGTCATTATCGTTGACGCGAACGGAAATCACGCGTCTTTTACTTCGTTCATATAAAACGCAACAGTAACTTGGACGCAGCGGTAAGTTCATACGTAATTTTTTGAATGAATTTGTCGGGACTGCGACGGTAAGATCTTACCTAAGACCTAACAATCCGACGTTCTATAACGAGTTGTCTATCAAATTCACATCATTCTCGCATAAAAAGTCGGATTGAATCAAATGTATCATGAACCGAATGGAATCCGTCCATTCAAGTTCGAATTAAAAAACACACGTCATTGGTAACGAAGGGCCGAATCACTGATTCGTTTCATGTCCGCCGAGTTTAACATTGATGCAAATCTGCAGCCAAACGTGCATTATACTTTCACTTTTGATTAAATGTTTTCGTAATAAATAAATCGAATACTGAACTGAATTTCTGGTTTATTTCGAGGGGGCTCAATTCGAGGAAATACGGTATATGAAAGAATGTTGCATATGTATTTCTTTCTCCATGTGTATTTGTTCAGCGTGCGAGTTTCAAGTGAGGGCCTTGTTTTATTAATTTCCTGAGCACATCAATGCTGCACACATTTACAGCATTCCGATTTTTGTCAAAATCAAAGTCAAAATTTGTGTGTATTTATGTATTGAATATTTTGAATATTATCATTACTTGTAATTAGATTTTTTCTGTGCCCTTTATAGTTTTGATAGCGTGTTTAGGAGTTTTTTGTCAATGGGTATACATAAATATATGTTTGTCAGAATTATAAAAATGCAATGAACTGAGTTTTGACTGTTTCCATGCACAAATCCAACACAAAATTATCATTAAAACATCACTTTTATGTCATTTTGGTTCATATGACAGATCACTGTGTGTATGTCTTGGAAGTTGCAACAATTTGAAACATATTGGCTCATTTTTAATGAACTTTTTAAGGTTAAAAACACTGCAGCAGCCATCAAATGTCAGGATTGAGCGAAATTTAGGATGGTAAGCAATATTAAGTTTATGAAATTTCACAAAAAAATTGGAAGCACAAGCAACGAGACCAAAAAAAGTCAAACGGATTTTTTGTCGCACAATTTGCATCAATCATGCTACGTTTTTAAAACATCATCGCTCATGCAGTTTTCTCCATCAACTTGCGAATTCGCCGCGGAGAGCCATAGGGATTCTGCAAAAAAAATTTTGTGCTTAGCGGCCACACACGCACTAGTTGACGTCACAAATTCATGTCAAGCGGGCTCTTTAAAATGATATTACAATTGAGGCGTCTACTTCTAAACGTCGACAAGTCCAAAATATGAAAATTTTGAGTTTGGCCCGGAAACGTCATCTGGAGCCGCACATTTTTTATCATTTATCCATAATTTTTTTGACCTCACATGCCCATATGGCAAAGTGCCAAATTTGACATTTTTGGGAAAAATGCAAAAATTTGGGCAAGAAGTCGACAAGTCCATCCTCTTCGTCCTTTTTTATGGGAAAAAATAGCAAGAAATATGATATGTCCGTCATGTACAGCTACTTCTAAAAGTCGACAAGTCCATAAATTGCCCATAAGGCAGCTTCATCGTCGCCGGGAACAAAAATGTTCTCTAGTGCAAGAAGGCGACAAGTCCATTTCCCTCCCAAAAACAGTTTTGCTCTGACCGAATGGAAATTTATGGACACCCCGTTTTTCACATATAGGTTGAGAGCAGGGGCTGAAAATTTGACACTTTATTAACAACATATGGAACTTAAAGGAAAGCATGAGAGAGCCAAATTGGACACCCACCACGGGCCTGGAATTGGATCGGAAACTTAAAATGCGATTTACTCGAAATCACATTTTGTGCACTTGTCGACTTTTAGAAGTAGAGACCTCAATTGCGGGTACACCGAAGTAAAAATTTTTTTAAATCGGGTCGCTTTAAAAAAAAGTTTTGACCAACATTCGCTGCCCACAAACTAGTTGGCACACTTGTGTCAGCTGGTCTGTGTCAACTCAGATTTCGGCTTCACGTGTCGCACAGCGATCTCCCAACGCACATGGGGCAATGTTGAAAAATAAATATTACCACAAGTGCATTGGAATATCGCTGGGCGACACGTGAAGCCGAAATCTCAGTTGACACAGACCAGTTGACAGACACACATGTGTCAACTAGCGTGTGGGCCGCCATCAACCATAACCCACCTCTTTAGTCTTGCCTAATCTTTGCATCCCATCGCCCAAATGGTAATAAAACCTAGTTTCCTGTGTCCCAGCGTCGTTTGTGCTGATGCCCCGCTCCAAATAGTGAACCCCATCCGCCATATTGTCGTCGCTGGTTTTTAAAATAAAACCGTAGTGCACTTGGGCTAGCCCGTCGTCGGGATCTTGGGCTAGAACCTGGGGGATTTTTTGGGGGAATTTTGGAGTGGTCGTTTACCTACCGTATTTCCTCGAAATACCCCCAGGGGGTTTATTTTTCCACAGTGCACATTTTGAGGGGGGATATTATCTCCCTAGAACTTTTCGAGACTGTGTAGCTGCGATGCAAACTGGCAGCAATTAATACATCATTACATTGCATACATGATGCACCTTATTCCAGGGATGGGTATATCGAGGAGGTTTATTTTCCTCAGCCTGAAAGACCTGGGGGTATTGCGAGGGGTGGGGGTTTATTCAAGGGGGGGTATTTCGAGGAAATAGGGTAATGATGAATTTTTTTGGAACAACAGTTTGGGCCGTTGCGCTTAGCGATCTTTTTCTACCACCGGCCATGGTTGGTTTTAGTAAAATTCTTTTTACTAAAATTGTATTTTATTTTTATTAAAATTGTCTTTTATTTTTATTTTATTCATGTTTCAGTTTATTTTATTTTATTTTATTCTGAAATGTCATTAATAAAATAAAATGAAACCATTTTACAAAAATTTTACAAAAAATCGGAAATCTTGGATGCAAGGACATAAAACAATGTGCACGCTAGAAGCATGTGGATGAATACAAAAAAAATTTTTGTAAACTTGTGACACGGGTTGCGAGGTAGGTATTTTGTATTTTGACCCTCAGGGGGAGCTAATTGCTCCTCCCAAGGGAAGATAGCTAAAAGTGGGTTGTTGTTTTTTGGGTGGGGGGGGGGGGTCTTGCGGGATTCAATATATTTACAGGCTTTTTCAAGGTATGGAATGAAGAAAATAAGAAAAAAATCACAAATTAGTGATTTTTAAGGTGAAAATATATAAAAAATGTGAAAATTGGCAATTTTGAGCAACAATATTTCTCAATCACAACAATGAAAGATACAACAAGGCACTAGTTCTGCAAATTGGCAGCAAGAAACTTAAGCAACATGATAGAAAACTTTCTATAGAATTGAACAGACACTTGAGTTTTTGTAAAATTTTACTAAAATTGTACAAAAATTCGAATTATTGTACAATTTTACTAAAATTTTACAAAAATTCGAATTTTAGTAAAATTGTATTTTTATTTTATTAATTTTCCATTTTATTTTATTTTATTTTATTCTCCAATTTTCCATTTTATTTTTATTTTATTCTGAGATTTTGCCAACCCTGCCACCGGCACCTTGGCACCCTTTTTCCTGTGAAATAAATAGTGCGGTCGATAGTGCAAAATGATTGACGCCAGTTGTCTCCGGCTCGTTTTTCTGTGGCGCCTGGGGCAGTCTCAGACCATGTAAATTGTGAAGTAAAGTGTAAAATGTCATGTAAAATGTCAATCAAAACAAAAAAGAAAGATTTCATCACTCCACTTTTCATGACAGTTGACACTTTACTTTACATTTGTTCTGACAATAGACACATTGTATGACATTTTACTTTACCTTGCCATGACGATTGACACATTGTATGACACTTTATTTACATTCGTCATGACAACATTTCATATAACACTTTGCTTGACACATTGCATATAACATTTGACACTTTACAGGGTCTGAAATTGGCACCTGGTGCAATATTGTCGAATGGCGCCATTTTTCCTGGCGCTTATCTCACTATTTACACGCAACCACGAAGTTATGGTTGTAAATATAACCATTTCTCACCATTTGGAATATTTTCTTGGCGTCATCTGTCCTGCCCATCATCAAAAATGTGATTCCATATTCATTCTGCAATTCTAAGTCATCGGGAAAACGTGCAATGAGTTGTTTGTGAACCTGCAAAGTGAAATGCTATTGAATTTCACCCATTGCATCCACTTTCTGTTTTTTTATATCGAAAATCATTTAAAAACAACGTTTTTGGGAGAAATACCGTTATTTTATACTGGTGAGAACATGAGAATGGCTGCAAATTGCATTGAATATTATGTAGTGATGTAAAAGCGCCATGGCGCTTTTTTTGCTGTGGCGGTTTGAGCACTCTAAGGCTTTTAGGTGCCATGTCCAAGAAAAGCGCCATGGTGCTTGGCGCTAGTTTCCGCTGCAGCTTAAAACAAGAGCGCCTGGCGCTGGCACTTGCCGCTGCGCCAGAGAAAAATGCGCCGTGGCGATTTTGGCGCTTGGCGCCATTTCGCTCTGGCGCCATTGGTGCTTGGCGCCAAGGTTTCAGAAAAGCGCCATGGCGCTTTTGGCACTTGACGCCAAAGTTTTGGCGCATTTAACATCACTAGTCGAATGCATTTTAACCCTTACTTGTTTTACTTTTACACTTGTAAATCTAGAAACTTTCTGGACATTATGCGCTACTCAGTCGGATATTTGGAACAATACCTATTTGTACTAGAGCCCCAAAATGTTTGATTTGCTCAACCCACCTTTAGCAATCTATGCATCCAGCCCCTAAATCTCAGTTTTTCCACCAGTCGCTCGCCCACATCAGCGAACAATGCGTCGGTAACTCCGGGAAGTGACAAGGTCTGCGAGTTTACAAAGTATTATAATCGTCGGACCGCAAAGTGCCCAAAGTCAAAATTGGTCAGAAAAATGTGTTAGTTGATAACGCGCGAGCTGGATACTTACGTAATTACCGTATTTCCTCGAAATACCCCCCCCCCCCCTCGAAATACCCCCCCCCCCTCGAAATACCCCCCCTCAAAATGGACACTATGAACTTATAAACCCCCCCTCGAAATACCCCCCCCCCAAATTTAGTGTATAGAGAACGTAAATGACAAAGGCTGCGGTTTGTCATCTGGGTAATGCAAAACACACGTTAAAAACGATGACTCTGTTATGTGAGAACGGTGATTATACGTCTACACACTTATACAAGCCTTTAGAGTCTTATAAATGGCGATTTTTGTTGCATTTTCGACGTCTGCGTACGTTTCAGACGACAATTTAGTACTTGGTTTTCAAAAAATTTCTGGCGAAATAATAAACCCCCCCCCCCTCGAAATACCCCCCCTCGTTTAACCCCCCCTCAAAATTCTCACTCTGAAAAAATAAACCCCCCGGGGGTATTTCGAGGAAATGCGGTATGCACTTTCAAAAACAATAAAAATATTTTGAAAAGAAAAATGCAGAGTCGTGTACAAGTGACGTAGGGTTTTTTCCTGAAAGGTCATTTCTTTTTTGTGTATTTAACAATTTTTTAATTTACGATGACGTCATCATGGAGTGTTTCCCTCAGAAAATCGCATAGCATGTGGTCTGCAGAGTATTTATACTTGATTGAACTTTGCTACAAATGGTGTAGCAAGTTCAACTCACTATGTATTTAAGTGCCTTCTAAAAAAAGTTACAAAATTTCTGCAAAATTTGTCACTTGTCGGGCTGAAAAAACATCAATAAAATACGCCCACACCTTCTCATATGCCTCAATGGCTTGCTCCAAATAATGCTGACTAGTTCCTTGTTCTGCTAGTTCATCATATACCAGGGCTATTCCAAAATGTGCACGGGGGGAATGTGGATGTTCTTCCAAAATGTCATCAAATGCATCAAGTGCGTCATGGAGGTCATTCTGTGAGATTTGGAACTTTGAACCAGAGTTGTTAAAAAGTAGTGAACCTTTTTCTAGGTAAATGTGAAGGTAAAGTATTTTATTTTTACTCACCACGAGTACAAAAAACGTAATTTTTTTACTTTTACGCCGCGTAGGAAAACCAAAAGCGAGTGTTTTTGATTAGAACTGGCATTTGGAATTGTAAAGCTTTAAATTAATATAAATATTTTCAACATTAAAAATCAATTCTTACTTCATCAATTAGCCTATCAGCTGCATCCAGTTCGTCTCTGATCTTGTTATCAAATCGATTTGTGATGTCTCTTTTGCGGTATTTGCTCTGCGTTTTGTGTGCATGCGGCCGTTTTGCTATTGCGTCCTCACCACTGCTTTGCGCTTCATCTGAGTGTGTTTTTTACAGATGTAAATAAATATTCTGGTTCATGTATACATGTAAATATGTTGTTACAGTTGATATTGTAGTGAGCAGATATGAAATTTGAGAAGCTAAACGGCGTCAATAATTCTAATGAGATTACACCCTCTTCATGAAGGTTTCTGTGTAAACTGGTTTTTGATTCTACTAGCTTGCTGTAAATTTCACATGATAATAAATCAGGTTAATTGATAAAAAAAAATTTAAAGACATTCATTCTGTGATCTCACCTTCATCCTGTTCCTCGTCGTCATCATCATCATCATCATCATCATCATCATCATCATCTTCAATATGTTTTCTGCTGCTGATACCCCTGTGTGTCATAACCCTCACTGTAGGTTTTGTTTTTGACCCAGCTGCAATGGCAGCCCTTCTGCATTTCCTGTCACCCGCTTCGCATGTTTTGTCTGTATCTTCCCCTTTGGATGGCAGCTTGACACGCACCAGTTTCGGCTTTGGGCGCACTGTGTTTTTCATTGGGAATGTGAGCATGAGTGCTTATGTAAGAGTGTGATTGCATGATTGGTACCATCTGCTGTGGCAGCACCAGGCTTATGAAAAGTCCCATGGCATTTTTGGTACTTTGAGTGCATGTTTTGATGCTTCCAACATGATAGAAAGGAAAATAATACTAGAAATTTTGGTTGGTCACCTCTTGCAGATGGCTTTGTGGCTCTCTTGTCATCATCATCATCATCATCCTCTTCATCATCATCATCATCATCATCATCATCATCATCAAAATCAACAGACACGTGTTTCTTTGTCACTCGGACAAATCTGGCCTTTTTGGCAGAACTTTTTGTAATGGCCCTGCCTGTGTTTCTTGGCTGTTCATCCTCATTATCATTGTCATCATCATCTTCATCATCATCATCATCATCATCGTCATCATCATCATCATCATCATCATCATCGTCATCATCATCATCATCATCATCAACTGCAGCATGCTTTGTCACTCTGACAAATTTTGCTTTTTTTGCAATTGGCTTTCTTTGTGGATGTTTTCTGAGATGTTTCTTCTCCTCCTCCTCCTCCTCATCATCATCATCATCATCATCAACATTTCCCTGCAGATTGAATTAGTCATCATGAGCAATGCTTGTATAAAACACCAGGTTGTTGTAAAGATAAGCTGTTTATTTCTATTGCTGCTTTCTAATTCCATTAGTTGAGGAATTGACAGGAAGACCAATCTGACACAGTTTTCTCAACACAACAACCTGGTAGCAGGTTAAATGCTACATTACAAGTGGATGAAAACATCATTCAGAAAAGTGCCATGTTTGGGTTTGGTGTTTAAAGATTGGTTTAAGTGGTTATGAAGTTGAGCAGTAGAAATTAGAAAGGGGTTCATCTATCAGAAGGGAGAGGGTACACACATACATATATTGCAAGCCAGCAGGCCATACATTACTTTTTCAAACAGAATTGGATAGAGAATGATCACATTTTTACCATTTACATAACTGAACCATGCACCCTCCACCTGGCACCATCTGATGATAATACACAATCAGTTCAATTTTTGCACCATCAACAAACAGAGTCATCATTATCATCATCATCATCGTCATCTATCATTCTTCTGGTATGTTGTGCACCTTTGTGCATTTTCACTTTCTGTCCTGCTGTGAATCTGTGCTCATCTGTATTTGTTGTCTGTTTTGGTAGGTCAACATGGACAAACTTTGCTTTTGCTCTGGAAGCACTTCTCGATTTGGAATTGGATTGTTGAATCGCATCTTCTTCATCTTCCTCATCTTCATCATGATCATCATCATGATCTTCATTATTATCCATTATTTTTTCAGCATGTTGCACGCCTTTGTGCATTTTCACTTTCTGCCCTGCTGTGAATCTGTGCTCATCAGTATTTTTGAACTTTTTTGGTTGGTCAACATGGACAAATTTTGCTTTTGCTCTGAAAACAGTCCTGGATTTGGTCACTGCATTTGGCTGCAAGTGTACATGCACTTAAAAATCTATTTATTAGTGAATTCATAAGTCAACAAATTGTTCCAGTCTATCCTCTTGTTTCAGGTTAGAGAATTGTATTTTGGGGTGTTTGTACCTTGAAGAAAAATAAACACCTTTTTTGTATTATCGTTAGCAAAAATGAGTGTGTGATGTTTGTGGAAGCATCAGTGTTGGGAAATGTGCTTCACAAAATTTAGGGCAACATGATGATGGGTGAAATGTGTGGAAAACACTTTACCAAAAATCTCATGAAGCATGTAGAAGTGTATTCACAGAGGCTGCTTCATGTGCATCAATTCTGCTTCCACACACTTCACACATGCATTTTTGCTGCGGATCAGAAATTTTTAGGGATGCTTTCATATGATTCAAATAACAGCTGTTTTTAATTGGAATAATATTATTGACTTTCTGAATTCACTTAGCATGTTATGATCATACAGACTAAATCTGATTTGGACTAAAAATGACATACATACATTTTACAGCAACATACATACATTGATAGGTGTATTTCATACAGAATACATAAATCATGCATAGTTAGGGAAATGTGAATGAGTAACACTGATTTTTGGCACAAACCTCATGATCATCATCCTCATCATTATCATCACCATCATCATCATCCTCATCATCATCTTCATCATCATCAGTGGCAGCATGGTGCTTTCTCACTTTCACAACCCTGGTTGGTTTTATAGCACTCCTAGCAACAGTTTTGCTATGTTTTGATTTTTTGACAGGAATATCTTCTTCCTCCTCCTCCTCATCATCATCATCATCAATCCCCTCATCATCATCATCATCATCATCATCATCATCATCATCATCATCATCATCATCATCATGAGATGTTCCTTCCTGTCTGCCCACTTTTTTCTGTGATGTTGCCCCTTTGAGCATTTTTATCTTTTGCCCAGGTGTAAAATGCTTGTGTGTGTCCTCATTCTTGTCAATATTTACATGGACAAATCTTGCTTTCTTTGGGGATTTTTTTGCAGCTACTCGGCCAGCTTGCTTGGCTGGCACATCCTGCTATTTGATATTCAGTTGAAATGTTATTTAAAAAAAGTTTGTAAAAAAATCATTTGAGTTGAGTGGTGAATGTTTTGGTGATCAAAGGTCCATAGTCAGATTATCTACTGAGCAGACAACATGCTTGACACAGAATGTTACCATAATTTGATGAATGAATTTGAAGTTGTGTGAAAAAAAATCAACAAATTTACTAACATTGATGTAATGAAATCTGATGGAACATAAATACAAATTTTTTTTCACTATTCAGATTTCTTTTTTTATGTTTCTGTGTAAAGTGTGCAGTCCATATACTTTAGATAAAGCATTCCTGAGGGCTCCCAAAATACCAATACATGCACACTGCTAAAAACAATATAAAACAGGTGTAAATTACCTCATCCTCATCATCATCATCAAGATCTGCATCTTCATCGTCATCATCCCCATCATCATCATCAGCATCATCAGCATCATCATCATCAATACCCTCTTCCTCATCTTCCTCATCCTCATCTTCATCATCCTCAACTGTACCCTGTGTTGTTAAACGACATTTATGTATCATGTTTTTTTTATTTGTTGATAGTGCATAGATCTCAAATTGACAAACAACAACAATAAGCAGCAAAAGAATGATATTGATGGTCAATGACACACTCTAAAAAATCAATTGCACTTTATAAATACATCCCCATGACAACTTGAGCAAAATTCTGATCCATTAAAAAAAAAGCATATTTGCTCAAATAATTACCATGGGAAATTATTATTTCATCAGACTTTTTCAAGTCATTTCATGAAATATTCTTTATTCACAAAATAACATGCAATTTTTGTTCAAATTGGACAAATCAACTTGATATGCTTTAGGAGGGAATTCTTCAGGGGGAGGAATTATTTTTCCCTCACTCATTTCACAGCGGGTAATTATTTGAAGGGGGAATTTTTCAAGCAAATACATACCTAAAGGTTATGTGAGATTGAATCAAATCAAAACAACCTCATCATCATCATCCTCATCCTCCTCATCATCATCGTCATCAAGTTGAACAGCCCTGCCCTTATGTTTTGCCTTCTGCGCCAATTCAGACAGCATGTGCTCCTCCATGGCTCGTTGTCTGGCTGTCCGTTTGGGTTTGCGCACCGCTGGAGAATCGTCATCGTCGTCGTCGTCGTCGTCATCATCTGCAATGATGTCATTTTGGGGTGATGGGGGTAGGATTCTTGGTTCTGGTGATTCCATAGTGCTGTCAAAATAAGTGGCTTCTGGGGGGTACTGATGAAATCACACCATGGCGCTGGTGCCTGGGGGCAGTCCCAGACCCTGTAAAATGTCCTGTAAAATGTCAAATGTCATGTAAAGTGCCAAAAGTAACGTGAAATGCCCTGCAAAATGGCAACCTAGTTGAGTCACATGACTTTTGACACTTTGCATGACATTTGACATTTTACAGTGTCTAGGAGTGGCACCCGGTGCTAGCACCAAAGCGAAATGCGCCACGGCGCTTTTGGTGCTTGGTGCTGTTTGCTGTGGTTGTCCTGGTGCTTGGCACCATGCACTTTTGTAAACACCTTCCCGATCAAGTCCGGCCCCCAATTTTTTACTTTACTTCTGACGTCCTATCTACAGTTCTAGGACGCGCCAGAAGCTGAAACTTGGGGTAGATATTGGTGCAACCCCGCTCTACCTCACATGAATTGAAGGGGTCGCGGCGACCTCCTACAGGGTGGGTCGCCGAGTGCAAAAAAAATTTGCAGCTTTTTTAGTGTCCCACACAGGTCTGCTAGGGTTCAAACGGGATCCCGATCCCGATCCCGGATCCCGTGAAATTCCGGGATTTACCAGTCCCGATCCCGATCCCGATCCCGAAACCCCAATCCCGATCCCGATCCCGATCCCGAAATCTCAAAAATACCAATCCCGATCCCGATCCCGATCCCGAAAATTTTCAAATCCCGATCCCGATCCCGAGAAACTCCCAAGTCCGGGATCCCGATCCCGGAAAAATTAGTGGAAATTATAAGAAGTGAAATAATGACGTTTTTGCATGCAAAAAAGTGGATGCAAACCCCCAGCGTCAATTTTATGCCACTTTTCTGGCATCCAACAGTGTTTTGAGACCTTTATGAACAACTGTGAATGCCAGAAAAATGGCCAAAATCTCTATCCCTAGAACCCAATCCCGATCTCGGAAAAATGCCTATCCCAATCCCGATCCCGATCCCGTGACCCCAATCCCGGCCAATCCCGATCCCGATCCCGATCCCGAAATCTCAAAAAACCAATCCCGATCCCGATCCCGATCCCGAAACCCCAATCCCGATCCCGATCCCGATCCCGAAATCTCAAAAAGTGAATCCCGATCCCGATCCCGATCCTGAAAAGTCAATCCCGTTTGAACCCTAGGCCCCCACTGATTTCTTACACTGCGGGTGTTGTACCTCCAGCTGTGGGAGGGGTATAAATCTAACATTTTGGGGATGTGTCGCCAACACCCCTCCCCTACTATACACTGGCCAGGCGGTTTTTGGCAACTCACCACAGTGTGGGGTGCAACGTTCAAAATTTATTAAAATGTTACTGTCCCACACAAGTCCAGCATCCAATTGAATTTCAAAAAATGGACACTTTTGTGTTGTTTAAACACTAATGTGGTTGACAATGTGAAATAAGCATGAAATATCCTCTAAAAATATCTTATCCAACCTAAAACTGCCCACCACATGAACCCCACCCCCCAAGTGGGTGACAAAAAAATCACTTTTCACACATTTTTTATTAGACACTTGAACTGCTGGTTTACAATAATTTATAGGGGAGAATTAAAGGTTTCAAATTGTGTAAACAACCTTACCTCCAAAATGCCTTCATAAGAAAATTTGCTGTCATTAAATTGAAAATCGTAAATTTTGCCTATTTTTGTTCCTGCAATGATGTCATTTTTACAATTTGAAATTCACCCCCAGCAAATTTTCTTATGAAGGCATTTTTGAGGTAAGATTTTTTACACAATTTGAGACCTTTAACCCTCCCCTGTAAATTATTGTAAACCAGCCGTTGAAGTGTCTTATAAAAAAGTTGTAAAAAGTTATTTTTTGTCAGCCACGTGGGGGGAGGGTTTCATGTGGTGGGCGGTTTTCGGTGGGATAAGATATTTTGGCGGATATTTCAGGTTTATGTCATATTATCAAATGCTTAAGTGTTAAAACAACACAAAAGTGTTCATTTTTTTAAATGCAATTAGGTGCTGGACTTGTGTGGGACCGTAATGTTTTAACAAACTTTTAGCGCTGCACCCCACACTGTGGTGAGTTGCCAAAAACCGCCTGGCCAGTGTATAGTAGGGGAAGGGTGTTGGGGACACATCCCCAAAATTTTAGATTTATACCCATCCCGCAGCAGGAGATCCGGCACCCGCAGTGTAAGAAATCAAGTGGGGGCCGGACCTGTGCGGGACAGTGAAAACGCCGCAAATTTTTTTCACATATATGGCGACCCCCTCTATAGTGAGTCGCCGCTGCCCCATTTATTCATGAGGGGTAGTGGGGGGTTGCGCCTATGTACCACCCAAGTTTTAGTTTTCCATCCCTCCCACAACCGGAGATATGGCCTGCGAAGTGAAAAAAAAATAGGCGGCCGGACTTGATCGGGAAGGTGTTTACAATATAATAAGTTCGCATCTACTTCTAAAAGTTGAAAACTCCGAAAAAACGGTGATGAGAAAATAGCATTTTTTGTTTCATTTCCAATTCTCTGTTGGTGACGCGTGCCCATTGGGTGCATTCGCTGACAATTGGAAAGTTGGAAAAGGAAATGTTGTGTCAAATTTTCGACATCTGCTCTAATCATAGGTATACTCGGCGAACATGATACTCTGCCATCGCACTCATTTATGTCTCACGTTGGAAGCGTGCCAATGATGATAAAGCATGCGATTTTTGTGTAAAAGATGAAGAAAATCATTGTTTTGAATGAGTTGATGTATAGCGTTATAACAGCGATGACTTTTTTTAAATCGCATGTGTAAAAAACCGTTGGCACGCTTCCAGCGGGAACCACGCGTGCAGGGTGTAAAGTAACTGGAGTATAAAATAGGAGCAATGGCCTTTCCACAAAATGCACGTGGACAGGGAAAAAAGCATCGTGGAACAAGTCCAGTAAGCAAGTGTACCTATTGGCTTCTTGCCAACAGAACATTCTTTGTTCCCAGCCCTGATAAATTTGCTTTATTGGCAATTAATGCACTTACAGTTTTACACGGAGAAGTCAGTTTTACATGGAGTGTACCCATTTACTACTGTTATTTTACAAAAAAGATTGAACTTGTCCAGTTTTTGTTGGATACAGCCTGGAGTTTTCGAGTATTCGCTGCACATTTTTTGAAAATTTCGTTTCGAATTGTTCCACAATTGTCCAAAAATTTGTTAGAAAATTGTTTAAAAGTGTGCGGGACCGTTTCCGTGCATAAATCCAATTTTGAAATTTTGGAGTTATCGACTTTTAGAAGCGGGCGCAATTGTCCAAGGGACACTCCCAGACCCTGTAAAAGCCCTGTACAAAGCCCTGTAAAATGTCAAATGTTTGTCATACATTTTCCATTTTGCATCAATGTAAAAAGTGCCCTGGGGGCTGTAAAAGTGACCATATAAAATGCCCTGTAAAATGTCAAATGTCATGCAGAGTCAAAAGTCATGGAAAATGCCCTGTAAAATGGCATCCGAGTTCCATGACTAGTGATGTAAAGGCACCGGGGCACCGGTGCCCCGGTGCTGGGCACCGAAGGGCACCAGCACCGGTGCTGGTGCGGTGCCATTGCAATCTTCAGGGGTGCCATGCCGGTGCCGGTGCCATTTTTTTCAGAATAGCACCGGTGCCGGTGCGGTTCGGTGCCATTTTTTTGCCGGTGCCAAAGGTGCTAGCACCAGGGCAAAGTAAAAGGCACCGGGAAAGGCACCGGCCAAGGCTTCATGTGCTGTGCAATTTTGTCCATAGTATGTGCTTATTCATATTTAAAAAAAACAGCGATATATTTACCCAACCGTTTTTGCCTATTTTGTAAACCTCCCATCAAATGAATATACCTACTGTGAAATCCATTATACCCGATACGTGATCTGATGAGCGAATCTAAAATTTTGTTGAATTTTAAATTATTTTTATATTTTATATTTATCTTACTTTTTTGTTCAAAATTTTTTGTCAGTTTATGACAGAGATAGTTCCATTCTCTGTGCAGCAACGACTCCGATCAGTAGACAATAGTGGCTATGGACATTGTCATGAATTAAATATTTTATCTTTCATTTGTAATCATTGTAATTGCTTCATAAAAGTGATTGCCACATCATTCTGATCATTTTAAGTGCTCAACCATCAAAATCGGTTGAAAATTCATGGAAATATGCACTTCCAAAGGTGAGACCACTGAGAACTGCCCGATATTTACTTCAGAAATTCCAGCCCGGTGCGGTGCCTTTCGGTGCTAGCACCGGCAACCCGCCGGTGCCCTTCGGTGCCGGTGCCATTTTTTCCAAAAGGCACCGGTGCCGGTGCGGTGCGGTGCCATTTTCTGGCCAGTGCCCCAGGGTGCCAGGTGCCCTTTTCATGCGTTGGCAAAGGTGCCGGTGCGGTGCGGTGCCATTTTTCCCGGTGCCTTTAACATCACTATCCATGACTCCATGACCGAGTTTTTCCATGACTTTGATAACCTCACCCTCATCATCATCATCATCCACCCCTCTACTCCTAGCATCCTTCTTCGCCTTGGCCCTCAGCCCAGCGGTCAACTTCTGCTTCGAGTGCGGCCGTAATCTGCGCACGCCGACATCATCATCGTCGTCGTCATCGTCATCGAGGTCGTCGTCGTCGTCGTCAAAGGCGTCCACCTCGTCGGAGTCGTCGTCGTCGTAGTCGTCGTCGTCTGGGGTGGTGGGTGAGATACTTTACATGGGACTGGTGGTGATAGACGTGGTGAAGTGGTTTGGGTGTGGTGTTGTAAAAATGAATTGATATGGAGTTGTTTTCTCATATACCGTATTTCCTCGAATAAACCCCTCTTGAATTGCTCCCCCTTGAATTGACCCCGGCCCTCGCAATACACCCAGCTCTGAAAAATTTCTTCACGATTGTTTATGAAATTTTCTGACGAAATAATAGCCCCCCCCCCCTCCTCTAAAAAGCCTCCTTGAATCAACCCGACCTCAAAATGTGCCGGGAACAAATTGTCCCCCTGAGGTTAGTTCAAGCAAATACGGTAGGCAATAAATTTTGATACAATTCAGACCCTGGAAAAAAGGCCTCTGTGCCGGAACACCCTCCGATAACAACCCCTTTTACAGCGGGCAATATTTGCGAGAGAGGTGCTTTGCTTATGCCATTTTTGTCAGCGCTGCCAATTATCATTCATTCTGCCGTTTAGCAGCAGCCATCTGACGGTTGCACTTCCAAACAAAAATACTCACCCATGGCCACATCCAGACTCTGCTTATCGAGCACCGAGTACAAAGCTCCGCAAAACACGATGAAAATCAACAGAACGGCCCACAATTTGACTCCGCCTTTGGCGACTGAATAATCGACCCGCCCGCCGGCAGGGACCAGGGCCATTGAAACGGCTGCGACGTGTTTCATGTGCAACGGATGGCAAAATTACAGTAGGTACCGTATTCCTTCTAATAGAACGGCATACTTCCAATAGAACGGCACCTCCAATAGAACGGCAGGTTTTTGGTACCTTTTACACTCATGGAAAAAGTAGAACAGCAGCCTCCAATAGAACGGCGCTCTTCTATTAGAAATACGGTAATTGGATGTGATGTGCTTGGCGAGTAGAAAGGACCCCTTGAATAACTCCCCATGTAAAGTGAGTTTCTGTGGAGTAATTACCTATTCAGTTTGTCAAAAGTATGTGTCAAAATGTGCCAAAACTCACGATATTGCCCTCCGGTGGGCTGCCTGGGGGCACTCCCAGATCCTGTAAAAAGCCCTGAAATTGTCAAATGTTATGCAAAGTGTCAAAAGTCAAAACGTACGTTTGCCATTTTGCAGGGCATTTTCCATGCTTTTTGACACTTTGCATGACACTTGACATTTTACAGGGCTTTTTACAGGGTCTGGGAGTGGCACCTGACCAACATGGGCCTTCCCGGCGGCGCCAAGCCTGCAGCCCCGCCGTTTTGCATAATTTCAAATTTCAACTACACCAATTGAAGGTCACAAATAAAAGGGTGAAATGCCATTCATTTGGGGTGGTGAAAGATCAATTTGACACGAGATTTGTGTCTTTTTGTCATGAACAATTCAGATATGGTTTTGTAGGTAGAGAGTTCCTTATTTGTCATAAAATGACGCCAAAAATTTAGACCGTGGCATACAATTTTGTTGTGTATTTTGGATTTACTAAGTTTACGACAGTAAAATAGGTCTACAAAATCTAGAGTTAGCAGTTATACTTGGATATTCAATGCTAGCAAAAAGTCTGGGCAGAATGTCAGCTGCGGCGATGTGAAGCTTTTTGCTTTTTAGCATGCAATAACATAATGCATCGGCTGTCGGCAAGCTCCAAAAATGGACCAATTTATAGCCTCACAAATGTCCTTCTAGGCTCGCAGGTAAAAAAATGTTAAAAGTGTTACAAATCAAAATAACGTTGATAGTATTCCCGTCAATAGGGATCGCCGCGCGGTGTTTTTTTGTAGTTTTACTAAAATTCTAATAAAGAAAGGTTCGCGTCTCTGTACACGTTTGCACAATACAGAAGTGACTCAAACCTAAATAGCACTCAGGGTATGCAAGTATTCGATTCGAAGTAGGAATGGAAAAGCGACATGGCGTTGGCGCCAACGCCAAGCAATGAGTTGGTGCCAATTAGGGTTCAAACGGGATCCCGATCCCGATCCCGGACCCTGTGAAATTCCGGGATTTAGCAGTCCCGATCCCGATCCCAATCCCGAAACCTCAATCCCGATCCCGAAATCCATAAATCTCAATCCCGATCCCGAAAATTTTCAAATCCCGATCCCGATCCCGAGAAACTCCCAAGTCCGGGATCCCGATCCCGGAAAAATCAGTGGAAATTAAAAAACGTGAAAAAATGACGTTTTTTAACTTAAAAATGTGAACGCAAACCCCCAGCGTCTATTTCATGCCACTTTTCTGGCATCCAACAGCGTTTTGGGACCTTTTTGAACAACTGGGAATGCTCGAACATTGGCCAAAATATTCATCCCTAGACCTAAATCCCGATCCCGACAAAAAGCCAATCCCGATCCCGATCCCGATCCCGAAATCTCAAAAAAACAATCCCGAGCCCCATCCCGATCCTGAACCGCCAATCCCGATCCCGATCCCGATCCCGAAATCTCAAAAGTGAATCCCGATCCTGAAAAGTCAATCCCGTTTGAACCCTACCTAGTGCCAATCCCAGACCCTGTTAAAAGCCGTGTAAAATGTCAAGTAACCTGTAACCGAGTTGCCATTTTGCAGGGCATTTTCCATAAATTTTGACACTTTGCATAAAATTTGACATTTTACAGGGCTTTTTACAGGGTCTGGGAGTGCCCCCAGTATATAGCGCCGAAATCAATTTTTTTTGTAGCGCGCCAGTGATATGTTTGTGTGGTCACTGAAAATCTCGCCACAGCCTAGCGCGGTGCTAAAAACTCCAGGGGGCAGTCTCAAGCCCTGTAAAATGTAACGTAGTGTAAAATTTCATGTAAAATGTATGCAAAGTGCCAATTGTCATGAAAAATGTCAAGTGTCATATGCCAGGCAGAGTTCAGTAATAAAATCTGATCTTTTTTGTTTATATTGACATTTTACACAACATTTTACCCTACTTTACACTTAACAAAACTCAGCACTGGCACCAGCACCCTTTCCATCACTACCCACACTCATTATACTAAAAGACTGCCCAAAGCGCACAAACTTCAACCTAGAGCGGCACGCTGCAGTTGTGTGAAGTTCAGCCAAGGCAGTGCGCTGCGCAACTGTCGCACTGGGGGCATAGTACGGCGCGCAGACTTGTCAACTGGGGGCACTCCCAGACCCTGTAAAATGTCAAATGTCATGGAAAATGTCAAAAGTCATGGAAAATGCCCCGCAAAATGGCAAACGTACGTCTTACTGATTAATTTCAACCTGGCGTTCTATTGTTTTCGTCAGCGCAAAAAAGTGCAAAAACCTGCCGTTCTATTGAAGGTGCCGTTCTATTAGAAGAAATACGGTAAATTGGTGGATGATAATTGGGCGCTTCGGTCACTCTGCGTGGACGCTTTTTGAGTGAGGAAGTATTCTGAGCCAACATGAAGTTTTAGTGAAAAGTGACGCGGCACGTGCTTGTAAAGTGTGTAGGTATTTCAACTTCGTTTGGAGAGAGCTTTGCAAATTTGTTTGAAATTGGCATAATGCCATCTATTGGTGGGATAATTTCACGTACATTTCACGGGTAGGTATTTATGTACAATGAAAGCCGCCAGATGTTTTTTACTTATCCTAAATTGGAAGTGAAAAAGTGACAACATTTACACAACACAGCTGAAAAGTTCCCCACCCTCTCCCCAAATCAGAAGACAGATCGGCTGAGTAAAATTGAACAAAAATGGCCAAGACCTAAATACATAAATATATGCAAAAGTATACATAAACACAATGCATATTTACGCGTTCACACACACGCGAATTCGTTCCAAGAGTGACGCCACCGAAAAAATTCAACGAAAGCTTATACAGTTTCATTTTCAACGTTTCAAATAAGTTTCCATTTATCCCCAGCCAATCCCAAAGCGCACCAGGTTTGGGTGGCAAATTTAAGCAAAATTTACATCCGGGGGATGTGCAAATACCTAAACAAATTAAATCGATAAAATATCTAGCTCATTTTTTACGCATCCCGAAAAGCCAAGATGGCAGCTTCACAAACGGGTAAGTATTTACGTATTTATTTAGGTAGGTATTCAAGTAGAAACCTACAAGCTAACGTAAGGCAGTGCACCGCAGCGATTTACGTGCAGAAAACGCAGTGCTGTGAACCACACTTTAACCTATATGCCGGTCGGGGAGATGTATTGAGGTTACTTAAAAATGTATAACTGGTGCCAGTCCCGCACACTGTAAAATGCCCAGTAAAATGTAAAATGTCATGTGAAATGCTGGCTGCCAACTCGGTTGCCATTTTGCAGGGTATTTCACATGACATTTGACACTTTGCATGACATTTTACAGGGTCTGGCACTGCCCCCCGGGTGATGTTCATCCAAGGATGTGCCCAAATCGATACAATATTTCGATACATTATGATAGCTGAATGGTTTTTTAGAGTATAATTGAATTGACTAAAATTGTAGCACGTTTATTCAAATCGAGGTCCGCAGCTCCGATTAATAATATCTCGGAATAAAAAAAATTGAATGCGTTACACTGCTCACTAGACAGAATGGAGGCCCGCACGCTAGTTGACATTTTTGTGTCAACTGGTCTGTGTCAACTCAGATTTCCGCTTCACGTGACGCACAGCGAACTTCCAATGCACTTGCTGAAATATTTCTTTATCAACATTGCCGCATGCGCATTTGGAGATCGCTCCGCTACATCTGCGGCCGAAATCTGAGTTGACACAGACCAGTTGACACACATGTGACAACTAATGTGTGGGCCGCCAATAATAAAAATGATCTATCAGTAATAGGTAGATTTTATATGCAGAGGCTTTTCTCGACTCACGGAATTGTTACAGAAAATTGAGAGAAATATCACAAAATGTGACCCCGAGCAGACATGAATTATCATTTTATATAAAAGCCGTTTCGTATCTCTCCACATCTACGGGTAACCCCCCCCCCCCTTTCATTCGAGACCCCTGGGTTGAGAAGGCTTTGCGGCCACGCACACTAGTACTCCATCGAATATTGGGAAACTCATAAGTTTATTTTGAACGCATTTGAGTTCACCAGAATAAATTATTTTTGATTGCCATCACCAGTAGTTGACAGACTCCGTTGTGGTAAACTCAAATGTGTGCAAAACAGATTTATGAGTTTCCCAAATTTTGGTGGTGTACTAGTGCAGAAATTTAGTAGATTTGGACCCTTGCGGGGGTTTATATGGATAGCAAATCGCTTCTCAGGAGGGATAGATAGCTGAAAAAATTTTTTTTTTTGGGGGGGGGGGGGAGGGGTGGCGGGGGTTCAATATATGGGCTTTTCCAAGGTATAGACGGAAAAAAGGGGGGGAAATCGCTAAAAGTAGGTGAAAAACAGCTAGAAATAGGTCTATAAGTACATATAGTACAAAAAATCGCTAAAAATAGGCAATGAGGAACGTGAATTAGAATTTTGAAGGTGAAAAACTATAAAAAGGTACGAAAATTAGCGACTTTGAGCGAAAATTGGGCCAAAATTTCTTAAAAATCGGACGATTTGGGGGATAGATAGCCAAAAATTTTGCCCCCGGGATAGATAGATAGCTGAGCGGGCCTCCGGGATAGATATATAGCTGTCGGATTTGGGGGGGGGTAACCCCCCCCCCCCCTACTAAACCCCTGTACTAGTGTACGCAGGGCTTTTTTGGTAGGCAACTTTTATCTAGAAGTAAACGCAAATACGTGCTTAATACAAGTGGGTTCTGTATCGCAGTCACGTGCGGATAATTATATTCATCTTCAACTGATTTTTATGGGGGCATCAGGGGCAGGGGTCTGCTAGAGGGAAGGGGGGTTGGGGGTTACCCCCCTTCAAACCGCCCAGCTATCTATCTATCCCGGCTCAAGGTTTGTGGGGGTTCAATACATACTCCGCAGACAGATAAGTATGCACAGAATCCTACCATAGTTTAATGAATAAATCTTAATTATTTGGTAGTAAAATGAAACATTATGATGAAAAAAATGTATAACTTTTGGTTCATTTTTCAGATGGTTTATGGTTAGGGTGTCAACTTTCTGTTTGCCGTTTCCGTTTTCTGCATATTTTTTGCCATTCCACCTTTTTCCATTTTCTGGTTCAATTTCCTGCTTTGCCTTTTTTTCTGCCCAACTTCAGTTTTTTGTTTGAGCCAAACTGATAAACATGCATGCAGGGTTTCAATTAGGTAGGCATGCGAATTTTTCTGTTTCCAGCAAAATTTTTGCAGCTGTTTCCATTTCCGTTAAAACTTCAGCAATTTTTTTTCCCATTTCCAGCAAATTTCAGCAAACTGTTTCCGTTTTTAGCAAAATTTCAGCAATTTTTTTTATTTCTATACAAATTTAGTTTTTTTCCCTCCATTTTCCAGCCTTTTATTTTTCCGTTTTCCAGAAAATACAAAAAAATTCCGTTTCCATTTTTCGGCAAGTGCAAATTTTTTTATATATTTATGTATTTCTGTTTTCCGTAAAAAAAATTTTTTTGTTAAGACCGTAGTTATGGTAGGTTGCCATACTAAGTGTGATGTCCGCCGAGTATATTAAGTTCAGTTGCGGTTACAGTATCGGGTATTAGTTCCAGTTCGGGTAGTAGATTCGGTTCCGGTTCTCAGTTTGAAAAAAATTCTCGGGTCCACGGTTCTTTCGATGCTTGTGTTTTTTCTAACCTTATCTGCTTGCGTTATTATTTTAATACAGGATGTTTTCACTTGGCAATAACAATAATAATGTGAATCAGCGTTATCAGGGGAAAACCGTTACGGAACGGGAAAAATAAATACATATATCATATTCTCTGTTTACATAAGAGTAGTATAAAACGGTTGGAGCGGCGCCATTAAAAACATTGGAAAGTCGCAATTGGAAAAGTAGCAAAAAAAAGTGCCTGTTCCCTACTAAATGTCCCACGCCAGCAGAATGTCTACAGCTATTTTGGTCATATTGGCTACAGTGTCTGTGGGCATCCAGGCAAAGCCCAAGGGCGGCGGCAGTGTGAGCGCTAGTGTGGATTTGGTCAGTGACAGGACCCCTCCGGATTTGGATTTGGACCACTCCGGGGGTTCATATAGATAGTAAATCGCTCCCCCGGAGGTACCCCCCCCCCCAACCCCTGGTGCAGTGCACATCGCATGACGTCTCCTGGGTAACGATGGCCAAAAAAGATTCGAAAATTCGAAAACATTTTCAAATTTTCGAATTTTTTCGGAATTTTCGAATTTTTATTTCACCCCTAGAAAAAACACTTAAAAATCGATTTATTTTTCAAAAAATTCGAAAATTCAAAAATTCAAAAATTCGAAAATAGTTTTCGAATTTTTCAGGCAATTCAAGGCAACAAAACGCATTCTTAAGTTCAACGTGCTAAATAAAGCGACAATTGATATGTGGCGCGTATGAAAAAGCTAAATGTAACAAAAAAACATTGAAATGTCGTCCGCCGCGGAAGAGGCGGACTTCGACACATCCGTTTTTATACCGTATTTCCTTGAAATATCCTCCCCCCTCAAACTACCCCCCTCAATATTTGCCCTATGAATTTATAACCCCCCCCCCTCGAAATACCGCCCCCAAATTTGGTGTATAGAGAGAACGTTTGTGCGGTTTGTTATCTGGGAAACACGTTAAAAACAATGACTGTGTTGCGTTAGAACAGGGTATGTACTGTCTACGTACTTATATAAGTCTATAGAGTCTTATAAATGGCGGTTTTTATTGCATTTTTTACATCTGTGTTACTTACAAAAAACAATTTAGCACTGGGATTTCGAAAAATTTCTGGCAAAGTAATAGACCCCCAGGGGGGGGGGGGGGGTAATTCAAGGAAATACGGTATTTGATGCCAATATTTTATTTCATGCCAATATTTTATTTGACACCGATTTTTCAATTGTTGTTTTTATTGCCTTTGCTGCGTTGGTTAATTAAATGTGTCAATGTGTGAATTAAATGAAGAAGTTGGACACTGGTCCGTATAACACCTTCCACCATTTTTAATGCTAAATTATGGTAAAAATAAGGTTATAAAAATAGAGGAGAATATGAATACAGTCCAAATAATGTGTTTAAATCTTCAGATTCAATATTTTTCCAAAAAAATTCGAAAATTATTTGAAAAATTCGAAAACTGGCCAAAAAAATTCGAAAATTGCTAAAAAAAGATTCGAAAATTCGAAAATTAAATTCGAAATTCGAAAATTAATTTGGGGAAAAATTCGAAAATTAATTTGAGAAAAAACACTTAAAATTTAAATACTTTTTTCTCGGGGGTTTGCCATCGTTACTCCTGGGGCGGGGGAAGGTACAGGTAGGTAGCGAGAAGATCTAGATGAGTGCCTGGTGTAGATGACAACTGGGTTAGATGAGTACCGGTAAAAGCTCCTAACAAACACAGAAACCCATCAACACCCGCAGGTGCGGCTGGGCGAGCACCTAGCGAACGCGTTCGCTGACCGGGACACGTACCGGAACCGGGACGACCCGTTTCTCTTCTACGAGGGCAACTACTGCTCGCAGAACCTGGCCGGCTCATTTTGGGACGATGACAGAAGCATCAGAATCACCAAGAGAGAATCCTTCCTGGAGAATGATGAGGCCAGGTCTATGCTGATTAGGGGACCCCTCAGAGCTGGTCAGTGAGCGTTTTGCGTGGTTTTTAGCGTAGTCAAGATATATTTTATTGAAATTTTTTTTACTAGGCACTTTATTTCCAAATGAATCCAAAAAAATAAAGCCATTGAGCCCACGCACGCACTAGTTGACATATCAAATTCGTGTCAACTGAATGTCAACTAAATAACGCAAAAATTTGTTTGAAAGCATCACACTTAACAGAAAGAATGAAAATGAAGTGTCAGGATATAAAATGAACAGTGCTCTATCATATAGGAATGTGGAAATCACATAATTAACCAAAATTCAGTTGACACAAATTGCAATGTCAACTAGAGTGTGGACACATCCAGCGCCAACTTCAGCAAGTGCACCCAAGACCCCTCTCACACCCATTCACCCCCCCCCCCCCAGGCAACATCGTGTGGGTGTGCGACCACCCGCACTGCTGCAACTGCGACGACGAGACGCGCATCTACCTCAAGAACGCCCTGCCCGAGGGCAAGGGCTACTGCGTGCACTCGTTCGAGCAGAGTTACGAGGACCACTGGGTCAAGGTGGAGCACCACCACAAGAACGGGCTCGACGGCAAGGTGTCCCAGGTGAAGAACTATGATTAGTGCAGAGGGGTTTTGATTGCGATGGTTGAATTTGATCTGAGTTTGAGTTCTCGTGCGGATGAAGGATGTGCGCATTGTAAATAAATACTTATACTCGGGGGCATCACACTTAGTATGGAAACCTACCGTAACCCATCTGAATAATGAACCAAAAATTATACCGTTTTTCATCATAATATTTCATTTTTACCATGGAATAATTAATTACGAAATTTCACACAAATTTTATTCATGAAATTATGGTAGGATTCTGCACTTGCGCCCCGCCGAGTATACATATATTTGTATTAAAAATATAAAATTGAGTATGCGTGTATTTTAACCAATTCTCATTCGCTACTTTTTTCATGTTGTTCTAGTTTCATGGTTCGAGTTAAATAAACAACCTTCCAGCATAAATCGTGATTAGAGCCAATAACTTGTAAAGCACCTGAACCAAGGCCGTATCCAGGGGGGGGGGGGGGCAAAAAGTCGACAAGTCCACAAAATGTGATTTTGAGTAAATCGCATTTTAAGTTTCAGATCCAATTTGTGGTCTGTGCAGCGTGTCCAATGTGGGTCTCTCATGCTTTCATAAAGTTACCGTATTTCCTCGAAATACCCCCCCTCAAAATGGGCACTATGTATTTGTGGTCCGGGAGATGCATAACAGACGTTCAAAACACTTGCTGTGTTACGTTAGAACATTGTTTATACCATCTACATCCTTATATAAGGCTGTAAAAACTTATAAATGGTGGTTTTTGTTGCATTTTTCACGTTTTTCTCAAAATTTTCACTCTGAAAAAATAAACCCCTGGTGGCAGTCCCAAGCCCTGTAAAGTGTAAGGTAAAGTGTCAAATGGAAAGTCAAATGCAAAGTAAACTGTCAATTGTCATGCAAAGTTCAGTAATAAAATATTTTCTTTTTTGTCTTAATTCTACTTCTCACTTGACTTTACATTTGACACTTTACTTTACACTTTACAGGGCTTGGGACTGCCCCCTGGGGGTAATTCAAGGAAATACGGTACATATGTTGACAATAAAGTGTCAAATTTTCAGCCCCTGCTCTCAATGTATATACGAAAAATGGTCTGTCCATAAAATGCCATTTGGATATTTGCAAGAAATCAGCAGCAAAATCCAGTAAACAAAAGTGGACTTGTCGACTTCATGCTGCAAACAGCTTCGGACTTGTCAACTTCTTGCTTTAAACCATGTGGACTTGTTGACTTTTTGCAATCATATCCCAACATTCGATTCAAAAGCACCTGGAAGTTGCGCCATTTTTGTGGATTGGCGCTATTGACTCCAAAGTAGCGCCATTTCCATGGTGTTGGCACCATTTTTATGGAGTGGTGCTGTCGACTCCAAAATAGCACCATTTCATTGGCATTGGCGCCATTGTTATGGAGTGGTGCCATAGACTCTACAATAGTGCCATTTCCATGGCGTTGGTGCCATGTTTATGGATTTGCACTATCCACTCCAAAGTAGCAGCATTTCCATGGCATTGGCACTATTATTATGGAGTGGTGCTATTGACTCCAAAACAGCAGCATTTCCATGGCATTGGCACCATTTTTATGGAGTGGCACTATTGACTCAAAAGTAGTGCCATTTCCATGCTGTTGGAACCATTTTTATGGAGTGGTATTATTTACTCCAAGTAGCGCCATTTCCATGGTGTTGCCACCACTTTTATGGAGTCGCACCATTGCCTCCATAAATTTTTTCAATTTTTTTATTCAAATTCAAAAAAAATTTTCACATTTTTTTCAATTTGTTTTTATTTTTTGAATTTTCTCAAATTTGTTTTCAATTTTTTCTCTCAAATTTTTTGAATTTTTTTTTATTTTTTTCACATTTTGTTTTCAAATGTTGTTTTTATTTTTTCAATTTTTTTTTTATTTTTTCAATTTTTATTGCACATTTTTTTTCAAATTTAAAAAATTTTTTTTCACATTTAAAAGAAAATTTTTTGAATTTTTTTCTTCAAATTTTGTATATTAACAAAAAAATTAATAAAAAAATTAAAACAAAAGTTTAAGAAAAAAATAATTAAAATTTGAAAAAAATTAAAACAAATTTTTAATTTGAAAAATTTTTAAGAAAAATTAAAAAAAAAATAGAAAAATTTTTTGGAGTTGACAGTGCCACTCCAAAAAATGGTGCCAACACCATGGAAATAGCGCTACTTTGGAGTAGATAGTGCCACTCCATGGAAATGGTGCCAACACCATGGAAATGGTGCTACTTTGGAGTAAATAGTGCCACTCCATAAAAACTGCACTATTTTGGACTCAATAGCGCCACTCCATAAAAATGGTGACAACACCATGAAAATGGCGCTTTTTTGGAGTTGATAGCACCACTCCATGAAAATGGCGCCATTTTGGAGTCTATGGCACCACTCCCTGAAAATGGCACAGTCCACTAAACAAAGCAAAGTTCAGTAAAGGAAAGTGGACTTGTCAACTTCTTGCATTAAAGAAATGGACTTGTCAACTTTTTGGACTTGTCAACTTCTTGCCCAAAAAAATGTTATGGACAGCTGAGTGGACTTTTTGACTTCTTGCACTCGCAAACATTTTTGTTCCCAGCCTGAATCCATCTCCCTTATGGAAAATTTATGAACTTGTAAACTTTTAGAAATCACTGTCCATAGCGGACATATCACATTTCTTGCTTTTTTCGCCATAAAAAAGCGTTCTCAAGGTGGACTTGTCGCGGCAGGCCTGATGCGCACATTTGCCCGTTTTTTTTCACTTGACACTTTTTCAAGTGATTTTCAGATATGAGTAAAGTGAAAAAAGTTGCGCAATGACATTAGTGAACTTTTTTCACTTCACTCATATCTGAAAATCACTTGAAAATGTGTCAAGTGAAAAAAACAGTGAAAAATAACCATTTTTCACTGTTTTTCAAATATGAGTGAAGTGAAAAAAAGTTCACTAATGTCATTGCGCAGCGTTTTTCACTTCACTCATATCTGAAAATCACTTAAAAAAGTGTCAAGCGAAAAAAACGGGCAAATGTGCGTAACGGGCAGATGTGCGTATCAGTGCACCGCCGACTTGTCGACTTTTAGCCCAAAACAATGTGGACTTGTCGACTTCTTGCCCGAACTTCCAATGCACTTGCTGAAATATTTCTTTATCAACATTGCCGCATGCGCATTTGGAGATCGCTCTGCTACATCTGCGGCCGAAATCTGAGTTGACACACATGTGACAACTAATGTGCGGGCCGTCAATAATAAAAATGATCGATCAGTAATAGATTTTATATGCACTGGCTTTTCTCGACTCACGGAATTGTTACAGAAAATTGAGAGAAATATCACAAAATGTGACCCCGAGCAGACATGAATTATCATTTTATATAAAAGCCGTTTCGGTAATATGGAGGTGTTAGCATCAAATACGAAACATGCTAATCAACTTACTACAATAATAACATTTACATATTTACAATGCCATTTATGAGCGGTTGGCGAAACACAATGTCAAGCATCATATCATGACACAATTTCGGACAAAGTTTCAAAATTTCTGTTCGAAGGCAGGTAATTAAAGGTTCGCTATATTAGAGTGCTATTAGCAATTGGCAATATTTACAAGAAGTAATTAGCATGACAACCCCCATCAATGGCACTGTACGGGTGGCAGTCATAGCTGAAATCGAGGGTAGCATTTCGAGGGGGGGGGGGGGGTCGGCCTGCCGGCACGTTTTTTTATCTCGGGAACCGCTCGGTGAAAATTGTTGATTTTTTAATATAATATGGTTTCAGGTCGGGGCTAATTACAAGTCCGAGGAAATTTCGCTACGATGCCCCAGACCGGAGATAGAGTGGGTCTATAAAAAGATGGTCATTTGCGAAATTTTTGGGTGTCGCCCAGAACATGCAACTTTTGAACATCAATATCTCCGTTTTCTGCATATTTTTTTCCATTCCACCTTTTTCAATTTTCTGGTTCAATTTCCTGCTTTGCCTTTTTTCTGCTCAACTTCAGTTTTTTGTTTGAGCCAAACTGGTAAACATGCATGCAGGTGTTCAATTAGGTAGGTATGTGAATTTTTCTGTTTCCAGCAAAATTTTTGCAGCTGTTTCCATTTCCGTTAAAACTTCAGCAATTTCTTTTCCGATTTCCTATGTTTTTTTTAAGACCGTAGTTATGGTAGGTTGCCATACTAAGTGTGATGTCCGCCGAGTATATTAAGTTCAGTTGCGGTTACAGTATCGGGTAGTAGATTCGGTTCCGGTTCTCAGTTTGAAATAATTCTCGGTTCCACGGTTCTTTCGATGCTTGTGTTTTTTCGAACCTTATCTGCTTGCGTTATTATTTAAATACAGGATGTTTTCACTTGGCAATAACAATAATAATGTGAATCAGCGTTATCAGGGGAAAACCGTTACGGAACGGGAAAAATAAATACCTATATCATATTCTCTGTTTACATAAGAGTAGTATAAAACGGTTGGAGCGGCGCCATTAAAAACATTGGAAAGTCGCAATTGGAAAAGTGGCAAAAAAAGTGCCTGTTCCCTACTAAATATCCCACGCCAGCAGAATGTCTACAGCTATTTTGGTCATATTGGCTGCAGTGTCTGTGGGCATCCAGGCAAAGCCCAAGGGCGGCGGCAGTGTGAGCGCTAGTGTGGATCTGGTCAGTGACAGGACCCCTCCAAATTTGGATTTGGACCCCTCCGGGGGTTTATGTAGATAGTAAATCGCTCCTCCGGTGGTACCCCCCCCCCAACCCCTGGTGCAGTCATAGTGCACATCGCATGGCATGACGTCTCCTGAGGCGGGGGAAGGTATAGGTAGGTAGGGAGAAGATCTAGATGAGTGCCGGGTGTAGATGACAACTGGGTTAGATGAGTACCGGTAAAAGCTCCTAACAAATACCGAAACCCACCAACACCCGCAGGTGCGGCTGGGCGAACACCTAGCGAACGCGTTCGCGGACCGGGACACGTACCGGAACCGGGACGACCCGTTTCTCTTCTACGAGGGCAACTACTGCTCGCAGAACCTGGCCGGCTCTTTCTGGGACGATGACAGAAGCATCAGAATCACGAAGAGAGAATCCTTCCTGGAGAATGATGAAGCTAGGTCTATGCTGATCAGGGGACCCCTCAGAGCTGGTTAGTGGGTGGTTTGCGTGGTTTTTAGCGTTGTCAAGATATATTTTATTTAAAAAATTTTACTAAGCACTATATTTCCAAATGAATCCAAAAAAATAAAGCCATTGAGCCCACACACGCACTAGTTGACATATCAAATTCGTGTCAACTAAATAACGCAAAAATTTATTTGAAAGCATCACTCTTAACAGAAAGAATGAAAATGAAGTGTCAGGATATAAAATTAACAGTGCTCTATCATATAGGAATGTGGAAATCACATAATTAACCAAAATGCAGTTGACACAAACTGCAATGTCAACTAGAGTGTGGACACATCCAGCGCCAACTTCAGCAAGTGCACCCAAGACCCCTCTCACACCCATTCACCCCCCCCCCCCCCCAGGCAACATCGTGTGGGTGTGCGACCACCCGCACTGCTGCAACTGCGACGACGAGACGCGCATCTACCTCAAGAACGCCCTGCCCGAGGGCCGGGTGCCAGTCCCAGACCCTGTAAAATGTCAACTGTCATGCAAAGTGTCAAAAGTCATGGAAAATGCCCTGCAAAATGGCAAACGCGTTTGCCATTTTGCAGGGCATTTTCCTTGACTTTTGACACTTTGCATGACATTTTACATTTTACAGGGTCTGGGAGTGCCCCCAGGGCTACTGCGTGCACTCGTTCGAGCAGAGTTACGAGGACCACTGGGTCAAGGTGGAGCACCACCACAAGAACGGGCTCGACGGCAAGGTGTCCCAGGTGAAGAACTATGATTAGTGCAGAGGGGTTTTGATTGCGATGGTTGAATTTGATCTGAGTTTGAGTTCTCGTGCGGATGAAGGATGTGCGCATTGTAAATAAATACTTGTACTTGGGGGACATCACACTTAGTATGGAAACCTACCGTAAACCATCTGAATAATGAACCAAAAATTATACCGTTTTTCATCATAATATTTCATTTTTACCATGGAATAATTGATTACGAAATTTAACACAAGATTTTATTCATGAAATTATGGTAGTATTCTGCACTTGCGCCCCGCCGAGTATACATATATTTATATTAAATATAAAAAATTGAGTGTGCGTGTATTTTAACCAGCTTTCATTCGCTACTTTTTTCATGTTCTTCTAGTTTCATGGTTAGAGTTGAATAAACAATCTTCCGGCATAAAGCGTGATTAGAGCCAATAACTTGTAAAGCACCTGAACCGAGGCCGTATCCAGGGGGGGGGGGGGGCAAAAAGTTGACAAGTCCACAAAATGTGATTTTGAGTAAATCGCATTCAAAGTTTCAGACCCAATTTGTGGTCTGTGCAGCGTGTCCAATGTGGCTCTCTCATGATTTACATTAAGTTACCGTATTTCCTCGAAATATAATACCCCCCTCAAAATGGGCACTATTAATTTGTGGTCCGGGAAATGCATAACAGACGTTCAAAACACTTACTGTGTTACGTTAGAACATCGTTTATACCATCTACATCCTTATAACAGGCTGTAAAAACTTATAAATGGTGGTTATTGTTGCATTTCTCACGTTTTTCTCTCAAAATTTTCACTCTGAAAAAATAACCCCCCTGGGGGTAATTCGAGGAAATACGGTACATATGTTGACAATAAAGTGTCAAATTTTCAGCCCCTGCTCTCAATGTATATACAAAAAATGGTGTGTCCATAAAATGCCATTTGGATATTTGCAAGAAATCAGCAGAAAAATCAGTAAACAAAAGTGGACTTGTCAACTTCTTGCTGCAAACAGCTTCGGACTTGTCGACTTCTTGCTTTAAACCATGTGGACTTGTTGACTTTTTGCAATCATATCCCAACATTTGATTCAAAAGCACCTGGAAGTTGCGCCATTTTTGTGGATTGGTGCTATTGACTCCAAAGTAGCGCCATTTCCATGGCGTTGGCGCAATTTTTATGGAGTGGCGCTGTTGACTCCAAAATAGCACCATTTCCTTGGCATTGGCACCATTGTTATGGAGTGATGCCAGACTCTAAAATAGTGCCATTTCCATGGTGTTGGTGCCATGTTTATGGATTTGCACTACCCACTCCAAAGTAGCAGCATTTCCATGCCAATGGCACCATTATTTTGGAGTGGTGCTATTGACTTCAAAACCATGGAAATGGCGCTATTTTGGAGTTGATAGCGCCACTCCATGAAAATGGTGCCATTTTGGAGTCTATGGCGCGACTCCATAAAAACTGGCGCCATTTTGGAGTCTATGGCGTTAAAATGTTATGGACAGCTGAGTGGACTTTTTGACGTCTTGCACTCGCAAACATTTTTGTTCCCAGCGCGAATCCATCTCCCTTATGGAAAATTTATGGACTTGTCAACTTTTAGAAATCACTGTCCATAGCGGACTTATCACATTTCTTGCTTTTTTCCCCATAAAAAAGCGTTCTCAAGGTGGACTTGTCGACTTTTAGCCCAAAACTATGTGGACTTGTCGACTTCTTGCCTAAATTTTTTGCGTTTTTCCCTGAAAATGCCAAATTTGACACTATCATATATGGGCATGTGAGGTCTAGTGATGTTAAAGGCACCGGGAAAAATGGCACCGCACCGCACCGGCACCTTTGCCAACGCATGAAAAGGGCACCTGGCACCCTGGTGCACCGGCCAGAAAATGGCACCGCACCGCACCGGTTCCGGTGCCTTTTGGAAAAAATGGCACCGGCACCGAAGGGCACCGGCGGGTTGCCGGTGCTAGCACCGAAAGGCACCGCACCGGGCTGGAATTTCTGAAGTAAATATCGGGCAGTTTCTCAGTGGTCTCACCTTTGGAAGTGCATATTTCCGTGAATTTTCAACCGATTTTGATGGTTGAGCACTTAAAATGATTAGAATGATGTGGCAATCAATGTTATGAAGCAATTACAATGATTACAAATAAAAAATAAAATATTTAATTCACTGCAATGTCCATAGCCACTATCCAGAGAATGCAACTATCTCTGTCATAAACTGACAACAAATTTTGAACAAACAAGTAAGATAAATTTAACATAAAAATGATTTAAAATTCAACAAAATTTTAGATTCGCTCATCAGATCACGTATCGGGTATAATGGATTTCACAGTAGGTATATCTCTTTGATGGGAGGTTTACAAAATAGGCAAAAACAGTTGGGTAAATAGATCGCTGTTTTTTGAAATATGAAAAAGCATACTATGGACAAAATTGCACAGCACATGAAGCCTTGGCCGGTGTCTTTCCCGGTACCTTTTACTTTGGCCCTGGTGCTAGCACCTTCGGCACCGGCAAAAAAAAGGCACCGCACCGCACCGGCACCGGTGCTATTCTGAAAAAATGGCACCGGCACCGGCATGGCACCCCTGAAGATTGCAATGGCACCGCACCAGCACCGGTGCTGGTGCCCTTCGGTGCCCAGCACCGGGGCACCGGTGCCCCGGTGCCCCGGTGCCTTTACATCACTAGTGAGGTCAAAAAATTTATGGAAAATTTTGAAAAATGGGAGGGAGTGTCCCCTGATCATGTTTCCGGCCCTAACTCCAAATTTTCAAATTTTTGACGTGTCAACTTTTAGAATTGGACGCCTCAATTGAATTCACTAAAATTGTAGCACGTTTATTCAAATTGAATTTAATTGTGGCCGACCGTAGCAATGACAATCCGAAACTCAAATTGAGTGACATCCGTGTTACACTACCCACTAGACAGAATAAGACAAATGCTCGATCATTAATTGTAGATTTTTGGCTGCCCACACGCTAGTTGCCGCATGTGTCAACTGGTCTGTGTCAAGTCAACTCAGATTTTGGCTTCGTGTGTCGCACAGCGATCTCCAAACGCACATAAGGCAATGGTGAACTTTAAAAATTGGGCAAGTGCATTGGAAGATCGCTCTGCGACACGTCAAGCCGAAATCTGAGTTGACACAGACCAGTTGACACATGCGTCAACTAGTGTGCGGGCCGTCAATATGCCCTAGCTTTTCTCAACTCACGGAATTGGTACGGAAAATTGACAGAAATATCACAAAAAGTGGCCCCGAGCATCAATTATCATTTTAAATATAGGCAGTAGAGACTGCTGTTCCGGTAATATGGAGGTGTTAGCGTCGAATATGAAACACGCAAATCAATTTAATACTATAAAAATACATACCTATTTACAATGCCATTAATGAGCGGTTTAGTGCTGGTGCCCATCACAGACCCTGTAAAGTGTACAATAGTGTCAAATGTCATGACAAATGTAAAGTAAAGCGTCAATTGTCATGCAAGTTCAGTAGTAAATGTTTTCTTTGTCCTATGATCAGTTTACATTATATTTTACACATTACAAGGTCTGGGACTGCCCCCTGGTGAAACACACTGTTAAGCGCCATATCAGGACACTTGACAGACACTTGACAGAATTTCAGACAAAGTTTCAAATTTCAGTTTGAAGGCAGGTAATTACAGGTTCGATGTATTAGAGTGCTATTTGGTTTACGTATAGCAATTGGCAATATATTTACCTGAACAATAAGCATTTAGCATGACAACCCCCATCAATGGCACTGTGCAGGTGGCAGTCCCGCTCCCTGTAAAGTGTCATGTCAGGTGTCAAATGACATGCACAAAAATGTTTTATCACTGGACTTTTGACATTTTTCATGTTTTTTTTACAAATTTGTAGGACATTTTACACCTGAATTTACACTTTGCAGGGTGCCATTTTGGAACTGAAACTTTTCTGGATCTGGCCTCTGAACGCTCACATTTGAAGAATAAACACTTTAACAGAAAGTAGACTTATCGAATGTAAAACAATAGGATTCAATGCACCCTGTCATAAAGAAACTTAATAGCACCCCAATAAGCAGATCTATACACGAATGATTGTACACTATGACACGAATAGAGGGCATGTAAAAAATAAAATTTCAATTCACTACATATTATTTGGAGAAAGTCGACGCAATTCGAAGCGTCCAAAATTACATCGATCAAACAATTTTTTACACGCACACCCATCATGTGTCGTCTCAGGCTTATTACGCATGTAAACCCATCACGCATGTAGACGCCATTCGTAGGCGCCACGCCATGGCGTCATTGGCGTTGGAACCGCTGTTTATGTATGTAAATATACATAGAATACAGCGACATGAACATGATAGAGTGAATTTTCAAGGATTTGTGTCTATGGATGCCTATCTGCTGACAATAGCGAGTGCATACATGGTGGAACTTTTTTTCCAAATACCTTGAAAAAATTACAGTACTCTTGCATTCCCCGGGATTTTTCAGGTCCTTGTGTCCTTGTGTTCAGGATTTTAAGATACGCCCTTGTGTGATGGGTCTGCGTGCGTGATGGGCAACATAACATGCCTACATGCCTGATGGGTTTACATGCGTAATGACATAAAGTCTCACGTGTCACACTGTACCAAACATCGATATTTACAAATCAAACGCACCGAAAACCTAATAATAAAAAGGCAATTTAATTTCACGCGATTCAAACCTCAAATCGGAAAAAAATCGGTAAAAAAATTCGATCCAAATCACTCAACTACTAGTCGTACTCTCAGCCGTGTCTCTGCTCGCGTGTCTCAACCTGTGTGTGCCAGTGTGCGGGGGTGCGGCACCCCCCGCGCCGGTGCTACTGCTGGCGTTACTCAATTTGGACCGTTGTTGTCTACGTTCCCTGTGAGGGGGGCGTCATGGTGGGATGAAAGGAGGATTTCTGATTCACATAGGTATTTGTAAAGTTTGTGAAAAAAATTGAGAAAAAAAACTTTAATTTATTTAATTTAAATTAAATTTTTGGGACCTACACATTTCTCGTCGCGATGGAGTGACGGGGGTCACAAACAAGGGGCACAAACACTACCTAGTTGACATCAAAATTCGTGCCAACTAAATGCACGTTTTTTAGATTAATTATGTGATTTCAACTTAATTACATCATGATACTAAATTTTAATTGTTTCTGTTAAATGATGCTCTCAGACAAATCTTTGTATTATTTAGTTGACATTCAGTTGACATTCATTTGCGGTGTCAACTGGTGCGTACGCCCCAAAGCACCGCAAGACCCCTTACAAACTCACCGATGCTTGTGCCTGGCTGTGAGTAGCATCTTTCTCCTGACCTCAAACACAGCTCCAATAGCATCACGAAAAGTCTTGAAATTGTAGTCCATCAAGCCCTGCTTGTCCATGTTCGCCGACCTGCCGATGCAGACCAACGCCAGGTAGTCGTTCACTTGCCGCAGGTAGAGCACCTGTGAAGTAGGTTTGAGTAGGTTTGAGGCGACTTTTTGGTGGTCGACTTTTTTAGAAATAAAGATTTAGCAGTGTTTGTAAATGTAAATATTTATACCCAAGTGAAGCGCATACTTTGCGCAGAGCCCTGCCATAATTTAATGAATAAAATTGTGTGATAAATTTCGTAATTAATTATTCCATAGTAAAATCTAAAAATATGATGAAAAACAGTATCATTTTTCTTTCATTATTCAGATGGGTTATGGTAGGTTTCCATACTAATTATGATGTCCGCCGAGTAGGGTTGGAAAAAAATCGATTTTTTTAACGACCCCGATTTTTTTTTATCGATTTTTTTTTAAATCGATTTTTTTAAATAAAAATCGCTGGGGTCAAAATTAGCCCCATTTCTGCCTAAAATCGCCTCTGGGGGTAATAAGAGCCAAATAAATTAGTAGGGAATGCACACTTATGCTTTCTGTGCTAATATATGTAAGTACTGTAGATAGGGTTCAAACGATATGACTTTTCGATATCGATATTCGATATTCGATATTTTTTCAAAATTTTCGATATCGATATTCGATATTTTTTTCTGAATCTCGATATTCGATATCGATACGATATGGAACCTCGATATCGATATTCGATATTCGATATTGAAAAATGGTCGATATTCGATATTCGATATTTCGATATTCGATATTGCGATATGCTTTTGGTATAGCAAGGCATATTTCAAGTGGCATATTGTATTTTCATGTGGTTGCACACATGTTTAATCATCTCTTTACTGAAATTTGAATGGTACAAGTGATTTTCACAAGCTTTACATCACTCAATGGTAGAAAATAGAAGAAAAACATGATGAATCAAAGTGTATCAGACAAATAACAATTGGTAGATATTACAGTTCATCCTGACCTAATTGCTTAAGGGCATGTTGCAAAAAAAAGTATATCAGCGTTTTCTGGCTTCAAATTTAGCACTCCAACAACAATGACATTATAAATACTGTACTTTTACTCATCAAATACAATACTATAAGCACATCAGATCAACCATAAACATCTCAAAATGAAAATGAAAAGTAAATTTGGGGACACAATACAGGTTCGATATATCGAAAAAATGGTCGATATTCGATATCGATATTCGATATTTTTACAAAATTTTCGATATCAATATTCGATATTTTTTCAAAATTTTCGATATCGATATCGATATTAAAAAATGGTCGATATCCGATATTCGATACGATATATCGTTTGAACCCTAACTGTAGAGCTTCGGAAAAGCTTGAAAGTCAGTTATTTTTAAGTGTAAAAGTAATTAAATTGAATATTTGTGACGTGAATCACAATTTCATCGACCATTTGCAATTTAGTTTGCAGAAATAGCATGTTCTTGCTCAGAACAAAATATAAATGATATTGGAAGTGAACATGGATGCATTTGCATAAATGTTTGATGTGACAACACAAAAAACATAACTATGAATACTTCCTAAAATGATTCACAGCCTACCTTACATGCTTCAACATAAATGGGTACTACACCCCCAAATTGGTTGTAAAAGCCATGAAAAACGAAACTGATAGATTGTTTGCATGAAAGTGCGCGCTTGCGTGCAAAATTTTTGCCTTTTACCCAGTGCTGACTACCAAAAATTTTTGCAAGCGATTTTTTAAAAAAAATATCGGTATGGGTGCTGCGATTTTTTTTTTCAATCGAAATTTAAAAAAAAATCGCTTGCCAACCCTACCGCTGAGTAAGTATATAAATCTTCGGTTGCGGGTACAGTGTCGGCTATTGGTTCCAGTTCGGGTGGGAGATTCGGTTCCGATCCTCAGTACGAAAAAGGATCTCGGTTACTCAGTTGTTTCGACGCTTCTGTTTTTTAATAACCTTATCAGCTTTCGTTATTATTTACAGGATGTTTTCACTGGGCAATAACAATGGGCAATAACAATGTGTAAACAGAAACTATGATATCTAGACTAGACTAGTTTTATACTAGACTAGTATAAAACGGGCCGAACGGCGCCATTAAAAAACATTGAAAAGTTGCAAATAAAGGAAAAGTTGCAGAAAAAGTGCCCATACCCCATTTAATATCCCACGACATCAGAATGTCTACAGCTATTTTCGTCATATTGGCCGCAGTGTCTGCGGGCATCCAAGCAAAGCCTAAAGGCGGTGGCGGTGTGGCCGCTGGTGTGGATCTGGTCGGTGATCATTTTTCAGAAGATTTTTGTCGTGAGGATGTTTATATAGATAGGTACAGGGGTCTCCTAGGGGGGGGGGGAGGCTGCCCCCCAAATCCGCCAGCTATCTATCTATCCCGGAGGCCGCACAGCTATCTATCTATCCCGGAGGCAAATTTTTTTGGCTATCTATTCCCAAAATCGGTCAGCTATCTACCTATCTGGAGCGATTTTTGGAAAAATTTGCCCAAATTTTCGCTCAAAATCACTCCCGCCATTTTATAGTTTGTCACCTTCAAAATCGCGGCTTTCCCCTATACACATGTTTATATACCGTATTTGCTTGAATAATCCCCCTGGGGGATTATTATTTCGTCAAACTTTTTTGAGGGGGGAACTATTCGAGGGGGGATTTATTCAAGCGGGGAATTATTATTTCGTCAAAATTTTCAAGCATGTTTGTATCAAGAATTATGCTTTATCAACACAATAATGTGCCATTTTTGTTCAAATTGGGCAAAACAAATTGATCAACTCTCTTAAGAGGAGGATTATTCAAGGGGGGAATTATTTTTTCCTCACTCGTCTTACAGGGGGGATTATTCGAGGGGGAATTATTCAAGGGGGGAACTATTCAAGCAAATACGGTACCTATTTTTCGCCATTTCGCTATTTTGGGTACTTTTAACCTGTGTTTAGCGATTTTTCCTTCTTTCTGCCTTCTATGCACTGAAAAAGCCTACATATTTTGCCCCCGGGAGCCCCCCCCCAGAAATTTTTTTCCAGCGATCTATCCCTCCGGAGGAGCGATTTGCTATCTATCCAGCCCCCGCGAGGGCCAAAATCTTGGAGACCCCTGGATAGGTATACACAAATAGATAGGGAAAGACGAATAGAATATAGATGGGGAAACACAAATACATTTGAAAATCACAATTTAAAAAATGTTTTAAAAACGAAGAAACATTTTCAAAGATACATCTGGAAGGAAGCTGATTATGGACATGTATCTGCTTTTTTAGAAATTTTTCCCATTGAACTAGCTGTAGAGCCAGAGGTCTCCAGTCTTTTTACCCTCTGGGGGTCGGATAGAAAGCAAATCGCTCCTCCTAAACCCGCTAATCATCTAGACCCAACACTCATCTAGAGCTTCCCCTCACGGCCGCAGAAGTCGTGAAATGTGCACTGCTTGCTGATGGTGGCTGGCTGACATTTTATGTAATTTCGTAGTTACAATTAGGGTTGGCCAATGTTTTTTAAAAAAACACGTTTTTTTATAAAAATAACATGATGTCTGAAATCTTTTTTTATTAAAACATCGGCCGAAATTTGAAGTACAAAGCACTAGGTATTTTGCAAAACAAATTGCACGCAAGCGCGCAATTTCACACACAAATTGATATTGGTGGTTGTTTTCATTGGTTTTGTGGCATTTTCAGTATCAAACCATTCATTTCTATGTGCTACCATAAGTTAATAAGCCATCATATGTTGCTTTAGTACATAATATTGAGGTAATGTGCTTCCATGTACCTACACAGTGTGTAACTGCACTCTCAAAGTAAAAACCTCCTTTTATAACCTGTTTGATCACTATCCCGTGCCAAACTTCACCTGAAATCACAAAACATTTGACTATAAGACGATATACGAACATGTCGACAAAAAATAATTTTTTTTGACACAAATCACCACTTATAATGCTATCCCATGGCTCCACAGCCATTATATGGTCATATATAACATCAGAGTATTGCCACTGTCTGATATACCTATATATGTTGACACAAGGTCATATCTGGGAGCTTTAAAAAAAAACGTTTTTTTATTAAAAAAACGTTTTTAAAAACGTTGTTTTTTAAAAAAAACATCGAGTTAAAATAAAACGTTTTTTTTCCAACCCTACTTACAATGCATGCACACAGGTGTGCACTGTGCAGCAATTGAAGAGTTTTCTTCCGAAACTCGATATCTCCATTTTTATTTTTTTGGAAATTGCATTCAAACCATTGAAAATGGCCTGAAAAGGCAGGCTTTGAGTGACAACCCTAGCCATCTTTTTGAAAAACGATTTTCACTCAAAGCGTGCCTTCTCGGGCCACTGTCAATGTTTCAAATGCAATTTTTCAAAAAACTGACAAAATGGAGATATCGAGTTTCGGAAAAAAACTCCTGAATTATGTGCAGTGCATGTGTTGTAATTACATAGTTGCATAAAGTGCGAGCAAGCTGATAGTAGCAGTGCACATTGTCTGACGTCTGCGGATGCGGAGTTATAGGTGTGTAGCGGGACGATCTAGATGAGTGCCGGGTAGATCACTGCCGGTACAAGATACCAACAACCACCGAAAATCCACCAACACTCCCAGGTGCGGCTGGGCGAGCACCTAGCGAACGCGTTTTCGGACCGGGACACGTACCGGAACCGGGGCGACCCGTTTCTCTTCTACGAGGGCAACTACTGTTCGCAGAACCTGGCCGGCTCATTTTGGGAAGACGACAGAAAGATCAAAATCAACAGGAGACAATCTTTCCTGGAGAATGATGAAGCTAGGTCTATGCTGATTAGGGGACCCCTCAGAGCTGGTTAATTGGCGTTTTGCATGGATTTTTAGCCTTGGAAAGATATATTTAACCTTAAAAGATTTACCAAAGCCACTTTTACACTGCTGTTTGTGCCAACAAAAAACGGTGAAACAGTTCCATAATTTCGGAATAAAGTTCCACCAGTGCGAAGAGACCCCTCCCCTATAATCAGGCAACATCGTGTGGGTGTGCGACCACCCGCACTGCTGCAACTGCGACGACGAGACGCGCATCTACCTCAAGAACGCCCTGCCCGAGGGCCGGGTGCCAGTCCCAGACCCTGTAAAAAGCCTTGTAAAATGTAAAATGTTATGCAAATTGTGAAAAGTCATGGAAAATGCCCTGCAAAATGGCAACTCGGTTCCCATGACTTTTGACATTTTGCATGGCATTTGACATTTTACAGGGGTTTTTACAGGGTCTGGGAGTGCCCCCAGGGCTACTGCGTGCACTCGTTCGAACACAGCTACGAGGACCAATGGGTCAAGGTGGAACACCATCATAAGAATGGACTGGATGGGAAGGTGTCGCAGGTGAAGAACTATGATTAGTGTGGATTTATGTGGTTTTGATTGTGATGGCTGAATTTGATTTCGGTATGAGTTGTTATGATGAGGAATTTGCGCATTGTAGATACTTTTTTACATATATATTATATACCTATATATAAAATTGAGTACGCATCAATGCATTTGATTTGAACCAGTTTTCATTAGCCATTTTTTCGTGTTGATCTAGTTTTGCGGTTCGGGTAAATACACAACTTTTAGGCATAGATCGTGATAAGAGCTGATAACTTCTAATGCATCAGAACAGACTGGATAATGCACTGTCGCTAATTTTCGTTTCCTTCAAGCCGAAAAGTTGCGGTCCTAAATTTGTTTCGATTTGGTGAATAGCAACAAACGTAAGCAGCGCTAGAAAGTGGTTCAATAACATGAAATCGCCATAAACAGCAATGTTTCATATTGCTGTTTTGCTCGCTCAATCCCAATAAAAAATATGAATTTTATGAAAAACACACATGACCTCGGATTGGAATTTCAGTCGCAACTAGGGCTGGGTTTTTTTATTGATTTTTTTGCACTTGATTTTTTATCTGATCTTTTTAAAAAAATCTGATTTTAATTATAAAAAACGAAATTTTTAAATAGTTTTTTTTTCTAACACTAGTCGCAACGCAAAAACGAAAAAACCACGCAAAGCAAAAAAAGCCCACCTGCGCTCCATTCATGGGCGCGGCGTCGTCGACCCGATTGTGCAGTTTGATGGTGGCGGCGAGCGACCCGCCCAGCCCCACGCTGGACACGAGCTGCTCGTGGTTGGCCACGCCGTCGCCGTGCATGTTCGCCGCGCTGTCGTTTTCTGCGGCGTTGTAGTGCAGATATTGAGCTGGTGAACTCAAAAAAACTAAAATTTGAAAAAATATTGAACATGTTTCTAGGGCAAGGACTTCGTGCGCATATAAACTCGGTGCCCATGTAGCGCTAACCCGGTGTCCATGTAGACTCGGTGCGCATGTAGAGCCTCTAGATGGGCACCGGGAAACATGCGCATCGTGTTTACATGCGCACTGGGTTGTAGCTAGGGTGTCAACAAAAACTTTTTGGCGGAAAACGGAAACGGAAACGGAAAAAAATTCACACTTGCCGGAAAACGGAAACGGAAACGGAAAAAAATTTGCACCTGCCGGAAAACGGAAAACGGAAAAATGAAAGGCCGGAAAACGGAAACGGAAACGGAAAAATTTGCTGAAATTATGCCGGAAACGGAAAAAATTTGCTGAAATTTTGCCGGAAATGGAAAAAAAATTGCAGAAATTTATCCAGAAATCAAAAAATTTGCAGAAATCTTGCTAGAAATAGAAACAATTCACATAATTGAGAACATGCATGCATGTTTACCAGTTTGGCTGAAACAGAAAACAGTGAATTGAGTCAGAAAATGGAATAAAGTTGGAACAACAGACAATTGAGCCGGAAAACGGAAAAAAGGCGGAAAAACTGAAATTTTAGCCGGAAAACGGAAAATGAGCCGGAAAAACGGAAACGGAAAAAAAATTTAGCAGCCGGAAAACGGAAACGGAAACGGAAAAAAATTTGCCTGCGGAAAGCGGAAACGGAAAACGGAAAACGGAAAGTTGACACCCTAGTTGTAGCGCTATTTCTACTTGCTGTTCACACCCAATCGCATGACCCCAATTCTCAGTGAAGTTGGTACCAGATTACAATACTGGTATTTTTGGAAAGCGTAAACGTAAACGTAAAAACCTTTATCTGGAGTATTAATACTAAACGTAATGCATTTTTAAAATACATGGGAAAGCGTAAAATAAAAAGTCAACGTAAATACGCTTTCGCAACTCTGGTAGGTATGTCCCACGTAAACAAACCGGGCTGGCCATCGTCCTTCAAACCATAAATACAGGCGATATCGACAGCTACATCGATCATATCGCAGCACAATTCATAAACTTCCATACTGACTGGGGTGGCATCGGTGGCCACGTAAATTTTGCTGGATACATCAAATAGAAATGACTTTTCCACATGAGAATTCTGGGAAATAAGGTGGAATTATTTTTGAATAGAGTCAAAAGATAATTCCTAGTTCGGGTGACAAAAACCAAACAATTTTTAAAATCCAGTTTTTAAATACAACTTCTCCAATTCGCAACTTAAACAAGGAGCTCCTCACCTCCTCACCAAAATAACTCTAGAATCAACAAAAACAACACCCAAAATTAAAAGTGAACGCACCTGATTGAAAATGTCCAATAGCTGCTCCAAAGTAGGCAGTTGTGGTATAAGTTTTTGAACTACTTTTGAAAAAGCTTCAAATATAGAGTGGTCATATATTGATGTCAGGTGAAAGCTGGAAAATGGGGAGGAAGTGATGTAATAAAACGTGTTTTCGGGGAAAAGGTACCTTATGGCGGTTCACTAGGGTTCAAACGATATATCGTATCGAATATCGAATATCGGATATCGACCATTTTTTAATATCGAATATCGAATATCGATATCGAAAATTTTGAAAAAATATCGAATATCGAACATCGATATCGAAAATTTTGAAAAAATATTGAATATCGATATCGAATATCGACCATATTTTCGATATATCGAACCTGTATAATGTCCTTAATTAAGTTATTATTTTTGTTTTGAGATATTTGTGATTAATTTGATTTGCTTATAGTATATAAGTTGATGAGTAAAAGCAAAGTATTTAATGTCATCTTTGTTGGAGTGCTTACTCCACATACCTACTGAACTACCTAGCTCAAATTTGAAGCCAGAAAATGCTGATATGCTGCTTTTTTGCAACATGCCCTTAAACAATTGGGTTATAAGTATGAATTGTAATATCTACCAATTTTTGTTTGTCTGATACAATTTGATTTGTCATGTTTTTTCTTCGATTTTATCATTCTGACCATTGTAAACCTTGTTAAAATCAATTGTACTTTTCAGTAAAGAGATAATCTACCATGTTTGCAACCATATGAAGATACAATATGCTGCTTGAAATATGCCTTGCTATACCAAAAGCTAAATATCGAATATCGAAAATATCGAAATATCGATATCGAATATCGACCATTTTTTAGTATCGAATATCGAATATCGATATCGAGGGTCCATATCGTATCGAATATCGATATCGAAAATTTTGAAAAAATATCGAATATCGAATATCGATATCGAAAATTTTGAAAAAATATCAAATATCGAATATCGATATCGAAAAGTGATATCGTTTGAACCCTACGGTTCACACACTAGTTGACACATGTGTGCCTGTCAACTTGTCTGTGTCAACTCAGATTTCAGCTTCACGTGTCGCACAGCGATCTTCCAATGCACTTGCCGTAATTTTTATCGTTCAAAATTGCCGCATATGCATTTGGAGATCGCTCTGCGACACGCGAAGCCGAAATCTGAGTTGACACAAACTCGTGTGTCAACTACGTGTGTCAACTAGTGTGCGGTCTGCCAATATTGGTGCGGTGAACGCCAGTAAGACTTTCATAATTGATGGTAATTGAAGACTTCTCCAAAAGTGCACAAAATTTGAATTTTCAAAATTGTATTTTTTAGTTCGATGGCGCAACGTTTGGGTGATCAAATTCTTTGGGTTTCACATCTATGCACCTTCGTAATGAAACACTTTAATTGACCTCAAACATTCACCAGTAATTATCCGGATCGGTGCGGTAACTTTCCCGTCGTAACAACAACAAACCTCAAGTGAATATTATCATACCCCAAATCAACTAAATCATCATTAGCTCTCTGATAAATATCTCTCTGAATTTCCATTTTCTGATCATCAGTTAATCCGTCGACTTTGTGCACGAAAACTTCAAAGCGAATGCCAGCATTCAATTTGTACGCACGCACTACATAATCGCACAGACGTTTGAGGGCCTCATTATAATCCTCCTGGAAATAAATGATTGGTAAAGGATAAGCAGATCTGTGAAAAAGGTGTGCATGGGGCAGTCCCAAGCCTCTAAAGTGTAAAGTAAAGTGTCAAATGCCATGTAAAATGTTAATCAAAAATATATATATATATAAAAGATTTCATTACTGAACTTTGCATTATAATTGACACTTTACTTTACATGTGTCATGACAATTGCCAGTTTACTTTACATTTTACATGGCATTTGACACTTTAATTTACCCTTTACAGGGACTGGGACTGCCCCCATGTGGTGGTGTAAAGTGAGAGATTATGCCTAGGGTTGGAAAAAATCAATTTTTTTTAAACGCCTTGATTTTTCACAATCAATTTTTTTAAATTGATTTTTTTTAAAATTTAAATCAGATTTTTTTTTAAATCGTTCAAAATGGGGATTAACAGAAAATTTTTTTGTATATGTTAAGTGTCAGACAATGTATTGTTATGTCTATTGTGGTCATATTATGACTGTGGAGTCATGGGATAGCATTATAAGCGGTGATTTCTTTCAAAAATATCCATTTTTATGTCGACTTATTACATATATTGCCTTTTGTCGAATGTTTGTGACTTCAAGTGAAGTTCAGCATGGAATAGTGCTTAAATATGGTTGTAAGAGAAGCCTAATACATTGACAGTGATGTTACACACTCTAGGACAGGGACGTATCCAGGATTTTTGAGCGGGGGGGGGGGCTGCTTGTTTACGGGGGCCGGCGAACGGGGGGGGCTCAGCCCCCCCCCTAAAATTTTTCCCTATATAGGGACGGAAAAGCGTTTTGGCGCTAGCGCCATACAAGGGCACCATTCCTTGGCGCTATTGGCGGTGGCGCCAGCGCCAGGAACCGCTTTAAATGTATGTAAAATGCATACATATACAGCGAAAATAGCAAAAATGGTTTTTATTTCCGAGTATATTGGTTTACAGGGGCCGATCCGCTGAAAATACAATGCATGGGGACGAAATTGCGCGCTTGCGCGCAAAATTTTTAAGAAACATCGGAAAATATATAGGAAAAGTTGAAATTTTCCGGGACTTTTTGGGTCTCACCCCGGGAAGGGGGGGGGGCTGCAGCTAGGGTTCAAACGGGATCCCGATCCCGATCCCGGATCCCGTGAAATTCCGGGATTTACCAGTCCCGATCCCGATCCCGATCCCGAAACCCCAATCCCGATCCCGATCCCGATCCCGAAATCTCAAAAATACCAATCCCGATCCCGATCCCGATCCCGAAAGTTTTCAAATCCCGATCCCGATCCCGAGAAACTCCCAAGTCCGGGATCCCGATCCCGGAAAAATTAGTGGAAATTATAAAAAGTGAAATAATGACGTTTTTGCATGCAAAAAAGTGGATGCAATCCCCCAGCGTCAATTTTATGCCACTTTTCTGGCATCCAACAGTGTTTTGAGACCTTTATGAACAACTGTGAATGCCAGAAAAATGGCCAAAATCTCTATCCCTAGAACCCAATCCCGATCCCGGAAAAATGCCTATCCCAATCCCGATCCCGATCCCGTGACCCCAATCCCGGCCAATCCCGATCCCGATCCCGATCCCGAAATCTCAAAAAACCAATCCCGATCCCGATCCCGATCCCGAAACCCCAATCCCGATCCCGATCCCGATCCCGAAATCTCAAAAAGTGAATCCCGATCCCGATCCCGATCCCGAAAAGTCAATCCCGTTTGAACCCTAGCTGCAGCCCCCCCCCCCCGCCCCCCCTGGATACGTCCTTGCTCTAGGAGTATGTGGGAGCACGTTGGCTGCATATTATACTAGCATAGCACGGCTTATGATTGCTCGGTAACATGAATAAATTGAAGCTTTTACACTAAAAATGCCCCAAAACCCATGAAAACACTACCAATGGTAGTGTGTATGAGAAATTGTGTGCTTGCACGCAAAAAAAAAATTGCAAAATACCTAGTGCAAGTCTACCAGAAATTTTGCCTTTTGATTTTTTATAATAAAAACCAGTTTCCACCCTTTGATTTTTTTAAATCAGATAAATAAAAAAATCAGTTTAAAAAATCAAGTGCCAACCCTAATAATTATTATGCCAGACAAAAATATTTTTCGGAGAGCCCACCAACCCATAGTGTTTGAAAGTTATACTTCGCCTGAGAAAACGTGATTTGTCGAGCTGCAAAACACTGCCAAATTGAATACGGTACTGTATAATTACAAATTCAATGTACATATTTATCACAACGGATGCACTCCTGATCTTGTAACCCAACAAAATGTGATCAGATTTTCAGGGCCGAACTTCGGTTGGACGTACTTTGAAAAATCATAAGAACCCACTCAACCCAACCGACCATAGCATCAATAACGAAAACGAGAGCACCAGCGCGGCACAGCGGCTCGGTGCTGGCATCAAAAGGTGACACTTGGCCAGGGTATTCGAAAGTGTCAAAGTCCACGAACGAACTGGTCACGCCTGAATATCGATATATGTACAAAGGTGTTTTCATTTGAGAGAAAAAAACTGTTGAAAAACTGGGGTTTGGTTTATTTGCAGTTTTTTCGGGTACCCGGACTATACGCATCCGAAATCCCAACTGGGGTATATATCAGAAACTTTTTGATGGGACAGTGCACAGAGAAATTTCAGAAGTGGGCTGTCCGGAAAAGGCCATTTGTCTGATTGTGGCCATACAGACTGATTTCAGAAACTGAAAGATATTTTGAACACACTTCAGTTTACCAAAATAAACTATTTTCTATTTCTCATCAATAGTTAACGGACTTCTCATCCTGACAACTCAAACGTTTTCAAAGCTTACTTATCAGTTAGCAGAAATTACGGTCGCAAACTATTTAACAGAAAAATGAAGTACCCATTTCCAAGCAAAAATTCAACGATGAAAGCTAAGTCCCAAGAAATTGAACGACAAAGTAAAAAGATAAAAGGACAACAAAACAAACGGTCACTGGTCACACGGACTGTGCTTTCAACGAATAAGGTTTCATTGGGCGACATTTTCTGGAAAACCACCTTCCGTATTGACGTTTTTCCACTCCTGAAAATATAAATAACGGACATTCAATATCAATCTCGAAAGTAGGGGTGGAAGAACACCCATATATATATATGACATATATAACACACATATATGTATATCACATACACTCCTGTTTACCTCGATCCGCACCTTTGTGATTTTTTTATAAAAAGTTTTGTCACGCCCCCCACCTAACTTTACAGTGAATTTCATCCCATACAAAAAGTAGCCCAAAGAGTTGCCTAAATGCCCATTGACGCACCCCCTATTGTAACGCCATGTGGGCTGTGTAAATGGCCCACACATTTTTTTATACCAAAATGCAGTGATCACCTTTTTTCCATACGCATTTCGTAAAATGATTATATTCTGTCAGTCAGGGCCGGAAAACTGCTTGGAAGACATAAAAGAGTCCTAGCTTAGTGCCAAATGCCATTTCAACGGCTTATTTAGAGATAGAAATAAGATTTGGACATTTTCAATTTGTTCAGATTTGTACAGCAGATCACTAACAGCTGTGTTTGTGATCGCTTTATCTGCTCATGCTACATCTGTTCACACAGAGTATGCTTCTGTCTGAAAAAGAAATCCTGAGGCATTTCTTTAATACTGACTTCACTTGAATACAGCCCCCCACACCAGTGAATTGAAGGAGCGAAATTTAAAAACAATTGCTCAATTCTTCTTACTACTAATTTTCTTCCCTGGACAAAATGTACTATGCGTTTTAAATTTCGCTCCTTCAATTCTCTTGTGTGGGGGGCTGTATTCAAGCAGTCAGTTTTAAAAAAATGCCTAAGGATTTCTCTTTCAGACAGAAGCATACTCTGTGTGAACAGATGTAGCATGAGCAGATAAAGCGATCACAAACACAACTGATCGTGATCTGCTGTACAAATCTGAACAAATTGAAAATGTCCAAATCTTATTTCTATCTCTAAATAAGCCGTTGAAATGGCATTTGGCACTAAGCTAGGACTCTTTTATGTCTTCCAAGCAGTTTTCCAGCCCTGACCGACAGAATATTATCATTTTACAAAACGCGTATGGGAAAAGGTGATCACTGCATTTTGGTATAAAAAATGTGTGGGCCATTTACACAGCCCACATGGCGTTACAATGGGGGGTGCCCCAATGGACATTTAGGCAACTCTTTGGGCTACTTTTTGTATGGGATGGAATTCGCTGTAAAGTTAGATGGGGGGCGTGACAAAACTTTTTATAAAAAAATCACAAAGGTGCGGATCGAGGTAAACAGGAGTGTATATATGAGTGACACCAAATATCGCCTGTGCTTTTAATAATATTTTTTAACACAAAAATATCTTTTTTCCAACAGCAGCTGAAATTTTCAATACTTATCCACCAGATATTTTGAATTTTTGGCACAAAAGCACACACTTCAGATTAAAATTAACAACGATGATAGGTTCAATTCGAAAAATATATTTTCCGCCAAAACCCTACCATGGCAACCCCAACCCCAAAATCACAACAAGATTTCACCTTTTCAATCCCATCAGAACAATGGCAGGTCTGGCTTGGGCCAGATCCCCCTCATCATCAGAGGCATCCACATCTCCATAGTCAAAATCGGCTGGCCCCAGGGGTCCAGAGGCTCGTTCGAGTGCGGCACACTGTTGAAGAAATTGGGGAGTTTTGAGAGAAAATTGAGAGAATTTAGTGGATTGTGAGGTTTTCTCTTGGAATATTCTTGTGTGGTTGTTGCTTTCTTGGGTAGTTGCTTTTTATTGATTAAATTAAATCAAAGAAATGCACAGCTGAGAGCTATTATAGTCTTCATGTACTTCAGTTCCAATTACAATCAGAAGGACATGTTTTCATTTTCATAAAATACAGTACATAAAAGTTGAGACTTAATAGATCGGGAATTGAGGGATAACAAATTTCGGGGACTTGTCTTTCCCCCCAGAATGTTATCCTTTAATTCCCAAACCTATAATGTCTCAACCATTATGCACGGTACTGTACCTTGTAACAAAATACACAAATGTCAACAAATAAGAGCTCACTTCTCGTCTGGTGCGCTCAGTAATCTCAGCAACACTTACGGCCATTGTGTCGGACATTTTTGCGTTGATGTTTGACAATAAAATGTGAAAAAGGCGTGCTCAATATTATTTTTATATCATCGCAAGTCACAGGTTTGTAAATTTATTCATTTTTTTGGTAGAATTGCGAAAGCGGCCATCACATGACATCACTGCGTTATCGCATCAACATCGAACCAGAACGAAGTTACAGTACTTTCAATAAATTCTGAGCTATATAACACAATTCTAAGAAAAAAATATCATAAATAGTAGGTTCTCGCCGGAGTGTTTACAAAACATATTCGACAATCATAACTTTCAAGACTCTTATAATGCACAAACTTCCCCCACCAGATACCCTCATGGCAAATTGGCTGCCGGCCAACAGTTTCGAAATCGCTATGAATATAAATAAAATAGGATAAAAATAGCTCAAATAGGTATATAACCGGTAAAAGGACGTAAATTTTGATTTTAAAGGTGAAATTTGCCAAAATGGAGAAAGTTTTATCGATTTTGAGCAAAAAGTTTGGGCGAAAATCCATACATGTACTATACGCCACCGGTAACTTGGACGTGGGCCAATTTACCACATTTACTCGACCCATTACTAATCTTTCATAACTCGTCCGCTAGTCAATTGCAACGGGATGGTGTCGCGCGAGGACGAAATGGATGCCGTGCGTGCAATTTTTTCCGACTGTTGCACCGTTTCCGACAGGATTTCCGACAGTGGCGCCTGTTCCTTGACGCTGAACCTCAGTTGCGATGACGATCCAGGCAGGGCTGTTCTGATTTGGTTTGTTGGCACGTTGCCAGGATTTTCTGGTGTGATTTTTGAAAGTGGTAGTTGCTTGTGCCTTTGTTTTTCACGGAATTCTCATTTGTTGCTGTCTTACGCACACTGTCAAATATGATGTGATTGATGCCGCGTTTCCTCGAATTATCCCCATTGAATTGACCCTCCCCTCGAAATACCCCCATGCCTGAGCGACCCGAGGAAAAAAATAAACCCCGTATCGAATCATGTATGCAATTTAAATGATGTATTTTTGCTGCCAAATTGCATTGCAGCCACACATAAATATATTTAAACACTACAAAGTGTTTGTGTAGATATATCCCTACAAATGCCTAGATATCCTGTTTCGTCTCATTTACCAATTTTGGGCATGTTGTGGCTTATTCTTTACTACAATTCTTCACGGATTTTTCTGACTGAATAATAAACCCCCTTGAATAAGCCCCCCTCGAATTAACCCACCTCAAAAAATGCTGGCGAAATGATCAACCCCATGGAGGTATTTCGAGGAAATACGGTAATTGGAATAATGTGCCTACACACACTAGTTTTCACCGTGACTTCGTGTGAAAAGTGAAATTTTTTCAAATGCAAATTAAAAATCACGGTTGAATGATATGATTTTATTTAAATTTGAGTTTAAATAAATGATAGTTAAACTTTGAAAATTTGAAAACTAAAACACATAAAGCATACAAAATGAGTAGGCTGGATGTCGCCATGTCGCCATTTCAGTTTTCACATCAGTCACGGTGAAAACAAGTGTGTGTAGGGCCAATATCGTAATTTGAAGTTGGTCGTTTCGATCAGAAACGTTTTTCTGTTCTAGTAACTTTGGTAGAAATATTTGGGCCGGTTTCTTATGCCCCTAGATTTCTTCCAGTGTCAACTAAATCACATTTTTCCCCCATTTTCAGTTGCCACCTGCCACTGGGTTACCCGGCCGTGAACTGCGCCACTTTTGAGTTGTCGGCGCCGTGGATGCACCGCAGAAACAAATCATTTCTGGAGGCTCAATTGAATGAAGTCTATTCGCAGCATGTCGGTTGGTTTTGGGTTACGAGTTTTATCACTATTTTGGTTGATGATCACTCAATATGTTGCACCCTGTCAATTGATGTGCCGTATTTGCTTGAATGATCCCCCTTGAATAATTCCCCCTCTTGAATACACCCCTCTTGAATAATTCCCCCTCTTGAATACACCCCTCTTGAATAATTCCCCCTCTTGAATACACCCCTCTTGAATCATTCCCCATGTTAGAGGAGTAAGGAAAATAATCCCCCCCCTAGAATAATTCTCCCGTCTAGGCATATGATAAATTTGTTGTGTATAATTTGAGCAAAAATGGCATGTTATGCTGTTAATAAAGCATATTTCTTGAAACGAGTTGATAAATAAATGAAATATGCTTGAAAATTTCATCTAAACAGATCATTCCCCCTTGAATAATGCTTGAATAGTTCCCGTCGAAAAAGTCCCCAAGGGGAATCATTCAAGCAAATACGGTATCTACCAACCAAATTTTCTGCATCCTAAATACCATACCTGTATCTGGAAATTTGAAATCTGAAATTGGCAAACCTACTGCGTGTCATACTTGAGTGTAGCAAGTAGGGTTGGAAAAAAAACGTTTTTTTTTAACTCGATGTTTTTTTATAAAAAAAAACGTTTTTTTTTAAAAAAAAACGTTTTTTTTTTTAAAAAAAACGTTTTTTTTTAAAAGCTCCCAGATATGACCTAGTGTCAACATATATAGGTATATCAGACACTGGCAATACTCTGTGATGTTAAATATGACCATATAATGGCTGTGGAGCCATGGGATAGCATTATAAGTGGTGATTTGTGTCAAAAATATCCATTTTTCGTTGACATATCGTTCGTATATCGCCTTATAGTCGAATGTTCGTGACTTCAGGTAAAGTTTGGCACGGAATGGTGATCAAACAAGGTTATAAAAGGAGGTTGTTACTTTGGGAGTGAAGTTACACACTGTGGAGGTACATGGAAGCACATTATCTCAATATTATATATTACAGCAACATATGTCGGCTTATTCACCCATGGTAGCACATAGAAATGGATGTTTTGATACTAAAAATGCAACAAAACCAATGAAAACAACCACCAATGTCAATTTGTGTGTGAAATTGCGCGCTTGCGCGCAAAAATTTTGCAAAATACCTAGTGCTTAGTACTAAAAATTTCGGCCGATGTTTTTTTTTAAAAAAAAACATTTCGGACGTCATGTTTTTTAAAAAAAAAAAACGTTTTTTTTTAAAAAAAAACGTTTAAAAAAAAACATCGGCCAACCCTAGTAGCAAGTCACCACTGATTTTTTTTAATACAGGCGAGCCAATTCTATTCCAGTGGACCGAGCAAATACGGGAATTCCTTAACAATTATTCTGAACACACATTTGAACAGGACACTGATTTTCTATCTAATAACAATACTAATACTGAAAATACTTATATTAGTGCTGAAAATACAGTTTCAAACAGTACTGCTAGCACAAGTTATGACCAAGAAATTGAGCCTGAAAATTCAGATTACAAACACTTTGACAAGGATAATACTGAAGACAGTTCTAATTGCGGCCTTAAAATTATTTCTGGAAAGCCATTTAACGACAGAAAGTCTACATTCCAAGCCCACTGTGCCCCTGTCAACACCAAAGATGAAGTGAGTACTTTTTGATTTTTTCGATTTTGATTTTTAAACAAGACTTCGAGACTCATTCAAGTGAGCTAATTTTTGACTGTTCATTTTTTATGCCCCAAAATCTCGTCGTTGCCGATAAGTTGGTATTCCTGGTTCGGCATTTCGCGATGCTATCCATATCACTGACAATGCTGTCCATATCCGAGTCAATTTGTTTCGAATTTCGTTTTTTATTTTTTTAAATGTTTTACACGATATAACACGGATTTTTACTTGATGTTTGACATTTTACACGGGATTTTACATGATGTTTGACATTTTACACGGGATTTAACACCATGATTAATCTTTTACAGGGTGTGGGACTAGGGTTGGAAAAAAACGTTTTTTTTTAACTCGATGTTTTTTAAAAAAAACAACGTTTTTTTATTTAAAAAAACGTTGTTTTTTTAATAAAAAAACGTTTTTTTTAAAAGCTCCCAGATATGACCTTGTGTCAACATATATAGGTATATCAGACAGTGGCAATACTCTGTGATGTTATATATGACCATATAATGGCTGTGGAGCCATGGGATAGCATTATAAGTGGTTATTTGTGTCAAAAATATCCATTTTTCGTCGACATATCGTTCGTATATCGCCTTATAGCCGAATGTTCGTGACTTCAGGTAAAGTTTGGCACGGAATAGTGATCAAACAAGGTTATAAAAGGAGCTTGTTACTTTGGGAGTGAAGTGACACACTGTGGAGGTACATGGAAGCATATTACCTCAATATTATATAGTACAGCAGCATATGGCGGCTTATTAACCCATGGTAGCACATAGAAATGGATACTTTGATACAAAAATGCCACAAAACCAATGAAAACAACCACCAATGTCAATTTGTGAAATTGCGCGCTTGCGCGCAAAAATTTTGCAAAATACCTAGTGCTTAGTACTAAAAATTTCGGTCGATGTTTTTTTAAAAAAAAAACATTTCGGACGTCATGTTTTTAAAAAAAAAAAACGTTTTTTTTTTAAAAACGTTTTAAAAAAAACATCGGCCAACCCTATGTGGGACTGCAAAAAAAAGAAAAAAAGCGCAATATGCTTTAATGGCGCCGTTGCACCATGACATCACTCAACAAGTGCCATTCAATATTCACACACCGATCAATTCACACAGGCGGCGCTCGTACTGGACACACTAAAAGCGAACAACAAAATCGCTCGCGCCACGCACAACATCTACGCCTACCGCATACTTCCGAATAGAGCGCCACATTCGGAGGCCAAACGTAACGCCAAAAATGACGTCACTTCTACCGTAATCCTGTCCGATTGCGAAGACGATGGCGAACACGGCGCCGGTGCGAAATTGCTGCATTTGCTGGAAGTTATGAATGCGGAAAATGTGATTGTCGTGGTTACGAGGTGGTACGGCGGCATTCATTTGGGGCCGGATAGATTCAGGTTTGTTTGTGGGTAGCATTTAGGGTTCGAACGGGATTGACTTTTCGGGATCGGGAAATTTTAAATTTTCGGGATTGAGATTGGGTCACGGAATCGGGATTTTGGCCAAAGTTGTGGTATTGAGGTGTTTTCTCAATGTTTTCACGAAAAAATGTAAATATAAAAACACTTGAATGCCATAGCGGCGTAAAAGATAAAATGGCTATTTCCGTTCACAGTTCTCAGTGCAAAAAGCCATTTTTTATTATTCATCTTTGCTTTAAATTTTCCGTTATCGGGGTCCCGATTGTGGACGTTTTTCTGGATCGGGAACAGGATTTGCAAATTTTCGGGTTAAAGTGTTTTGGAAGGCCCTTCTACAGGGTTTTTTGTTTCTGGATTTTTCTTGGAAGGTGTTATCAGATTCAATCCGGGCCGTGATAAACTGGGGTCGTTTTTTCCTCAAAAATAAACTTCTAAATAAGGCCTCTACTTCTAAAAGTCGACAAGTCCACAAAATGTGATTTTGAGTAAATCGCATTTTACGTTTCGGACCCAATTCCAGGCCCGTGGTGCGTGTCCAATTTGGCTCTCTCATGCTTTCCGTTAAGTTCCATATGTTGACGATAAAGTGTCAAATTTTCATCCCCTTCTCTCAACCTTTATGTGAAAAATTGGATGTCCATAAATTTCCATTCGGTCTGAGCAAAACTGTTTTTGGGAGGGAATTGGACTTATCGACTTCTTGCACTAACAAACATTTTTGTTCCCGTGGAGGCCGAGGCTGCCTTATGGGCAATTTATGCACTTGTCGACTTTTAGAAGTAGCTGTCCATGACGGACATATCACATTTCTTGCTATTTTTTCCCATAAAAAAGGAAGCGGAGGAACGGACTTGTCGACTTCTTGCACTAAACTAGGTGGACTTGTCGACTTCTTGCCCGAAATTTTTGCATTTTTCCTCAAAAATGTCAAATTTTGCACTTTGCCATATGGGCATGTGAGGTCAAAAATTTTTATGGAAAATGATAACATATGTGCGGAAGTAGCACCAGATGACGTTTCCGTGCCTAACTCGAAATTTTCATATTTTGGACTTGTCGACTTTTAGAAGTAGACGCCTCAAATGTCTTATCAGTTCTCCACACACCCCAACAGGCACATAAACAACGTAGCGCGCGAGATCTTGGTCACTGGCGGATTTGACGCGCGGCTACAAAGTTCGCAGTCGACTGAACACGCTGGCGGCGCCGCGGCACAAACGCATTGCGGCGACAAGAAACACAAACGCAACAAACCTACTAAACGGTGATGCGTATGCAATAATTATTACCGTATTTGATTGAATAATACCCTTGAGTAATTCCCCCTTTTGAATGGTTCCGCTCTGTTGATGAGTGAGGAAAAATTCTGCCTTCCCCTTTAAGCATATGATCAATTTGTCGGTAAAATTTGAAAAAAATAGCATGTTGTGATGTTAATGAAGCTTATTTCATGAAATAAGTGAAAAGAAAAATGCTAGAAAATTTTGACGAAATAATAATTCCCCCACTTGAATAGTTCCCCCCTCAAAAAGTCCTCAGGGGAATTATTCTAGCAAATACGGTATGCCATTTTTCCACTGCATGGCTGTGAGCGTCGTTCCAGCTTTTTAACGCTTTGCAGTTTTTTCCACGCTCGATAGGGATTGCCGGCGTCCTTCTTATCCGTATTTCAAACGTTTTTTTATTCAAAGCGAGCATCGTGACCGTTTTTTAAAATCGATCGCCGAAATTTTTGCCACTCAATCAAATGTTCCCAACAACTTTTAGTACTTATTCATACTTTTTTCAAACGTCTCCAACGAATGAAATCTATAACCACTGTCAATCTACCCCCAAAATACCCCTAATAACCACTGGAAATTCGGGATGCTACCTTTTTAAAAAACTCTATGCTTGCGTTCTTTATAAAAACATAAATAGAAAAAAATCGCGGACATCCCTATTCTCGACCACCTTTTTGTGATAAAATGGATAATTTGCCGTATTTAATTTTGTACCACTGCTATTGCAAAATATTCTACAAATCCACTACTCGTCAAAAGCTCTCAGTGATTGAATTTGCTCGTTTGCTATTGAATCTACAGTTTTATTTATTTATTCACCACCATCATGTCTATTTATTTGGAACGATAACTCGTCGCAAAATAGAAATAAAGCTCATTTTGTTGAATTGGAATATTTTTGACTATTCTGGGTGTTGTTTCCTGTGTTCGCTTTCCCTTAACTTTGGATGCTTTCCGTTTAGAAAATTTCGTTCACATAACTCGCAATCGCTTATTTTCATTTCGTACCGTCAAACAGCGAACAAAAAAAACGTCGCAGCGAACGTTCCTACCCAAAAGAACGTCGCATCGAACGTTTTGGACTCGAAAAAAAAGTCAGCGGAAAAATCGAAAATGGCGTCAAGAGTAGCTGAATTCCGAATCCCCCCTGGTTGGACGAGAATTGAGTTACGCGAAAAAGTTTTGAATTTCTACAGTAGCGTTGGGGAGGATGATTCGAAGGAGTTGGCAGCCCGGTTGTTGATGGTGTGTTTATATTCGGTGCCGCTTTTTGGGATCTACCTGTCCCCATTTTGTTGTGTATATACGTTGGCCGATCAATGTGCCGTTAAAGAATGTTATGCTTCACCAAAAAGGTCCTGTTCGCTGGCGCCTGGCGTTGGCGCCAAAGGGAAAAGTGTCATGGCGCTTGGCGCCCTTTGGCGCTGAATTCTGGAAAGGCGCGATAGCACCAACGTCCTAGCACTTTTTCCATCACTAGCTGCAAACTTTTCAATACCATTTTTCTCGAATAATCGGACGTAGCCAGGATTTTTTAGCGGGGGGCGGCGTATTGTATACGGGGCCCGGTGAACGCCCCCCCCCAATTTTTACCCCTGTAGTGAGCGAATGGCGCCATGGCGCTGGCGCCATTCGTAGGCGCCGCGCCAAGGCACCACTGGCGTTGGCATTGGTGCCAAAACAGCAGTAACTGTCTGTACTTAACGGGTTTACTATACAGCGACATGGACAGGAATTGAGTCCATTTTCAGTGGCTTTGAGTGTGCGAGACTAGTCCGCCGAAAATATGTTGCGTGAAGGCAAAATGCGCGCTTGTGCGCAAAAAATTTTCAAACTGTCGACATAAACGTCTTCTGGAAGTGCCATTTCTGGCACATTTTTTGGTCCGGCCAGGGAAGGGGGGGGAGCGGCTGCACCGACCCCCCGCCCCCCCCTCCTGGCTACGTCCTTGCCCCCAGTCCCGAAATAAAACTGATCCACAAAACCATAATAATTTCAGTACGCCGAATCGCGCACCGCGTGTCTACTGTACGCGCCCCCTTCCCCCGGTTCCACTTCCACCTTGGCGGAGGTGCTGCACTACCTGTGCGTGCCCGGCGCCAAGTCAGGCCTCACCAACGAAGTGGGCGGGTATGCACATTGCAGCGTGAACGGCCGTTTGATGCGGTTGGCTTTTTTTGGCGGGGTCTCTTTTTTAGAGTTGTTTTCAGTGTTTGATGGAAATGTGTGTTGTTTGTGGGTGTTATGCCGTCTGTTTTGTGTGTTTTATGGGGCTCCAATGGGGCAACCTGTCCATCCTTATGCAAATTTTTTGATACTATCCCAAATCCGCTCAGTTTCTGATTTGGATCACATTTAGAGCGTTTTTTTCCCCAAATTTACTTTTATTTTTTGTTGCATTGAGAAATTTTGAAGGAAAGTAACAAACAACTTTTTAAGGTTTAAAAACAACCTTACCTCAACGCGTTCGTAAACTTTCTTTCGAACCCTACATCTATATTTGTAGGGTTCGATAGAACATGCACTTACACCTAGGTAATTTTGCGGAGTTTGTGTTTTCTTTCCTAGTTAACGGAACCAGAACACTATAATTTCCAACCGTTTTAAGTTGACATTTGCAGTTGACATTGTTCTTACTCGGTATTCACTATTTCGGGAAAGCATCACACAGGTGCTTTATTTCGGTGCCGACAGAAATGGTCGCGCCGTTTGACGCCTCCCTGCGGCCGCACATGGCTGGCGACTTTGTGTACATTGCAAAAGCGGTGAGCCAGTCCACAAGATTCAAGCACGCGTCATTGCAGTCTGGCAACTTACAGAACAATATGAACGCTGTAGGTTTTTTTGGGAGTTGTTTTTATAGAAGCCGGCCACCAAAAATTGTGGACGTTTTTGTTGGTGTTTTTTTAGAATTCAAATGTCAGAAACATATCTGGCATTCCGTAGTGCTTCATCAATAAATTGGCAATCAAATAGGCATAGGTTGTAATTCCGTATTTGAGCACGATTCAATGTTCAATATCATTTGTTGAAGTTACGAACATTCAATGAAATGGTATGCAAAGCATCGACATAAAATGGATTTTTTTGGCCGAAATCACAGTTCACATTGTCCACAGTGAACATAACGATACATTATGTGCTACTTCATTTTACATTGATTACCCGCATTTGAACCATTTTAAAAAGCCTATTAATCTGAGAGCAGGGGTATCTTGAATTTTGACCCTCCGAGTGGTTGGATAGATAGCAAATCGCTCCTCCGGAGGGATAGATAGCTGAAAAATTTTCTGGGGGGGGGGTTTGGGGGGGTTGTGGTGGTTCGATATATAGGCTTTTTCGGGGCATAGAAGGAAGAAAACGGAGAAAAATCGCTAAAAGTAGGTGTAAAATAGCTCAAAATGGGTATACAAGAGCATATAGTACTTAAAATAGCTGAAAATAGGCAGTTAGACGCATGAACCAGTGATTTTGGAGGTGAAAATCTATATATAGGTATGAAAAATAGCTATTTTGAGCGAAAATTAGGGTATAGTTTCTGAAAAATCGCTCCAGATAAGTAGATAGCTGGGCGATTTGGGGGGGGGTTTAGGGGGTAGTAGCCCAAAATTTTGCCTCCGGGATAGATAGATAGCTGAGCGGCCTCTGGGATAGATAGATAGCTGGGCGGTTTGGGGGGGGTAACCCCCCCCAACCCCCCCCCCCCCCATTCGAGACCGCTGTCTGAGAGAATTATATTAATTAAGCAGTTGAAAAATTGTTGTTGTTTTTACAACCCTAGCAATCACCGCCTTTCTTTTTTCACACATTGTTGCTTTTATGCGGGCCCGGGCATTGGAAAAACACCAATTTTGCCGATGAAGTTGCGCAGTAAATATGCCGCAAACATGCATAAATTTACAATCCCCAAAAAAATCATTATCCACTCAGGTGCGTAACAAGCTGTGCGCTGTGGTGGGCACCGAGCCGCCCTACGACCGCGTAGCCGTGCAATTGGTCACCGACCCCCCTGTTTCTGGTGCCACTCCCAGACCCTGTAAATGACCCTGTCAAGTGTAAAAGACCCTGCAAAATGTCATGTGTCGTGAAAAAGATCCTGTTAGGTGTCATGTAAAAAAAACCTGTAAAATGTCATGGGTCAAGTAAAAGACCTTGTGAAGTATCACGTGTTTCCAAATCTTGTTTTTGTATCCAAATCTTATGTCAAAAAGTAAGGGTCTTTTACATGACACATGACACCCTACTGGGTCTTTTACACTTTACAGGGTCTTTTACAGGGCTTGGGAGTGCCCCATGGTTCGGCTGGCACTGGTTTGCCTGTCACTGTTCCCGCCCAGTATGTGTGCCCAGTGTATAGGAGCACTGTGAGAGAACCGAAACTTATGGCGGGTGTGAGTTTTTTGAGAGATTTTGAGTTGTGTAAATTCTTTAAAAAGCTGTTTTAGTTATTGTTTGAGGCGTATGATTGGGGAGTTTTTTGAAGGTGTATTATTTATCAAAAATAGGTTTTGATGGTTGGGTTTTTTAAAAGCAACGATCTCTTATATTGGAAAAGAAACGTTGAAAAAAATCCGGCCATTGCGAGTGTTTTTACATGGTACACAAATACACACACTAGGTAGTTTTCTATTGAAATTTCAAAAATTTCGGTAGACACGTATTTACATCATCTTTGAACCTACCTACTTCTGTTTACCGGAATGAGTAATTTTTTATCTCCGTCAACTGTTCGTGATTCACGGTAACCTCAAATGCGCTCAAACCGATTTGTGAGGTTCTCAATTTTTTTTCAAATTTCGATTAAAAAAACTAGTGTGAGTAAATCCAGAAACCACAAGCCACCTAGGTATTTGTAACAAAATGTCCTTATCTTCCGTCAGTATCCAACAGTAACACCCCAAAACAATGCAGACAACGATCAGGCAAGTTTTCCCGCAAGCCAACATCAACAACCAACCCAATTTGCTGGGGCAGCCAGGCACCATTCCAACCTGTCAGCACGTCGACCAGCTGCTGGCTTCTTTTGCTGAGCATGCAGAAAATGCGAATGGTGATTTGGATTGGTGGCAAGATGTGAATGTGAGCCGGCTGTTGGAGAATTTGTGCAGACTGGACTTTTTGGCGGTTGGTTTTTTTCCCGTTTAACCTTTTTTTTATTTTTTTTATGAAACAGGTGTGTAGCCTAAACTTTCAAATCACATGGTGGCAACTAATTTTGTTTAAAAAAAATCAAAAACAAAATTTCTGGTAGACATGCACTTAGAGTTCAAACGGGATCCCGATCCTGATCCCGGATCCCGTGAAATTCCAGGATTTAGCAGTCCCGATCCCGAAACTTTTCAAATCCCGATCCCAAGAAACTCCAAAGTCCGAGATCCTGATCCCGGAAAAATTAGTGGAAATTATCAAAAGTGAAAAAACGACGTTTTTGCATGCAAAAATGTGAACTCAAACCTCCAGCGTTCATTTTATGCCACGTTTCTGGCATCCAACAGTGTTTTTAGACCTTTATGAACAATTGTGGATGCCAAAACATTGGCCAAAATCTCTATCCCAAGACCCCAATCCCGATCCCGAAAAAATGTCAATCCCGATCCCGTGACCCCAATCCCGGCCAATTCCGGTCCCGATCCCGAAATCTCAAAAAAAAACAATCCCGATCCCGAATAGTCAAACCCGTTTGAACCCTACATGCACTGGGTATTTTGCAATTTTTTTGCACGCAAGTGCGCAATTTCACATACACATTACCAGTTTTCATGGGTTTTGAGGCATTTTTGGTGTAAAAGCTTTCATTTACTCAATGTGTAATAGTGTCATGTGATAGCTGGCGGTTTTGGGGGGCAGCCCCCCCCCCCCCTGGAGACCCGTGAGTAGAGCTGCGATAGGAAAATACATAAACACCATTGGTTCCCTTAATACCCCTCACACATTTACAAACCCCTGCAGGCAATGGAGGGAAACGACCAAACCGACAGCCTTCTATGCACCGCGATGCACAGCGGCAGTGCGAGTCTGGTTAAGTGGCTGCTGATCACTGCACATTTGAAATATGGGATGGTGTGTGCAGATGAGAAACCGAGACGGTTTTTAGGGGACTGCTTAAGTTGGGCGGTGGAAGCCAAGTTTGTTTGGGGTTTGCTACTTTTTTCTGTTTGCAGGAAGTATGTTTTCAGTGGAGTTAGTGGAATGATTTTTTTCTTCAAATGGGTGGAGTGAAAAATTCATATTCGATCCCATATCATTCTATGAGGATATTGACTAGTGATGTAAAAACCGCCTGGCGCTATCGTCATAGACATTTTGTTCCTTGCTCCAAAAGTGTTATGACTAGGGTTGGTAAAAACTTCATAAATTTTTTAAAAAACAACGTTTTTTATTTTATTATTTTAATTTATTTAAAAAAAAGTTGTTGTTTTTTCAAAGCTACCAGATATGGCCTTGAGTCTAAATATATAGGAATATCAGACAAGTGGCAATACTCTTGATGTTATATATGACCATATAATGGCTGTGGAGCCGTGGTATAGCATTATAAGTGGTGATTTGTGTCAAAAATGTCCATTTTTGGTCGACATGTTCATATATCGCCTTATAGTCAAATGTTCGTGACTTCAAGTGAAGTTCGGCATGGAATAGTGATCAAACAAAGTTATAAAAGGAGGTTGTTACTTTGGGAGTGATGTTACACACTGTGCATACCTGAATATTATATACTATACAGCGACATATCATAGCTTTTGAACCCATGGTAGCACATAGAAATGGATGCTTTGATACTAAAAATGCCACAAAACCAATGAAAACAACCACCAATGTCAATTTGTGTGTGATATTGCGCGCAAAAATTTTGCAAAATACCTAGTACTTAGTACTAAATATTTCAGCCAGTGGTTTTTTAAATAAAAACGTTTCGGACATCATGTTTTTTAAACAAAAACGTTTTTTTATAATACAAAACGTTTGAAAAAAACATCGGCCAACCCTAGTTATGACTAGTAATGTAAAAATGCTGTAGCGCTAGCGCCAAAGCAAAAAGCGCCATGGCACTTCTGGCGCTTGGCGCAGGGGTTCGGAAAAGCGCCATGGCGCTTTTGGCGCTTGGCGCTTTTTTTTGTGGCGCCAGTAACAAACTGCTAGGCGCTAGCGCCAAAACGAAAAGCATCATGGCGATTTGGTGCTTGGCGCCAAAGTTCTGGCGCTTTTTCCATCACTAGTCATGACTTTGGCGCCAAGTGCCTAAAGCTCCTTGGCGCTAGCGCCAGCACTATGGCGCTTTTACACAATTATAGACAGCACCATCAGTTTCCAATTGACATTATCTCTGCCCAGATGCGACCAGTCGATGTGGACAACTTTGCTGCAGTTGCTGGAGGAATTTCTCAGCCCAGAGAATATCAAGGCCATTGTCCACAGCCCCACTGGACACAATGGCGATAGCTTGCTCCAGCTGGCTATCAAATTGGGCAATGATACGGCTACCAATGAGCTGTTCTCGTTTTCGATGAAATGGCGGATCGCGATTGCGCAGCAGAAAGTTAGTGATGTTTCAGTTTTGGTTGTTTCATCGATTGTTAATTTTTAATGAGATTCGATGTTCCTCGGGCTGCATTAATTTTGTGGAATTATGTGAATTTAAATTACATTTTCCGTAACCATGCATGATTATTGTTGAGGCATCCAATTCTAAAAGTCCAAAATATGAAAATTTCAAGTTAGGCCCAGAAACGTCATCTGTGACTACTTCCGCAGATTTTTCATCATTTTCCATAAATTTTTTGACCTTACATGCCCATATGGCATAATGCCAAATCTGACATTTTTGGGGAAAAATACAAAAAATTTGGGCAAGAAGTCAACAAGTCCACTGAGTTTTGGGCTAAAAGTCAACTAGTCCATCCTCCGCATCCTTTTTTTTGTGAAAAACGCAAGAAATGTGATAAGTCCACTATGGGCACCGATTTCTTAAAGTCGACAAGTGCATAAATTTCCCATAAGGGAGGCGCAACGAGGGCGGGAACAAAAATGTTCTCTAGTGCAAGAAGGCGACAAGTCCATTACCCTCCCAAAAACAGTTTTGCTCTGACCGAATGGAATTTTATGGACACCCCATTTTTCACATATAGGTTGAGATTAGGGGCTGAAAATTTGACACTTTATTGTTGACATATGGAACTTAATGGAAAGTATGAGAGAGCCAAATTGGACATGCACCATCGGCCTGATTGGGTTTAGAAACTTAAAATGTGATTTACTCAAAATCACATTTTGTGGACTTGTCTACGTTTAGAATTAGACACCTCAGTTATGGGCATTGTTTTCGCGACGGTGTTTTGGTGCCCAAGTAAACCCGGTGCCCAAGTACGCCCAGTGCCGAAGTTTGAATACCCAGTGCCCAAGTACGCCCAGTGCCCAAGTAAAGTGCCCGTACTTGTGCACCAGGAGGCTTTTTACTTGTGCATACTTGTGCAGTACTTGGGCACCACTTGTGCATTACTTGTGCTGGCGGTTGTGTGCTTGGACTCAATATTTTTGTCAACTAGCACTTGTATTTACCACCCAAAAAAACTATCGAGTCCGGGTAACATTCCAGGTTGTGACGGTGATCACTAGTGAACTAGCATTCATGTTCACAACCCGGAATGTCACCTGGACTCGATAGTTTTTCAGGTCATAAATACAAGCGCTAGTTGACTAGTGCTCGTATTTACGACCCGAAAAAATATTGAGTCCAAGTACACAACCGCCACAGTGCACAAGTAATGCACAAGTGGTACTGCCACAAGTAAGCACAAGTCTTTTGCTTGCACCTGACCGGTGCCCAAGTAAACATCTGCCCAGTGCCCAAGTTCAGGCACTTTACTTGGGCACCGGGTGTACTTGGGCACCGGGTATTTAAACTTGGGCACCGGGCGTACTTGGGCACCGGGTTTACTTGGGCACTGGTCTTTCGCCATTTTCGCGGTGCTCGTGTTCTATACACGATGCGCGGGGTCGATTCCCGCCTGTTGTAATGCAATTTTGCACCCTTTCTCTCTACTGAAAAATCTGTTTGAAAATGTATGCAATCATTCCTGTTTTCCATTCATTCAAACCGTGGATTCGTCAATCCCTAAAAAGTAACACAATCCTCAAACAGCGAAAGACCGGTGCCAAAGTAAACCCGGTGCCCAAGTACGCCCAGTGCCCAAGTAAAGTGCCTGTACTTGGGCACCAGGCAGATGTTTACTTTCGCACTGGGCGGATGTTTACTTGGGCACTGGGCGGATGTTTACTTGGGCACCAGTCAGGTGCAAGCGAAAGACTAGTTGACTAGGTCTTGTATTTACAACCTGAAAAAATATCGAGTCCAGGTAACATTCCGGGTTGTGAAGGTTAGGGTGGCAGAGTTTACTGTACCGTACTGTACTGCATTTTTGGGAAAATTACCATACCGTACTGTTTACCGCAATTTTAGAAATGTACCATACCATACCGTGTACCGCATTTCCCGAAATTTACCGTACCGTACCGCGCACCGCACTTTTCAGATTTTCTGTACCATACCGTTTACCGCAAAATTGAACATTTACCATACTGTACCATTTACCGCAAAATAGAAAATTTACCATACCGTATGGTTTACCGCAAGGCCATACCGTCTGCCACCCTAGTGAAGGTGATCGCTAATGAATAGCATTCATGTTCACAACCTGGAATGTAACCCAGACTTGGTAGTTTTTTCAGGTCATACATACAAGCGCTAGTTGACTAGTGCTCGTATTTACAACCCGAATACGCCTACTGCACAAGTATGCACAAGTAAAAAGCCGTCCGGTGCACAAGTAAACATTTGCCCAGTGCACAAGTACGGGGCACTTTACTTGTGCACCGAGCGTACTTGGGCACCAGGTATTTAAACTTGGGCACTGGGTGTACTTGGGCACCAGGTATCTAAACTTGGGCACCGGGCGTACTTGGGCACCGGGTTTACTTGGGCACCGACACACCGTCCCTCAAACAACCTCCCCCCCCAACAGAACCGCGCGGGCGAGACAGCGCTGCACACCGCGGTTGTGTGTCTCAACCTGCCCGCCGTGTCCCTGCTGATCGAGTCCGCCGCCGTGATTCTGCTGGCCGCCGCGTGCAATGCCGGGCATTCGCCAATGGTGCTCGCTGCCAGGAGCACGCAGCCCGTTGGCATGCAGTTTGTGTGGGGTTATTCATTCATGGGGTTATGGTTATGGGTTACGGCAGTTTTGTGGGTTTCATGGTGGGCTTTGTTTCTGGGCTTTACCACTAAAATTGAAGCATTTTTGATTTTTTTATATATTTTTTGACATTGACGAAAAATTTTTGAATTGTAACTATCAGTATTTCTATTATATCGAACATATCGACAACAGTCTTTGGACAATATTAGATATCGTTATTTGATTTTCAGTTAAATAAACATGTTTACAAACATTATATGATCCCCTTTGGTAGAATAATAGCATAGAACCTAACAAAGTAACCTACCCCCATTTCAGAATTCTAAAGAAACTGGCCGACTGTGCCATAGAGTGGTTGGCAGTGGAGAGAGCCGAGCACTCTTCAATAACCCAGCGCGAGTTGCAGGCTGCCCTGCTCATCACCGTGGAGGGGTTGCACAGCCGCGCCGTGGAAATGCTGCTCAGCGTGCAGGTGGGCTTGGTGACATGGGGTTTGTCGTTTTGCGGATTTAAGTAGTCTGTTGTTGTTTTTGTTTTTTTTGGGGGGGGTGTTGTTGAATGGTTTTCAATGGCTGGTGTCCATTCACTACAAACATTCAGTACCCAAACCCAAGTCTGATTTTGTTCTTCACTTCTGCAGATGAGTAAGACATACTGATCGGTGGGGAAACCGCTATAACTTTTTCCACACTGCGAACAAAACCGCTATAAACAGTGGTCATGTCAGGCCCGGTAGGGGGGGGGTCGTCCTCCCCGGACCCCCTGGCCATGGTACGCCCGCTTGCATATGCCTGAAAACTTTTGAACACCATCTTCCATACTGCGTGCAATTTAAAGCACTACTTTTTCGAAAAAGCCTAGTGAATGAGGACCATTAGCGATTGGCAGACTTTTCTTCGTTTTAGTGTTTTTAAAATTTTAAAAATGGTTGAAAAAGCAGCTCCTCAACAAAATCGCTTCTAGAATAAACATTCACATTCAAGGACGTAGCCGCCCCCCCCCCCAAAATGCTAACCCCAAAATCCGCTATGCCCCCCCCCTTCACGGGCCGGACCAAAAAAATGTGCCAGAAATGGCAATTCCAGAAGACGATTTTGTCGACAGCTTGAAAAAATTTTGCACGCAAGCGCGCGTTTACCCTTCACAACATATCTTTTCGGCTGACCGGTTTCCACGGCCGCAAAGCCAGTGAAAATGGACTCAATTCGTGTCCGTTTCGCTCTATATGCCTTTAAAATGCAGACGTATACTGCTGTTTTGGCGCCAATACCAACGCCAGTGGCGCCATGGCGTGGCGCCATGCCATTTACTTTTGGTAAAAATGGGTTTACATGGGTAAAAATTTGGGGGGGGGGGGGTTGCCGCCCACCGTTCACCGGGCTCCGTATACAATCCGCCCCCCCCCCGCTCAATAATCCTGGCTACGTCCCTGTTCACATTTATCCCTTAACGCAGGCGCAAAACGGCGTCAAAATCCCGCTATCGGGCAGCGGCGCCCTGCACGCCTGGGCGAAGGAATCGAACCAAGAGTTGCGGCGAGCTGTCACTGGCTCGGGCGGGAATAAATTGGAGTTGGCACTCAAGAGAGTGTATGCCACTGTGAGTATGGCCCTACACACGCTAGTTGACATCGACACCGAATGTCAACTGGTTCCGTTCCCAATTCAAAGCTTGCGTCTGAACGTCGTTCGTCGGCTCGTCAGCAAGCTTTGAATCGGGATCGGCACCAGTTGACATTCTGTGTCGATGTCAACTAGCGTGTGTGGGCCCTATGGATTGTTTGTTTGTTTATTTTGGGGGTCTTTTTGGACTGTGTTGTGTATAAAAATATGATATGATTTTTTGACAGTTTTTGAAGTATTTTTTCAATCCGTATAATTGTTGAGTGACCGACGCGCAATTTCAATTTCAGCACAATTTCTTTTCAAAGCCACAATTAATTGAGCCGAGGCGTCTACTGCTAAAAGTCGATAACTTCAAAATTTTAAAAATTGACTAAAGCACAGAAACGGCACCTAGAATTAGTCGTCTACATTTTACACATTTTCCCAATTTTTGTCAAAGTCACTTTTTTAAAGTGTCACATTTTCACACTTTTGGGACAATCAAGAACAATTTTCAAAGAATATCCAGCAAGAAGTCGGTATTTCTATGCTGTATCCAATGTAACGTTGACGCCATTTGCTGCTGTCATTTTCTGGAAATCGACTTTTGGATTTATCGACTTTCAAAAGTAAAAACTCCAATTATTTGCAGGGCCTGTGCCTCCTCAACGCGGGGGCGAACCCCCGCGAAGTTCTGCAAGGCAACCCCTCCGATGGCACCCCCCTGGCTATTTCTGTGCGGGCCGCTAGCGAACAACTGCGGGTGCTGAGTGGTCCCTTTGAGAAGCTCGCTGTGAGTTTGTGGTAAATATAATGTTGCTGATGATATTTAAAACTAATTTTGGATGTTGGCATTAGTGATGAAAAAAGCGCCAGGACTTGGCGCCATGGCGCTTTTTCGAACCCCGGCGCAAGCGCCAGAAGCGCCATGGCACTTTTTGCTTTGGCGCTAGCAGCGTTAAGCGCCAGCGCCAGGCGTTTTTTCCTGGCGTCACACAAAAATAGCGCCAAGCTCCATGCCGCTTTTCGTGGGTGCAGCGCCATGCGCCAATGGCGCTACAGCGAAATTGCGCCAAACTCCATGGCACTTTTCCATCCCTAGTCGGGTTCGGTATAGTTTGCATGTGTTCAATTTCTGTTAACAAAGCCCATGGCTTGCCTATCGGCGAATAACATCAATACAACAATCACCCCTGGACAACAGCGTGCGCGCAGTGGGCCGCAATCACCCCTGGACAACAACGACATGAGCACGCGCCCGCCAAGCCGGCTCCATTGCGCCGCCAATGTGCTACCGGTGCACGCACTCGCGCCCGGCTGGCGCCATTTCTGCCGCGCAGCTGCGGCACTCTAATCCAGCCGCGCAGTCGTGTCAGCGGCATAACCCGCGCCGCGCATCACCAACTACAGATTTATGTCTCGCGTTGAAATCATAATTAAATAATAATTCAATTAAATGATAATTCAATTATGCGATTATTAATTGCTTGTGCTAAAAATCATTTACATGCTTTCAACATGAACCTTCAAGGTTTCAAGTCACTGGACATTCATTGATTACGTCCCCATTTAACCAGTTTTTTACCAGTTTTTTACCAGTTTTAACCAGTAATTTAACCAGTTTTTCGAAAATAATGGAAAAATAAATTAAAAAAGTGACCAGCGGCATCGGATTTTTTTATAGATTATCGGATGAAATTGACTGAAATTGATGATTTTCATCGGATGAAATTGACCGATAATATATTGAATTATAATCACCAATAAATTAGTCACTTTGATGTTGACCACCTCCACCCCTCAAATGAGCAAATGTACTTTTTCAAAAGGTCCCAAATATGGTATTATAAATGGGAATTGCGCTGCACCGTTGCGAACAATGCATGTCAATGGGCCTCCACACGCTAGTTGACATCGCATTTCAGAGTCAACTCAGAGTCAACTAGTGTTTCAGTTGACGCAATCACTCACCACTTGACTTTTTTAAAAGAGCATACGCGTTAACCCATATTTTTGGCATTTAGCTTATGTATTTCATTGAAAAAGTCAACTGGAAAAATCCATTCTCAGAAACGAGTTGACCCTGCTTTCTACAATGCAGTTTGTGTGATTTAAAGAGTGTTATGTGATAGACCATCATTAATCTGATTTTTTGACACCTAATTATCATATATTGTGTGAAGCATAACCAAATGAAAAATTATTTGCATGTTCCATATTCAAAATTTTTTTATTGTTTACATGTGTGAATGCTTGTTAATTAGATAGTTGTTTCATGTACTATAAATGTCTGTGAATTTTTCTGTACTAATTCTCATTTGTAATAAATTTTTTTGAAAGAATAAAAAATCTTTTTCTTTAAACGGAAATTTATTTTTCATCGCGCAACATGGAATCACATCATAATGCCAACATAACCAAATGAAAGGCAAAATAAACGCGAACACAGCAGTATTTTTTTTGAAAGAATCACATAACACAAAAGAAAGATATGAATTTTTCAATATTTCAAACTTCAATAATTTTAAAAAGTTTTCCTGGCAAGTTATGACAGCACTGAATGTAGGGTGTCAAATTTCCGTTTTCCGTTTTCCGTTTCCGTTTTCCGCAGGCAATTTTTTTCCGTTTTCCGTTCCGTTTTCCGGCTGCTGAAATTTTTTTTCCGTTTTCCGTTATGTTTTCTTTTTTTTCCGTTTCCGTTTTTCCGGCTCATTTTCCGTTTTCCGCCTCAATTTCCAGTTTTTCCGCCTTTTTTCCGTTTTCCGCCTCAATTTCCAGTTTTTCCACCTTTTTTCCATTTTCTGCCTCAATTTTCCATTTTTCCGCCTCATTTTACCTTTTTCTGGCTCAACTTTCTGTTTTCTGATCAGCCAAACTGGTAAAAATTCATGCAGATTGTCAATGATGTAAAAAATTTCCATTTCCAGCAAAATTACTGCAGATTTTTTCCCCTTTTCCAGCAAAATTTATGCAAATTTTATCCGTTTTCCAGCAAAATTTCAGCAAGTTTTTCCATTTCTGTGCAAATTTGATTTTTCCGTTTCCGTTTTTCCGGCCTCTTTTTCCGTTTTCCGGCCGCTGAAATTTTTTTTCCGTTTCCGTTTCCGTTTTCCGCCAAGTGCAATTTTTATTCCGTTTTCCGGCCACTGAAAATATTTTTCCGTTTCCGTTTCCGTTTTCCGTAAAAAAAATCTTTTGACACCCTAACTGAATGTGAAATTTGATATACTAAAACTATTGAAGCAAGTAACACAAGAAATTTCAAAAAACGGCAGCTTTTTCATTTTTAACACCTAAATATCTAACTCTGAAAAAAAATTGATGAGTTGACACTGACAGTTTACAAAAATATGTCAACTGATTCATTTCACCTAGAAATGGATCAGTTGACATAACATTTAAATCTGACTCATTAACTCAGCAATCTTGCCAGTATACAGTATCTTTTTGTATAAAAAAAACATAATTAATTAACATCAAAAATTAAATTAAATAAGGAAAATTTAATTGAAATATAAATAAAAAAGTTATAAAAATAGGAAGAAAAAAATAAAAATAAAAATTATAAAATTCATAAATAAAAAGTAATTATAATATGAAATAATAATAATAATAAAAATTATAAAATTCAAGTAAAAATATTAAAAAAATTAGTAAAAATTAAAATGAAAACAATAAAATTTATAAAAAAATAAAAATGATTGAAAAATAAAAAATAGATAAAATACCCATGAAAATAAATATAATAAAACTTTAAGAAAAAAAAATTTAAAAATGGACATTAAAATATAAGTAAAAACATTTAAACAAAAAAAAACATAAAATTTAAATAAAAATAAAAATAATTTAAAAAAAATAATAATAATATAGCAAAAAATATAAGTGTAAAAATAAATTTAAGGATGCACATACTGCACACACAAATCAGCACTTGCAGAAATGAACAGAATCACCAAGTAGTGTCCCTTGTGATAGTAATATCTGGTGCAGCTGCCTCTGCATCAACAAAATCAGAACATTAATATTGAAAAGCATTGTTTACTGAACACATGAAGTGTAGAAAAAAATTTGAAGTTGACAAAATGTCTATGTAGCTTATGTCAATATGCGTATGCACTCATAGTATACAAAAAACGCGATGTCAACTGACTTGGAAATTTTGAACAAAAAAAATTCTCACACTTTTTTGAACTGTTCCTTTGCAAAAAGTTCTTCTATGAAAGATGCGCATTATTTTTCTCTATGTGTACCTAAAATTTCGTATAAATAGAATGTAAATTGGATAAATAAAGTTACTTTTGGTAAGTCGGCGAGCGCTGAGTCAACTGCCGGAAATACGCACTTTTGCATACATTTTTTGACGTTTTCATACGATTTTGGGTACTTGACATCGTACACACAACACTTGTGTCAACTGAAATGAAAAAAAACGTATACTAGCGTACGCAGCGTACACTTTCAGCTCAGTTGACATTTTCGATCATGATTTTCACTTTTATTGAAACTTTTGAAACAGCCAAAAAGTCAATTCAATGAACACTGTAAATGAAAATGTCAACTGCAAATGTAAACACAGATAAGTTGACATTTATGGTTGCATGTTGTCATTTATGTTGCTTATAGTTATATTTATAGATTGAAAATGTCAACTTATATAAGTTTGAGTGTGTGTGTAAGTGGTTGGCTCCACCTCATAATTGAAAAAAGGGCCCACACAGGCTAGTTGACATCGACACCAAATGTAAAGTCCCAAACCAAACTGATCCCCATTCAAAGCTTGCTTTCAGGAATTGAAAAGCAAGCTTTGGATTGGGACAGGAAACAGTTGACATTTTCTGTCGTTGTCAAGTAGCCTGTGTGGGGCATAGTAGTGAAGTAAACAATATATAAGTTGACATTTTGTAGACTAATCCATTCTTAACTCTATTGATACTTTCAGGAGAGTGGCAGCAGTGGGCGGTGTCTGAAGTGAAATGGCTTGAATGTTTTCTGGAATTAGTGGTTTTGTTTGGTATTTCGCGATGATTTTTGAGTATTTTTGAATTTTTGGAAAGATTTGAATGTGCTTGTTTTTATAATAATTTGGAAACTTTTTGTTTTGTTGTTAATAGTAAATAGATAGCAGATATGAATTCTTTGTTAGACACAAAAGTGCAACTTTTAAAGAATAACTAAATTTTGAATTTTTTTTTACCTTGAATTTTCAAAATAAAAATTTCAAAAAGTTGTGTCAAAAGCTGTAAATTTTTTTGAAAATTTGTGCAAAAATGCAACAATTAAAGTTTTCATGTTTGCTATTTTCAATCTCCAAATTATTCAAGTTTAAAATGAATCTCCTGTTTGTTTTTCTTAAAAAAATTTGATATGTAAAGATTATCTGGTTCAAAAATTTTTAACTTGTCAGTCAACCCAAGTATCCTGTTGTTTTAGTTGCTTAAAATACTTTGTTTTTATTTTGCTGTCTTGTTACTCACTTTTTGTGATTTGTTGGCAGAATGTAATTGTAATAGTAATTATACATTAAATCATTTGAGCTTGTGATTTTTCAATTTATTACATTAAATAAAGTAGTTAAATGAAAATGTAAATCAAAAAGAAATTAAATTTTTATTTTATACAAATTGTATCTGGAAACAACAGTAAATTACATGAAATATAAAGCAACATTTAAAAGGCAACAATACATCACTATCACATGAAAAAATACATCACTATCACATGAAAAAATACATCACTATCACATGAAAAAATACATCACTATCACCACTTTCATCATTAACCTTTCAAGTTATCCTATTTTGGCAATTCAAAATAAATAAATTACTGCAAATTGTGTATGTGTACGCAAGAAAACATAAAAAAATACATAACTATCACCACATTTCATCATTAACTTTTTCACTTTTACACTTTTGGCAATTCAAAAGGCATAAATTGTGTACACGTACGCAAACATTTGTATAAGTACGCAGAAAAACATACGCGTACGTTTTTCTGCGTTCGCGTATGCCAAAAAAACATACGCGTACGCAAAAAAACATACGCGTATGCTTTAGTTGACTCGGCCAGTGACACAAATATCTGTACTGCCCAAATTTACTAGTTGACATTATCATTACTGTGTACGGGGTCAACTAGAGTCAACTGAGAAAAATTTCAGTTGACTCTGAGTTGACATTTTACATGCGAAAAATGCGATGTCAACTAGCGTGTGGAGGCCCAATAACGAGAGATTGGATGGGCCCGCGCGGCAGAAATGGCGCCAGTTGGGTGCGAGTGCATTGGCGGCGCCCTGGCGCCGCCTTGACGGGCGCCGGCGGTTACTGCGCGCGTGTCTGTGTTGTCCAGGTGTGATTGCGGCCCACTGCGCGCACGCTGTTGTCCACGGATGTTTGTTGTCCAGGTGTGTTTGATGTCCACAGCTGCTGAGCCTTGCCTATCGGCTTTTTCAAACGTTCTTCCGATGGAAGTCGGTACAGGTGAAACATTTCTGTAAAGTACAAAAATTCATTTATCGGAATCTGAAAAATGATATGCCAGAAAACAGGAAGTGGGTTAGCACAGCAAAAACTGTGCTGGTGATCTGCGGTGAAGTGTCTTCACGCAGACGCTTGCAGGCACTTCAACACACTTCACGAATTTCTAATTTTTTGTTTCTATAAACAATTTAGTAAACAAATCTGTGAAGTGTCAGTGGAGTGCATTCCAACAGTGATCGGGCGTGATAAGGCTCTGAAGTGGGGAGTTTCATTCTAAAAATGCATATATCCAAGTTTTTAGATTTTTCAAAATCGCATTTTAAAGTTTGACGCTGGCCCGACGACGCTATGTTTGGGGGACGATGCTTGCCCCGCACTTTTCAGATAGATCCGACATTTCTCTACAATTTTTGTAATCACCAATTTTGTTGGCCGGGAAATATTTAGGGAGTTATGTGAGATTTTGTAAGTCACCCAAAATTGGGAACAAATCTGAATATTTGAAATTAAATGGTTAATATCTTCTTAACGGCGCATCGTAGGATAAAACGAATTACATCACTGCAAAGCCCGTGTCTGAAAGTACCTCTACCTAAATTTTCAGATCAATATATGCACGCATATTTGATTTATAGTGCAAAATATATTTGGAAATTCACGTATGCATTTTTGGAAATGAAACTTTTTTTGTATGGGAATTCCGGCCAGCTCTTCGCAGCCGCGCCGAAACACGCGTGCATTTTTGGAAATGAAACTATTTTTTCGATATGTGCACTTATGAAATGAAACTCCGGTGGTCCGAGATGGAATGTGCACTTACGAAATGAAAGTCCTGTTTTTCATAGGGGATCTGAGATGGATATGTGCACTTTCGATTTGAAAATTGTGATTTTTCTGAAAAACGGTACCACTGTATCTCGGGAACGAAATGGACTATAACGCTGATTTTTTTCCTAAAATGTGAAAAACTATACGTGGAGGTCAAATCCACGCTTAACACGATTTTTCTGGATTTGGCGCTTGTGAACTTTTAGAATGGAACTCCCCAAGTGTGATCACAGGCGGTGAAGTGCCTGGTGATCAGGCGTGAACAGGCTCTGAAGTGTGATCACAAGGGGCACTTAAGACCACTTCAGTGCACTTCACGAGCACATTATTTGCTGTGTAGGTGATTGGAAACTGAATCCGTGGCGCCGAATTCATAAAATTATTTTAATATGAATAATTGAGAATCTGTTTACCAATATGTTTCAATTGCTCATGTCAATGTCAATGCACCTGAATGTATAAATATCAAACATCCTTATACGAGGTATAGCTTTTCGTGAGCACTTTTCTATAAAAATTGAATGACTATTTCAGGAAGAATTCGGCCGCCTCGATGGAGCGGTCAAGAATTGGACTAATAAGGTGAGATTTTTGGTGATACTGTCCTCAAAGGCCCTGTTTACACGGATTTTTTGTGACAACAGAAAATTTGTTTTGCCACAGACCGTTTGCGACGAAAAGCGAATATTTTTGCACATTTTAAGAGTGGAAAGAGTGACGACTATCAGCCTGTTTTCTTTGAGTGTGACGACTGCCACTTTTTCTTGTGAATATGGAACTTTTCACCCGACTTGGGAACTTCTTCAAGTGTTGTCGGTGTCGCCACAAAAATACCGTGTAAACGATGCCTGTGAATTTTCTGTGTCATACATCTGACCACCAGAAACATGTCTCTGCACAGACTCAAAATGATGGCCGGGATCAATTCGTGGCCATTGGCAAACTTTGTGCCGCGATCCAGTTATCTGCGTTTATGCCCATGTTTATGCTGCTGCGCACAGCTGGTTTTTTTTGGGGGGTTTTCTTTCTATCGAATGGAAGGTGATGCAAGTCAATGACTAGATCGACAAGAGGGTAGAGCCAATATGTAGAATTATTGCATTTGCTTGAATAGTGCCCCTTGAATAATTACCCCCCCCCCAAAAAAAAAAGCTTCAAAACTTAGCGAATTTGGTTGAAACGTGGGGTAAAATAACTAAAACTTCGCTCCATATAGGAGATAGCTGTGCTATTGGGGGGGGGGGTCAGATAGTAGGTAGATAGATAGAATGCTGTCTTGGATAGGTAGATAATAAGTTGGACCTTTTGGGCCACCCATTGGAGATCCCTGCATGGGTGAAAGCTATAACGACATCGTTCTTTTTGGAGATCATCATGTGATTACTGCCAATCTTACACTTTTTACAGGGTACGACGATTTGGCGGGAGCTTGCCTGAAGGAGGCATTTATGGGCAGCCAAAGAAATATTAGAACGGAAAAGCGCTACGCCTGGTTTATGTTGGCTGTCGTTGTCCGCACTTTTGAAAATGATGGCCAGTCAGTGCAACAAGACACTGATAGGTTTGTTGTTTTGTATAATTTTTGCACCTGTAATAAGGCTTTGTGTGGAGTCAGTTTTGATTACTACATGTTTGTGTTGAGTATTTTTGATTACTGCATTTAACTCTTCGAAATTTCCTGAGGGGTATTAATTTTTCACCAGTGAATCTTGGTGTGGGAAATTACTGTATTTCTTCTGATAGAGGAGTGCTCTTCTATTTTCTCTCAAATTTTTCACCCGCCTTTCTATTGGAGCCTGTCGCTGTATTTGTTTCAACAATTTTTCACACATTTTCCATTTGATCAATGTAAAAATCTCCATTGGCACGCTTCCAACTTAATCCATAAATCAGTGCGAGTGCAGAGTATCAAGTCCACTCACTTTATGCACATACCCCAAACATTCAGCGCCCAGCAAAATGGCGCCACTGGCAACCTACGTGCATCCAGCAGTGCGACGAGTGCAGCCGCACTTCAGGCCGGTTGTGACGCTGCGGCTGGCAAAGGGATCATGTGCAGTGTGTGCATGGATAACATGATCGTCAGTTTGTTGCTGTTTTCAACCATCAGTGTTGATTTTTTTGGTTGTATTTTTGGACATTTGAAACCGTGCCTGGGCGTTTTTGGGCTACCCGATACTTTGCATCTGAAATTTTGTGCTACCTGATCAGATATAGTGAATTACCCCCCCCCCCCCGGGTTTATTTTTTCAGAGTGAAAATTTTGAGAGAAAAACGTGAAAAATGCAACAATAACCATCATTTATAAGTTTTTACAGCCTTTCCTGTTATGCATTTCCCGGACCACAAATTCATAGTGCCCATTTTGAGGGGGGTATTTAGAGGAAATACGGTATTCACATACAATATGGATCAATTACTGCCCACTTCTTAGTTGGTTGTCGCTTTTATGGCCTTAGTTGACAATGACACAATTGTCAACTGGTTCCCATCCTATCTCAAATCTAGCTGACAAGTAACGTCATGCATTATTTATACACTTATACTTCATGCCGGCCTTGAACATTGCACATACCGCAATTTTTTCCAACACTACAGTTTCATTTGCAACATAAGTCAACATTGTATTTGAACGTCGTTCCTCAGATGGTCAGCAAGCTTCGAATTGGTATGGGAACCAGTTGATGTTTGGTGTCATTGTCAACTAGTGTGTGTATGGGGTATCCGCCTGTTTTACCACAGCAGAATAACAGAGTCCGTTAACCTACCAGACCACTAGGTAATGTACCACTCGTTCCTTGGCATGGTGCCAAGCAAACAATGAGTGCCAATGACATCATTTGTTTTTAAAGCAAGTGTCCAATACTAGTTGGCATTTGTCCAACGTTGGCACTTGTCCAACGTTATTGGCACTCATCCAATAATGATTGAACAAGAGCCAACGTTTGCGTCATGTACTTTGGCACATGTCCAATGTTGGCATATTGGCACCATTCCAACATTGGCCCTGTGCCAAAGTACATGTCACAAAGGTTGGCTGTGCATATTCATTGGCACGTGTCCAGCATTGGCACTTTTCCAATTTGGCACATGTCCAAATATTGTCTAAGATGTTTTGGCACATCTCCAAGTATGGTATAAGATTGTGATAGATGCATATGGTTGGAGATGTGCCAAAAAGTCTTATATAGTAGTTGGACATGTGCCAGTTGGGTTTTGGACATTCACAAGTGGTTTGGTAGGTTAAAGGGCTCAAATGGCGAATAAAAATGTGAAAATGCTGGACATGAGCCAATGCTGGACATGAGCCAATGCTGGACATGTGCCAATGAGTATGCACAGCCAATGTTTGCACCATGTACTTTGGCACAGGGCCAATGTTGGAACTGTGCCAAAATGCCAACATTGGCCCTGTGCCAAAGTACATGGCGCAAACATTGGCTCTTGCCCAATCATCATTGGACAAGTGCCAATAACGTTGTCCAAGTGCCAATGACATATTGGACTTGTGCCAATGTTATTTGATGAGTGCCAATAACGTTGGGCAAGTGCCAACTAGTATTGGGCAAGTGCCAACAAACATTGGATCTGTGCCAATGACGTCACTGGGACATAAGTCTCCAATCCGGACACTTGCCAGAAAAACAAATGACATCATTGGCACTTGTTGTTTACTTGGCACCATGCCAAGGAACGAGTGGTACATTACCTAGTGGTCTGGTAGGTTAAATACCCTCTGTTATTCTGCTTATCACTGCCAACCCCCTCAACCTAATCCAATAACCCCACAATCCCCCTCACACAGAACACCAGCTTCTACCCCTGTGGCCACGCGTGCACCTGCGATGTGTGTGATGCAAAACTGCAGGAGGCTGCTGGAAGGCCCCACCGAAGGACATGCCCGATTTGCCGCACCGTGATTCAAGAGAGCAGGCGCATGATTCTGAGTGGGGCAAATTGAGTTGACAGGGCTGGAGACAACTGATCATTAAAATTCTGGCAAAGACAGTGAATGACTAGTGTTTTAGATGTGGTCACTTAACCGCTACCATATATGAATTAAAGTCCCTGGAGAGTTTTTGACACATTATATGGGTGATTTTTGGCTTCGGTAATGGAATGTGCGACCCCGCGCCCCTCATCATGTAATCCCGGGCTGGCCTACATGAGTATTTACATGACGTATTTACACGAGCAGGCCTACGTTGAATGTGCACACAAAAATTATGCACTAAGTCGCAAAAATTTGATAATGGCAGCACAATATTTTATTGCAGTTGTCAAACCAAACCAACAGTGACAATCACTGTCACTGCCACATTTTTTCTCATTGGGCAGTGTGAACATGCCCTCTGTTAATGGATACCCAATTTTGCATTCCATTTTGTTCTATGATCTCGAGTCTATTCTGATTAGGTTTTTTTTCCAGTAGTGCACTCTTATTTAGTGATTGCCAGTGTGTTTCCTACTGATGGAAGTATGCTAGTTTCATTTTAAATGTCCTTGATCTGCTGATGTCTGGCACTAAAGCTGCTCCAAACTGTAGGGTGCCATGTCACTTTTAATCATGGTGTCCTCAAAACATGTATACATCGTTGCAGTTGGAACAGCTGAAGCCTGAACCTATTTGTTGTTGTTTTTAAATCTGATTTTCATTCTGTTACTGGTCATTTTCATGTTTGTTCTCATTTTGATCACATCGCTGTTGTAATATGAATCATTGTTGAATAACTTGCAAAACGCTGCTAAGCTGTTAAAAAACTTGAGTATTGAATTTTGAGCTGAACCTTTTGGTACTGATTAATTATAGATAAAGAAAGAAAGCAAAATTGCACTTGGCTCATGCGGGAATCGAACCCGCACCTCTCGTATAGAACACAAGTGCCCTAACCACTAGACTACAGAGGCGGTTGGGCTCTTCGCTATTAGGGGCTGACATGCTGCGTCGGCAATGCCCTTAACAATAAATATGTAGGGGAAAAAGTTCACATACATTTGCACATAAATTCACATAGGTACACGGGACACGCCAATATTGGGAGTGTTTTCGTTGCATGGCATTTGACAAATGACATGACTAGTGATGGAAAAGCGCCATGGCGCCTGGCGCTAGCGCCAAAGCAAAAAAGCGCCGTGGCACTTTTGGCGCTTGGCGCTATTATCCTGTGGCGCTATTGGCGCTTGGCGCCGTGGTGCTGAAAAGCGCTGTGACGCTTTTGGCGCTTGGCGCCAAAAGTCTGGTGCTTGGTGCCAAAAGTCTGGCGCTTTTTCCATCACTAGACATGATGGTTGACACAGAGAGTATTAAATCTGGCCTCGAGTGGTACTCAAATCCAGGGACGTACGCAGGATTTTACATACACTATGGCGCTACGCACACTGAAGCCGAAATATTCGGCATACGCACGTTTTTGACAAATGCCGAATTAAATGCTGAATAGAAAAAAACTTGCTGAACTTAAATCATCCGTACTCTTGAAAATTAGGCTGTTTGTCAATTCAGCATGTATTTCAGCATTCAAAAGATGTGTACACTTTTACATGCGGAAACCATTCGGCAAAATCAGATGAAATGTTGAATGCTGAACTGCGAAAAATGTACACTTGTCGAAATTGCGAGTACGGTACAGTACGCAAGCCAATACGGTAAATACACACATTCAGCTATTGTCCTGATCATAGAAAATGCTGAAGTATGTTGCTTTCGACATACTTTAGCGTCTAAAAATTAACGCTCAAATTCGTCCGAATATTGTGCGCACGTTTTCAAAATTCAATATGGCGGCCCCTTAAATGCCGAACTTAAAACGTCCGAACGGCAATTTTTCAATTCGGATTCGGCAAATAAAAACGTGTGTATGCCGAATATTTCGGCTTCAGTGTGCGTAGCGCCTATATCCTCGAATAACACCCCAGGGGGTTACTATTTCGTCAGAAGTTTTGGAGGAGGTTGATTTTCAAGGGGAGGAGTTGCTATTTCGTTATTATTTTTAAAATATAAATAAAGCTCATTTTGTTGAATTGGAATATTTTTGATTGTTCTGGGTGTTGTTTCCTATGTTCGCTTTCCTTCAACTTTGGGTGCTTTCCATTAAAAAACTTCATTCAAAAAACTCACAATCATTTATTTTCAAATCGTTCCGTCAAACCGCGTACGATAGAACGTCTCGGTGAACGTTCCGACTCCAAAAACGTTCCAGCGAACCTTTTCGGCGAAAAAAATCTAAAATGGGGTCGAGAGTGGCGGAATTCCGAATCCCCACTGGGTGGACAAAAATCGAGCTGCGCCAAAAAGTTTTGGAATTTTATGATCAGGTTGTGGAGAAGGATTGTAAGGAGTTGGCCGCCAGGCTGTTAATGGTTTGTTTTGTGTTTGGCGCCGCCTTTTCGGATTTTGGGTTTTTCGTTCTGAAGATGCTGGCTCTGAGTGGGTGGCTCTTTTCAAAAATGCCAAAAAAAATTGATTTGGAAGTATTTTGGTTATGGTTTGCGTGGTTACCCGCGAAAGCTCTGATTATCATCTACCCCCCAGGACTCTAACTACTATATTTGCTCAATAATTCCTACCCTCAAATAATTCCCCCCTGTTAGACTACTGAGGTGAAATAATTCCCTCCCATGAATGATTACATGAATGAATTTTCCCCTTACAGCTTATGATCAAGTGGATTTGTCGAATTTGAACAGAAATGGCATGTTATTTTGTGAATAAAGCACATTTCATTAAATGACTTGATAGAAATATTCTTGATAATTTCTTCCTTGAATAATTCCACCTCGAATAGTTCCCCCTCAACAAAGCCTGACGAAATAATTACCCAGGGGAATTATTCGAGCAAATACGGTATCTATTCACGTGTGCAGTGATACGGATCTTAATTTGGAATTGAACTTTGACAGAATTGAATTGCGTGTGGGCAGATCTGTCCGTGGGGTGGGTAGCATTTTAGGCATCCACACCACCTGAATCGTGTCCCCATTTCGCTGTGTAAATACTTTGGCCGATTTACACGCCGTTAAACCATGTTGGGCTTCGCTTTATTTGCGCCCCGCACACTAGTTGACACATTTGTGTCAACTGGTCTGTGTCAACTCAGATTTATGTTCACGTGGCGCACAGCAATTTCAAATTACGCAAATAAATATTAAACTAGTGCATTGGTAGATCGCTCTGCGACTAGTGATGTAAAGGCACCGGTGCCCCGGTGCTGGGCACCGATAGGCACCAGCACCGGTGCTGGTGCTGTGCCATTGCAATCTTCAGTGGTGCCATGCTGGTGCCGGTGCCATTTTTTTCAGAATTGCACCGGTGCCGGTGCGGTGCGGTGCCATTTTTTTGCCGGTGCCAAAGGTGCTAGCACCAGGGCCAAAGTAAAAGGCACCGGGAAAGGCACCGGCCAAAGCTTCATGTGCTGTGCAATTTTGTCCATAGTATGTGCTTATTCATATTACAAAAAACAGCGATATATTTACCCAACCGTTTTTGCCTATTTTGTAAACCTCCCATTAAATAAATATAAATACCTACTGTGAAATCCGTTATACCCGATACGTGATCTGATGAGCGAATCTAAAATTTTGTTGAATTTTGAATCATTTTTATATTTTATATTTATCTTACTTGTTTGTTCAAAATTTGTTGTCAGTTTACGACAGAGATAGTTCCATTATCTGTACAGCAACGACTCCGATCAGTAGACAAAAGTGGCAATGGACATTGCAGTTAATTAAATATTTTATCTTTCATTTGTAATAATTGTAATTGCTTCATAAAAGTGATTGCCACATCATTCTGATCATTTTAAGTGCTCAACCATCAAAATCGGTTGAAAATTCATGGAAATATGCACTTCCAAAGGTGAGACCACTGAGAAACTGCCCGATATTTACTTCAGAAATTCCAGCCCGGTGCGGTGCCTTTCGGTGCTAGCACCGGCAACCAGCCGGTGCCCTTCGGTGCCGGTGCCATTTTTTCCAAAAGGCACCGGTGCCGGTGCGGTGCGGTGCCATTTTCTGGCCGGTGCCCCAGGGTGCCAGGTGGCCTTTGCATGCGTTGGCAAAGGTGCCGGTGCGGTGCGGTGCCATTTTTCCCGGTGCCTTTAACATCACTATCTGCGACACGTGAAGCCGAAATCTGAGTTGACACAGACCTGGTGCTAGTTCCGCAAAAAGTGAATTGGCAAAGGCGAAGTAAAAGCGCATATAATACCTAGGTGAAGTGAAATGGCAAGTGAAATAACGAAAGCTATTTTTTTACTTCGCTTTTGCCAATGCACTTGCCGTTTCACTTCGCCTTTGCGCTTTGTGTCAACTAGTGTGTGCGCCGCCATTAAACACCATTTCTCCCGAATAATCCCCCACTCTCGAAATAAAACTGGTCCAAAAACCGCCATCCTAATTTCAGTACGCTGAGTCGCGCACCGCGTGTCTGCTGGACGGGTCGCCCCCTTCACTCGGGTCCGCGTGGGTGGAGGTGCTGCACTACCTGTGCGTGCCCGGCGCCAGCTCCGGCCTCACCAGCGACGTGGCCGGGTGTTCATATTGCACCATGAGTGGCCATTTGATGCGGTTGGCTTTGTGAATTTTTTACTTTTTTAGAGTGTTGTTTTGAGGGTTTGATGGTAGTGTGTGTATTTGTTGGCATTATGCCGTCTTGGGGTCTCCGATGAGGCAATCTATCTATCCTTAGATACTGTCCCCAAGTTCGCTCAGCGATCCAATTGGCCCACCGTACACTGCAAAGTGGCACGGGCGGTGCGGACGTTTTTTGCATGGTCGGAATTCAAAGGCGGATTGAAAAACAGGGGGGAATTAAAAATCGTCCGAACCGACCCAGATTTCAGTAGTTTTTTAGATTGGTCGTAAATAAAATCGTCCGAACCGACTTTACAATTCCGCCCGGGCGGAAATAGAAAACGTCCGAACCGCCCGTGCAACTTTGCAGTGTGCAGTGGGCCAATGGAGCATATTTTGAGCGATTTTTCATTTCTTCTTTTTTTTGCTAAATTCGGCAATTTCGAAAAGAACGTAAAGAACAACTTTTTAATGTTTAACAAACAACTTTACCTTAACGCGTTCATACGCGTTTTCGCCCGAACCCTACATTTCTATATAGGGTTCGATATAAACTGCACTTATACCTTGCGCGCGGTTGTGTGGGCGTTCCTACTTGACGGCAGAGTTGGAAAAACGTATTTACGTTTACCCGAAATACCCGGTTATTCGGGTATTTATACTTACGTTTACGTTTACGCTTTTCAAAAATACCATTACGTTTTGTTACGTTTTCCTGACCAAAATACCCGGGTACGTGGGAAAACGTAAAAAAACTTGTAATCGTTCACACGTGCACATTTTCAAATGGGCCGCACCACCTGCAGCCAACAATATTCTTATGTTATCGCATAAACGTAACATGACTGCACGCTTGCACTTACACATGGAATACTGGGTACATACATATTCATAAATGTGTTCAAACGCTGAACACAGAAACCTTTTTGTTTGTTTGTGGAGCCTTGCGTCTATAAAAATTTTTTGATGAATACTGACGACGCCACTTGCAACAACTGTGAGTAACATTTTTAAAATGTTTTGAAACTGGCAGGTCGAGTGCAAGCTCTGGTGCCATTCCCAGACCATGTAAAAAGCCCTGTAAAATGTCAAACGTCATGCAAAGTGTCAAAAGTCGTGGAAAATGCCCAGCAAAATGGCAAAGATTTGCCACCTTCCAGAGCATTTTGCATGACTTTAGACACTTTGCATGCCATTTGACATTTTACAACGCATTTTACAGGGTCTGGGACTCCCCCAGAATCACCAGCATATAGTTGGATTTTGCCACACTTACAACGGAAAGTGGTGCAGATGGAGCGATTGACCTATCTAAAGGTGAAAATAATGGTATTTCCAAAGCACATCTATTTTTACGTTTACGTTTTTTTTACGTATTCCTTGGTATTTTTAAAATACCTTACGTTTTAGTATTTATACTTTTGATTTGGAAAAGGTATTTACGTTTACGTTTACGTTTTCCAAAAATACCAGTATTTGCACAACTCTGCTTGACGGAACCAGAATACTATTATTTCGAACCAATTTGAGTTGACATTTTCAGTTGACATTGTTCTTACTCTGTATTCACTTTATTTGGAGAGAAAAAGCTGTATTCACTTTATTTGGAGAGAAATTTTATTTGTTATTTTTTAGAATTTTGAAGGGAAATGGCGTCAACTTGATCACCATCACGTATTTCACGTCAATATGCCTTTCAGTCAAAAACCTCTAAATATTGTAATTTTCGATGCAGTTCGGTTTTGGTCCGATCTCATCACACACAGCAGAAGACTTCTTAGTATTTAGCAGATGCAGCAAACAATTTCTCAGTTTTCGTTTACTAATTGGCTTTGGTCCAAGTGACACTCGCACCTCCTTCCAGAGAATGAGCGCATCACCAAAACACTCAGACCTAAGCCTGAGCCTATGTAGAGCCTAAAATATTGTGAAAATATTACAAATTTGTATGTAAAGGATATCCAAACCACGCAGAATTTGTATGTAAAGCATATCGTAGAAAAATCACGCAGATGCTTCATTCGGGTGCCGACAGAAATGGTTGCGCCCTTTGACGCCACCCTGCGGCCACACATGGCTGGTGATTTCGTGTTCATTGCAAAAGCGGCCAGCCAGTGCTCAAGATTCAAGCACGCGTCGTTGCAGAACAACATGAATGCAGTGGGTTATTTGCGAGTTGTTTTTCTAGTAGTCGGCATCCAGAAATTGTGTACATTTTTGTTGGTGTTTTGATTTTTAGAACTCGAAATTTTAAAAACATCCGGCATTTCTTGGTTTTTCAATAGATTGACAATCAAGTATAAGCGTTGAAGCGTTCAAGTAGCATTTATGTCCGGGTCAAGTCACGAAAATTCCGTGAAAGGATATAAATACAAGCGGATCGACATAAAAATGGATTTTTGGCAGGAATCACAGCTTGTAACACAATAGCAGGGTCATTATGTCCACAGTAAACATAACAATACATTATGTGCCGCTGAATGCATATTTATTCTAGCTTAATTCCTCATTTTTAAAAGCCTATTAAATTTAAAAAATTCAAGAAACTTTTTAAAAATCATGCAGTTTTCAATTGTTGTTGTTGTTTTTACAACCCTAGTCATGAGCGCTATAATTTGCTTTCACGTGGGCACTCTGGAAAAACACACTACCATATTTCTTCTAATATAAGAGTGCCGTTCTATTGGAGGTGGCGTTCTATTGGAGGCTGCTGTTCTTTTTACACCATTTTCTTCACACACTTTTCACCTGTTCACAGTTATATTTTTATGAAACTTGAGCAACATTTTAATGCCAGAGCATCAATTTGTAACTAAAAATCAAAATTTGAATGCCTTGAATGTTCTTGTCATACATTTCTATGTTTGTATGTGTTCTGGCACCCGTCCAACGTAATTTCTACCTGCCGTTCTATTGGAGGTGTCGTTCTATTGGATGATGCAGTTCTATTGTTTTCATGAGTGCAAAAAGAGCCACAACCTGCCGTTCTATCGTAGGTGCCATTGTATTGGAGGTATACCGTTCTATTAGAAGAAATACGGTAATTTCGTCAACGAAATTGCCCGGTACGCTACAAACACGCATTCAAATCCCCTCAAAATCATTATCCATGCAGGTGCGCAACAAGCTGTGCGCCGTGGTGGGCACCGAGCCGCCCTACGACCGCATAGCCGTGCAATTGGTCACTGACCCCCCTGTTTCTGGTTTGACTGGCGCTGGTTTGCCTGTCACCATTCCCGCTCAGTGTGCCTGCCCGGTGTATCGCAGCACGGTGAGAAAACCGAAACTTCTGGAGGGTGTGACTGTTTTTGTGGCAAAATTTGAGAAATGTAAATTTTGAAATAAGTTTTTTGTTATATTTTACGAGTTATGATGGGGGAGTTTTTTGAAAGTGTATTTTTTATTAAAAATCTGTTTTGATGCTTTAGAAAAAACGTTTTTTATTTAAAACCTTGGTTAAAACCCTTACATGAATACCGTATTACCTCGAATTATCCCCCCCTTGAATTATCTCCCCCCCTCGAAATACCCCCCTAAAATTCGGCTGAGGAAATAATAAACCACCCCCCCCCCCCCCGAAATACCCCCCTAAAATTGTGTGTGAAGAGAACGTACATGACAAATACCGCAGTTTGTCATCTGTACAATGCGGAACACACGTAAAAAATGATGATTGAGTGATGTTAGGGAATGGTTTATGTGTAGATACAGTCATATATGCCTAGAAACACATATACATCTATGTAATTGTTTGATTTTTCTACGTCTGAGTATGGGGAATTTCTGAAAATTTCTAGCGAAATAATAGACCCCCCTCGAATAAACCCCCCTCGAACTATCCCCCCCTCAAATTTTGCTGGCGAAATAATAAACCCCCTGGGGATATTTCGAGGTAATACGGTGCATGGATGCTTGTGAACATGTCGGTACGTTTGTATCCGATTTTTCAGAAAAATTTGGTAAAATTGTACACCAACTGTGAATGTACTTGACTTTACTGGAATGAGTAATTTTTTTTTCTCCGTCAACTGTTCGTCATCCGCGGTAAACTCAAATGCGCTCAAAGTAATTTGTGAGTTTTTCCACATTTTTTCATTTTGATAGGAAACTACTGTGAGAAAAGCCAAAAACTACAAACAACCTATTTATAACAAAATGTCCCTTTTTTCTGCCAGTATCCAAAAGTAACACCCCAACAAAATACAGACAACAGTGAGCCAAGTGTTCCCCCAAGCCACCATCACAAACCAGCCCAATTTGCTGGCACAGCCCGTTGACCAGCTGATGGCCTCAATCGCTGATCACGCGGAAAATGGGACTGGCAATGAGAATTGGTGGAAAGGCCAGGATGTGCGTGAGTTGTTGGAAAGTGTGTGCAGAGTGGACTTTTTGGCGGTTGGTTTTTTGGCTTTTTAAATTTTTTTACCTTTTCAAAACGAACCGCGGACGTAACCAGTAGTTTTGAGGGGGGGGGGGGTTTACAGGACCCGGTGAACGAGGGGTGGGGGCACCCCCCTAAAATTTCGTCCCTGTAATGGCGGAATCAAGTCATGCCGCTGACGCCATTGATAGGCGCCGCACTCATAGGGGATTTTTGGGGTAACATTTTTTTTTTTTTGGGGGGGGGGGGGGGGGTCCGCCATTGTTTGAGCATTCACAGCTCAGCAACCACTGTGAAAATTGCTGAAAATTTTACATAATGTGGTTTCATGTCGGGGCTGTATTGAAAATCGAATTCGACTTTCTACGACCCCCCTGACCCGAGATGCGGGGGGGGGGGGGGGTCTGAAAAAAAGTAAATTTTTGGGGGGGTTTTCACTGTCGCCCCCAACATGTTAACTTTGCAGCGTTATAACTCTGCCATTTCTTGACCGATTTTGATCGTTAAACTCTTAAAATGATCGAGAACACCTGCAAGTGAGTGATGTCTAAATTCCGTATGCCAATTTGTTCGTTGGGGGCGACAATGTAAACCCCCCGAAAAATTTACTTTTTTCAAACCCCCCCCCCCTATCTCGAGTCAGGGGGGTCGTAGAAAGTCGAATTCGATTTTCAATATAGCCCCGACATGGAAACCTCATTATGTTTAATTTTCATCAATTTTCGCCTAGTGGTTGCTGAGGGGGATGGTCCGGCCGTAAAGTAAACCCGGCCGTAAAGTAGAGGGTGCTACTTTAGTTTTGTACCTAGGAAAACGTAAAATTGAGTATAGGTGAAAGCGAGAGTCGTCGCTATCCCTACCCATCGCGAATTCTATAATTTCCAATGTTATTTTACGCTATTTTTTCAGCCGTTTATATTCGTGTGAGTGATTTTTTTGCTTTTTATGCACTCAAAAAATGTTCTCAATCACGTTTTCTGTACCCGCGTACTTTCAAAGTACGCGAGTAAGTGAGTACCGGTATTTTTTCGGGAGGAAACAAACGTATTTACGCAGCACTCGAGTATACGTATTTATCGAGTAAACGTAATTACGTTTGTACAACTATGCATTACGGCCGGATTTACTTTACGGCCGGGTTTACTTTACGACCGAGTTCTCGCCGTTGCTGAGCTGTGAGTGCTCAAACAATGGCGGACCCCCCCCCCCCTTCTAAAATGCTACCCGAAAAATCCCGTATGGCCGCACCATGTCATTGTTGGCGCTAGTGCCATTCGTCGGCCGCCACTTTTTTTTGGCCCCCCTCGGGCTACGTCCTTGAAACGAACCATATTTTTTTTAAACGTGAGCATCAGCATTTAAAAAAATGGTTATTGAAATTTTCAGTACAATTCGCTTGTTATTTTGCTATTTATTGCGCTCAGGACCGGGTATTTCTTTTTTTTATTGCCCACTATTTTTTCAGAGTGAGAATTTTGAGGGGGGGGGGGTAATTCGAGGGGGTTTATTTTTTCGCCAGAAATTTTTTTAACTCCCAATACTAAAAATGTACGCAGACGTAGAAAAATGCGACAAAAACCACCATAGATAAAAGTCTACAGCCTTATATAAGTATGTAGATGGTATAAACCATGTTCTAAAATAACACAATCATTGTTTTTAACGTGTGTTATGCATTGCATGGGTCATGAACTGCAGCTTTTGTCATTGACGTTCCATTTACACTCAATTAGGGGGGGGGTAATTTGAGGAAATACGGTATACGTAAGAATCTACGTGAAACTTTTTCTATCCCCTGTTTTTAATCATCTTTGGCACGGTGTCACAGAATAGGCAGAGCTGCGATAGAATAATACATGAATACACCATTGCTTCCCTTGAATACCCCTCACAAATTTGCAAACCCCTGCAGGCAATGGAGGGCAGTGACACATCGGACAGCCTCCTATGCACCGCGATGCACACTGGCAGTACAAGCCTTGTGAAGTGGCTAATTACCACAGCACAAATTAAATATGGGCTGATTTGTGCAGATGAGAAACCGAGACAGTTTTTAGTGGACTGCTTAAGTTGGGCTGTGGAAGCCAAGTTTGTTTGGGGTTTGCTACTTTTTTCTGTTTGCAGGAATTTCGTTTTTAGTGCAATGAGTTTTTTCAAATGGATGGAGTGAAAAAATAATATTCAATTTCATATCATTTCATTCAAATTTAATTGAGTTTCTGCAATTCTGGGTTTGATGCACTTATGCATGGTCTTTATGCATTTTTGATTCTAGGTGGGTATAGACTAGTAATGTTAAAATCGACTAGCACCTAGCACCATTGCCATAGAAATTTTGTTCCTTGCACCAAAATCGCCATGACTTCGGCGCCAAGCGCCAAAAGCTCCTTGACACTTTTGGCTTTGGCACTAGCGCCAGCACCGTGGCGCATTTACATAATTATAGACATCATCATCAGTTTTCTACTTACATTCTCTGCCCAGATGTGACCCATTGATGTGGACCGCTTTGCTGCACTTACTGGAAGAGCTTCTCAGCCCAGAGAATATAAAGCTAATTGTCCACAGCCCTACTGGACACAATGGCGATAGCTTGCTCCAGCTGGCCATTCGAATGGGCAATAATACAGCTGTGAATGAGCTGTTTTCTTTTGCGGTGAAATGGAGGCTCGCCATCGCGCAGCAGAAGGTTGGTGATGTTGCAGTTTGGGTTGTTTCAACTTTTAAATTTTACATTGGATTTGATGTTCCTCGGGCTGCGTGAATTTGCTGGGATCTCTGTGAATTGATTACCATTTTCTGTAACCATGTGTGTCTATAGTTAAGGGCATTGTTTTCGCAGTGCTCGTGTTCTATACGCGATGCGCGGGGTCGATTCCCGCCTGTCGTAATGCGATTTTGCACTCTTTCTTTATACTGAAAAATCTGTTTGAAAAACTATGGAATCACACACCTCATTGTTGTTTGCAATGAAACTAAATCGCGGATTCATAAATCTCCCAAATAACCACACATTCCTCAAATTCTCAACACTCCCCCCCCCCCGGCAAAAGAACCGCGCGGGCGAGACGGCGCTGCACACGGCGGTGGTGTGCCTCAACCTGCCCGCCGTGTCCTTGCTGATCGAGTCCGCCGCCGTGATTCTGCTCGCCGCCGCGTGCAATGCCGGGCATTCGCCAATGGTGCTAGCTGCCAGGAGCACGCAGCCCGTTGGCATGCAGTTTGTGGGGGTTATTTATTGGGGTATGGTGATGGGTTACTGTAGTTTTGTGTTCTCTTGTGCGTTTCATGGTGGGTTTTGTTTTTAGGGTTAGACGAGTATTACTACAGGACTATTCTTGAACATTTTACACCTATTGTTGACATGGAAATATGTATATCAATTTTCTATTGTATCGTATCGATTAGTTGCCAACAGCAGTTTTTCAAAAATTAAATATCGTTATTGCGGCCACGCACACTAGTACACCATCGAAAGTTGGGCAACTCATAAATCTGTTTTGAACACATTTTGAGTTTACCAGAATGAATTGTTTTTGATTGTCGTCAACTGTGGTTGACAGATTCCTCATTGTGGCCAACTCAAATGTGTGCAAATAAGATATATAACTCTGGCGATATAAAACTCCAATCACAGTAACCTACCCCCATTTCAGAATTCTAAAGAAACTGGCCGACTGTGCCATCGAATGGATGGCAGTGGAGCGAGCCGAACACACGAGAGTCACCCAGCGAGAGTTGCAGGCTGCCCTGCTCATCACCGTCGAGGCACTCAACAGCCGCGCCGTGGAAATGCTGCTCAGCGTGCAGGTGGGCTTGGTGACGTGGTTGTTTTGGGGGGCCATGCTTAACCGACATCTAAACCCATCCCACATCTAGACTTGGACACGGAACATGTTGACACGGAACACATTTAATTATACCCGGCATGCTGAGAATAGGCAATAAAACACATGACCTAGTGATTTTGAAGGTGAAAATCTAAAAGAATTATGAAAATTTGCGATTTTTGGTGCAAATTAGAGTAAAATTGCTCAAAAGCGCTCCAGATTAGCTAGGCAATTAGCGGGGGGGGGGGGGGTTCAGGGGAGAGTGGCCAAAAAAATTTGCCCCAGGGATAGATAGATCGCTGGGCAGTTTCGGGTGGGGTTACCGGCCCTCCGTTGACACGGATGACACAAAATTAGATGTGCGGTTGGTCTAGATGTGGGATGGGTTTAGATGTCGGATGGCACAGGCTCGTTTTGGGTGATTAAATTTTTATGTTATTTAGCATATTTCGTCTAATAGAACGGCACCCTCCAATAGAACAGCACCTCCAATAGAATGGCAGGTAAAAAGTTGACGAAAAAATATTTATTAGTAGAAATTACGTTAAGTGTTGTCGAAGGTTGGCAGAATTTACCGTACCGGTAAATCGGAAAACATACCGTGCCTTTGACGAGCCTGCACATTCAGAAATTTACTGTACCATACCCTGTACCACAAAGTTGAAAATATACCATACCATACCGTTAACCGCAAAATAGGAAAATCACCGCGAAGCCGTACCTTTTGCCACGCCCCCTACACATTGAATTCATACATAATGTACCAAATTCAGATTATGTTCTTCAATATGACTCGTAAGAATGAGCGCAGTGCAGTGATTGTGTTTGAAATTACCCGGGAATTTTAGGTCTCACCCCGGAAGGGGGGGGGCTGCAGCCCCCCGCCCCCCTGGATACGGCTTTGTTAGGCACACGATTGCTGCCACTCTGCACATAATTCAAGCAACCACAACAATTTAGTGGCTTTCACAACTGCGTTTTTAAAAATTGAAAAAATACTTGTAAAACGGCTTCCGAACACAATCGCTTCTAAAACCAACATTCGCATACATCTTTTTTAAAATAATCGCAGGCACAAAACGGCGCCAAAATCCCGCTATCGGGCAGCGGCGCCCTGCACGCCTGGGCGAAGGAATCCAACCAAGAGTTGCGGCGAGCTGTCACTGGCTCGAGCGCGAACAAGTTGGAGTTGGCACTCAAGAGAGTCTATGGTACTGTGAGTATTGATTTTTTGTGTCCACCCGGGGGTCTTTTTTGGAAGCCAAAGTCTTGTATTCTGTCGAAATGCATTTCGTGTAATGGCCACTGCTGCGTATGTTGAGAGCAGAGGCGGAAAATTTGGGCATGATGGTTGGGAATGAAAGTTAAAATCAATTTTAATATCAATTTCGAGATCGACTTTTGGATTTATCGCCTTTCAAAAGTAAACGGTTCAATTCTTCGCAGGGCTTGTGCCTGCTCACCGCCGGCGCCGACCCCCGCGAACAGCTGCCTGGCAACCCCTCCGATGGCAACCCCCCCGAAGGCAACCCCCTGGCGATTTGCGTGCAGGCCGTCTGCGACCAGCTGAGGGTGCTGAGTGGTCCATTTGAGAAGTTGGCTGTGAGTTTGTGGGGTTTAGATAAAAGTGAATTTTGATATCGGGATTAATAAGGATTACCGATTTTTAGGGATATTTTGGGTGTGTGGATTTTAATGATAGCAAAGCCCATGGCTTGCCTATCGGTTTTCTTGCAAACGCTTTTTTTCGATGGAAATCGGAAAGGTGAAAGATTTCTGGAAAGGTACAAAAAAAGTCATCTGTCGGAATTGGAAAAATTTAATTCCAGAAAACAGGAGATGGGTTATGTAATTGGAAAATGATGCGTAACAAAAATTTATGGCTGAATTCGGAAAGCCATTTTAGTCCGAATAGTTGAGAATCTGTTTACCAAAATGTTTCAATTGCACCGGTCAATGTCAATGTACCTGAATTGATAAATTGCAAACCATATGAAACTAACAAATGTGAAATGTGTTGTGAACAAGGACGTATAACTCGAATAACTTTTTCAGGATGAATTTGGCCGTCTCGATGGAGCTGTCAATAATTGGAAAAACAAGGTTTGGTGATACTATCCTCTAAGGCCTTTTTTACACGGATTTTTTTTGTGACGACAGAAAATTTGTTTCGTCACAGACCGTTTGCGATGACTACTGAATATTTTTGCACATTTTTATGAGTGTGACAACTTTCAGCCTGTTTTCATTGAGTGTAACGACTGCCACTTTTTCTTGTGAATATGGAACCTTTCAATCGACTTGTGGAACTTTTTCAAGTGTTGTCGGTGTCGTCACAAAAATACGGTGTAAACGCTGCCAATTTGTCTGTGTCATATCGTTCTGACCGCCAGAAACTTGCCTCTGCGCAGAATCAAAATGATGGGCAGGACCAATTCGTGGCCATTGGCCAAATTTGTGCTGCCATTAAGCTATCTGCCCTGGTGCCGATGTTCCTGCTGCTGCGCACAGCTAGTTCGTTTGTGGAGTTTTCATTCTATGCATTTGGTCGAATGGAAGGTAATGCAAATCAATGGGCGGAAACTCTTAGTGCAAGTAAGCTCCCAGCGCAAGTAATGTACCTTTTTATAGCTTTTCGCCTTCAAAACCTCCAAAATTTGCGGCGTTTTCACTGTCCCGCACAAGTCCGGCCCCCGCTTGATTTCTTACACTGCGGGTGCCGTACCTCCAAAGTGGGAGGGGTATAAATCTAAAATTTTGGGAATGTGTCGCCAACACCCCTCCCCCCTACTAAACACTGGCCAGGTGGTTTTTGGCAACTCAGCAGTGTGAGGCGCAGCGCTAAATGTTTGTTAAAACATTACAGTCCCACACAAGTCCAGCACCTGTGGCGCATTTCGAAAAATAAACACTTTTGTGTTGTTTTAACACTTAATTGTTTGATAATGTGACAAAAACATGAAATATCCTCTAAAAATATATTATTCCACCCAAAACCGCCCACCACATGAACCCCTACCTCCAGGTGGCTGACAAAAAATCACTTTTTACAACTTTTTTATTAGACACTTGAACGGCTGGTTTACAATAATTTATAGGGGAGGGTTAAAGGTCTCAAGTTGTGTAAAAAATCTTACCTCAAAAATGCCTTCACAAGAAAATTTGCTGGGGGTGAATTTCAAATTGTAAAAATGACATCATTGCTGGAACAAAAATAAGCAAAATTTACAATTTTAAATTTACCCCCAGCAAATTTTCTTATGAAGGCATTTTGGAGGTAAGGTTTTTTACACAATTTGAAACATTTAACCCTCCCCTATAAATTATTGTAAACCAGCAGTTCAAGTGTCTAACAAAAAAGTTGTAAAAAGTGATTTTTTGTCACCCACTTGGGGGGAGGGGTTCATGTGGTGGGCGATTTTAGGTCGGATAAGATATTTTTAGAGGATGTTTCATGCTAATTCACATTGTCAACCACATTAGTGTTAAAACACGACAAAAGTGTCTATTTTTAGAAATTCAATTGGATGCTGGACTTGTGTGTGACAGTAACATTTTAATAAATTTTAAACGTTGCACCCCACACTGTGGGGAGTTGCCAAAAACCGCCTGGCCAGTGTATAGTAGGGGAGGGATGTTGGCGACACATCCCCAAAACTTTAGATTTATACCCCTCCCACAGCTGGAGGTACGGCACCCGCAGTGTAAGAAATCAGTGGGGGCCGGACATGTGTGGGACACTAAAAAAGCTGCAATTTTTTTTGCACTCGTCGACCCACCCTGTAGGGGGTCGCCGCGACCCCTTCAATTCATGCGAAGTAGAGGGGTGTTGCGCCAATATCTACCGCAAGTTTCAGCTGCTTCTGGCGCGTCCTAGAACTGTAGATAGGACGTCAGAAGTAAAATAAAAAATTGGGGGCCGGACTTGATCGGGCAGGAGTTTACAAAAATATAAAAGAATATTAACCTGAGCGGCAGCAGATATATTACCGTGTATGCAGTGTATGCATTATACACATCTTTTTATTTTTGCTGGACAATTAAATACCTGAATTACATGAGTTTACAGATTGCACCCGAACAATGAATTAAGTTCAAGTTTTACGAGGAAAAAATAACTCCCCCTCTCGAATAACCCCCCCCCCTGAATAACCCCCCCCCCCAAAACATCTGAGGAAAAAAAACTCCCCTGGGGTCTTATTCGAGGATTTAGGGTATATTGATTTCATAGACTTCAAAATCATTATCGTTCATGTAAATTACTGCCCATTTTCAACTATTTTTGGCTGTGTATGTGCTTATATACCTGTTTTGGACATTTTCATCTATTTTTGCGATATTTTAACATTTTTGTTTTTACACTTAGAAAAGCTAATATACTGAACCCCCGCGACCCCCAAATAGATTTTTCCAGCGATCTGTCCCTCTGGATGAGCAATTTACTATCTTTATGAACCCCTGGAGGGGTCCAATCCAAATACACCAATCATTTAACTGGGTATAGATTACTTGCGCTGAGAGCTTACTTGCCCTGAGAGTTTACTTGCGCTGAGAGTTTAATTGCCCTGAGGGTTTACTTGCGCTGAGTTGTCGCTGCGTCGACATTGTTCTTTTTAGTGATCATCTACGCTTAATGTGATTACTGACAATCTTTACACTTTTTACAGGGTACCACGATACAGAGGGAGCTTGCTTGGAGGAGGCATTTATTGGCCGAACAAATGTAACAACGGAAAAACGCAATGCATGGTACAAGTTGGCAGCGATTGTGTACACTTTTAAACCAGATGGCCAGTCGGAATTGCAACAGGGCATCGATGGGTTGGTTTTGTAAAATTTTCGCACTTGTAAATATAAGGTTTTGTGTAGAGTCTGTTTTGATTACCACAGGTTTGTGTAGAGGATTTTTTATATTTTTTATATACTCTGCGGACAGCATTTTTCTGAAGGAAACATCATACATCATCATTTGTAAAATAAAAATAGTTCCAAAAAATATGTATACTTAACAGTTCCGGAAAAAAACATTTGCCACTACACCACCCAAACATCCAGCGGCCAGGAAATTGGCGCTACTGGCACTCGCACCATGCCGTTCCACCAAGTTCGGACCAATAATGACGCCGCACCTGGGAATGGGACCATGTGCATTTTGTGCATGGAAAAGATGATCGTGAGTTTTTGCTGTTTTCAACCATCATTTTGTCTTGATTTTGATTGATTGTTTTTGTTGGCTTTTGATGTGGATGACTGGAAGGTACTTAATAGTCCTGCCTGGCATGTTGTCACATTGAAAAAAATTTATTTATATTTTCATGCCTTTTAACGAATAATATATATTTATAATGCCACATTGGATGATAATCGAAATCGTGCCTGAGCGTTTTTTGGGCTAGTCGGTTCTTCACATCTGAAATTTTATGCCCCCCCCCCCGATTAGATGTAGTGAATCAGATATAGTGAATCAGGTTAACCGGGGATAAATACTTGTGCTGATTTATTCACATGCCAGATGGATCAATTACCACCCACTGCTTAGCTTATTATCGCTTTTATCGCACTAATTGAGAACGACACACCAAATGTCAATTGGTTATGATTGTAATTCAAAGTTTGTTAAAATAACCAGTAACACTATGCCCAACACTTTTGTCCAACACTACAGCTTCATTTGCAACATAAATAAACACTTTCGCATTTGAACGTTGTTCAAAGCTCATCAGCAAGCTTTGAATTGGGATAGGAACCAGTTGACATTTAGTTTCATTGTCAACTATGTCTAGGTGCTTTCTGCCAGTTTTACCATTACCAACCCCCTAAATGTATAACAATAACACCAAACTACTCCTCACCCAGAACACCAGCTTCTACCCATGCGGCCACGCGTGCACCTGCCACAAGTGCGATGCAAAACTGCAGACGGAGGCTGCTGGAATGCCCCACAGACGGACATGCCCACTTTGCCGTGCGGTGATTAAAGAGAGCAGGCGCATGATTATCAGTGGTGTGAATTGAGTGGATGGGGCCAGAGACAACTGATTGTTGAAATTGTGGCAAAGACAGTGAATGACTAGTGTTAGAGAGGTGGTCATATATACTTACGATATATTTTTAAAGTCCCTGAAAGTTTTTTGACACCTTTGATGGGTGATTTTTCACTTCTGTTATTGAATGTGCGACCCTGTGCCCGTCGTCATGTAAACCCGGGAGGGCCTACATGAGGATTTACATGATGAATATGCACACAAAATTATGCACTGAATCACAAAAATTTGAAAATGGCAGCACAATATTTTATTGCAGTTGTCAAACCAAACCAACAAAAAAAAGTAGTTGTTTGTGAAAAAAGAAAAAAGTCAACGCGATTTTTTTCTTACCGACGAACATCTGCAGGCTGCAGCGCGTGATACAACTGTTGTTGGTGGGTTTGGTGTGTTTTGGAGGAAACTTAGGACCATCGTGGTCAAAATGTGAGCAGATAGTCTCACAGGAAGAGCCGTTGGGGCTTTCCGAGACGATTTCCGCTCACCTGGCATCGCGCCAAAACATCGAGTCGACTAGCCAACAAGTGGCTTCGGTCCTCGATTTAGAGTTGACCAGATCATGTATCGAAAGGTTACGAGAACCGATCTACATGAAAAATCTGCAACTCTCAACACCCCCGATGGGTGAATCTGCTCGCACAAAGAGCTCAAGTCTACCAAACGATGGTTTCGGCAACAATGCCTTTCTGGGTCAAATGCCGTTAACGTTTTTTATGAAATTGGCACTCAGCCAACGAATATTGGCACGCGGCCAAGGGAACGAAAACGTTAATGTATCCAAAGCCAACTTAGTGTTGTTCAAATGTGAAAAAAATGAAAGTACGTCGATTCGTGGCCTGTGCATGTACGCAGCAGTCGGAAAGTGTGTTTGCTGTGCCGATGTGGGAGCAGATTCGCGTGACTCCACTGCTATGAGCAATCGCCCTGCTGTAGGTTGGTCGTTTTGTACTCAGGGGGGTTTTACAACGTGTCTCTATGATGATTCAAGACACATAGTCAGGGTGTGCAACGTACAGACACCCAACGTAATTCATGGGTCACAGGGGTGCCGAAATCGCTCTTGTAAAGTGGCAAATGTCATGCAAAGTGTCAAAAGTCAAGTATACTGCAGCGCGAAATGGTATACACATACATGGGGCACTGCAAAACACTGTAAACTGCTCTGTAAAGTGTCAAATGTCATGCAACGTGTCAAAAGTCATGCAAAATGCTATGTAAAATGGCAAACATGTACAAGTGGCACTCCCAAACTTTGTAAACTATTCTGTAAAGTGTCATATGTCATGCAAAGTGTCAAAAGTCAGATAAACTGCAGTGCGAAATGGTATACACATACATGGGGCACTGCAAAACACTGTAAACTGCCCTGTAAAGTGTCAAATGTCATGCAAAGTGTTGAAAGTCGTGTAAAATGCTATGTAAAATGGCAAACATGTACAAGCACTGATCCCAAACTTTGTAAACTATTCTGTAAAGTGTCAAATGTCATGCAAAGTGTCAAAAGTCATGTAAAATGCTATGTAGAATGGCAAACATGTACAAGGGGCGCTACCAAACTCTTTAAACTGTTCTGTAATGTGTCAAATGTCCTGCAAAGTGTCAAAAGTCATGTAAAATGTTTCGTAAAATGGCAAGCAAATATGAGGGGTGTTTCTGAAGTTTGTAAACTGATCTGCAAAATGTCAGCTGTCCTGCAAAATGTCAAAAGTCAAGTAAACTGCAGCAGGAAATGGCAAATACATACATGGTGCACTGGAAAACACTGTAAACTGCCCTGTAAAGTGTCAAATGTAATGCAAAGTATTAAAATTCATGTAAGATGTGGTGGTAAATGGCAAATGCAAAATGGGGACACCCACAAAAACTGTAAACTGCCTTGTAAAGTGTCAAATGTCTTGGAAAATGTCAAACATTGTATAAAATGCCTCGGAAAATGGCAAACAGTTCCCAGAGTTTGTAAACTGGTCTGCAATGTGTCAAATCTTCTGCAAAGTGTCAAAAGTCATGTAAAATGCAGCAGGAAATGGCAAACACATACAAAGCTTCTGTTAGTTAGATTAGACACTAAATACGTAAATAACACATGTTTTCCTATCCATTCAGACACTGATTTAAAAAAAATGGTTACACTAGAAAATTGTGATACAAATTCAGATTTCAAATTCAAAACTTTTAAGATTCAATTCGAGACTTTATACAACTATACAGAAGATACAGGTTGGTATGCAAACCCTTGTGTGGGGTTTAACCCAAACAGAGAAGTGGGTATATTTTTGAGAGCTAGAATGCTTTTTGTTAAACTTTCATTTCATGCGTTTACAATTTTTACTCATTTTATGTGGATTTATCGTTTGATGGTTTTACCAATGCTTTACTTTGGAAGATTGTCACACACTACTCAGTGTGGTTTCCTTTCTCAAAGTTCCTTTGTTGTTAAGATCTGCTTACTCTTATACATGTGCAAGTTAGTAAATGGTGCACATTTAGAATCACTTTATTCAATAGACTCTGAAAATGGCACATTGGATGTTCTAGCTGGTTTTACCATGCTGTACCAAAATGCACGGTCATTGAAAGGAAAGTGGAGTGAGGTTTTGACTGCTATTTCAAACACTGCTGCAGATCTGCTTTGCTTTGTTGAAACAAACTTGATGTGTGCTACTGATGCAGGCTCATTGAACGGTTACACAGCTGTACACACATTTAAGAGTGGTAAAAAAACAGGCGGTATTTCAATGTATCTGAAAAATACATTGCGATACACAGTTAACGCTACTTTGCATTCTGATTATATCTCAGGCGTTCGCATATTAACTAACCATGGGCAAGCATATAACATTTTTGCTTGTTACTTAGAAAATAACAGCAAGGTGAAAAAGTCAATGGAAGTACAAAAATTAAACAGTGATATCTTAGATACACTGGGACACCTTCTTGTGCGATCCAGACAGAACAATGAGATAACAATATTAATAGGGGATTTCAACGGTCACATTGGATGTGATGAGTTGGGTATACCGGGCAACAAACAGGATGTGAATGAAAATGGAAAATTAATCAGGGATTGGATATGCGAATATACACCAACCCTATTAAATGAACGCTTAAGAGGTCAGTGGACATTTGAAAGGAAAAATGCTGAATCGATAATTGATTTATGTTTTTCCTCCACAGATATTGACATCACAGGGTGCATAGATGACTGTGGTGAACAATGCCCTTTAATCTCAGACCATCATGCTATAATCATGAAAATCAACATGAACCCAGAAAAAATAAAACCAAAAACTAGAATAATAAAACCAACTCAAGACGAATGGGAGATATTTCATACATGCACAGAAAATGCGCATGCGACAGATTACATGGATATGATAAAAAGTGTTCATGAAGCAGCAATTGAGTCAACAACTGGGCGCAAACAAATCAACACAGGCCCAGGTCATAGGCCTAACAGAGAAATCCAAAAACTCCATCGGCGTATGGCCAAGGAACGTCGCAAATTTAAAAAAACAGGGGAGCTTCAACATAAACAAAATCAAACAAGACTTAGGGCAGAATTACGCCGGGTAAAAAAAAGAAAAGAAAGGGAACAAAATGAAAAACTTATGGATAAATTGGTTTTGGCAAGTCACAACAACATTAATCACATCTATAAACATGTGAACAAAAACAAAAATATTAACTCGGGGATAGTACACACAATGGAAAATGAGAAAGGTGATCCGATTCAGTCTCAATCTGAAATGAACATAGAAATGAAAAAAGCTTGGGCTACAGTTATGAAACTTAACCCCGGAAACACAGAATGTCCAACAGTTGACAAATTACTAGACACATCTGTACTGATCAATACAGGCGCCACCACAGAATTTTCAATGGCAGAACTGGATAATGCAATTAAACATTTAAAAAATAACAAATCACCAGGGACTACTGACATTCATCACGAGTACTTTAAGCACATGAGTGTCTCATTCAAGGAAAATTTACGGTTGATGTACAACTCATGGTTGAACGGATCAGAGATCCCACAAGAAGCAAAAATTTGCAAAATGGTTTTACTTCACAAGAAAGGTCCAAAATCTGATATGAAAAACTACAGAACCCTAGGTATCTCATGTAACATTAAGAAACTATACATGATACTTTTAAATAAGCGTTTAATAACAATTTGTGAAGAAGCTAATGTCTTTACAGAATTGCAAGGTGGATTCCGACCAAACAGAAGAACATGTGATAACGTTCAAATCCTAAAAACATGCTATAGCTATGCAAAGGCTAATGGAAATAAATTTTACACATGCTTTGTGGATGCAGAAAAGGCATTTGACCGCGTTGTTAGAGACAAATTATGGAAAAAAATGATAGATATGGGTATACCAAGCAAACTGGTAACAGCAATTGCTAATGCCTACACAAATATTAAGGTAAAAATGACATATGCTGACTATACAAGTGAAGAGCTTGATTACCCATATGGAGTTGCACAAGGTTGCGCATTGAGCCCAACACTCTACGCCATTTACATGTACGACTTGGCACACGTACTTCAGGAGTCAGGACTAGGTGCAAAATTGGACAAAAATACAAGTAAAATCCCTGGATTATTCTTTGCAGATGATGTGTGTTTGACATCAAATACAGAACTTGGATTGCTTAAAATATTAGACCTCTTCAGTGACTGGGCCTGGAACTGGAACATAAGCATAAATACATCAAAATCCATGGTCCTACGCTGGGGGGAACATTCAACTCCAATGAAATGGCCCCTGGGCTGGTCAGCCGAAAAAATCAAAGGTGAAATACATGAATGTGACGAGACTAAGTATCTCGGCATAACCATCACCTCAGAGCGTAATCCATTCCACAAACATATACTCAATTCATACACTAAAATGTTGAAATTCAGCTCGTTAGCCATTTTATCTTCAAAAAAGACAGTTACGCCCTTGCACTATGCAAAAATATGCTACAAGGGCTATGTTGAGCCACAAAGTATGTACGGACTAGAAGTAACCGGTGTAGATGCAAAAATACTATCTAAAATGGATAAATTATACATCAGTACAATGAAACGCTGTGTGCGGTTGCCAAACACATGTAGTTCAGCGAGTTTAACACTTGACCTGGGCGGGAATTTACCCTCCGACAAATATTACCAAATGGTCATAACATATCACAGATACATGCATTTACTAGATAATTTAAGACTCCTCAAAATATCGCTTAATTCTGACAAAAAATTATGTGGGAATGCCCGACTCTCAAAAAAATGTGAAACATCAGAAAGTCAATTCAGGGGGGCATGCAAACATGTAAGAATCACTAACCAAACAGCACTTTGTTTGACTAAGATCAACCTAAAACGGATGATAGAACAAAATAGACGTGCGATATCACTGCAGGCAGTGCAAAGCCAAAAGATTGCTGACATACGCCCTGAAACACACAGTCAATGTAGTCTAAAAAGCCTCAAATACACTCATTTAAACTGGTTTGCTGCACGGCACAACGGGCTTCGCGATCACGCGATTACAGGTAGAAAATTATGTTTAGCATGTAGCACTGAAAATTGCAAAATACGTAGCAGTGTGACCCATATACTCTATACCTGCCAAAAATTAGACAGAATGCGAAATGACATTACCACTCTTAAATGTGTGTATAACTGTGCATCTAAATATGATTTGCTTAATGGAAATGTTTGTAGCAGACACAGAGATCTGATAGATACGTTGGTTTCCACCGGGTTATACTTTCGTGGATAGTGCTGGTAATTGAATGCTGCTGTAACTGTAAATGAGTGCTGAGTATCACAATCACCTAAGTCTGAATAATACTCAGTCAGGGTGATTGTATATATATTCATGCAATGTCATTTGACATTTACAGCAGTATGTATGCATGGGTAATACTGTGATATTGATGTGATGATTTACAGAATAAAGACAAAAAAATTTCACTTTAAATAATGTTAAAATTGCATTAAATAAAAAAAAAATTTGTAAAATAATCAATTACATTTATGTGATAATTAAACTTCTTAAGAGAAAACCCCCAAATTTTTCAGATCATGGAATGAGCATCATTTTCCAGGTCATAAATCACATTGGATTTGGGTGGTGTGCCATTGGCAGAATGCTCGATAACAAAGGGTGATTGAAGTAATGTTAGGTGACATTCTTTATGTTTTTGTTGACATTGGAATTTGTTAATTCTTGTGTTGACATATATATATTTCCTATATACTGTATCCTGTGCGGAAGGACCAGACCTTATCTTGGCTGTCCCTTATGTATGAGTAAAATTGCTTGTACATTGATCCGCTCTACCTTTAATTAAATTAAATTAAATTAACAATGACAATCACTGTCACTGCCACATTTTTTCTGACTGGGCAGTGTGAACATGCCCTCTGTTAATGGATACTCAATTTTGCATTCCATTTTGTTCTATGATCTCCAGTTGTTTATCATGATTAGGTTTTTTTCAGTGGTGCACTCTCATTTAGTGCTTGCATGGTGTTTCCATTTTTTTGTGTTTCCTAGTGATGGAAGTTTGCTAGTTTCATTTTGAATGTCTTTGATTAACTGATGTCTGGCACTAAAGCTGCTCCAAACTGTAGGGCACAATGTCACTTTTAATCATGGTTTGCCCTCCACTCTGTCAACATGTTTGTAGGTAATGCAGTAAATTTTAGTGGGAAGCCAAAGCTGATGTGCTACTGGTGTACACCGCAGGGGTATTCTAGATTTTGAATAGGCAACATGTGTACATCATTGCAGTTGGAACAGCTGAAGCTTGAACCTATTACAATACGTTGTTTTTTTCCAAGTCTGATTCTCATTTTGTTACTGGTCATTTTCATGTTCTGTTTATTCACTGTTGTAATATGAATCATTCCTTTGCGTCATTGTTGAATTGCAAACTTGTCAACTTGCAAAACACTGCCGAGTCGTTAAAAAACGGAAGTACTGACTTTTTAGTTGAACTTTTTGGTACTGATTCACTATAGGTGAATATTTTGCAAAACAAAATATCACGCGTATATTTGCGCATAAATTGGCATAGGTACACGCCAAGCCAATATTGGGAGTTTTTTTTTTCGTTGCATGGCATTTGACAAATGACATGACACTTTACAAGGTGCGGCACTGCCACCAACCCGGCGCAGTCTAATATTTTTGCACCTCGGTGATTTGAACGAGTGACATCATCCGTCAACCCGTATCGTCTAAATGTGTACAGGAATGTTTTTTAGATTGTCCTACTATCATTCATTCAAACATTACCGTATTTCCTAGAACTATCCCACCTCGAAATACCCCCAGGTCTGAGCGAGCTGAGGAAAAATACCCCCCTCGAAATACCCCTGTCTAAAATAATATACATGTATATGATATATTAATTGCTGCCAATTTGCATACCAGCTACACATACAGTGCACACAGTAATTTCTATTTTTTTTTTTTGGCCGCGTAAACAACGAGATATCGCGATCGCGACTCCGCCCACTCGCGCCCGTCTAACAATTTCTAAACCGCAGAGAATTTGCCCGCCCGCGCAGGCGCCTATAATCGACGTTTTTCCCATAAATACAAATTTTTCATTTTCTTTAACAAACTTGGGCGCGCGTCAAATCGGAATTTTCGCGCTTGTGTCGCTAGTGTGCGAATGACTACATTAGCGACACAAACGAACAAAAAAGAAAATGCAAACCAAAATATCAGCGCGCACTGTACTTGTAGTCTCTGTGCAAATATAAGTATCCTGTTCTGTCACATGTATTACCAGTTTTGGGGATGTAAAAGCCTAATATTTACTATGATTGTTCACGAAACTTTCTGACCCTCCTTTCCGAAACTTTCTGAGTAATGAAACCCTCCTTCGAATAAGCCCCCCTCGAATTAACCGCCCTCAAATTTTGCTGGCGAAAAAATAATAAACCCCCTGGGGGTATTTCGAGGTAATACAGTATTGTCCTTTCTACATGCATATCACGAACATGTTGCGGCACTTTTACAAATTATATGCCATTTTAAATTGTTGCCTGCGTTTCAATCCACTGGATTGCTTAGACAGTTCATTCAGGTATTTTATATAGGTACGCTCTGCGGAGAGCACACCTTGTATGGAAATCTACCATAATTTGATGAATAAAATCTTGTAATAAATTTCGTACCTAATTAATTATTCCATAGTAAAAACGAGATATTATGAAGAAAAAATTGTATAATTTTTGCTTCATTATTCAGATAGGTTATGGTAGGTTTCAGTACTAAGCATGATGTCCGCCGAGTATACCCTGTCGAATTTGACATTTTGGAAACTTATAAAAAATTCAGCACCTTCGCGTCTCCAGCAAATGTGCGGCGATCATGCGATCCCGGTTGACATTTTCCCCATATCGCAGCTGATAACGCGGCGATGAGTTGCTCCGTTTGGATTGTACAAGAATTCCTGGCTCGCGAATTTTTAGTTGCCACGTGGATCACTTGAATGTATTTCGTTAGCTGAGCATTTCACTGAAAGAGCGCCTGTGAAAGTGGCAGGACGAACTTGTATTTAACACGTTGAATGGTTTGCATGCGTTTCTACTGTCGTGTGTCAACAAAGCTGAATTGATGGAATTTCCGCTGATACGGAACGTTGGCGGCCCACGCACTAGTTGACAATATGTCGCTGTCAACTGGTCTGTGTCAACTCAGATTTCGGCTTCACGATGTCGCTGAGCGATCTTCCAATCCACTGTCTTAATATTGATTTTATAACATTGCTGCATGTCCGCATGTGCATTTGGAGATTGCTTTGCGGTACGTGAAGCCGAAATCTGAGTTGACATAGAACAGTTGACAGTCACATGTGTCAACTAGTGTACGGGTCGCAATTGGGTCGCGTGTGCCACTAATTCCGTAACACGACTCGTACATCCGTGCAGAATCGCAATTTACATGTGCATTGCAACGAAACGGTTTGAAGCTACTTGGCATTGCGTGAGCCAACCTTCAACATGAAACTATCTCTGCTCGATTTTATGCCTTTTTGCCGATATATTTCCAAGCAAAGCAACGGGGAACCTCGGATATATAAAATGGAACTGCGCCACGGCAAAAAAAATGGCGTAAAGGGACAATAGTGCTATTGCGAACTTCAGAATGATTCTGTGCAGTGCCATGGCGCTATCGAGATAAGTGTCATCAGGCGCCAGAGATTTGTGGCGTCATAAATATTAACGGGGATGTACAGAATAACTTTTGACTATTGGGCGGCGAGAGCCTTTTGAATAAACCAGAGGAAATAAACGAAGAAATATTTTGAAAATTTGTTTTCCCTTTCCTAATGGCGCCTGCGCCAGCGCCATGGCGCCATTTCGTAACTCGAACGATATGTGCTATTTAGATACCTGTACAATCTTTTTAGGTATCTATAGGGGGCGTAAATTACATTTTTTCTAGGTGTGATATTGGGAGGATATTTCTCAAAACTTGACGACATGATAATTCCCCTTGAATATTTCCCCCTCAAAAATCTGACGAAAAAATAATATCTCAGTGGCATTATTTGAGCAAATATGGTAATTGCAAACTTGACTAGTGACTACTTCCTATTTACATTACTTTCCACATGTCTAAACACAAAAGATACTCTTTGATTTTGGCTCGCGCCGGCACGCGACCGCTGCTGTAGTTCTTATGCCTACAAACGTTGATTTCTCATTAGATTGTTGTTGTTGCCTACCGTTTTTCTTCTAATAGAATGGCATACCTCCAATAGAACGGCAGGTTTTGGCACTTTCTTACACCCTTGAAAGGAATAACAGCCTACACTAGAACGGCAACTCCAAACAGAATGGCTGGTAGAAATACGTTGTAAGGGTGCCAAAACACAAAAATATTTGAAAAACTGGTGGTGAAATCATCCAGGATGTTCAGAACTACGATTCAGGAGTTGTTTTCACATTTGATTTAGGTACATAGTTTGAACTGATGCTCTGATATTAAATTAGGTATCGGTTATATCTCACTAAGATACTATGTTCAAATGAAAATTGTGTGAAAAAGTTCGTTGAGAAAAATAGAACGGCGCCGTTCTATTTGAAGAATTACGGTATTTATGTCACATTCGATGAAGTGAGTAATCACCATAAACAGTTCCTTTTGAACCATGAATCGTTGTTGTCACATTCGATATTCAATTTACCGCAAAACTGGCTGTATTTGAACGATTACTTCCTCAATTTTGCTAATAGCTTCATTACATAGTCTAAAACATGGCAAGTGACTTTCACTTTTTTTATTTATCATTTTGCATCTAAAAAACTAGTGCACTTTTTCAGTATGGCTTCATTCACGCCAGTCTCAAGGAATTGATAACGGAAGAGAGTGGAGAGGAAATATGGAATAATGCAGTGTCAGTTGACGTTTTTGTACTTCAAATTTGTTTTTATCATGTCGAAAATGGGTTGTAATGCATGGAATTGGATGGTGCTGGCGAATTAGTCCAGGGTGCACTCCCAAGCCCTGTAAAGTGTAAAGTAAAGTGTCAAATGTAAAGTCAAATGCAAAGTAGTGTCAATCAAAACAAAAAAAGAAAAGATTTCATTACTGAACTTAGCATGACAATTGACATTTGACTTTGCATTTGGCTTCATATTTGACACTTTACTTTACACTTTACAGGGCTTGGGATTGACACCAGGGTGCAGTCCAGAGCCCTGTAAAGTGCAGAGTTGTTAAACAACTGGTATTTTTGGAAAGTGTAAGTGTAAATACACTTTCCAAATTTTGAGTATGGATACCAAAAGTGTAAGGTATTTGAAAAATACCTAGGAAAGTGTAAAAAAAGTGTAAGTGTAAAAATTTGTTTTAGAAAGAGCTCTCACTGTTGAGCATTAGAAAACACCGCTGTTCTCACCTTTAGATCAATTTATTTATCATTTTCATGCATTATTAACCATTTTACAGCCTTTTATGTAACATTTCAGACTGTAACAAATACTGTAGTGGTATGAAGTTCCCTAATTATGGCAGTTTTTCAGTGTTGATATTTTACTGATTAAGTAATGCAATACACACTGTTTAAATGCAAGAATGGACATGCAGCAAATGTCAATGCAAAAGTTGACTTTGTGTCCAGTAGGTGAACTTCCTTTGATCTTGTCCTTTTTACAAAAGTATGATGAAACTGTAGAATACCATGAGTACTGATCAATGGTTGTAGATCAAAGGCTAGTATGTACATTTGCCATATGTTCTACATGCAATGCATTTTTTGTACATGACCCTATTTTATGCTTTCTCAAAAGCATAAAACAGGACCATCTAAAAGAAAAAATACACTTTCTGTACCCGGGTTTTTTGCCCAGGAAAGTGTAAAAAAGTGTATGGATATTTTATGAAAGTGTAAGTGTAAGTGTAAATATAAATACCCATTTACCCGGGTATTTCGGGTAAGTGTAAATACACTTTCGCAACTCTGGTAAAGTGTAATATCCTGTCATGACAATTGGCATACAAATTTGCCAGTCAATTGACTTGCAAAAGTTCAGAAAGAAAATTTTTTATTTTTGTTTTGTCATGACATTTGACACTAGACTTTTCGAACCTTGGTACTTGCATTAAGAGAAACCACTGGTCTGATCTCATATTTATGTCTTATTTTTCGCTTGTTCTGCACCACATCTGTCATCAGAACACATAACGTGCATTTAAATTCGCTTCACGACACTGGTGTTTCTAGTCATCAATAGTTGTTGTTTGTTTACAAAAAAAACATGATGCATAGTGTGAACTGCATATATTTAGGTAGACGTTAATTCCCGTGAAGCACTTTTACTGAACTTGAAGCACACATGAAACTTCACAGCTGTGATACCTCTTCACAGCACGTCACCGTGAATTTCCACAAATGAACCACGTCACACACATTTTTGCCGTGAATAATGCACAATTATTTATATGATGAAAACGCACAGGACGCAAGCCGGCCTCACGCTGGGCGAAGAGGCGATCGCAGATCGAAGTTATCCCGATGCGGAAACGTATAAACTTGTTGAGGCTGTGGCTGCACTTTTGGGTACGTGTCTCAATTGTGATAGTTTTGTATTTATCTTCCTAAGTTTAGGTGCCATTGTGTATTTCTACGCGAAGTTTCATTTTGTGATTATCATGACGGATGAACACTTTTTGCAATCGAATCGAATTTGCAATCGAACAGCCATTTTGCATTCATTCATTCATCTAACCATGTTTCTTTCCAGACAAACAAACGGCGGACATATGGGAGTTGTACGGCACATTCCTGGTCACCTACACCATGCGAAATGGCTGGGATGAACTGTTGCGGTCACTTGCGCCCGATCTTATGGTTGGCACTGTGCCAAATTTGTTATGGTCTCATAGAGTGACTGAATTACCGTATTTGCTTGAATAATTTGATTGGAGAATAATTTTTTCGCCAGAGTTTTTCATCAGTAAGGCGGAACTATTTAAGGAGGAATTATTTGAGGGGTTAATTATTATTTCGTCAAAATTTTCAAGCATGTTTCTATCGACGCATTTCATTAGATATGCTTTAATAACAACAAATATGCTCAAATTATACATAACAAATTTATCATATGCCTAAAGGGGGGAATTATCTCCCCCACTCGTTCAACATGGGGGATTATTCAAGAGGGGGAATTATTCAAAAAATTACGGTAACTTCAAATCAATCTTCACTCACTCTCAGGGCTTCCTGAACAACATCGACTCCGTGCACTATTTTCTGGACCACGTCGTATATTGCGGCCAGGTGGCCGGCCCCTCATTTCGCACTGAGATCAGGGATGAAAACTCGATTTACCTGTATTATTACTCGCGAAGGCCGGGTCTTTTTCCCATTGTGAGGGGTGAGTAGGGGGTTGTATTTTTGGATGGAGCCCTGGGGCCAGTTCCGACAAGTTGAGAAGTGAGAAGTAAAATGGCAAAGGTGAAGTGAAATGAGAAGTCACAGCAACAAATGGTTGTGTGATGCGTCGTGTGAAAAAGAGAAGTGAAAATAAAAATAAAAAGTAATTTCTGTTCACTTTGCCATTTTACTTTTCAATTCACTTCGCTTTTGCCGTTTTACTTCGCTTTTGCCCTTTTGCTTCTCACTTCTCAATTTGCGGAAATGGCACCTGTACTTTGTTTCCGGTAACCGATTAACCCTTGATTGATCGCACTCACGCGTTCCACTGATGGATTCAATTCCAGTTTGACACACACAAAAATACATTGACACAAAAAGAAAATCAAATGACAAGTACCGTATTTCCTCGAAATACCCCCAGGGGGTTTATTTTTTCAGAGTTGAAAATTTGAGGGGGTATTTCGAGGGGGGTTAATTATTCCGTCAGAAATTTTCGCGAAGTTCGTACTAAGGAAGACGCTTTTAAATACCTAAAACCGGTAATAAACATAACTATATATGATAAATTGGGACATTCAACGTACATCCCTATACAAACTAGTGTATATTTGTATCTGCGATGCAAACTGGCAGTAATAAATCAATCATGTACATTGCATACATGATGTACATCATTCCAGACGGGGGGTATTTCGAGGGGGGGGGGTAATTCAAGGGGGGGGGGGGGTATTTCGAGGAAATACGGTAAATTTGTAGGTGGAAATACTCAAAAAAATCAAACTTGTCACGTTATATTTAACTTAGACACATTTTACCCTGAGAGACGTTCATCGCCTCAAAATACAATTTCTCAACAATTTTCGCAAGGCCTGGTGCGCACGGTAGCCGAAACTATCTACGGCGTGACTGTGACAGTGCGCGTAGCCGAACGGAAGCAAGTCGCCGACAAACCTGGTGCCAATTCCGGAAGTGGATAAGTGACATGGAAAGTGCTAAGTGGTCAAGTTACAGGGGACGCACAAATTAATGTGTATAGGTAGTAGCACTGATGCACGTGCCACACGTGACTCCGCCCACACGCGTCTGCCTAAAGGTTTCTGAATGCTCGCCCGCACGCGCGTCTCAACCTCGATATTATCCCATATAGTGATGGAAAAGCGCCATGGCGCTGGCGCCTGGCGCTAGCGCCAAAGCAAAAAGCGCCATGGCGCTTTTGGCGCTTGGCGCTAAAACGCTCTGGCGCCATTGGCGCTTGGCGCCGGGATATGAGAAAGCGCCATGGCGCTTTTGGCGCTTGGCGCCATTTTCTGGTGGCGCTATTGGCGCCTGGCGCCGGTATTTAAAATAGCGCCAAAAAAGCGCCAACCATGATCATAAAATTCTTATGATTCAATGAAAATAGACAAGCCGGTTGATCAATTTTGATAATGTCTGAATAAATATTGATAGATATAAGGGTACTAGCAGTCCTCGCGCTGACCTTCGGTCGGGCCCATCATTTCATCATTTAAATTTTTTGAGCCCTGGGGGTACTATTCAAGGGTTATGGTAATTTAGTGTCAAAATGGAGTGCATATTTTTAATCAGCTATTAAGACCCTCAAAATGCATCATCTCATAATTTACATCATTTTATAATTTAATTTTTTATGCCTTGGGGGTACTTTTAAAGGGTTAAGGTAATGTAGTACCAAAATGGAGTAAATATTTGAAAAAAGAGCCACCAAGATCCCTAAAATGCATCATTCCTAGGGTGTCAACAAAATTTTTTTTATGGAAAACAGAAGCAAAAATGGAAGCAGAAATGGAATTTAAAATTTTTAAACCTGGGGGTATTTTTTGAGGGTTGTGGTAATGTAGTTTCAAAATTTAGTGCATATTTGAAATCAGAATCAATAAAACCAATGAAATGCATATTTCATAATTAAAATTTTTTTAGACCTCCCGGTACTATTCAAGGGTCATGGTAATTTAGTGTAAAAATAGAGTGCATATTTGAAATCAGTGACATCAACTGAACCAAAATGCATTGTGATAATTTGAACTTTTTTGGGCCCCAGGGGTTCTATTCAAGGGATATGGTAATGCAGTATCCAAATAGAGTACTTATTTGAAATCAGTGCCATCAAAACCCCACAGATGCATCATTTCATAATTAGACATTTTTAAGCCCCGGGGGTATTATTTAAGAGTTATGGAAATGTAGTTTCAAAATGGAGTGTGTATTCAAAATCAGAGCCATCAAAACCCCCCAAATGCCAAGCCCAAGTAAAGGAAATCATAATATTTTCAAAAAGTGCATTGCAAGTGCAACACACTGTAGAAATGACTGGTGGGGGCAGGCCTGATACGCACACGCGCCTGATACGCACATATGCCTGTTTTTTTCACTTGACACTTTTTCAAGTGATTTTCAGATATGAGTAAAGTGAAAAAAAGTTGCGCAATGACATTAGTGAACTTTTTCCACTTCACTCATATCTGAAAATCACTTGAAAATGTGTCAAGTGAAAAAAACAGTGAAAAATAGCCATTTTTCACTGTTTTTTTTTACTTGACAGATTTTCAATGATTTTCAGATATGAGTGAAGTAAAAAAAGTTCACTAATGTCATTGCGCAACTTTTTTTCACTTTACTCATATCTGAAAATCACTTGAAAAAGTGTCAAGTGAAAAAAACAGGCATATGTGCGTATCAGGCGCGTGTGCGTATCAGTGCACGCCCATGATGGTGCACTTTCCCAGAATGTGGCTATTCAGCATTCTATTATGTTGTATTTGTGTGTTCCAAAATGCTTGGGCCAGCACAATTTCGTAGTTACTTCTGTAGAAAAATAATATTCATGATACTCATAACTGTTTTATTTGAATGCAAAAATTTGTCATCAAGTTGAAACTACCAAATTAGGGAAGTGTCACATGAAATGTGATTCAAAGCATGTTTCAATTGTTTATGAAAGAGTGGCCAAACATGCATCATTTGTAAATATAACTGTCATGTATATGTATTATTTGACTTTTTTAAACTGTTTTATTTTTATTTGTTTAGGAACACAAACATTTTTCTTGTTCAAAGATCAGCTTTATCAAATTGGAGATCAAATAGAATGAAATTATTAGTCATTTACAATTGTTGGAATGACATCACATTATTTCTCTGATTTGCTATGTATGTTCTTATACATTTACAAATTAGAAACACATGTTTGTATTGTTTAAAAATGAGATAGATTATTTGGGGTTTGGTAGGATTTAAATTTGAATATATAGTTTGAACTTTGATATTGCATATATTTTTATTTGTCAGTTTAAAAGAGTCTCTATTATGCACTGTCCCAATAATTTTGGAACCTTCAAATGAATCACCAAACATGTTCAAACCTCCCAGCTTTGCTGCTTATTACAACACAGTCCAGTGGTGGCAAACTTTCAAGGAAACAAGCATCAAAATTCCCATTTAAATAATTGAAAAAATTGATCCTATAGAAACTTTTAAAAACAGTTTTGAATTGCAAATTGTTTTGTAAAAGTTTTTGAAAGCTTCTACTATATACTGAATGTGTCATTCTATTGGGAATAATATTGGGAAAGATGATATATAACATAACATTCTAATGACTTTTTTGTTGATGATTAAGATATTTTAGACCGTGACACAAATGCAATTTTTGGCTTTTTTCTGTAATGTTTCACCCCAAATTACTCCTTTATTGAAAAAATTATTTACTTTTATATGTTTAGTATTTACATTACATGTTTTTACCATTGGGAAAAATAAAAATATGAGAATATGACAACATTTTTAATTTTTGCATTTTTATTTGCTATCACTAGACATTTTAGTGGTGCAACCAAAATTCTCACATCACACAGAGCCCTGCCTGTCTAGACAAATGAATCAGCAAACATGTCCAAACAGAGCCAGCTGATGCCAATTCCAGACCATGTACAGTGTAAAGTAAAATGTCAAATCTCAAATGTCAAATGTCATGTCAATCAATAAAAGAATATTTCATTACTGTAATTTGCGTGACAATTGACACTTTACTTTGCATTTGTCATGATAATTGACACTGCATGACATTTGACATCTTACTTTGCAGTTAACAGAATCTGGGACTGCCCCCTGAAAGCAGCTTGCTTGCAGGCTCCGCCCACTGTGTTAGTGTAACTGCTCTAACCTCTGTCACCCACTGAGTATAAAACCAGCTCCCTAGACAGCCAGAGCTCAAGTCAGACCCACTTGGGTCTGCACCTAGACTCAATATAGGGTTCTACCTCCTATATTGGGATTTTATTTTTATGTAGGGGGTGTTCCCGACCAGTGGCCCCCTGGCGCATAGGATGGGGGGTTGTCCAATTATTTACACTATATGAAAAGATTGCAGGTTTCGTCCCCACTCATGGACCTGCGCCCACTTTTGTGCGGGACTCATCAGCATGAACACAAATGGGTACTTAAAAGACATACCTAAACAAGCACAAATGCGACAAAACCCTCCGAAAAAATACAAATGAAAAACACCAACTTTTTGGTGGCCTTGCCCTACTGGACTACTCGTTGCAGAAGCCATTCTGGCGCGCTTGAAATTCGGCTGTGCGTTGTGCTGTCCGCCCCCACGTCCACGGAACGGCGGCTTACCCACTGTGGTTTACTTGAGTTTATTCAGTGCCAAAAAACAATCATAAAAGCCATCCTAGCTAGTATAACTTACTTCCACAACACGTAGAAACTCGAAAAACGTTGTTCGCGACCGAACTAAGAAGTAGACATTAATTGCAGACCACGAAATCAATCCGTAGTATTTCAGAATGTCCAGGTAGGCGCTGACAGTTTTTGTTTTATTTTAAATTTCGCTCATGCTACACACTCGTACCAGTTGCATACTACAGTGGTACTGGAAGTTTTTCCGGCAGTTGTCCTGGTCACCAATTTATACTTGTGGGGTTGAAATATTTCAATTGAGAAGCTTTAACAGGGTCTGTTTCACCCCCTTTTCAGAGTCCAGACCTACTTTTTTAGCCAAACTTTGATTCCTCTCAATGAATTTTTTCAAAATCCCCAAAAGTATACCTAAGTCATACCCTGTTGTTATCAGCTCCTGAAAAGTGTATTTGACAACTGGCCAAAATTCCGTGTTTGTAGAGCTTGTCCTAGCTATCCTGATCAGTGCACCAAAAATTGTATTTTTCTTAACTTGCATTGAAACGTTAGAAATAGGATGAATGCACTTTACAACTGTAAAATTAAAAAGTCTCCTTTTATCAAAATTTCTACAAAGAAGTGTGTCATGATTGAACATTAATTCTAGGTCAAGAAATGGACAAGTGCCAGTAGCCGGATATTTTTATGTAGGGGGTGTTCCCAACCAGTGGCCCCCCGGCGCATAGGATGGGGGGTTGTCCAAGTTCAAAATTGTAGGAATACCCTCCCTAAGTCATCTTGTGTGTGCTGGATTTTTTGGCAGCCTCCCGCCCCTATTAGTATTAAGATAAGGGAACATTTATATTAATAAAATATTAATTAGGTAATATTTTGGGCAAGTGTCTATATACCATATTTCCTTGATATACCCTCAAGGGGTTTATCTTTTCAGAGTGCAAATTTTGTGGGGGTGTTTCGAGAGAGGGGTTTATTATTTCGCCAGGAGAATATGTATTTACATACCCATAACTGGTAATAAACATGACTGAATGGGATATAATATTTAAGACCTATCAATGTACGGCTGTTTGGCTAAAAAGTAGGTGTATGAAACATTGCAGTGGTTGATTGAACTTTAATGGCAATAGTTACCTAATAAATGCTCTAATAATACGACAGCCGTACTATTTTTTTCAGCACATTTTTAGGTGTTGTACTATTGGAGATGTCGCATTATTAGAGAGTGTCGCATTATTGTTTTTGTCAAATCAGCAACTTCTCCGCCAGTGAATAGTGGCGGTTGTGAGGCGGCTGGCGCCCTTGCGAACTGCCGAGCGACTCTTGTGAACTGCCGCAAGCCGCCGCTTTGTCCAAAAGCGCCGAATCCGCGGCTTCCGCAGATTACCACATTGTTACGTCGCTTTTTCTTTTTATTTCTCAGGTGTCGCACTATTGAAGAGTGTCGGATTATTGGAGAGTGTCGGATTATTTTCACACAACGTGCCCAAACCTGTCGCACTATTGGAGATGTCGTATTATTGGAGACCTGTCGTATTATTAGAGAATTTACGGTAAATTGACTACTGTGACATCAGCGGCATGTCACATCTACGAATTGATTATTCTACAAACGAATTGCTGAAAAAAAGTTTTGGCGCTGGCGCTATTGGCGCTTGGCGCCATTACCCTCTGGCGCCATTGGCGCTTGGCGCTGAGGTTCAGAAAAGCGCCATGGCGCTTTTGGCGCTTGGCGCCAAAAGTCTGGCGCTTTTTCCATCACTAATCCCATACACATTTGTGATTTTCATAAGGCGGTGTTCACACGGATTTTTTGTGACAACAAAAATTGCGATTTTGTCAACCATATTTTGGGATGAAAACCAATTAGTAGAGAGATCGGAATTCGGACGCCTCAATTGATCATTATTTGATCGACCCCATTACATGGAACAATAATTAATTTTTTATAGATTACGCAATAATGCACAGTAGATAATGTATTTTTCTTGTTGTCGGACGTTGTCGGAGGATTTGTTCTACATGGCCTTCGCGTAGAACAAATGCGGCTACAACCTCCAACAACATGTAAAAGTGTTATCTAGTGTGCGTGATTAGGGAAATTATGGAATTTGATGAGCTGGCACAATCACGATCAATTGAGGTATCACACATGTAATATATTTCACGTTGATTCCACAAGGACAGTTGAAAAATTGCATTTTTTGTCGTCACAGAAAATCCGTGTAAACGCCGCCTAAACAAAATTGAGTGTGGGTCAAACCTGACCAAAAACGCGTATTTCCGGGCAGGTCGCTAGTGTGCGAACGAAAATTGTGCGCGGGTCACTGATGCACGTTAAAATGAATACCCATGTGCATTCTCAAGATACCTAACTTTCAATAGACCAGGTTATTTGTTACTGAAAACTGCTTGTCACTTGACATCGGATTTATGAGTTGACATCACTTACTTTTCTTGTCACTTATCCACTTTCGGAACTGGCCCCTGGTCGCTTGGATCGGACATCGACCCCCAAAGACAGGTCCAAATCCCAAATCATCGATATAGCCAGTGAATGTGTAGTTTTCAGCGTGCAACAGGAACAGAAAACAACGGACAGAGTTAGGGGAAGCAGTGCCGTTGTCAGCCAGAGTTGTTTGAGTTTGAGGAGCGACGTTTTTGATGTTCGTTTTATTTTTTTGCTATTGTGAGGGGTGTGCACTGTGCAGTCAACGATTTGTTCAGTTAAATGTTTGCACTCGGAAAAATGCAATTTGAGGGTAGTAAATATGGCCAGCCGAGTCCTGGAAGCTGGTTTGATAAAGTACATTATGTCTCGAGCAATTTCGTTTGGGGGGGGTAGACCCACCCCCTATCGAACCCCTGCTGACACTTGCATTATGTAGATCAATCACCAATGAACGTATGTAGAAATCCATTATCCCTCACAGGGCGAATGCCGGCTCAACTTAGCCGACTTTGCCCAGGTGCCAGTCCCAGACCCTGTAAAATGTCAAATGTCATGAAAAGTATCTAAAGTCATGTACGTACGTTTGCCATACAACCGGGAATTTTACATGACTCTAGATACTGTTTATGACATTTGACATTTGACAGGGTCTGGGAGTGCCCCAGGCCTACCCCTTCCACATTTGTTTCGACGATTCCCTCACCGTGCAGCATTTTGGTGTCTACATCCGAAAACTGTGCAGCCATGCGGGTAAGCTTTTTCGCTTAGACTTCTCTACTGTTAAAGCACCATATTGGTATAGTATGTGGGTGTATTATTGATGTACCGTATTTCCTCGAAATACCCCTCCCCCCTTGAAATACCCCCCTCAAAATGGGTACTATGAATTTGTGGTCCGGGAAATGCATAACAGACGTTCAAAACACTTACTGTGTTACGTTAGAACATCGTTTATACCATCTACATCCTTTTATAAGGCTGTAAACACTTATAAATGGTGGTTATTGTTGCATTTTTCACGTTTTTCTCTCAAAATTTTCACTCTGAAAAAATAAACCCCCGGGGGGTAATTCGAGGAAATACGGTAGTTGAATAGTATGTAGAAACACTCCCACCACCGCAAATAGCCTAGGTATCTAGCTATCTGGAGCGCTTTTGAGCGCTTTCACCCAAATTGATAATTTTCATACTTTCTATACATTTTCACCTACAAAATTACTTGTTCATTCGTTTTATTGTTTATTTTCAGCATACCCAGTAAAATTAAATGCGTTCTGGGTCTGCATGCGTGATGGGTTGACATGCGTAATGGCACAGGGCCATCTTTCGAGGGGGTTCATTATTCTTCAGCTCGCTCAAACACGGGTATTTCGAGGGCGTCAAATTCAACGGGGGATAATTCGTGGAAATACAGTACAACGGCAACAATTACCGAAGCCACCCTCAAGTATTCTCAAAGTGTGAACACAATCCCCACCATAACCAACTTCATTTTTCCCAGTAATCGGGCGAACTCAACTGAGCGAACTCATTCACATCGAGCACCCGGCTGGCAACGAAACGGCGCACTTTAATTCACTGATCGCTCAGGCGAACAGTGTTTTTGTGGCAGTGCTCAAAACGAGTGAGTACGATTTGCAGAGGAAATTGAAAAGGGACGATGATGTGGATGATGCTACGATTATTAGATTGAAAGGTGAGGGGTCTATTGTAAATTCAATTTTATTTCGGCGCGTCTTAGACTGGGAATAAGGTTTGAACATTTTGAAAAAGGGCATTTTGAAATCAAAGATAAAGCCGGCATGTGAATTCCTCAAAGTATTTGTGGTAAAAGCCTAGTATGTAGTCATCTTGACACGCTACTCATCTATTTCTTCCCACTACTCATCTACACCAGCTAGTCATCTATGACGGTGTGCCTCAGCTATTTATGGTTCAAACGACAAACGGGACCAGTTTTTTGGGCTGGTACAAGGACTGGGACCATAAATTTTTCTTATTGGGACCAGTACTGGGACTGGGACTGGCATTTTTTTATTGGGACTGGGACTGGGATATTAGCACCAGGACCGCTACCACCTCAGTCCCAGATTTTAACCAAACCATCTACTGGGACTGGGACTACCATGTAATAATATGCCAAATGTAGAGCCTTGAAACAATAATTGACTCTTTGAAAGGACACTTCTATTCAAAACATTGTTTATTCATGCCCAGGACATTGAAAACCCACAACATCTTTGCATCACTTGGGACCACTACAAAATTTTGGGACTGGGACCATGATAGGTCCATCGTGCTGGGACCAAGACTGGGACTGGCATTTTTTTATCAGGACTGGGACTAGGGTGTCGGGACTGGGACTGGGACAGGTAACACCTTAGTCCCGGCATTTTGCCAAACCATCTACCTGGACTGCGGTCCCATTTGAACTCTAGCCTCAGCGCATCGAAACTCTCAGCAGCATTTGAGCTCCCATCACATGTAGGTCATGCATGTAATCATTGTTGCACAAATGAAACACATTATGTGCCCTTCATTAGTACTTTCAGAAGTCATTGTTTCATTTGTGTGGGACAGAGTGGGAGGGGGAAGGCAGCTGGCAACGGATTGGCACTGCAAAATCTCTGATTATCTGCCATGCTGCCGAGCCATATGATAGCTTGGATGCGCTGAGAGTTTGGATGTGCTGAGGGTTTTTGTCTAAATTGGGCAAAGGGGTTGTACTTGTAGATGACTAGCAGGCAGCACGCTGTCTTCACATAAACCCACTGCTGTTAACCCACGTGCTGTGCCAAACCCTCATTTGCTACTTATCTATGCCCCCTCCCCTATCAAGAAGCGTAGATGACTAGCGGGTAGAAATAGATGAGTAGCGGTTCTAGATGACTAGAGTGTTCAGATGACTACCGACACAGCCTGGTATTCACAACAAAATATGTTGCATGTATTTAGGTAATTCAAATTTTCCGTAATTGAAACGTCAATGGCGCTGCGCACACTGCAAAGTGTAACGAGCGGGTCCGGACATTTAATTTCCGAGCGGGTGGAATTGTAAAGTCGGTTCGGACGATTTTACTTACGACAAGACTGAAAAACTACTGAAATTTGGGTCGGTTCAGACGATTTTGATTCCACCCCTCTTTTTAATTCCGCCTTTGAATTACGACCATGTCCGAACCGCCGTGCCACTTTGCAGTGTGTGATGGCAGAGTTGGAAAAACGTATTTACGTTTACCCGAAATACCCGGTTATTTGGGTATTTATATTTACGTTTACGTTTACGTTTTCCAAAAATACCATTACGTTTTGTTACGTTTTCCTGGCACAATTACCCGGGTACCAGAGAAAACGTAAAAATCGTATGGAAAATGCACAATAACGGTGCATTTTTGAACTTTTTTCTGATGCAATAAGTACAATTTATATTTTTGGCCAATTAGCTGCTTAATTGTTGGATAAATAACATAGGTAAGCAAAGATGTGATTGTATTAGCAGAGAAATGCTTGAAATAGGAAAAACAAAGGTGTTTTTCAATGCATCTGATCACGGGTTGTGCACTTCAAAGAAATTTTTACGTTTACGTTTTTTTTACGTTTACCCGTGTATTTTAAAAGTATTTTACGTTTTCAGTATTAATACTCACAATTTAGAAAAGGTATTTACGTTTACGTTTACGTTTTCCGAAAATACTCGTATTTGTACAACTCTGTGTGATGGGCCATTATTTCTTTAAGTAGCATAAAAACTGAAATTTTTCACATTCATCCAACCATTCCTCACCCGTCAAATCCAACAACCACCCAACACACAGGTCAAATGCAGCAATCTGAATCACCAGATACGATAATCTTCCTGGCGTCGCCGAACGCGACCACCATCCCCGAGTTGCTGCAGCGGCACTTGCACCTGACCGAGTTCCCGCTGCACGACGGCGCCAGGGATTTGATCCTGTTGAATCAGTCCAGACTCAGTCAGGTTGAGTTGAAGTCGGTTTTAGTTGTGGGTTACTGGGTTGGTTGGTGGAAGTAATTTGTCGGTGGTTGATAATTTCATAGCTTTTTAAATATTTTCACCTTCAAAATCAAAGGTTCATGTGTTAAATTGCCTATTTTCAGCTAGATTTGTACTATATGCGCTTATATATATATATTTTAAAAAAAAGCTATTTTACACATACTTTTAGTGATTTTTCTCTCTGTTTACACCTTAAGAAGCCTATGTATGGAACCCCTGCAACACCCCAAGCCCCACCCCCACCCCTTAAGTTGCATAAATTCTCTCATAAACCCAAATAGCTATATGTGATGTACCACACTCTAGGGTGGTAGAATTGGGCGTGCACTGATACGCACACGTGCCCGATACGCACATATGCCCGTTTTTTTCGTTTGACACTTTTTCAAGTGATTTTCAGATATGAGTAAAGTTAAAAAAAGTTGCGCAATGACATTAGTGTAATGCGAGAACTGACGGCGGGCCACCAAAGTGCCAGACCTACGCCTCTGGGACGGTGACCCAGCGTCAATTAACGCTTACCAAACCCTAATTATGGCGCTTTAGTCGCCGGGGACGCCATATTGACCCCTTTTGGGCCAAGTGACGTCATCACGACGTCACCCTATATGAAACCTAACTTATAGGAAACTTATGGCGCAACGGACGCCAGCTATGGTAATTGGCGCCAGATCACCAAAGTGCCAGACCTACGTCTCTGGGACGGTGATTAAGCGCGAATTACCATAGAACGGTACATCGATGGCGCTATGCCGCCGGCCTTAATTAGCAAAACGGCTTAATTAGTCGCTTCTAGTCGTGAAAAGACCCGGGTGACGTCATTCGACACCTCCGGGAACGAAACCTAACTTTTGCGATATTTACGGCGCTTTCATTAAAAAGGAAAAGCAGCGCCGGTTGAAAATCGATTCCCCTGGGTATGGCGACCGAATGGGCGCCAGCGAACGACTCCGACGGCCGCGACAGTGCCGCGCCGCCGCCATTCGACGACCGCCGACCGCCGGAACCCGGGAGAGGGGGATTTTGGGTGTTTTTGGGGATTTTCGTAAAAACGTCGAATCGGCCACTTTTGGCTGAGTGCCAACTTCTCGAAAACGGCACCGAGTGTAATTTTGAAGGGGGGTTTAGGCGCTGTCGCTGTGTTGTGGCGACAGTTTATCGCTCAACACTTGTAAATTCACCCCTACCCAGTCCCCGCGAGCGTCGACAGCGTTGGCCGCCGGAAACGTCCGCGGAGCGACAGACTTCGGCTGCTCAGAGTTTTTGGTGGGAGTGGCCACCGGAAGGGATGGCCCCGATAGCTCCTGAAGCCTACGTCCTTCGGAGTAGAGACGGGTCACCCCTTCTGGAGGGGTATGTGCCTTAAGTCAAAAATAGTAAAATAGGGAGCGGCCCCGATAGCTCCTGAAGTCTACGTCCTTCGGAGTAGAGACGGGTCAACTCCCAAGGAAATTGGAAGAGTGCCAAAAAGGCCGTTTTTGTGTGTAAATTGGCACATATCCCGTAGCCATTGCTGCCACAGGGAGGAGTTTTGTGATTTTGTAGGGTGTAGGAGTAGGTTTAGGGAGTAGGTTCGCGGTAGGTGCCGCGGTTTGTGATTTATTGCGTATGTATGTGTATTTATTTGCACTTATTTACCCACCTAACCCCTTTAGTTGTGATAATTGCATGTGTTTCGTGATTGAGTTTTGTGTTTTACGTTCGCATTTATTTCTGTGTTTCGCACTTATTTCTGTGTTCTGCACTTTTGCACTTTGTGTTTAGTTTCACGTTGGCCGATTGGTGCGCTGGTTCGGACGAGCTCACGTTTGAGCAATTGCGGTTGTTTTTGTATTTTGGTCCCTTTTGTTTGTGTTTGCAGTTCGAGTAGCTGTGGATTTACTTGGCACGTTTCCAATGGTATCGCGTTTAGTTTGAGAGTCTCGCTCAGTTTAGTCACTTTAAGCAGTTAGTTTGTGCATTTACATTTGGTAAGTTACTATAGGTGGTTATTTCTTAGTTTGGCACAGTTCCAAGTCTGGTTTTGTTAGCTGGCTGAGTGCCAGAAGAAAGGTGTTCCTGAATGTCAAGTCACCATTCCCTTTGTTCCATTAAAAAGTAACCCTTGTGGTACATGGTTCTGTTCAGCTGAGGTCACTTATTTCCGGTACAGTTTCGAATGCACTCTCGTGATTGGTTGGCTCCGCCCACCTGCAAACTGGTTTTTGGGCATTTCAGACCCATAAAAGAGAGCCCCAATCTTGTGATTATCATCAGTCTATTCAATCCAATTTTAATTACTAAGTCAGTGATTTACCAGCTGAAATGAGCCTACCCTTGGTTATTCATTTTCTGCTAACTCTGGCATAGGCCTTCTCTTCCCTCTGCACGGTGACATTTAGGTTCACAGGGGCAGGAGTGGCCACACGGAGCTGCCGGTATAGCTAAGATAGGGTGTTGTATGGGGAGAACCCACCATCTGTGATGCTTACTGTACGTCTGGACCTCTGTGGACTTGTTTTAGGCGTAGTATAAACTGAAGTAGGCTGTACACCTATTGACTCGCTCTAGGCTTTCGTAAGGGCCCAAACAGTTGTGCTACGTCGTCGTAGAATTACTTTGATAGTGGTGCTGTGCCAAGCTAGGACTTAAGTACCTGGTCTTGTGTGGTCTCTTACCAGTGTATCGTACTGCTATCCTCACCTGTCTGGTTTAGCTTATATGACCCTGAGTGTTATTTAGTCATTTTTGTATCACTGTTTTGAATTGGAAAGTGGAAAGGTAAATTGGAAATATTTAAATACTTTGGAAACTTTATTTGCAACGTTACTCGAGAAACCCAATTAGTGTAATTCAAGCTTACTCCGGTGCAACTATTCTCTACTTAATCTATTGGCTCATTCCAGCTAGTGGATCTAATTACTTCTTATTCTAAATTGTGAAATCGTGATGGAAGTCGCTTTTATTTGCTTGCATTCGAGTGATGTTCAGTTGTCGGTTTTCGAGGCGTGGGCTAGTCTTGTTTCTGTTTCTGAAAATGCGCCAAGTTCTGAAGGTTTCTGGGAGGTTGATGATTTGGAATTGGGCCCTGTTTTGGATAGTCTTGAACCCGTGTCGGAAATGTTTCAAATTCAGCGAAGGGCCACGTATGCGGAAAAGGTTCAGGGCGCTGGTGATTTTGTTACTGATTCTGTTCTGCCCAATGGCGAGATAACTAGTAATGCTTCTCAGCAGTGGTTGCTTGATCACTTGATCATGGAGCCAGCTTTTATTGAACCCGGAATTTGTGGTGTTTCTGAGAAAACTGCGGAAAGGCTGAAGAAAGCTGTGCAGCCTAGAAACCTTTGGTATTTGGTGGGTAAGAGAGGGAAATTACAGCCGCACGTTATTCGCCGCAAGCTTTTGCAATTTGCGCGACCGGACTTTGTTAGCTGTGGCAACCAAGTAGACCGAAAAGTTCCGAAGCCTACGTCCTTCGGAATAGCTAGGTCGAAAGGCACCAAGCTGGTGAAGTGTGGCAGACAGGTTCCCCGCGCACGCGGCAAGCGTAGGGCTTGTAGGACAGTTATTGATCGTCCGGTGGACATTATGTCGCTCGTTGAATTATCGGAATTGTGTGATTACTTAGTTGGCATGTTGCCATCGTTTGTCGTTCCACGCGTGCAGAAAGTAATTAAGTCCCCTGTTAGGTGTTGTACATTTGGCGTAATTAGGCAGGATGGACTGCATGAGCGCACCGTTGAGAGTTCTGACGGAATCGGGCATTGCCCAAGGTGTTGCTATTTGGTCCACAATGGTGATGTTGCAAGCTCCGGGGATGTATCGTATGGTATTAGAAGCAAGGTTGCAGTACCCGGGGAGTCATTGTATTATATTAATGACAAGGTTGTAGTACCCGGGGGTTCACTTGATTATATTGGAGGTCTCACCTCGGGTCACGGCACCGTGTTGCACCCCCCTTTCACCCCCCCTTCACACCGCACACATAGCCACCCTCCATGCGTACAGGGCGTAGTGTTTCAGCTTAGCCCTATGCTACCGTGCACATACTGGAACCACAAATGTTGGCTTTTGCGTAAGCGTTTTGAACGTTTGAAATGTGTACCACGCGCTTATTATCGCTTGATTTCTTGGCACACTGCCCCATCCATGCTGCAACAGAGTCAAATTTCCAAATTTGAGGGGCTACGATACACCATGCCCTGGCGACGATTTTTGATGCGAATTTTGAAATTTCCGAAAAACTTTTTATGTCCCGTGTCAGTCAATTGTCAATTCAAAACTTTTGAAGCAGTTGATGTCGAGCCAGAGCTATGTCAATCATGTGAAAAATACGTGACCACTGACTACTCTTACGACTCATTCGATTATCAGTATTTATACTTGTCAGTTGACGATGGTGTACCATGGTCCTTTGATGATCTTGAGCAATCAACCGTACTGAGCTCGTCACCATGTGCTTCAATTGATAGTGATCCACTAAAATGCCAGACCTACGTCTCTGGGATTGTGGGCCAGTGTCAATTTGAGCATGATGTGGACTTGGCAGCTGGCCAGCATTCGTATTTGCCAGCTGATGATGGTGCATCATGGTATTCTGATGACCTCGAGTTTTCAACTGAATGGAGCTTGTCATCGCATGCTTCAATTGACAGTGACCCACTAAAATGCCAGACCGACGTCTCTGGGATTGTGAGTCACGGTCAATTTGAGCATAGTGTTGATCTGGCAGCTAGCCAGCCTAGTACTCTAGATGACTCTACTTGTGACACGGATGTGGCTTTGGAACGCGTGTGCTTCACTACCTTGTCCGCAGCCCAATCGTTTCAAACAGTATTTATTGAGGACTCGCTCAACTCTTTCGAAATTATTGACGATTATATGGCTGACCCCGCTGCACCGAGTGAGGCACACACGACGCCAGATGCCAATGATAATTACATGGTTCACGCCGCGGATATTAATATGTTGCAGTATAATTCATCTTTGGGTGTGGTTACTCGCCGCCGCGGCAATTCCAACCAGCAAAGCTTCTTCGATCTAGACGGTAGGGAACGCGCGCGCCCTGTTGGTCAATGGGCCAGTACTAGCCGCCACGGTGTTACGTGTAGTGATGTTGGTGACTCTGTGGGTTCTTGGGACCGGATGTCTGACCTAGCCACCCCAGCATATACCGCTGAGCCAGGGATGTCGTATGCCAACGAGTCTCGGGATACAGTGTTAAGACGTCCCCATGAAGAATTCCCTCACGCTACTAGTTCCCCGTGCCTGAGCATTCAATCCCCTAGTAGACCCCCCACCTCCGTCTGTCACCTAAGTACCCCCGCGAAACCACCACCTTCCAACCCTGTTAATAGCCCTCAACCCCAACCCTCCACTGGGCCGGTGAGACAACATCGAGAATTACTGACGAATAACCAATCAGAGATCGATACTATGATTTCCCCCCTGCAACAAGCATGTGAACCAGCTAAATTATGGGATCACCTGAAACCCTCAGATCAGTGCATTGGGGATGTGTTACAACCCTTTGAACAACTGCTAAGTGAGCTTGACCCTGAGATAAATAAGTTAGATCAGTTACTGTTCGACCTTGCTACTGTGACACCCTCTGATCCATCCCAGCAAACCACCCTGGATAATGTTACCTCGGCCCTGATGACCCTTCGAACGTGGTCACAGGCAATGTTGCCATTCCGTGGATCCCTGCAAGACTCCATTGACCGCACCCTAAGTGTTCATTTGAAACCCCGGGTTGATTCTCTAGCGGGTGATTTACAGTCCCTACTGAGTAACTTTTGTGCTGATGTAAATGCCCGGACTAAGCCCCCCGTTGATGTGACTATGCCAGCTCAGAGACAAACGAACCAGCAGGCACTGGCAGCGTCAGACCCTGGCCCCGCGCGCCCACAGTCACGCGCCTACCCCGTTCAGTGCGCGCTTGCGTTTATGCAATCCGTTTTGCTAGTTTCCGCACAGTCAGCAAGGGATTGGACTACTCTTCGTTCTCAGATCCAGTCGAAATCAACGGCTGGTGTTTTTGGCCTAGAAAATAAGGGTGTATCCCAAACAGTGCGCGCCGCAGCCTTGCGTAGCCTGACAGAGGCCTGGGTTTACCTCGATGTGCATCGGACCGGATTTAATACGTACATGCCATTGCTTGGCACCTTGCCAGAAACAGCTCGGTATGCTATGGCGCAATTTCATGGATGCATAGCTGAAGGCATTCGCCTCAACCATGCGTTTGCGGATATATTACCTGAGATAAAGCGCCAAGTTAGTGGTCCTGTCGCTCGTAAGACAAGGAAAGAATTGCTTGCACACCTTGGTAATACCCTGGACTCTGCCCGAGACCTTTTGTGCCGCCTAGAGGATCTGGATTTTGCGCAGTACAATGCCCTTTGTGCGATGCATATCGGTCGGGTCTCAGACAGGTGTACCCCCCAGAAATGTCGGTTGGTGTGTCAGAATTTGCTGAACAATATTGGTTTTGGATTAGATTGGCTACACCAGCTGCGTGGAAAAACCCCTGTCCCGACACCCAAACCGCAACCTTCGCGGGTACCTGAGCCACATCAGAGTGCGCTCCAGCCGTCTATGTATACTACTCCGTTGAACCGTAGCATTTCGGCCCTACCCCCTGTCTGGAATAATGTCTTAGTAGCCCACCTAATGAGCCCCGACCCTATGCGGCGCACGGCGGCACATCAGTGGCCGCCTGATCCTTCTGTCAAAGTACAAACCGATCCGCCGCGTACTGTATTGACTGACTTATCTAGGCACACTTGGGTAGAACCTGTAGGCCCGGAGTTCTCTGTTGGCCCAGTGGCGGAACTTGATGTCAAAGCCACTTGGGTTGGTCGTATTTTGCCTACAGTCGGTATTATGGACACACCCTGGGCCATCATTGACCCACGGAACACCGATCTCGTGCGCGCTTATTCAAAACTGTTGATCGCCGCTTATTTTGAGGCTGAATATATCTTCCAACTCGTGTTTCGTTATGGCTGGTTCCCAGATAGCTTACTCACTGCATTTCAGCGCTGTGCCTTCCTTGTGCAAAAGCTTGTTGACACGCTTGATCGCTCTATTAAGCATGGCGAAACGGTAGGCATAACTGACACCTATCCGTTACCCGAACAGTACCATATTAATGGTCGCTTTTTGTACAAGTTGGCTAGTGATGCTCGTCGCGATTATATACAAGTTGGGGCTAATTACACTAAGTTGGCACAACGATATTCGGCGGTGCCTGTGCACACGACCCCGATGTTTCCAATCGACCGAAATAATCGCTTCGAGCACTCTCGCCGTCGCTTACAGTTACCTACTGCTCAAAACGTTCACTCACAGATGGTTCGGGTAACGAATAGTGTCAGCTGCGATGCCAATGTAGATATGATTCAGCCGGATGACGTGGGAACAAGGGACAACCAATACGATTTTCTGTTGTCACACCAGGGCTATCAGCAGCCTGACGCGGCTGGTGGAGCCCCCGCACCCGCCGCTGTGCAAGCGCCCCAGCGATTATATCATACGGGACACCAGCACACCGGTAGGCTCTCGGTCCCACCAGCACATCTCAGTTCTTCTGTAGCACCCACTTCGGCTTTAGATCAACTTAAGTCAGAAATGGATCAAAAATATGCCAATATGCGTGACCAGATGGAGGCTATGAACGCTAATATGCGAGCCCTATTAGACCAAAAACGGGCCCAATCACGAGCCCAGCCTCAAGTTTCGCAACCGAATGCATCAAATGATCCGCCTAGCACCACAACTAGTTCAGATGAGGATTTGGCTAAGCGTATTAAGAAGCTTAAGATGCTTGGTTGTCCCATGTTCTCGGGTAAAGCGTCTGTTGATGTCGGCCAGTGGCTAGCACAGTTTACCGCGAAATGTAGAATCTGCAAAATAGCCTCTGACGAGGAAATGGCTTTGACTCTGGCCGCTGTGTTGGAACATGATGCAGCCACGCTGTGTTATGGTCAACCACAGGAAGTCCAGACCTCTTTTACAAAACTGGAATCAGCTCTTAAAGCTCACTTTGGTCAGGCAAAACATGTGCTAGCTACATGCCGAGCGATTACACTTATGAATTGGAAACCAAATGATACAATTGATACTGTGCGGCGCCGTTTGATGACCGAGTCTGCGCAGTTGAAAGATGTGAATCACGGCGAGCGCGAATTGCGCATGATTGAGGGATTTTTGCACGCTTTGGGTCAGCATAACTCTGAGTTGCGTCAGTTAGTTGAATTAAATTCTGCTTCACTCGAGTCTTTTGACAAGCTGATCCAGCACGCTAAAGTCGCTCAACAGTCTTTGGAGAACCGTAAGCTTGAACAAGACCGTTCAGCTAAGGACACAGAGTTTAAGCGCATGCGCGACGAACTCTCGCAACTGCGGCAGCAAATGTCTAGTGCACGCATGGGTGATAACCGTCAGCAGTTGGGTGGCGGTATGTTAGTTGGTCAACGGCCAATGTTTCGACCACCAATGGATATGCGCCAAAACCCGCGATTTGCCTTTCCCGCGCCACAAGCGCAGCCTAGTGCTCAACCTCCGTTTAATGCACAGCGCATGCCATTTAGACCGCAACGGGATATTCCGCCTATGCATCTACCACCTGCCGTACAAGGTCCGCGTTTCGCTCCGCGCCCAGCTGTTGATGTAGGGCCACCTGTAGTAGCTATTGACAAGCCCGGTCGACAGCCTCCAAATGCTTATAAGAGCTATTTTTGTGATAAATGTAAAATGTCCGGTCACACCACCGAGGAGTGTGGTCGCCGCGCGACCGGTCCTACTTCATCTGGCCCTGCACCAGCCCAAGCGCCGCGTGAGCCACTTAAGTGTTTTAAGTGCAATAAGCCTGGCCATTTCTCGCGTGAGTGTCCCGAAAACACGCCTGCACAGAATGTCAATGAACTGTACGCACAGTATGATATCATACCCGATGATCAAATTGGTTACACTGATTTGCAAAACGATTTGGTTGATGGGGTAGCAGACCCTAATGACTTGCAAGGCTATTACAACGAATACCCCTCGGAAACTATGCATCAGTACCAATATGATTATTCGGATATGGCACCACCAGAAACAGACGCATTAGCCGAAGGGGAGAATGATGTGCGTGTGAATTTCCTGGGTTCATGTCCAGAACTCTATAACCATTCTGACCAAACTCCAATAAGCTACTTTGACGTTTGTGTTACGCAGTGGGTGGACGCGCCAAAGTGCCAGGCCTACGTCCCTGGGACGGCACGTGCGTTTAGTGACTCAGTGGCTGGCAAGAAGCCCACTGCAAGTTTTTGTAAAACCTTGACTGGTGTCCCCCAGGTCGATCATGTTTGTGACTCGATTCCACACCCAAGTATTCCGGAAATTTGCATTCAATCTTGCGAATCTGACCAGACCTCAGCCCTCGCGGTAACCACGCAAAAGTCCCAAGCCTACGCCCCTGGGATTCGTGATACCGCGGGCACTGATGACCTGGAGCATGTAGTGTTGGGTAGTCCAAAAACTGTGCAAACACCAACACAAACATCTACCTGGACACCCTCTATTAATATGTTTCGCCCTATCAACCCCGCCACACACACGTCTGTAGTTGCTGCTCTAGATCTCAGCACGTCTGATGCTGGCCGAGAAACCTGTCGTGACCGTAGGAAATATTATTGGGAGCAACTCTCCCCGGATTTAGGTGTTAAACGCGTGGAATACCAATGTAATGCCGCACAAGTTGTAGTAACCGAACCATTGGGTGCTCGCTTGCAAAGTGGTAAAATGACGCGTCCAAAGCACACTGTGCGTGATTTAATTACACCTAGTATTTACCATCGCGCCGTAATTCAAGGTGTAGGGCCCTATCTAGTATTAGCCGATACTGGCGCGGAATTAAGTGCCATTCCCGTGTCTTTATTAGAGCAAATTGAGAGTCTCTCAGGGAAATGTTTAGACCATCGAATCTTTCAATTGGAAAAACCCCTTGTTTGTAAAGGTTATACAGGACATAAACATACGCTACTTTACTCGATCCAATTGACAGTCTCGATCGGTACGGAGACGCGACGCATAAATTTCGCAATTTCCTTTGAAGGCACTCAGTGCATCATAGGTATTGGTGATTATGCTAAATTTTGGTTCCTACCTATTTGTCCTGGCGCTTGTATGATACGACCAGTTATGCACAGCAATAAACGGTATCTCATTCCGGGCGATGAACCTTGCTTGCTCTATGAAGGGGAAATTCCCTACATAGACACCGGGTTACGTACAGGCGCCATTGCAAAAACAGGTGAAAATATCCCAGAAGCAATTGAACGAGTTCAATCTAGCAATATTTACACTGTAGGATCACTTTTAGAGCCGTATTTGACCCCAAAAACAGATGTAAATAGGCTTTGTTCCTCGTCACCTGTCCCCTATTTCTCGCCAAGTAAGGGCACCGGTGCTGTTGGGGTTGTCGCAACGGAAAACTGGGTATGCCCACCGCGCTCTGTGTCTTATGTGCCCGCTGAGTTGACAGGTGATTCCCAGGAGATACTCACCACGGTCCTTTTCAGTCCACATGCACATTTTTCCGAAAACTTCGAATCACCTTGCTACCATTAGAAAACGGGAATGAGCTCTTCGTCCCTTTTGCAAACCATTCGGATAAGGAGATGGTCTTATTCGCCTGCCAGTCTCTTGGCTGGGCCGAAGAGGTAGTGGTTGAACCAACTAACGACTTTCATATGAATGAATTGGCAGTTGAATTTGCCGATGTATGGTGGCAAACAGTGCAGACACCTCTGTGTAAGGCTCTCTGTGAAGCCAACTTGGCTTCCACACAGGTAGAACCCCCTGAGGATCCTGTAATTACCGCCCAATCACCCCCTGAGACTCGATTGCATCAACTTGGGAAAATTCTAGATGAAGGAGTACTTAGTCACCTCCCCTTGGAAAAGCAACAGGTGTTGCGTGACTGGCTATTAGAACGCCACCACATCTTTTCACTGTCCGACTTTGATATGGGAGATACAGGCGATATAATCTACCATCCGATCGAAACCGGAAATTCCCCCCCGATTCAACAGAAAGTCCGTAGGCTAGCTATTGGGTTACGTAAAGAAGTTGAACGTCAAGTGCAGTTGTGGCTGAAATTAGGGATAATTGAACCGTCAGTGTCCCCTTGGGCATCTCCAATTGTTCCGGTGCGTAAGAAAAATGGCGCGCTGCGATTATGCGTCGATTACCGCCGTGTGAACTTGGTGACCAAGCGTGACTGTTTCGCATTGCCAAACTGTGCTGATCTGATTGACATGGCTGGCCTTGTGCATCCCCAGTACTTTTCCTCACTCGATCTAGCGTCTGGGTATCTGCAGATGCGCATTGACCCCCGTGACATTCCAAAAACTGCATTTACTAGCCATGTCGGTCTGTTTCAGTATAAATTTATGCCGTTCGGCTTAGTTAACGCGCCAGCCTCATTTAGTCGGCTCATTGCCAATGTACTGGCGGGCCTAGACCCAGACCGCGTGCATTTTTACCTGGACGACGTTTTGGTTTGCGCCGAAAGCGAGGAACGTATGTACTCACTTTTGGATGATGTCTTTGCTCGCTTTGACCGATACACCCTAAAAGTCGGTATTAAGAAATGCGAATTCTTCAAAGAACGTGTCAATTTTCTGGGTTGTGTCTTAACGAGGGAAGGCATCGAAATGCAACAGTCGAAAATCACCACCATCCAAAATTACCCAGTCCCAGTAACCACTAAGGAAATCCGTCGATTCCTGGGCATGTGTTCTTTCTACCGTCGCTGGGTTGAGGGTTTCTCCTTTATTACACGACCGTTGCATTTAAAAATTCAGGGTGCTAAGACCACTTGGGATGACGAATGTCAGGCTGCCTTTGAAGAGCTTAAGAAGCGTTTAAGTAGAAGGCCCAATACTAGCCTACCCTAAAGAGGGTCGCCCATTTATTTTGCACACGGATGCCTCACGCAGTGGCTTAGGTGCGGTTTTGAGTCAAATGGACGATGCAGGCCGCCACCGCGTGGTCGCTTATGGTAGTTGCGCGTTAAAAGGTGCCGAGAAACGTTACAATACCACGGAATTGGAATGTTTAGCTATTGTCTGGTCGTTGAAATACTGGAAACATTATTTGACACAGCAAGAAGTTATTATTGTAACGGATCACCGCACGCTTACATGGGCACTGGAAAACCGTTCTGAGAACCCTCGTTTAGACAAGTGGTATGTGTTTTTAATGGCTTACCAACCTAAGATCATTTTTAAACGCGGTAGTGAGAATAGTGTGGCGGATGCGTTGTCGCGTATTGCCGAGTCGGTTAATTTTCATAAGTGGACTGAGGATCATTTACAAGGCAAATTCGACCCCGAAGAGGCACCCGCTGGTATCTGCCCCTTGTCCTCTTTTACTGATAAGTGGCAAGCACACCCGTTGAACCAACCTGAGCCCGATCTGTCTGAATACTCTGCCGTCGAGATTACGAAAATTTCTGACGAAATCCACTACGAATGGCACCCCCCGCTCGGTGTAGGCCATATTCAATCCTTGGATAATAGACCTCACCCAGCTAATCAGGATAGAACACCAAAAGCGAACACCCCCTCAATTTTCGAAGCTAAGTCCACCCCCATCGAACGATTTAACATGACCGGTAAGGATGTCGACGTAATCCGCGATGCAGGTCTCGCGATAGACGGGATCGTGGGTTCTACGCTAGAATCTGTCGCTGAGGAAACCCAAAAGTTTTGGCAGCGGATTATAAAAGGTCAGGAAGCCGACCCCGATACTCAGTCCATTAAGCTGTTTTTGACCACTAGGCAATACACAAAGCACGCGCGCTTCAATACTTGGTTAGATCGCAACTATACTGGGTTTTGTGTGGCGCATGACGTATTGTGGTTTATGGGAAATGCTAGTCGTCGTGCGTGTCTGGTGGTGCCAATAGAAGTTACTTCGGAACTTTGCGAAAGATTTCATTCCTGGGGACACCCAGCTGGTCTCAAGTTGTCTATGTGGCTAAGAACTTACTTTTGGTGGTTCACACTGACCATGGATGCTCATCGTGCTGTGGATAAATGTTTGGAGTGCGCCACTAGGACAGGACAGGGTCGTAAACGTCTCAACCCGCTCACTCCTATTTCAGTGGTGGCAGAACCATTTTTCCGCATCCATATGGACGTTCTAAAAATGCCAATGTCGCAAAATGGTTATCAGTACGTTTTGGTCTTGCAAGATGCATTTACAAAATACCCTTGTGCATACGCTCTTCGATTAAAAGACGCGGAAACAGTGGCATACCATTTCATGCAATTTGTTTCAGACCATGGTGTTCCGCGCGTACTCGTCACTGATAATGGATCGGAATTTTGCAATGCAATTTTACACGGGTTGACTCAATTTTGGGGAACAGACCATCGCAAGACCACCTTGTACCGACCACAAGCGAATGCATTAGTAGAACGTTTTAATCGCACTCTGTTAGACATGTTGGCTAAAATGTGCACTCTGCGCCCCACTGACTGGGACGAGTGGCTTGCCCCTGCCCTGTACTGGTATAGAGCCATACCTCATGCAAGTACTGGTGAATCTCCGCACTTTTTAGCAACAGGTCGCGACATGCCGCTTCCGGGTGACACGTCGTTTTTGGAAACGTCGCAACTTGTGTATAATGAACATCCAAAGTACCATGAGCGGATTGTCCAGTATACGCGTGAGGCTTGGAAAATTGCCAAAGAGTTGATCGATTTGGCGCAAGCACAACAAAAAGTGCAGTATGATAAGAAATGTAAGCCTCTGACTTTTGAAGTAGGGCAGCGTGTGTGGTACTTAGCAGAAGGTGTCGTGACTGGTCCTGCGTATAAACTTGCCCGGCCGTACATCGGTCCTTATCACATTTTAGAGCTTAAAGGGAAGACAGCCAAAATTAAACGCATCGACCAATGCGATGCGGCAGCAATTCGTGTTAATCTGGATAAACTGCTTCCGGTAAAGGATTCTGTAGCTTCTGGTGCGATTTGGACCGGTCGCGCTCTGCGCAAGGTGCGTGAGGTTCCGTTGGAGAGTGAACTGCCGACACATGATGTTTCTGGTAAGAAAACTGACACCGGTGTGACGCCTGGCGACAAACCACTGTCAGGTGATGGCATGGTACTCAGAAGTGGTAAACGTGTGCGCTCTAATTCAAAGTAAGACACCCTGGAAGTTATAATTTTAAGAAATAAGTAATATGTGGGAGATCGTAGTTTAAGTTCCGCTCTTGTCTAAGTTTCGTTTTAGTTTTCCAAACAACTTGTGGTTAGACCACGCAAGGGGGGAGGAGTGTGATGCCAAAGGTCCGGTATAGTATGTAACTTGCGTAATTGTTAATTTGATGTAGCTCGATGTAACTGGATGTAATTTCCCTATGTAATCCTTTTTATGTAACTCCTTTATGTAAATTTCTCTCAACGTCTTTTTAAATAATTTTCTTGAATTGTATGATACCATTGGCATCATAACCCAACCAACGAGCATGTTGATATCACCCCTGTATGGACATGTCTCTATAAATTTTAATAGTCAGGTTGGAAGTAACGTGTCCTAGGTGTCGACCACAGGCACCGGGAAACGTCTTGCTACTGCATCTTTGTATATTCTACCTCGTTCATGTGGGTTATCTCGTTGTGTGATATAGGACACTTTGTAGATCATTACGGGTGAGTAAAGAAAAGGTTGCACCTCCTCAAAAGATCGTGAGGCCCAGCTAAAAAGATTGTCGCTTTCACATTTAGGCTGTGTGAGTGGTATACTTAAGTTGTTGGGAACACGGTAGTGATGCAAAAAGTGAGAGCATGTTTTTGGTGAGGTCGCTTGGGTGCTGCGGTGTCCTCAATGCGCGAGAGACAAGTGCTTGCTCATGTCTCTCGCCCATCGAGGACAGACGTTGTCATCGGTAATTTGAGAAGTGACCGTCTGAGTGAGACTCTCCATGCATGTTGATTGTCCGTACCCACGGCTATTATTCACCACTGTCCGTTTATTGTCTGAGAGCGCTCAGCTGGTAGTGCACTAACACCACCCTACTCATTCTTGTGATTCCTGTGTCCTTTTAACCATTGTCCAACTCGCATGTTATTATAACCTTGTCTTTTAACAGTATGAAGACGTGCCATGTGGGGCGTGCGTTATGAGTTGCTGATGACCCTAAAGTCCCAAGCCTACGTCCCTGGGATTGGGTTCATCAGCCACTTTTGCGCCGTTTTGTGAATTATGATTCTAGCTTGTGCTCTGGGTAGAAGATACTCACCCATGTTACGGAGAAAAGATCATCTCCGTCTTGATTGAGCCCCACCACGTTTTTATTACCTTGTTCGCCTTAGACCGCGCCCCATGGGTCTCCACCGCGGACTCGTTAGACAACCTGACACCTAAATTTTCACTAAATTTACAACCTTCCCAAGCGCGGTAGTTCGCTCTGGCCCGCTGCACTTAGTGAGATAAGCGCTGCCTTCCTGCTACTTTTTGTACTTTTTATTGTATACGTCTTCTGACAAAAGACCCCTCTCAATGCAGACTTGGGTACTAAACTTTCCCGCCCCCGCACCCGGCCCGTAAATTCTATTTCTTGGAGGGCGACCTCGCCCGTCACCAGCTTCCCCCGCTTTATTGTACTTCGTGGCCATTTGGGCGTGCTAGTCGCTGTTTCTTTTGCCTTTTTGGTGAGTAGATGCAATTACCCTTGTGAAGACCTGCCATGTTGTGAGGTGTATTGATGTCAACATTTGTTTGCAGACTGTGTCGGCAGTGGCTCGCTGAGCGTTCGCCTTTTCGCTGCCCTCCAGTTCTGTTGTTAAGGTGACTTACTCACTTTTGGTTGTGCAATAATTCAGTTGCGAGGTAGCCAGTTAGGGAGACAGTGTGAACCATCAACCTTTGAACACCGCAGCGTTTTCACGATCGTGCAACGTGTGCACGTTTGCGATCGACGCGCGGCCTGTCTTCTGCCGTGCTCCGGTTGAGTTGAGGCCACTGGTTGTGTCCTCCTTGGAAGTGTTGTGTGATTATTTTTGTGCGTGTTTTTTTGTTGTGAGCCTGCTCTGCTGTATATTTCTTCTCGTTCGCGTGAATTTTTTTTTTATTTATGTCGTAACCCTTTGTTGAAATTTTGGATCCCGGTAGAAAACTTGTTTTGTTTTGAGAGCGCGTTATAATGGCACAAGCGCACGCTTCTACGTCTGTATATAATGATGATGGTGTGTTATGGGACGTTCCTCACAGTGCCGGCCTGATTCGCCGCGACCTGGGCGTGTTAGACACCCCCGACTCGGTGAATGTGTCGTCAAAACCGTTCGAATTGGGGAACCACTTTGCCAGTTTTTCACCGATGGCCTTCGGAGAGGCCCTACGCAGTGGCAACCACCAGCTGCTTGATCAGGCCCTCCTTAAAGACGGAAATATGCTGTTGCGAAACTGCAACCTGCCCACTCTCGGCGATGCGCCCGACCGGCTCTGTGAGGTGCTGACCTTTAGCGCGAGTAACGGTTGGCCTCCAAAGTTGTTTCTAACGCCGCGGCGCAACGATGACGGGTATTTGACGGACATTGCGGGACTCCAATTAGCCGAACGAATGCTTTTTGCCGTGCAGAGCCATGTGTCAACCATCAAAAATCCTAACAAAGAGGTCGTGCAAGCTATCGCGACTCTCACACCGGAAATGTTTGTGTACCCTGTGAAAGCACCGGGTGACCGGCGCTTCGGGTTTCGAAGCCTTTTGGACTACGTTCCGGAGGATCCTTTTGATGGTTGGATGCACACGCGCGCTGCGTTTGTACGTAAGTTTAGACAGATTTGGGCGTGCCGACCTGGCGACCCCATTGTGCAGGTGTTCATCCAGAATGCCCGTCAATTGAGCAACCTGGGTGAACGGTTGCCCACCGTGGGCGAGGGCCAGCCGGACGCCATTTCGATTTCGCTCGGCTATAAGAAGTTCCGTAATGGGTGTGAAAAGCGCCCTTTTCTGGCTTCGTTTTGTTTTCCGAATCGTGTCGTGGTTCACTGCCCCATCGCATTGTTGCGCAACTCCGTGGGTAGTTGGACCCCCCTAGCTAGGAAATTATTGTTTGCGCACGATAATGCAAATTCTGTCCGATTGTACGCGTCTGAAGCGGAGCGAGCAACTATAGCCGAAATGACCAGCGCATCGTTTCCCCACTGCAACACCACTGGGGTCACCACGACCACTACGCAATGGTTGAGCGCGATCCCAGTGTTGGAAAATGTGCTTTTGAGCGTGGATGAATTCCGTGTGGATTACGGAGACGATTGTACGGACATCTCGGTTGAAGCGCTCGTTGCCGCGGCGTGGCAACTATTTTCGGGACAGATGCTCAGATGCCCCATCGGCTCGAGGCATACCCCTTTTGGGACCGTGACTATGCCGGTAGACGATGCCTGGTGCGTGGGAGCTTCGAGCCCCGTCCCCACAGACCTCCAGTTTGCCTTGGAGCTCCAAGGGTATCGTGCGCAAACAATTTTGGACCTCTTCATTTTTGCTTGCTGGAACCCCATTCGGTCCCCGGTCGCCCGGCCTATTGTCGCGGTGGATCATTTCCGCGCTATCGGTGATGACGGGGGTACAGGATTTATGCCCACACACGACATGGATTTAGCCGGTCATAGGCTTTCGCAAAGGTACCCGCCGAAACAGTTGCGCCAGTCGGCGCTCATTTTTGGCGAGCGTAACCAAAGACCGGGCCCGTCAAACCCTCGCCTGAGTTGGCTAGAGGACGTGGTCGTGACGTATTTGGGCAAGATCCTGTATCGACTGTTAGCAACCGGATCACCCGTGGAGCAGAAATGGTGTCTCTCGGCTTTTAATAGGTCGCCGGCGAACGGCGTTGAGTGGTGCGACTGGCTAACGCACATGCGAGAGGCCCTCACATTTTCGGATACGACGCTGCGTGTTCTGTGGCGCCTGCGCGAAATTGTGCCGTGTGTGCTGACTTCCACTTTGGCGAGCTATTTGGCCGCGGGGAACCGGGTGTCCTTTAAGACGCTGGTGGTGCTCTTACCTCGGGTTTTTCAATACGCCAACTGGTTCTTTTTGATGCTGACTAGGGCCGATGAACCCTCAATGGATACCATGATGAGTGTGTGCATGCGCACCCTGTGGCGCAAACTGAAGATGGCTAGGCAGGTGACACCTGGTGATGGTAGTCCCCCTAGGTTAGCCTTATCGCTGGACTTGAGTCAGGACGGCATTTTTGTAACAACCGATGCCCCCATGAGCACCCTCCAGTGGAAGTTGGCGGCACCACTTTCGCGCGCTCTCCTGGATTACACGCAGTGTTTCTTGGAATGGGTAAATTACACGCGCAATCAACAGCTCGCGAACATTGAGTATAAGCCGCGGCCGTTCCCCTTGCTGAAGGCGTACGTGTATACGCGCGCCACGTTTCTGCTCTGGCAAGGCCCCCCTCCCTACCGCTACGATGAGCCGGAGCTGAAATTGAAACGAAAGTTGTCGGACAACGAGCCTCGCGGTATACCGCGCATTGACCGTGTGGCGTGCTACGGTAATGTTCACGCTCATCTCAAGGCAGTAGGGACTGGCAGGCTCTGCGACACTACGCCGCTTTTGGACGCGCTAGAACAGTCCTCTAGGGCCAGCGTGTACGGACCACTGCCACTCGCAAACATCGAGGACACGGCCAAGCACCCGCTTTTGCGCTGGCAACGGCCGAATATCCCTTGGTTTAGGCCACCTTCCGACTTCGGAATAATGCACCCCGGAGTCCCACCCAGGCGGGTGCTGGACAGTAATTATTGGGCATTCATGAATCATGGTCGCGGCGCGTGGGATACGGTCGCCGCCTCGGAAGGGGTGTTCTATTTATTGCCGCTGTGTGCCGGCACCCTTTCCCCGCTGCTGGCCTGCATGCACATCCTGCGACAGGCGCATGCTCCCTCCGCGGACTTTCCGGCCCGCCTCGTGGCCACGGTGAGCGCCATGGCAAAGGTCGAATGGCTCGATGTCGTTACGGGCAAAGCCGAGATTCCCCGTAGGTGCTGGCTTAGCGCCTTGGCGGTGCACTATGGCATTCCAACTGTGATGCTGTACTCCGAAAATAGCACCCCCCCAAACGCTTTCAGCATCTACGGGCATGGCACCCAAACTGCCTTGCATTGCCAGTGCGCCGTGGTGGTGGTGGTGGGTGATGATTGGTACCTGCACGACATCGAGTTTGGACAAGTCCGTTGCGTCTCGCCGCGCGGCAGCTGCACAGGCCTGGTTGAAACGCACATCCTCGACGAGGCTAACTTGCCTGAGGACGTCCTTACGCGCACCTACGCTAATTACACCGCGATCTCGCGCCATGGTAGCGGTCAACCCCAGGGGGCCACTGTCGAGTGGACGGTGTGGACACTGGTGTGCGAGTTGAATAGAATTCATTACGGATGGGTAGCCCCACCGGAGGACGCACTGTTGTCCACGCTGGCCACCAAGGCGTGCCCCCTGGAGAAGGCCCTGCGTGATTTGCAAGTGCAGGGAGCGTCCCCCGCCGAAATTCGAGCGCTGAATTACTTACAAGCGCTGATCATGCATGTCGGGCTGGTAGGACCGCGAATCGCGCGGCCGGAACAACCGGCGAACATTGGTGCAGTGCCGCTCGGCTCGCCCTTGTGCAACTTTGCGGATGAGACGAGCCGATTGGCGGTGCTCCTGGTTACCGATTGGTGTCCGCGCGATTTGACGTCCCGCTCGATTGAAAGGAACATGCGCATTTTCCAACCCTATGGCGAGTGCCCGCTGCCCTCCGGAGTCCCGGCTAAGTCCACCCTCGATAGGATAATTTTTGGCCAACAGCAGGCATGGGACCTCCGCCAGCAGTATTTTGCGATACTACTAAGGGCCCCTGCATGCGAGTCCGACGTCCCAGTTCGGTTTGGCGCCTCGGTGCCCTACCAGCTGTCCCGTGCATCGCCGACGCTCTCGTTCGAAGATGTGTGGGGCTTGCTGAGCGCCGTGAGGGACCAGGTTGCCCCTGCAGAATTGGAACAGCCTTCCCTTGCGGCTTGCCCCGTGCCATCGAGGTTTGACGTGATCCACAATGCGGATCAGTGGGTTCAGCATCTGCGCACTTATGGGGACGAAAATGTGGCGCCCCAGGAGGAAATCCAGTCACACGGGGCCCCCGACCCCAACCCCGTCTGTACCTGGCTCCTTGGCTGCCCTGATGGGGACGCCAAAGTGGAGGATGTTGAGGGGTTCCAAGGTGCACGATACTCTTCGGCGCCCAACCGCCTCGTCGACCCTTTCTTTGACCCGCACACGCGCCCCGTCAAGCAATTAGAGTCGGGTGTGTGCACCTGGGATGTCGGTTTGGTCGAACCCCGTGCTCTGCCGGGTCCGGATGACCCCCGCCGGCGCGTCCTCGGCCCTAATGAGTCGGTAGACGAAGGAATGTCCTCGGCCGCTGCTAGCGAAGCGGGACCGTTAGAAATCGCACTCCCAATGGAGATCGCTGCCGAGGAGGGGGCGTCCGACGCGGGTGTCTCGGCCGACCACGTCCCGGCTAACTGGCTCCAAGAGGTGGAGGCAGCGAACCGGGCCGAGTGCGCCTATAGACTCCGCATCGTACCCCTCCAACCGGTACGCAACCAGCTTGCGAAAGAAGTGTCCGAACACGAAATTGATGAGACGATTCGTGTTACGGCGAGGACATTGCTTGGTCCCGACTACTCAGAGCTGAAGGAGAGATTGCAGGCGTTGGGGTTCTCCGACACGGCAGTGTGGTCCTCTTTTGGGTTGGTTGAGCCTTTGGAGCCGGAGGCGTATCTGGTCCCTGAGTTAGGGGAGGGCCCCTTTGACAACCTCGGCCCGATTCCGGTACGCGACGATCATGTTCCCCCGGCCGCCTTCGTTCAACCCGGTGGAGAAATTCAAGTCGCCTCGATTAGACTACCCGACAACAGTTTTCCCAACTGTGAACAGGCGCTGCGCTGGTTCCGCGACCACCAGGCGAAATATATCACTTTTGACACGGACTTGGTGCTGGGTATCGAGAATAGCATCCCCTACTTTTACTACAATAGGGCCGTCGAGGGTCGTGCGATCCACGTGTGGCGCCGGGAGGCTTGGCAGCCAATGGCGCAGCGTTATGACGACCTGACACCGTCACATGTTGACGAGTTGCTAGGCTTGTTTTGCCAGTACATCACGGCGACGGTTCGAGGAGTAGATGTCCGGCCGTTTTTCAACGTAGAAGAGGAGAAATTGCAACTGGTGGATAATGTGGGCGTTCCAGTCGCTGGACCCCTGGACGACCAGCCGGACCACTGGCTGAGCAATGCCTTTGGGGAGGCTGAGCTCGCCCGGCTGCAGGCTATAGCGAGGGAACGCGGCCACTATGACCCCGATTGGTCCCCGCAGCACCCGTTGAGACGACCCATGGGCGAGTGGCTCCGGCCGGAAGAAACTTATGCACCCGGCTGGGAACGGGTGCACGTGCAGAACGTGCCCCTTCCGCTCCGCCCCCTCTATATTGAGATGTTGATGAGTCTCAGCTTGGACGAATTCAACTATGTTCCGACGGTGGGGCGCAGCTTGATCCACTTTCTCGATGAGTTCGAGGACGAACCGGACAAGACTTTTGAAGTGCCGGTCCCGGCAAGCGTCTTTCCTGACCCGGCGGCAGTACGCCCTACCCTGCCAATAGGTTACAAATACTTCAGCACTTTTCAATTGTCGCTGATTCGTCGCTGATTCGTCAGCAAATTCGTCGCTGACTAGGTGCATCCTCAATTGGTTGACTTCATGGCGCAAACAATGGGAAATCCTGCGAGTCCTTGTACTTTCGAACGACGAGTGGGCGGAGTACCGCGTACGCTTCCCTGATTCACCAGCAACCTGGACTAGGTGGCAGGACCAGCTCCGCCACGAGTCCCCGGAACAGCTGCGGTTGAGGCTGCGCGAGACTCGGGATGTGTTCACAAGATACTTGCTGCGCGCCAAAATTTTGTGCGCCACCAGTAAGGGACCCTCGGACCTTGTTCTGCAGTCCACTCTGCAGACGGCGCTAGGCCGTTGGCTTGACTTTCGGTTGAATATCCTCCGCCTGCTTGCACTAGACGATAGTCGCGGTCTGGTAAGGCCGAGGGTGCATGCAGGCATGGGTACGATATCGATTGATCGCCACCACGTGTATCTATTCTTCTCTGGAGACAGTCCGCTGGGGAATTTCTTTCGCGCCCAAATTCCGTTGATGGGTGATTTGCATGTACCGTCATCTGAGCACTTGTATCACGTGTTGCAGTTGATTTTTAGCGGGGATCACGACTTAATCGTACCCCTCCTCCAACACCCCGACCCCGCTGATTGCAAGGGTCAGATGACGGCCTGGCGTAGGGTGGGTACGATCGCCAAATGGAGAGTGAAACAGCGGGAATGGCACGACTGCGGCCTCGCCGTCGCAACCATGCACGCTGTCTTGCGACTCAAATTGGCGACCTGCCCCGCCTACCGAGACGCCCTGGCCAATAACCCGGATACGGTTTTTATTGAGGCCAGTCCGTACGATTCGTTCTGGGGTATCCGAGAACGAATGACCAGCCCGACTCTCTGGCCGAGCGTAGAATCGTGGGGTGCCAACTGGTTAGGCCGGTTGCACATGGCAATGGCGGGACAACTGGCCCGTGGGGCTGCCCAACGCCCGTGGCCCGTTCTGAGTCTGAACGAATTGGCGATGTCAATCCTGGCAAAGTGCAAGGGTGCCGTTCGGCGTCCAGGGCCACCCCGGCCGCTGCCTACTACGCTGTTGAGTGAAATTGCCCGGTGCAGTGCGGTGGGGCGCTACGCCCCTGGCGCCGCTCCGGTGACCATTTTGACCGTCCCCTTTGCTGAAGGCCAAGACCCACGTATATTGACCGGGCAGCAAGTGGCATTGGGCCAGCGCCCCATTCCGCAGCTCGCAATAATCGAGCGTGAACCCAATGTGCCGCGAGGCGCAAACAAGGCAACTCGCAGGGTGCATCGCCTGCGCCAGGCTCGTACCAAGTAGCATCTACCAGACATAGAGGAGCGCGGTGTATGGGTGCCAAGACTAAAGTGCCAAGCCTACGTCCTTGGGATTGCCTCGGCGCAAATACACCCAACTCCTTGATTTCTGACCGTTTTTATCTGACAACTGTGTTGATGGTTATACTTTTATATGAGCTAATTAAGCCGGAGGATTAAAGTCCCAAGCCTACGTCCCTGGGATTATCCAATGGCGATGCCAGAGTCTTGAAAATTAAATATGCAGTTATCTCTGCCATGACGGCGCAGTGCGGTGTTGAGGTCTAAAGTGCCAGACCTACGCCTCTGGGATTGACCCCAGCACTGCGTGGCGACGTACTGACGAGGTACTGTTATAATGCCTCACACAGTTGTGCAACGATTTCAAACGCTACTTATTTCTGAAATAAAAGGGCCCCTTTCTTGCATTGCATGTGCACTATGATGACTGACTGATGAATTAAAGTCCCAAGCCTACGTCCCTGGGATTATTCTGACGCCAGCCGCATAGTTGCCAGAATTTTATACCCTTATTGACAGCCTTATCGTGTAATGTGCCGTCGGTGGCTAAAGTGCCAAGCCTACGTCCCTGGGACTGCCACTGGTGGCACACGGCATGGTATTGCTGGTCTTTTCAATTTGAGAATCACTCGTTTCGCCCTTGAATTCCTTCGGTTCTTGCAATTCAACCAAACACTTCGAAACCAGCAACTGTAAGCGTTTATTTTTCGGAAACAGTGCCACTTCGCAATGCGGTCTGGTGCCTAAAATGCCAAGCCTACGCCCTTGGGATTGTCACCAGCCGTGTAGCGTTGTGGTGCGTAAATGTGTTCAAATAACCTCAGGGAGTAAACTAAATGGTCTCAGAATTTAATAGTCACGCCGTCTGCCTCGTTTGCGATTTTATTGTTCATTTTTTGCGCATTTTCCTGTCACTTACCTCGCATTTTGGGACTTTTTCCCTATTCTTGTCAGTTTGAGTTGACATTGTTATTTTTGTGCGATGAGTAGTAATTTATAGGGGCGCGGTGTGTGTGCGTTGAAACCTAAAGCGCCAAGCCTACGTCCTTGGGGTTGGTATCGGCACACACACACCTAACCCTTTTTGTTTAAATAAAAGGAAATTTTTTTATTTTTGGCTGCAATTTTGTACATATTTTTGGGTATCACGTCTCTGAGGGCCAGGTCGAGGGGTTAAAGTGCCAAGCCTACGTCCCTGGGACTACCCCATGGCCTGGACCCAGAGGCAAATAAAATTCGTGTTTCTTCAAACCGCATAATTTTGAGTTGTTTGAAATATTTCTACCCCGATCATACTGAGTATCGCTGCAAATAATTATCTCGAGTTCTTTATGCCGCTTTTGTATTCTATTTTGCATTTAACAAAAAAATCGCGTGGTCACATTAAGGAGGGCCCCTGGCTTTACATGTGTATTTAGAATTACCAGGACGGTCCCCGGTCATTGTGTAACTATTTGAACTGGACTCATGGAATTTTGTGCACACAGTTCTCTTTAAAACTCCAGTGACCTTGAACACTTTCTTTTAAACAGCCACCTGGATAAAGACTTTTTGCTTCCCACATTTAAAGTAATCACCAATAATTTTTGCTGGTTATGGCTGGGAACAAATTTTTGTAGCCACACAATGGCCATATTAGTGGAAAACAGTTTAGTTCAGTTTCACTTCAATCTTCATGTTTTCTCAAAATTTTCTCATGTTTTCCTTGAAACTTTAACGGAATATTTTTGCACAGGGAACACTTTTCTGCATCTATCTTTCTTGACCATGGATCAAAATCTAAATGCTGGCCATACTCATTGCTTGACGATGTCTGTCATGACCGGTTCACCAAATATAAATTTCCATGAATTTATGTACCAAGGAGACAACGAAATTGTCATGCGTGTGACCGCTGGAGAAATGCGGCTCACCCAGCCACTTCAACGTGTGCTTGACTGGCAAGATCCCCGTCGCGGAAAGTGAGAATGGTTCATGGGTTCAATGTAAAAGCTGTGCACAAAGACCAAAATTTCTTTCAGCTTGAGTGAGTCTGTCCTTCTGTGGGGAAGCACGGCTTTTGGGAATGACCAGCCACTGTTGGCAGTAACTGGCCATCTGGCACCGATCCAACAATGTCAAATCCATGGCACTGGCACCCCAATGCAAGTACCGGCCCACTGCCTACCCGATAGGGAGCCGTCGAGTTCACCAACTGATTTCACTTATGACCCGCATCTTCTTGTTGGCCCTCCTATGCATGTGACCACGCGAGTCATTAATCCAAACTCTATTCCAATCCGCGTTACTTTAGAACAAACTGGTAATTTCGTAGTTATTAAGCTGCAATTTTAAACGATAATGGTTGCAATTCTGCGTTGAGTATTATTTTCCCGCTTTAGGTCAAACGTAGCAATTCCAACAACAATATTTGTTGAATCTAGTTTGTATTAGCTATCATTTTGTTATTATGGTGCAGGTGAACCACGACGCGTATTGTTTTAGTTTCTAGTATAAAATTGGGTGCAGCGGTCTAAAGTGCCAAGCCTACGTCCCTGGGACTGACCAAAGCGCCCATTTTGTATGTTTTGATATCGCTTTGTCTGAAATTTTCTTCTAGTAAGTGCACTCAATCAGTTGCACGCGGCGATTTTTGGTAATTGTGTGGAGGTAAACGGTTTGAGCCATGTATTCTGTGTAGTTAGCTGCAAATTTGATTAGTAGTTGCGCTTGTGCCACCAAGATTAAATGTCATTGTTTTTGCGCTTGCAATTAGGCTGAAGAATTGTTAGCTGAATGTTTTCTACCGGGATCCCTTTTGTGAATTGTTGTATTTTGTACTGTTGTGAATATTTTGTGAACTTTGTAAGTGTTTCAATTTAGTCGTGTTTAGTTTATTTTTAGTGGCATTCCACTTGTCTTATGGTCTCACTTACGGTTCTCACGATTCTGCCTTTAAAATTTTTCTTGCCATAATTACAGATTTTGTTAGGATGCTTTATTAGGGTGCTTCCAGTGCACATATTTGCATAATTTCCAGGGCTCCACTTGCGATCTCGTAGCAATTGTAATGTACTTTAAACATTTAAACTGCAATACACCGCAACGCTTTAAATACATGAAAAATATCAATATCAGTCCGACAGTTCCTTGGAAATAATATATAACACCCTCTTCGCCACTGCTGCGCTGACTAACCCGCGCTTTTAGAAAAGGGGGGAGGAAGTGTAATGCCTGTTCGCGCTGGGCCAGCGCTCAAAAGGTCGGTATAGTATGTAATGCGAGAACTGACGGCGGGCCACCAAAGTGCCAGACCTACGCCTCTGGGACGGTGACCCAGCGTCAATTAACGCTTACCAAACCCTAATTATGGCGCTTTAGTCGCCGGGGACGCCATATTGACCCCTTTTGGGCCAAGTGACGTCATCACGACGTTGCCCTATATGAAACCTAACTTATAGGAAACTTATGGCGCAACGGACGCCAGCTATGGTAATTGGCGCCAGATCACCAAAGTGCCAGACCTACGTCTCTGGGACGGTGATTAAGCGCGAATTACCATAGAACGGTACATTGATGGCGCTATGCCGCCGGCCTTAATTAGCAAAACGGCTTAATTAGTCGCTTCTAGTCGTGAAAAGACCCGGGTGACGTCATTCGACACCTCCGGGAACGAAACCTAACTTTTGCGATATTTACGGCGCTTTCATTAAAAAGGAAAAGCAGCGCCGGTTGAAAATCGATTCCCCTGGGTATGGCGACCGAATGGGCGCCAGTGAACGACTCCGACGGCCGCGACAGTGCCGCGCCGCCGCCATTCGACGACCGCCGACCGCCGGAACCCGGGAGAGGGGGATTTTGGGTGTTTTTGGGGATTTTCGTAAAAACGTCGAATCGACCACTTTTGGCTGAGTGCCAACTTCTCGAAAACGGCACCGAGTGTAATTTTGAAGGGGGGTTTAGGCGCTGTCGCTGTGTTGTGGCGACAGTTTATCGCTCAACACTTGTAAATTCACCCCTACCCAGTCCCCGCGAGCGTCGACAGCGTTGGCCGCCGGAAACGTCCGCGGAGCGACAGACTTCGGCTGCTCAGAGTTTTTGGTGGGAGTGGCCACCGGAAGGGATGGCCCCGATAGCTCCTGAAGCCTACGTCCTTCGGAGTAGAGACGGGTCACCCCTTCTGGAGGGGTATGTGCCTTAAGTCAAAAATAGTAAAATAGGGAGCGGCCCCGATAGCTCCTGAAGTCTACGTCCTTCGGAGTAGAGACGGGTCAACTCCCAAGGAAATTGGAAGAGTGCCAAAAAGGCCGTTTTTGTGTGTAAATTGGCACATATCCCGTAGCCATTGCTGCCACAGGGAGGAGTTTTGTGATTTTGTAGGGTGTAGGAGTAGGTTTAGGGAGTAGGTTCGCGGTAGGTGCCGCGGTTTGTGATTTATTGCGTATGTATGTGTATTTATTTGCACTTATTTACCCACCTAACCCCTTTAGTTGTGATAATTGCATGTGTTTCGTGATTGAGTTTTGTGTTTTACGTTCGCATTTATTTCTGTGTTTCGCACTTATTTCTGTGTTCTGCACTTTTGCACTTTGTGTTTAGTTTCACGTTGGCCGATTGGTGCGCTGGTTCGGACGAGCTCACGTTTGAGCAATTGCGGTTGTTTTTGTATTTTGGTCCCTTTTGTTTGTGTTTGCAGTTCGAGTAGCTGTGGATTTACTTGGCACGTTTCCAATGGTATCGCGTTTAGTTTGAGAGTCTCGCTCAGTTTAGTCACTTTAAGCAGTTAGTTTGTGCATTTACATTTGGTAAGTTACTATAGGTGGTTATTTCTTAGTTTGGCACAGTTCCAAGTCTGGTTTTGTTAGCTGGCTGAGTGCCAGAAGAAAGGTGTTCCTGAATGTCAAGTCACCATTCCCTTTGTTCCATTAAAAAGTAACCCTTGTGGTACATGGTTCTGTTCAGCTGAGGTCACTTATTTTTGGTACAGTTTCGAATGCACTCTCGTGATTGGTTGGCTCCGCCCACCTGCAAACTGGTTTTTGGGCATTTCAGACCCATAAAAGAGAGCCCCAATCTTGTGATTATCATCAGTCTATTCAATCCAATTTTAATTACTAAGTCAGTGATTTACCAGCTGAAATGAGCCTACCCTTGGTTATTCATTCTCTGCTAACTCTGGCATAGGCCTTCTCTTCCCTCTGCACGGTGACATTTAGGTTCACAGGGGCAGGAGTGGCCACACGGAGCTGCCGGTATAGCTAAGATAGGGTGTTGTATGGGGAGAACCCACCATCTGTGATGCTTACTGTACGTCTGGACCTCTGTGGACTTGTTTTAGGCGTAGTATAAACTGAAGTAGGCTGTACACCTATTGACTCGCTCTAGGCTTTCGTAAGGGCCCAAACAGTTGTGCTACGTCGTCGTAGAATTACTTTGATAGTGGTGCTGTGCCAAGCTAGGACTTAAGTACCTGGTCTTGTGTGGTCTCTTACCAGTGTATCGTACTGCTATCCTCACCTGTCTGGTTTAGCTTATATGACCCTGAGTGTTATTTAGTCATTTTTGTATCACTGTTTTGAATTGGAAAGTGGAAAGGTAAATTGGAAATATTTAAATACTTTGGAAACTTTATTTGCAACGTTACTCGAGAAACCCAATTAGTGTAATTCAAGCTTACTCCGGTGCAACTATTCTCTACTTAATCTATTGGCTCATTCCAGCTAGTGGATCTAATTACTTCTTATTCTAAATTGTGAAATCGTGATGGAAGTCGCTTTTATTTGCTTGCATTCGAGTGATGTTCAGTTGTCGGTTTTCGAGGCGTGGGCTAGTCTTGTTTCTGTTTCTGAAAATGCGCCAAGTTCTGAAGGTTTCTGGGAGGTTGATGATTTGGAATTGGGCCCTGTTTTGGATAGTCTTGAACCCGTGTCGGAAATGTTTCAAATTCAGCGAAGGGCCACGTATGCGGAAAAGGTTCAGGGCGCTGGTGATTTTGTTACTGATTCTGTTCTGCCCAATGGCAAGATAACTAGTAATGTTTCTCAGCAGTGGTTGCTTGATCACTTGATCATGGAGCCAGCTTTTATTGAACCCGGAATTTGTGGTGTTTCTGAGAAAACTGCGGAAAGGCTGAAGAAAGCTGTGCAGCCTAGAAACCTTTGGTATTTGGTGGGTAAGAGAGGGAAATTACAGCCGCACGTTATTCGCCGCAAGCTTTTGCAATTTGCGCGACCGGACTTTGTTAGCTGTGGCAACCAAGTAGACCGAAAAGTTCCGAAGCCTACGTCCTTCGGAATAGCTAGGTCGAAAGGCACCAAGCTGGTGAAGTGTGGCAGACAGGTTCCCCGCGCACGCGGCAAGCGTAGGGCTTGTAGGACAGTTATTGATCGTCCGGTGGACATTATGTCGCTCGTTGAATTATCGGAATTGTGTGATTACTTAGTTGGCGTGTTGCCATCGTTTGTCGTTCCACGTGTGCAGAAAGTAATTAAGTCCCCTGTTAGGTGTTGTACATTTGGCGTAATTAGGCAGGATGGACTGCATGAGCGCACCGTTGAGAGTTCTGACGGAATCGGGCATTGCCCAAGGTGTTGCTATTTGGTCCACAATGGTGATGTTGCAAGCTCCGGGGATGTATCGTATGGTATTAGAAGCAAGGTTGCAGTACCCGGGGAGTCATTGTATTATATTAATGACAAGGTTGTAGTACCCGGGGGTTCACTTTATTATATTAGTAAACTTTTTCACTTCACTCATATCTGAAAATCACTTGAAAATGTGTCAAATGAAAAACAGTGAAAAATGGCTATTTTTCACTGTTTTTTTTCACTTGACACATTTTCAAGTGATTTTCAGATATGAGGTAAGTGAAAAAAGTTCACTCATGTCATTGCGCAACTTTTTTTCACTTTACTCATATCTGAAAATCACTTGAAAAAGTGTCAAGTGAAAAAAACGGGCATATGTGCGTATCGGGCACGTGTGCGTATCAGGCCTGCCCCGTAGAATTGACCCTACCGTATCGCATTTTTAGACAATTTACCGTACCGTTTACCGCACTTTTAGAAATTTACCATACCACACCGTGTACCGCTATTTTCAAAGTTTGCCGCACCGTACTGTGTACCGTAAAACAGAAAATTTACCGTACCGTACTGTTTACCGCAAGGCATACCGTTTTCTACCCTACCCCCATTTCCCAGCAAGAAGCTGGAAGAAACAATGCGGCAAATGCACGAAGCGGCCACCGAGTTGCAAGCGGAAAAAGATAAAGCCGACAATCTGCTGCAAGAATTACTTCCGGTCTCGGTGGCGGCGGCGCTGCGCAACGGCGAAATGGTGCCGCCGAGGGAATTCAGTGAAGCCACTGTGTTGTTTGCTGATGTGCCAGCGTTCGCGTCCATTGTGGCTAAGTGTGACGCTTTGCAGGTGGCGTTTAATTGAGGGGTTTTTGTTTTCGATGTTACCATTTCACTTCGCTTTTGCTGTTTTACTTCTCACTTCTCCTGGTCAACTCAAATAGGTATGCCCGAAACAGCTTTATGAGTTCCCCGAATTTCGGCCGCGTACTAGTTCACGCGGCGCCATTCAACACGTAAATATTTACCAACACAGGTAGTAGCCCTCCTAAACGCGATCTACACCCGCTGCGACCGATTGACAACTCTACGAAACGTCTACAAAGTGGAAACTGTCAACGACGCGTACATGGCTGTCGCTGGATTACCGGAACCTTGTGAGACTCACGCGGCTAATATTGCGGATATGGCCATTGCTATGATAGTGGATGCAAAGAATGTTATGGACCCCATTTTTGGGCAGAGGGTTATGGTTGGATGGGGGGCAATTTTCCAGTTTTAATAATTCACCCCCTTGTGTAATTTCCACTGTTAGGCGAGATAGGTAAAAATTTTCCCCCTCGAATAATCCCCCCCCCTCCCACTGATGGAGAAAAAAATACTGCCCGTATCATAGAATATATTCCCCCTTGAATAATTCCCCTTTATTTCGTAAATTTTTCATTTACTTATTCACCGAAACAATTATGAACCTTTTTGTCAGATGCGCGCCGGAATCCACACGGGGCCCGTGGTGGGCGGAGTCGTGGGCGACAAACTTCCCCGGTGAATATATCTCTTTGAATGGATCTGGTGACGTATGGGAACTTGTCCTTTAGTCCAAGCTAGCCAAGCGATTTGACCCACGTCCGAGTCCAAGTGATGTTTCCACAAATCTTTATTGCGCAAAATCGCTTAAATGTGATTCATTTTGCCGATTGTAACATTCATAATCGTTATTTTGTATGTATACCGTATTAGCACGAATTATCCCCCCTTGAATTAACCCCCCCCCCTCAAAATGGGCTGGGAAAAAATAACCCCCCCAAATACAGTGTAAACAGCAAGTACACAACAAAGTGTGTGAACTGTAAATATTATGCAGAACACATGTGAAAACTGATGACTGAGTGATGTTAGGGGAGGGTTTATAAATATGTATATTATACAGTAGTATATGCTTATAAACACTCATACGCCTCTGACAATGTTGTATTTTTCTACGTCTGAGTACGGGTAATTTTGTAAAATTTCTGGCGAAATAATAGACCCCCTCGAATAAACCCCCCCTCGAATTAACCCCCCCTCAAAATTTGCTGGCGAAATAATAAACCCCCATGGGGGTATTTCGAGGTAATACGGTACATGGTTATGGTTATATACCTATTATTTCCCTATATTATTTATATTTAAAGTTATGTCAAAAAGTTGGCAAGGTGCCAAGTTCCCATACGGGGACTCTTCCCTTTGAATTTATTCCTTTTCCATTTTACGCCCTCGCACATTATTTCTAGTGGAACAAGGTCAACTCAATGTGATTTTATTTATGCTCAGCTACTGTCTATTCGGCGACACCGTGAACACCGCTTCGCGTATGGAATCTCATGGCGCCCCTTCTCGCATACATATCAGCGACGCTACGCACGCGTTTGTTTTGGAATGGGTATTTTTGGGACAGTTCTGGTCACTGGAACCTGAAAGGCAATGTAAAATGTCAAACACAATTTGTCGAGTGTAAATGTAAAATGTGCGGTACTGGGAAATGCAAAAATGACATTACCCAACTTTACCTGACAGCTGACACTTGACAGAGTTGGGTGAGATAATATTTATTTACATGATCATATAAACATCTCTACCCGCTACTCATCTATACCCGCTAGACATCTATGCCCTAATTGGGGGGGGGGCCTGGCTGACTAGCAGGAGGTGGTATTAGCATTAGGTATCAGGTGGTAAGGTGGTATGTATTCACATTGTTGTTGTGGCTCTATGATGACACCGCTAAAATACTTGAAAAACTCATAAATTAGTTTTTAGGCATTAATTTTCTTAATTTTTTAGCAGTGACATCAAAGAGCAACATAAACATTTTGACTGCACCCACACCTGTGCTACTCCTACTAATCATGTAAACCCCTTGCCGCTAATCCTCCATGCCGTGATATGAGGGGATAGATGACTAGCGGGCATAGATAAGTAGCGGGTAGAAATACATGACAGGCGGGCTACATGACTAGCGGGTTTACATGACTAGTGTCTGGCACTCATTTTTTGGTTTTACTTCTTACATCCTATCCCCAGTGCTAGGGCGCCCCAGAGGCTGAAACTTGGGGGAGATATTGGCGCAACCCCCCTCTACTTCGCATGAAATTGGGGGGTTGTGGAGACCCCTCTCAGGGTGGGTCTCCCTAAGTGCAAATTTTTGTGTGGCTGTTTTGGTGTCCCACAGCAGGTCCGGCACCCGCTGATTTCTGAGCTGTGGGAGGGGTACAAATCTCAAATTTTGGGGTTGTGTTACCAACACCTATCCCCTACTATACACTATTCAATAATGTGAAATTAATCTGAAAAATTTCTCAAAAATTCGCTTATTCTCTAAAAAACACCACTCCCCAATAGATGGATGACAAAAATTCACTTTTTGGAACTTTTTTATTATACACTTGAAGAGATTGTTTACGATACTTTAAAGGGAAGGGTTTGATGTTTAAAGTTATGTAAAGAACCATACCTCTAAAATGCATGCATTGCAAAATTTACTTAGGGTGAATTTTATGTCATCATAATGACTTCATTGCAGTGCAGGAACAAAACATTACAAAATTTACACTTTGAAATTCCCCCCAAGTAAATTTTGCAATGCATGCATTTTAGAGGTATGGTTTTCTACATAACTTTAAACATCAAACCATTCGCTTTAAAGTATCGTAAACCAGCTCTTCAAGTGTCTAATAAAAAAGTTCCAAAAAGTGAATTTTTTGTCATCCATCTATTGGGGGGTGGTGTTTTTAGTGAATAATAGAATTTTTTAGAAATTTTTCACATTTATCTCACATTATTGAATAGTGTATAGTAGGGGAGTGGTGTTGGTAACACATCCCCAAAATTTTAGATTCATACCCCTCCCACAGCTCAGAAATCAGCGGGTGCCGGACCTGCTGTGGGACACCATAAAAGCCTAAAAAATTTTTGCACTTAGGGCGACCCACCCTGAGAGGGGTCGCCGCGACCCCCCAAATTCATGCGAAGTAGAGGGGGGTTGTACCAATACCTCCTCCAAGTTTCAGCTTCTGGCGCGCCCTAGAACTGGAGATAGGGTGTCACAAGTAAGATCAAAAATAGGGTGCCGGACGTGACCGGGAAGGTGTTTACATTAGGGTGTCAAAAAAATTTTTTTACGGAAAATGGAAAACGGAAAGGTAAAAATTTTTCACTTAACGGAAAATGGAAAATGGAAAGGTAAAAAAAAATTTCTGCTGGAAAACGGAAAACCGAAAGGTAAAAATTTTTCGCTCAGCGGAAAACGGAAAACGGAAAGGTAAAAAAAAATTATGAGCCGGAAAACGGAAAACGGAAAAATGAAATGCCGGAAAACAGAAAACGGAAAGCAAAACTTTCACAGAAACGGAAAAAATAAAGTGAAATTTGCACGGAAATGGACAAATTTGCATGCAGGTTTGCCTGTTTGGCTTTGATTGTGGTAGCTGTACATTCTGCAACTATGGATCATGCCAGTAACTTCACTTGTAGTTCAAGCTTAACTGAACCAACAAAAAATCATCAAAAGGTAGCAAAATTACACTACAACAACAATAAAGTTGGAGTAGATGTGGGTCGACAAGGGGCCCACAACCCCAAGACACAGTTGGGAGAGCAAGTTTATTGCACAATGCTGAACTGAACATGCATTACAAAAGGTCATAGGTGGTGTGCACTTGAAACATAACAATCGCGCATTTGGTAATAACCCCATCCACACTACATCTCAACTCCTCGGGGGGTAACCAGATGATATGACCGCGGATAATCATAAAAAGGTAACTGATACAACAGAGTTTACAAGTTTCACGTATCTGAAGTTACAAAAACAAATTGAACAATGTTTGTATGGGAAAACAGAAAAGCTTATACACAAAAGAGTTTCCTCAATCAAATGAACAAATTTCACATCTTGCATTGACAGCAGGTCTTTTATCCAACATCCATCAACTTGGACTTCTGTTGCACTTTCCTTGATGTGTTGCATGAGGGCTTGACCATTTGGCAACATTTGCAAAATCAGCAGTCTTCCCAAATCGATAGGCGGGTGGTCATAACTTGATGTTGCAGGTTGACAAATCAGCCAAATCAGTTTGTGTCGTGATGTTGTGCAGACTGGCTAGGTAGTTGGGATTTCCAAGCAGAATTGAGCCATCAGCAGCAAACATCTTGACTCCAAGTTTTGTGAGCATGTCTCTCTCTTCACGTCTTTGTGAGCACGTCCAATACGGATTTGGATACAGATACAAATTATGAATGACACAAGAACCTGGTAGAAAAAAAAACATAGTGGAAAAAGATCAATACAGATTGGAAAAATAATGGAAAAATGCCAGAAAACTGAAAATCGAGCCAGAAAATGGAAAAAAAGCCTGGAAAAATGGAAACAGAAAGGTTAAAATTTTTCAGCCAGAAAACGGAAAAATGGGCCGGAAAAACGGAAACGGAAAGGTAAAAAATTTTCAGCTGCCGGAAAACAGAAAACGGAAAGGTAAAAAATTTTCCTGCGGAAAGGCGGAAACGGAAAACGGAAACGGAAATTTGACACCCTAGTTTACATCTCCATGAATTATCATCCTCGCAGGGCACTGCAGTCGATGGGGATTTACGAGTTCGATTCCCGCGGCGAGATCGACGTGAAAGGCAAGGGCAAGATGCACACTTATTGGCTGTTGCGAAATCGCAAGGCCACTGTTTGGGAGCTCACTGGCACTGAGCCAGGTGTGTTTTTAGTAGTCTAAGTACCCGGTTTGCCGGGTCAATGGATTCGTTTTGCAAAAAAGTTAGTTTGCATACAGGATGTGGAATATTTTTGTCGATATCAAGAAATTGCATTCCGCTTGAATTACCCCCCCCCCCCGTAGGAGTAAAGTGTAAAACATAATGAAAAGTTGAAACATGTTGTATTTTGGCATTTAATTTGCGTCGCAGCCATAGATATTTACCGTATTGGCTTGTTTTGAGTACCATGCTTGAATTGAGTGCCATGCTCGAATACAGTGCCAGGGTAACCACGTTATGAAACAATACAGTACCATGCTTGAATTGAGTGCCCCCCACACCTATACGCCAATGTGCTGTGGGAAATGCAATATGTTTAAAATGTGACTGCATGCGAGTGGTACAAGCGCTTCTGTTGTTCAATCTTTAATCGTTGTAGTAATTGCCGCAGCTGTTGCGTTTACATCATAATTGTTGCTTGTCACAACTGTAATCGATATGTCTACTAAAATATGTGTATCAATATCTTTGATGGTATCGAAATATGTAGTAAATATCTTATGAAATAATAGAATACCATGCTTGAATTGAGTACCATGCTCGAATTGAGTACCACTGTAAGAACCTTGTGAAAAAATACAATACCCGGGGTTCAAAACAAGCCAATACGGTACCTAGATTAGATACTGTCACGAAATATGTATGCACATTTCGATTTTAAATGTTTACATTATTCGCGTTTGAGTAATTCCCTTTATTTATGTACAAGTTAATCTTGGACTGTAATAAAAATGAGGTCGAAATAATAACGTAATACCCCCTCGGATTTGCGTGAGCTGGTAAAAAGAACCCCTGAGCTGAGGGTTCTTCGGGGAAATACGGTAGGTACTCTAGTACATAAACTATTGAACAAAAATATCATGTCCAGTGAATATTTCTCGCCCCGCAGACCCCAATTCAACCGCGGATGGTTACGACCTTTTATCACTGTCCGAACCGCCCGCCACCGGCACCAAACAGCTCAAGTTCAACAAGGAAAACGTGAACGGCACCGTCGCGTCACTTGGTTATTTGTGTTTTTTTCTCAAAAAAACTACTTTTTCTTTTTTAACTAGTGGGTCAGTTAATGGACTGACCGTTTTCACTGCATGTCGTAGAACAGAGATAATTTAAGCTAATGAACATATTTACCTTGTGATTGCCCTGAAAAAGTGATAAGTTTGCGAAAGGAGGATTTCCTCAACTCGCCATTACCTATAAGGGAACAACTCCCCTGATTGAGATTGGTAATCCAAGCTAGGTAAATAGAAAGCCGCCTTTCCATCATTGGTGACGTCATCAGCGTTGGTAAATTCGACAGGAATAAAAATTTAAGGGAAAAGCAAAAACAATTTTCATAAAATGTATTTATAAAAATGCAAAAATAATTTAAAATAATTTTAATTAAAATACTCATGTAAAATTGTTTACCGTATTACCTCGAAATACCCCCATGGGGGTTTATTATTTCGCCAGCAAAATTTGAGGGGGGGTTAATTCGAGGGGGGGGTTTATTCGAGGGGGGGTTTTATTATTTCGTCAGAAATTTTCGTAAGGATCGTAGTAAATAGTAGGCATTTGCGTACCCAAAATCGGTAATAAATGTGTCCAAACAGGATATATTTGGACATAAAAACGTAGATACCTACACAAACTACTCTATGTGTAGCTGCAATGCAAATTAACAGTAATATACATCGTGTACATTGCGTACATGACGTATTTATTATGTACATGACGTACATCATTCCGAAGGGGGGGGGTATTTCGAGGGGGGGTTTATTATTTCCCCAGCCCATTTTGAGGGGGGGTTAATTCGAGGGGGGGGGGGGTTAATTAAAGGGGGGGATAATTCGAGGTAATACGGTATTTCCTTTGTTTGTATTTTTGGGTTTACCTACATTGAAACCTAGGTTTACTCGGGAGACTGCATGCTATGCAGTTTTCTGAAGGAAACACTGCACTCTCATTGTTAATAAAATTCTACTCTCATCGTTAAAAAAATAATAATTGCTCCAGGATATTTCAGGCACAAAACGTATGTTGTACACGACTCCACCTTTGTCTTTTTGAAATATTTTTTTTGTGAAACTGCGGACATAAGTATCCTGCTCACGCGTAATCGACCAAGACATAACTGATTTTGAGCGCATACTTTGCGGTCCGCGGAGAACAACTGAGGCCTGAAAAAAAGGCAAATTCAGCAAACCACCCCACCCCTCACTCGCAGACGGCGCGACGAGTCAACAGAAAGGTAGCAAGCGCACATCGATCCGTCTGCAGCGGGGCACCGGAAATCTGTTACTGCGCAAAATTCCGTCGAGCGACTCGAAGCCCAGTTTGAACAGCAGCAAGAGTTTGGACACCGGCAAGGACAGACAGAAAAGTTCCGTCGGTTGTACAGTGTGTTGATCTTTGCGCAGTTGACTGCGGGGTCCCCTGGGTTTTGGATTTTTTATGTTGATTATTATGCTGATCTAACTAAACGCTATACTATGAATGTTACCGTCTTTTTCTGAATAAAGCTGTGTGCTGAATAAAGCCGTGTGAACATTGTATTTAGGTATATCAAATTCGCCTCTAGTGAGGGCAATGTTCACGATGAGAAAATTTTTTTTATATTTTTATTCTGATGGGATATGGTAGATATTATTGTAAAGTGTGCTGTCGGTGGACTATATTAGGTACAACGCGTTATGTCAACTGTTGAAATAATTCTAAGGGAAACTACCTAAAGGGTTCCACACCGAGCTTTGCCGCTCTTGACGCTTTCATTTAAGTTTCGTGAAACATTCCATTAAAATAACAATTTATTCTGATGCATTATGCTTTTAAACCTGTATTCTAAATAGAAATAATTGTTGCAGCTCTATTATTGTCAATGCCATACGTTGATTTGTGATAACAAGCTCTTGTAAATGAACTAGTATTCATTTACAAGAGCTTGTTAATGAATACTAGTTCAGACGTACAAATGATCACAGCAGTATTTTCAGAGATAAATATAATACACACCTAACTATTTATTGTGTATCTGCATAAATCTTCAAATCGGTATTTAAATTCCTCGAAAAAATTTGAAGTGAAATTCACTAAGTATCGTCAATATCTGTACATGTACTTATTATAGCTTCGCAAAATAAAATAACATTATAACATCTCTGGTTTAGACAAAATTACTACACGAAGATCGAACAGTTAAGCATGCTGCAATGGCCCCACACACGCTAGTTGACATCGACACCAAATGTCAACTGGTTCCGTTCCCAATTCAAAGCATGCGTTTGAAAGTCATTCGTCGGCACGTCAGCAAGCTTTGAATCGGGATCGGCACCAGTTGACATTTGGTGTCGATGTCAACTAACGTGTGTGGGCTCAATGCAGCGCTGTAATAAATAATTGTATGGCGTTATTGGCGGCCCTGTTATTGGCGGCTATAGTTGACGCAAGTGTGTCAACTTGTCTGTTTCAATTCGGACTTCTGCTTCACGTGTCAACTGGTCTCTGTCAATTCAGATTTCGGTATTGCGTGTCGCACAGCGATTTCCAAATGCACATGCGGCGATCTTGAAAAGTAAATATTATGGCAACTGAGGCGTTTGGTTCCGAAACTCGATAAAGACCAAAGTGGTAAAAATTTGTTAGGTGCGGATCTGATACTTACCTATATACTTTTTTCTTCAAAATAAAAAAAAAATTACGTAAATATCTCATACCGTTCGCGAGATACAGAGACATCGATTTTTGAAAAAAATGCAATTATTCATCCGAAACTCGATATCTCCACACCAAAATAGGTAAATATTCACTCGAAACTCGATATCTCCAAAAAAATTACCTATACATGTTATTCATTCGAAACTCGATATCTCCACTGAAAAAACTTTGCACCCGAAACTCGTTATAAATTTACCTATACGGAAATAGCGAAGATAGTGGCGATCCCCATACAAAAATGAAGTTTGCATCCGAAACTCGTTATATGTAAAATTTTGTTAGTAAAATTTGTTGCCGTAATGACAGTCAAATGGGCCTAACCCTAGCCATATTTGCCGGCCAGAGGATTGTAAATATGTAAAATGTAGAGAAATTTGTTGGCTTTTCAAAAAGTATTGGGCAAGGGTTGTCACTAGTGATGGAAAAGCGCCAGAAAAAATGGCGCCAGGCGCCAAGGGCGCCATGGCGCCATTCGGAAAGTGGGCGCCAAGCGCCAGGGGCGCCACAGGAAAAGGGCGCCAGGCGCCAAGGGCGCCATGGCGCCATTGAGAAAGTGGGCGCCAGGCGCCAGGGGCGCCACGGAAAGAGGGCGCCAAGCGCCAAGGGCGCCATGGGGCCATTTCGAAAATGGGGCGCCAGGCGCCAAGGGCGCCAGGATAAAAAAGTGCCTACAACACCATGCGTGTGCTAAAAATGTTTATCCAGCACCATTATACGCGCATTCAGATCTTAATTCGCGTTCTCCAGGATGTAATGACAAAAAACAAGGCTAGGAACAAAAATTTTTTGAATAAAATCCACATGACGAATTCAAACGTAATGGAAATTGTCATTTGACAACATTCCATTCATTACAAATAGACCTTTCCAAACAATGTTTCCTAATTGCAACGATTTAAATCCATTTATTTATTATTTTGCAAGTTAGACGGTCCATCATTCTTGTCTTCTGATCCGTCAGACAGATCTGATGAACCGTTGGACGAAAGATTTTCACCCACTCACACCACTCCGTCCATTTTTCTGGCAAATTTAGATCATCCACGGATGCGGCTTTCTTTTTTTTTCGTTTACACAGCACTCACCATGAAACCTTGCTGGCGCCTTTTTGGCGCCCTTCTAAAGCAGGGCGCCAGGCGCCACGGAAAAAGGGCGCCATGGCGCCTTTCAGAATGTGGCCGCCAGGCGCCAAGGGCGCCACAGAAAAAGGGCGCCAAGCGCCAATGGCGCCATGGCGCGGCGCCCTTTGGCGCCCTCAAATGGCGCCAGCGCCATGGCGCCATTCCATCACTAGTTGTCGCTCAAAGCGTGCCCGCTCAGGCCACTCTCAAAGTTTCAAATGTAATTTTCACAAAACTGAAAAACATGGAGTTATCGAGTTTCAGAACCAAACTCCTCAATTGCATTGGAAAATCGCTGTGCGACACGTGAAGCGGAAATCTGAGTTGACACAGACCAGTTGGTGCTAGTGATCCGGTCGCCAATACTGTGCATGCCCGGTTCCCGTTGGCAGTGTACCAATCCTTTCTAATGCACGCAACTCTCGTAAATTCACAAAAATGTCTTCGCTGTTTGATCGTAAAACGATTAACAACAATGAATATTTCCGTTACGTAATGGCAGTTGCAAGCATGAGTAAGATTTGGCATGTTGCCAATATTGAAACTACTGCAGACGGAATGCAAATTCACGATTTTTCAAACAAACGAATAAGTGTACAAACATCACTGCTGATTTCCCAACACCGTCAACATTTGATAACACCTCTTCATAGACTCTCTAATATCATTATTCATAATGTAGAAAATCACTGGTCTCAATGCACCCACAAAAACTTTGAGCAGGTGTCCAGTGGCCAGTAGAACTTCCAATACGTTCTTGCTATTTGCGTCGATCAGATGTCTGATGTGCAAAAACACGTAGAGCACCAAAACGCTCGGGAACCAGGGGGGCACTCCCGGACCCTGTAAAATGCCATGTCAAATGTCAAGTGTCATGCAAAGTGTCAAATAAAAAAAAGTCATGTAAAATACTCAGGAAAATGGAGAATATCATGCAAAATGTCAGAAGTCATGTAAAAGGCCCTGGCAAATGTTATGCAAACTGACAAAGGTCATGTAAGTCAGTTTGCCACTTTCCAGCGTCCAGGGAATTTTACATGACTTTTGACACTTTGCATGACATTTGTCATTTTCCAGGGCATTTTACACAACTTTTGACACTGCTTGACATTTAGCTGGGCATTTTACATTACATTAGACACTTTGCATGACATTTGACATATTACATGACATTTTACAGAGTCCGCGAGTGGCACCAGGCGATAACACTGGTCACGCCCACGGCCATTATGCACTTTGCGGCTTGGAAAACGTCCGGTTCCCTTTCTAGTTTGGACAATTTCACGACTGTAGAGCGAAATTGGTTACGGATTGACGCTTTTGCACTGGCAGTTTGCGAGAGGGCCGATTGTCGTCGTGAGGAGCACCTGTTTGGGCGGAGTTTTTAAAATTTGTGTCGTGGTCGGAATTCTGTTACTGTATTTCCTTGTCATTGCCACTTCGAAATACCGTCTCACTCAATTAGCTCCCCCGCCAAACAAGTCTGAAGTCTAAAAAACAAACACCATGGGTTTTTGAAGGTTTTTGAAAGCGCCGTAACACTTGCCGTGGACGAGTTAAATATTTTGGCATTTGGCACAGATTTAACTGAGCCATTTGGTCAACTTGAAATTCGTGTTTCACCATAGAAAAAGCCTAGTGTAACGTATGCAGACGTAGAAAAATGCAACAATAACTGCCATATAAAAGAGATTATAGACTTGTGTGGGTATGTAGATGGTATACATACATACAACCGTAACACAGTCATTGTTTTAATGTGTGTTCTGCATTGCCTGGATAACAAAGCAGCTTTTGTCATTTACTTTCTTTTTACACTCAATATGGAGGGGGGGGGTACTTCGAGGGGGGATCTATTAATTCATAGTGGTCATTTTGAGGGGGGTATTTCGAGGGTTGTAATTCGAGGGAATACGGTAATTGTTTTTGCTTGCAGCCCCCCCCCCAAAAAAAAAAAAAAATCGGGCATTTGAAACTCGATGCCTTCACCCACCTGCTAGAAGTCCTGGACGAACTCATACCCTTCTTATCTCCAGTCTCCGAGCCCGAAGTCAATCCATCACCCAAACTAAGGCTCATCTTTTGCTGCCTGTCTGGACTTGGCACCGTGCCATCGTCGGTCTTGTCGCCGGGGGAGGAGGGCGCCCTCAATGTGTCGGGCGAGCCGAGCGGCGCGGCGCTGCTGAACGACGTGTCCTGCTTGGTGATGCGCGCCAGCTTGCTGGGCGAGGCTACTGCCTGAGTGGGGGGGGGGGGTTGGTTGGCTGCTGCCGTTACGCATTCGATAATGGTGTTTGCTTGAACAATCCCCCACCTGAATAATTCCCCCTCTTGAATAGTTCCTCCTGTAAGACGAGTGATGGAAAAAAATCCCCCTTGAATACCCCCCTTCAGGCAAATGATATATTCGTAATGTCGAATTTTTATATTTTGTGGAATGGGATGATATAAACATGCTGTATAATTTTGACGCCCTAATGAATAATAATTTTGAAATAATGATCCATCCCCTTGAAAAATTCCCACCCTCAAATAGTTTCCCCTCAAAAAACTCAAAGGACTAGTGATGTAAAAACAGTTTAGCGCCATGCGCCATGGCGCTTTACAACTTGTATCGCCAAGCGCCAATGACGCCACAGCAAAATGGCGCCAAACGCCTAAAACGCCATGGCGCTTTTTACGTTGGCCCAAACGCCATAAAATGGTCGCCATAAAACGCCTAAAACGCCATAAAATGGTCCAAAATTCAGGCGGTGACAGTGAGTGAGTGACAGGCCTTTTGTGGCAATGACTCCTATAGGCTATATATCATTTATGCACTGACTCATAAATATGACTAAGGACTCTAGGACTGGTGCTCATGTAAATCCAGTGCTCAAGTAGCAATACCCGGTGCCCCACCCCAGAGCAAGGGAATTATCAGGGGTCTCAAAGATTGCGAGAACTGGATAGATAGCAAATTACTCCTCTGGAGGGATTTATGGTGGGCTGGGGGTGGCTTGGGGCGGGGACTCGCGGGTAGGGCTCAAATAGGATCCCGATCCCAAATCCCGCGAAATTTTGGGATTTTGTGATCCTGGTCCCGATCCCAAAACCTCAATCCCGATCCCAAAACTTTTGAAATCCCAATCCTGATCCCGAAAATTTTTACTCAATCCCGATCCCAGAAAATTTGATAACTTTTTTAACTAACATATTTGCACTAAGAAATGTGACCAACAGCCTCCATATCCTATTATGCCACTTTTCAGGCATTTATGCATGGAACGCAAATTTGAACATGAAAAACTATTAAATGGTATGAAAGAAAACGATTTTGAGCAAAAATTGGGGCAAAATTTCTCAAAAATCGCTCCAGATAGGAAGGGAGTTGAGCGATTTGGAGGGGGGGCTCTGGGGGTAGTAGCCAAAAATTTTGCCACGGGATCATAGGCGGCGTAAGTGCTTGTGCGCTTGTGGGAATTTTTGGTATCACAAGCAGAAATTTCACTGTCACATTGTGACATTCACAAGCGTGTATTGAACAAACACGAGTGAACATTCCTTCTGCTGCGTGTAAAGGGCACGCCAGACCCATGAATATTTTTTATGCATGCCAAATGCTAATGCGGTGCCACGCTACATTCTTTTGCACTTCTATTTTTTTACAATAGAATGTGTTAAAAAACGTGCCCCGAATCACCGATCAATTAGTGTGGCGGTGATTGTCACCGCGAAGACACCTCATTTTGTGGCGGTGACATCCGAAAAGCAGGCGGTGACAATCACTGCGTCACCGCCACATTTTAGGTCACTGCGTCAAGCAGAGTTGTTAACAGGAGTGTGTTCCGTTTTTCATCCCTTACGGTTTACATGCTCACGTTTTTCATCTAAAATGCTCCGTTTTACTTGCTGAAACGTACGGTTTTCAAGCCCCAGACATGTTTTTACATGTCAAATTTATGTGTCACTTTTCATGCCAGAGTATACCACTTTACGTGCCAAAGTATTACGGTTTACAAGCCACATACACGCAACTAAATACCGTATTTCGTCTAATAGAACGGCGCCCTTCTATTTTTCAACAACTTTTTTACCCACCCTTCTATTGAAGATTGCCCTTCTATTTTTTTCGTCATCTTTTCAGACATTTTCGTCAAATGTCAGCCAACATTGTACAGGGCATACTGACCAGTCTTTATTAAGCATCATTCGAAACAATTCATAGAGTATTTGAAAAGAACAATAACAACGATATCAAAATTTTTACTACCTACATACCATACTAAATGATGGAACTGTCTGACATCAGCGCTTCCATCAGTTTTACTATGTACCTTCTATTGGAGATGCCCTTCTATTAGAAGAAGTACAGTATGCCACATTTCATGTAAAAGAGTAAATTGGAGCAAAACACACAACTTTGGCTTGAAAAGTGGCATACTTCAAGCTAGTAAAGTGTTATACTTTGGATGAAAACTGGCACAGTAGAGTAGCAAGTACTGTGTCACACTCAGCTAGTAAAGTGACACAGAATGGCATGAAAACCGTGAGCATGTAAACCGTACGGGATGAAAAATGGAAATCGCTCGTTAAGAGTACCAATTTTTTTCAAAGTATACGTAAACTTGTTTACTCAGTATTTGAGTATAAGTACTTTTTGAGTAAACGTAAATACGTTTTAACAACTATGGCGTTAAGCGCCAGCGCCAGACGTCTCTTTCCTGGCGCCATTAAAAATGGCGCCTAGCCATCGCGCTTTTTTGGGCATAACGCCAAGCACCAGCTCCACAGCAAATTGGCGCCATGCCAAGCGCCATGGCGCTTTTACATGATAATCAGATCAAGGACTTTTCATTTCACCTGCGTGGGCGAGCTCATGTCTTTTTGCTTGGGCGGCGGCGACGGCCACTCGGTCGACGATTCCCTCTCCATTTCATCATTCGAAGCCAGTCGCACATTGTCGGGCGGCGCGTTGCCGGTCGCGTCTAGGCTGAGGGTTAGCTCGTTGTCCTTGCCGGACTCGTCGCTGGTGCATACGTTGGACGGGGGAAGCTCGCTGTCCAGTGGTTGTTTGTCTTCGCCGTTTTCAGTGGGCGCGATAGCGCTATCGTATACGGATCTGTCCGTGTCGATCACGTGCACCCGGCGGCGGTCCCGGGCCCTGTAAAGTGCCCTGTAAAATGTTAAGTGTCGTGCAAAGTGTCAAAAATTATGTAAAATGCCCGCAAAATGGCAAACGTACGTTTGTCATTTTGCGGGCCATTTCCCATGACATTTTCCACTTTGCATGACATTTGACATTCTACAGGGCATTTCACAGGGTCCTCGACTAGCACCTGGTGGACGGGATTGGCCAAGGGCAACGGGTTGGGCCAGTTTGCCCGCTTCGTTTGCATGATGACGGGCAGCCCGATGCAGCCGACGCACACGAGCACGTAGACGGCCACGTCGAGCGTCAGCTTGAGCATGTAGGTGTTCTGCACCACGCTGAACAAAGCGTCCAGGATGAATATGGCCGCCACTAGCACCTGAAGGGGGGGGGAGGCTGGAAAGTACTGATTTGCTTGAATAATTCCCCCTTGGCGATTGCCACCCCCCTGAGGCATGTGATCAACTTGTTATGTGAAATTTGTACAAAATGTAGTTGTTTTGTTTTGTACAAAGCATATTTTGTGGAATGATGATGGCATATTTTGTGGAATGACAAAAATGGTTCGAATAGTTCCTCCCTAACGATGGCAAAAAAAGATTCGAAAATTCGAAAATATTTTCGAATTTTCGAATTTTTTCGGAGTTTTCGAATTTTTATTCCACCCCTGGAAAAAACACTTAAAAATCGATTTTTTTTTGAAAAAATTCGAAAATTCATAAATTCGAAAATAGTTTTCGAATTTTTCAGGGAATTCAAGGGAAAAAAACACATTCTTAGGTTCTATATGCTAAATCGATCGATAATTGATACGCGGTGCGTCTGGAAAAGTCTATCGAAACAGAAAAAAACGTCAATGAACTTTGAAATGGTATCCATGGCGGACACAGCGCTGGAATCGGGGAAGCCATTTTAGGGGGTGGGTCCACCAGACTTTGTGTCGCCACATTCTGTTGCACTCAACCAAATTGTTGATTTTACATGGCAGATCTGGCTAGCTGACTTTGAAGCTTAATAACTCGGTCATTTCTTCGCCGATTTGAACCGTTAAATACTTAAAATGATCTGCAGAACATGTAGATTCCATTTTTGAGGTTGGATTAGTGATGTATAAATTAATTATACAATTTGACCCAGTATTTCAATGTGTAAAAGAAATTTTTCTGAACATGCCATCATATACTTAATAAAAATACTGTATATCCTTGAATAAGTCCCTGGGGGGGGGGGTTATTTGTTGTCAGTAATATTTGTGGGGACTTATTCGAGGGTGAGTTATTTGAGGTGGACTTATTGAAGGATTTATGGTAAATATGTAGATAAAATGTACAACAGAATGGAATGACACAAAAGTCAGGTGGACCACCCCATAACAGCCACCCACAATTCCAGCTATGGGTGGACCCGGTCACATTGAGCAATGTGCAGGAATGCACCAAGCACCCATAACTATTTCAACATAACTACTTAACAGCTCAAAGCTCCTTATTCAATATTTTTTTGCAAAAAAATTCGAAAAGTATGTAAAAAAATTCGAAAATTACCCAAAACAATTCGAAAATTGCCCAAAAAGATTCAAAAATTCGAAAATTAAATTCGAAATTCGAAAATTAAGTTGAGGAAAAATTCGAAAATTCGAAAATTCATTTTGGAAAAAACACTTAAAAATTTAAATCCTTTTTTTCGGAGGGTTTGCCATCGTTATTCCTCCCTCAAAAAAGTGTGACGAAAAAATAATTCCCCATGGGAATAATCGAGCAAAATACGGTAATTATAAAGCATCCAAATTTCAGTGGGAATGTGTTTGATATATTTGGATTATTTCACTTTTGAAAGCTGTTGAATAATTTGATTTTTTGTGCACTTTGGCAATCACGTCGACAAGCTGACACAGTAACATTTACAATGTGAATGAATGAAAAATGAATACCAGTGAAAATTTAACAAGTGGGCAAGTAAAAACCCGGTAAAAACTTCAACATGTCACCGCTACGGGGCATTGTACTTTCCACCTGACCTGTCAAACCGTATCCAACATTCCACAGGGTGTAAAACTGTACAAAACAGAAATTCTCCTTCACAAACCCCCCAACCCCCCCCAAACCTGTAAAAGTATGGCGAGCGTTAATCGACACAGCCATCCCGACCTCCTTCTATGGCAGCGCGACAAAACCGTGAACACGCTCACTTTGTCGCGGCGGTTCACAGCTGCTGCAGGTTGAGATTGAGGTTTAGCTGGCCGCCCGTATTGACGCAGTCTGTGAGAGGGGTTTTAGTTGACTTTTTTTGGTGGGGAGGTTTGTTGGCTTGACTTGACAATTGACGTTTAACCGCTGGTCAAAGAATCAAAATACCTTATTTGCTTGAATAATTCCCCTGGGAAATTACCTATTATTTCGTCAGACTTTTATTGAGGAGGGAACTATTCGAGGGGGGATTATTCAAGAGGGGGAATTATTTTTTCATCAAAATGTTCAAGTATATTTCTATAACCTATATCACGAAATATGCTTTATTAACTCAAAAACGTGCCATTTGTGTTAAAATTGCGCACATGGGTGGGGGACATTCTTTTCCGGTAGGGACCCGTTTCGGCCGCGCCATCTCGGCCGTGGACATTTCGGCCGCGATGGCGCGGCCGAAACGGGTGTCAACCATTTTTTCCTCACTCGTCTTACATGAGGGAACTAGGTATTCGATGACCAATTTTTTCAGTTTTTGGAGAATTCTCAACCAGAGGCTTACTGGAAAGTTTTTTCACATGGCCCGCACTGGTGGGTTATGTCACGGGTGGGGACTATTCGAGGGAAATGATACACCCTAGAGTTAGATCACATGTGTTTCCATAGACTCGTTTCCAATAACAACATCCCCACCTCAAATAAATATCGACGATCGCAATTGCCGGGAAAAACTCCGCCAAGAAAGACACAACCGCGAACAGTTTGCGAAACGCATTGCGCGCTTTGTAAAATGAACCATATTCCAGCCAATTTAGCTGGAAATATGCCACGTGTGCATTGAGGCCGGATGCACTCCCGGACCCTGTAAAATGCCATGTAAAATGGCAAATGTCAGGTAAATTGTCAAAAGTCAAGTAAAATGTCCTGGAAAATGGATAACGTGCGTGCATGACGTTTGACATTTTTCAGGGTATTTTACATGACTTTCGCCACTTTGCATGACATTTGCGATTTCACATGGCATTTTACAGGGTCCGGGGGTGGCACCTGGCGCTAAGACGTAGCCCAGGCCGATTAGCGCGTCGAAAATGCACACCCAGGTGACAAAGAAATAGTAGCAGCTAGATCTCAGAGGGCTTTGCCTGCGACGGAATTTGGTTAGCCCGACACCCTTTTGACTGTACCCGACTTATTTTATGTGGTTCCGATTGGCAACTTCCATTCGGAAAGACATAATCGTCCAGGTGCCATTTTCTCTAAATGAGAAGTGAAATGGCAAAGGTGAAGTAAAAGAGCAAAGGCGAGGTGAAATGGGAAGTGAAATGGCAACAGCGAAGAGAAATTACTTTTCATTTTTTTTACGTCGCTTTTGCCAATTCACTTGCCATTTCACTTCGCCTTTGCGCTTTTACTTCGCCTTTGCCATTTCACTTCTCATTTCTCATTCTGCGGAACTGTCCCCAGGTGCCAGTTCCGCAAATTGAGATGTGAGAAGTAAAATGGCAAAACCGACGTAAAATGGCAAAAGTGAAGTGATATGGCAAGTATTTAAATTGGCAAAAGCTAAGTAAAGAAATAAAAATAAATTTTTCTTCGCTTTTGCCAATTTACTTCTCAATTCATTTTGCTTTTGCCCTTTCACTACGCATTTGCCATTTTACTTGCATTTGCCTTTGCATTATTTGCATTTGCTACTTCTCAATTTGCGGAACTAGGCCCAGGGGGCACTCACAAACCCTGTAAAATGAGAAATGTCAAGCAAAGCAATTTGACATTTGACAAGGAATTTTACAGGATCTGGGATTAGCATTTGCCAGGGTTGTCGGGAAAAAAAGTGTCGATTCAATATTATTCCGCACCTGAGCAGGGCGCCCAATAAGTAGAGGTTGTTTAGAAATGCAAAAATTGCCGATGTGCTGCCAATGTAGCCCACTATAAACCATTCCAGTGTTTCCATTTGTTAGACCTTTATTTAATGCAGTTTGGCATTTGGGCGGCTAGGGCGATCATTTTAGCTGCTTTTGTCGATTTTAAAGTATTTTTCACGGTTTGCCTTCACGATTAAAAATGTTTGGTGGGTTAACAATAATAAACAATTAATTTTATGCATCTACCTAATTAACTTTATGCGGGTAAGCAATTAACTTAATGCGTTAAACAGCGAACATAAATATTTAGTAAACCTATCACAAACGGTCCCGGTAAACCAATGCCGTCGCTATGATACAGTCTAGTGATGGAAAAGTGTCTAAAAAAGTTCCATTGGACATGGAAAAATGGCGTCTGGTTTTTAATGATGTCATAAAAAAGGGTGGAGCTGGAGGGTAATATGGTGCCCGTTCCGCAAGTGGAGAAGTGCGAAGTAAATTGGCAAAAGCTAATTAAAAAATGGAAAAGAAATTTCTCTTCGCTTTTGCAATTTTACTTTTACACTTTACACTAATAATATTTTTACCGCATTTACATTTATCAAACGCGTGTGCATAAATTGCGCTGGCGGCACATTCGGATTTTAATTTTTGGTGCCATTGGTGAAATGGCGCCATTGATCGAACGCTACTACAAGTCCTCATAAATACAATACATGTCCTTGCACTTGGCTGGCACACTACATTTGCGTTTAAATTATTGACTAATTACTCATCTACCTAGTATAGCAAATAATAGCGTAGTGCACTGCTTTTTAATTAGTTTTTAACATCCAGCTAATTCGGAATGAACCGCGTGCGGAACTAAACTAGTGCATTCAGTTGTTTAGTTCCTCTAAATATTTACCCTCAGATTTGTCATTAGATGTTATTCGGGACTGTTGCAGAAAGGTTTGGTTGACAGACAAACAACCATTTGTGATTTACAGTATTTCCTCGAAATACCCCCGCCCCGAAATAACCCCTTAAAATACCCCCCCTCACTGAAATACCCCCTCGAAAATTTCTACTCTGATCAAAATAAACCCCCGGGGGGTCATTCGAGGAAATGCGGTAAATACAGATGAAATGAAATATGATAATTGGCACAATGATCACGTTACAAATTAAAGATAAACAGCAAAAGCCAGAATTTTTCAGTAAATAAAAGCCGATTCAGGAACGTAGGGACATATCAATGCATTTTTAATGACAGCCTACCATAAAAAAAAAGTTCAACTTCGATTAAGCCGGTTGAAAATTAATTTTGACAACCTAAAATACCATGTAAATATTGTAGTTACCTCTGTAATTATATTTACTACACAGGTAAATACAAACGAAACATTTGGATATGCATTTATCACCAAGATTTTTCACTAGAAATTGGTGAAAATTCCGTCGAACAAACAATTCCACATACAAAAATCTCCCTGCCCTACAAATATAACGTTAAAAAATCAACATGTTATTTTATAATGTACCCCACGTAATACGATATAATGTTTTATGTCCCAGAAACCTTAGCTAGCGTTCACTTAGGCCTGAGACGTGCCGGGTGCACAACTTTGAGTCATGTTCATGATAGAAGTCGGGAAAAACACCCCGCGCATTTGATATGGAAAAACTAAATAGCGCTCTATCGCTGCTCAGCCCCCCTCGAAAAATCTCCCCTCAAGATGGTCACTATGAAATAATAGACCCCTTCGAAATACCCCCCCCCCAAATAAAGTGTAACGTACATGACAAATGATCCTGACAATGTAGAACACACTATAAAAACAATGACTGTGTTACGTTAGTATAAATACAGGGTTTATACCATCTACAGACCGTATTTACTTGAAATACCACCAGGGTTTTTTTCAGAGTGCAAATTTTGAGGGGGGTATTTCGAGGGGTGGGGGCATTATGCGCCTGCGTCTACGCCTGCGTTACGTAACAAACAACAAATTAGTACTGGGACATCATGAAATTTCTGGCGAAATAACAACCACCGCCCTCTCGTCGGGTAATTCGAGGAAATACGGTACTTTGAAAAAAATCTCATGCATGAATATTTAACGTATACTCCGGTTACTTTACACAACGCACACGTGGTTCCCGCTGGAAGTGTGCCGACGATGGTAAACGCGTGCAAGTTTCATAAAAACATGATAAAATTGATTGTTGTTATAATCTTATTCATTTACATATTCACATCGATGACTTTTTTCATCTTTTTACAGAAATCGCATGATTTAATAATCATTGGCACGCTTCCAACACGAAACATAAATCAGTGCGAGGGCAGAGCATCATGTACGCTGACTATATGTTTGCCATTTTACCGGGTATTTTACATGATTTTTGTATGAAATTTGACATTTTTCATGTCATTTCACAAGTTCTGGGATTGGCACGCCAAAAAAGCGACCTTCCCATCCGTTTCTATCGGAGAAAAACGCTGTAAAATGAGTCACAAACGAGCATTTCTTGAGCTCTAAGAAACTGTGAAACCACCTATAGGCACCGGAAACCTTTTAATGCACGCACATTCTATTTCTTTGAAAAACACTGGAAGCGAGGGAAGGATTTCTCTTTTTGACGCAACTTGCATGGGAAACTCTACAATCACATTCGAAAGTGCACTAATTTGCGTCATTCAAGCACAGGGGAATCTCGATTACGATTTTGTTATCACATTTAGCATTTAAAAATGGATAATTTTGAGGGGGAAGAATGTCCATATTTTCATGAAATTGCTTGAAAAACGCAGAGAAAAGAAATTACCGTATTTCCTCGAAATACCCCCCCTCGAAATACCCCGTCTCAAAATACCCCCCCTCAAAATGGGCTTTATGAACTTATAACCCCCCCTCGAAATACCCCCCAATTACTGTATAGAGAACGTAATGCGGTTTGCGATCCGGGAAACGCAGAACACATGTTAAAAACAATGGTTGTGTTATGTGAGAACCGGTTATATACTGTCTACGTACATACCGCAAATCCTCGAATAAGACCCCCCGTCGAAAAACTCCCCTCTTGAATAACTCTCCCCCGGTTGGCGAGGTGAGGAAATTATAACTCCCCCTCGAATAACCCCCCCTCTTGATTAACTCCCCCTCTGGGTATTTGATATTTGTATTCACAATGTGTATTTGAATGATTTGGATGCCGATGAATGCAGATTTTAGCATGAATACATTGTTTTTGTTGTTGTTGGACTGTTAAATACCTCGATTACATGCGTTGACGGAATGCATTCATACAATGAAAAATGGGCGTGTTCCGAGGAAAAAATAACTCCTCCCCTTGAATAACATTCCCCCTTGAATAACTCCCCCTCCAAAACCTCAGACAAAAAGATAACTCCCCAGGGGTCTTATTCAAGGATATACGGTATATAAGTCCATAGAGTGTTATAAATAGTTGTTTTTGTTGCATTATTCGACGTTGGTGTACGTTTCAAACAACAATTTAGTAATCGAATTTCGAAAAAATTCTGGCGAAATAATACCCCCCCCCCCTCGAAATAAACCCCCCTCGTTTAACCCCCCCCCCTCAAAATTTCCACTCCGAAATAATAAACTCCCGAGGGGTAATTTGAGGAAATACGGTAATGATGTATTTTTTTGTATTTTCTACTCAGAAATAAAGTATAATTAAACTTCTGGATTAAACCTGCAGAAAATATAAATAAATATAAGTTTTTTTTTATATTTTCTGACATTCAAAATACTACCTATTTATATATCTCCCGAATTTTTTCAATTCTAATCACATTCTATGAGCCTAAAGTACTTTACGACTTGATGGCTGAAAATTTATTCGCAACCCTGTATGTCAAGAAAGTGTAAAACCGCTGGGATTTGTTTTGCCGGAGTTAGCGTACATTTTTTAGATGGCAAGGAAGTGATAATGATTGCATGAGTTATGCATGTTCAGTGATGAATATTTAGTTGAAAGTACCGCGGTTCTGGCATTTAGCCCGCGTATCCCAAAGTTCCATTTTCAGCTAAAATATTTCGAGTTAAAAAAGAGCCGGGTTACTATAGTGTCTCGCGATTTTGATACACGGCGCTAGTGCCGTGAAAGCGCCATGGCGCTAGCGCCAAAGCAAAAAGCGCCATGGCGCTTTTGGCGCTTGGCGCCAAAGTTCTGGCGCTTTTTACATCACTACTAGGGTGTCAAAAAATTTTTTTTACGGAAAACGGAAAACGGAAAGGTAAAATTTTTTCACTTTACGGTAAACGGAAAACGGAAAGGTAAAAAAAAAATTTCTGCCAGAAAACGGAAAACGGAACGGTAAAAAAATTTCACTCAGCGGAAAACGTAAAACGGAAAGGTAAAAAAAATTGTTGGCCACAAAAAGGAAAACGGAAAAATGAAATGCCGGAAAACGGAAAACGGAAAGCAAAATTTTCACGGAAACGGAAAAAAATAAAGTGAAATTAGCACGGTAATAGACAAATTTGCAGAAGGAAAACCTGCATGCAGGTTTGCCTGTTTGGCTTTGATTGTGGTAGCTGTACATTCTGAAACTATGGATCATGCCTGCAACTTCACTTGTAGTTCAAGCTTAACTGAACCAACAAAAAATCATCAAAAAGTAGCCATAGTGGCCATAGGAAAGGAAACACTACAACAATTTCACAGTCTAGAAGCAGTGGGAATCACTGATGACCCCTATGCAATTGATGACGACATTGCAGAGGAGATGATAATAAATAGCATAAAATTCAACGACAACAACAAACAATACTATATTGACTGACTGTATAAAGAGAGTATCAGTGACCTGCCCACGGGAAAAGCAGAAGCCTTGGTGCGGTTTAAATCACTGATAAGAAGATTCAACAAAGATCCAAACTTATTCAAACAATACCGGAAAGTTTTGGACGACCAACTAGAAAAGGGAATAATTGAGATCTGTGAAGACAAAACAGACAACAAGGGGATTCATTACCTGCCACACTAGCCAGTAATCACGCCGGGCAAATCGACTTCATGCAGAATCGTGTACAATGGGTTGGCAGGTAAGCCCAGTTTCAACAAGTGCCTTTTTAGAGGACCAATTACAACACCATTAGCACTGGGCCTACTCCTGAGGTTCAGGGCAGGCAATCTAGCATCAATTGCCGATATTGAAAAGGCATTTTTGCAAATATGCCTTGGGGGGGGGTATTTCGAGGGGGGTGGGTGATTGTTTCATAGTGGTCTCGAGAGGGGGGGTCAAACGAGGGGGGGGGGTATTTCGAGGGGGGTATTTCGAGGAAATACGGTACCTACTTACCTTCCAGGTGCATGTGATAGTGCGCGTTTTTCCACCAACTTTATGATGTCAGAAAGTCATTCAAGTGTGTGTAATCAGTCACAATTATTTTGTCTCAGCTGTGGCTTTTTTAATGATTCTTGGGACACTTACGCACATGGCTAGTGATCGAAAAGAGCCGTAGCGCTGGCGCCAAAGCAAAAAACGCCACGGCGCTTTTGGCGCTTGGCGCCGAGATAGGTGAAAGTGCCATGGCCATTTTGGCGCTTGGCGCCAATCCCTGGTGGCGCTTTTGGCGCCTAACGCCAGCATTTTCAATGGCGCCAAAAAGGGCGAATATCCGTGGCGCTGGGGTACAGAAAAGCGCCACGCCATGGCAAAGCCTTGGCGCTTTTCCATCAGTACACATGGCTATTAAGCTGCGATTACAGCTTGACGTAAAATGTAAAATTTCACTTCAAATGTGATTACCTACATAAAAGTGGATGATTATAAAGGTAAAACTTGCCATGGAGGAAGTAATAATCCATCTCTTAATCGTAGCCAAAACTCAAAGTATGAATGGTCGATATTTTCTGGAGATACCGTATTTCTTGAAATACCCACAGGGGTTTATTTTTTCAGAGTGAGATTTTTGAGGGGGTGAGGGGTTAAACGAGGGGGTATTTCGAGGGTTTTTTTTTATTTCGACAGAAATTTTTTGAAATCCCAGTACTAAATTGTTGTATGTATGTAACGTACACAGAGGTCGAAAGATGCAACAAAAACCGCGATGTATAAGACTCTATAGACTTAGGTATATATGTACGTAGACAGTATAAACCCTGTTCTAACATAACACAGTCATTGTTTTTAAGGTGTGTTCTGCGTTTCCCGGATCACAAACCATAGCATTTCTCTATACACTACAGTTGGGGGGGGTATTTCGAGGGGGGGTTTATAAACTCATAGTATCTATTTTGAGGGGGGGGGGGTATTTCGAGGGGGGGGGGTATATCGAGGAAATACGGTATGAAATTTTTCTATGATTCTAAACATGTCGGAATTTAGGACGAACAAGTGAAGGTGTAAGAAAGTGACTTTAGTTATACAGGCTGTATACAGGTGCCATGGATTGGCGTTGGAATTGGCGTTGGCGCCATAGATTTTTTACTACATTGTAAAACTTAACCGGTTACATGAGGGGATTGAACTGGATTTCTGGACACATAAAATATGTAGGTAAAAAGTAACTGCGGTAATAAAAAGACATACCTAGGTTACCATATGTTAAAATCAGCTGAGCCACTTTAGTTTGTTGGTTTTTCGCATGTGACTGTGGTATTAGCAAAGAAAATAGCAAAAGTGGCAGAACGTGTTTTTAAACTCGTAATATAAAATTTCTAGACAATAAAAACATTTAAAATGTTTACATAACTGTGAATTTAGCTTTTTCATTTTATATGTGCCTCTTCAAAATTGCAATAATTTGCAGTGCGACGCCTTCTCGACTGCAATGGTGCAAAAGTGAATGTTGGTGAACTTGCAAATGAAAAATGACTCAAAAGTGTCGGACAAATGCCTCCCACCCAAAGGAATTGGTCAAACAAATAAAAGTGGTTTGCTCTGGCCTCAAGACCAACTTCCATTTTACACTATAAATAAATACATATAGCATACCGTATTACCTCGAATTACCCCCATGGGGGTTTATTATTTCGCCAGCAAAATTTGAGGGGGGGTTAATTCGAGGGGGGGGGGGGTTTATTCGAGGGTTTTTTTTATTATTTCGCCAGAAAATTTCGTGGAATCCGTAGTAAAGAATACGCTATTTTTTACACAAAAACGGTAATAAATGTGAGAATATAGGTTATATTGGGGCTATAGACGTACATCAGTACACAAATGAGCGTATAAGAGTAGCTGCGATGCAAATAAGTAATAATAAATACATCATTTACATTGCATACATGATGTACATCTTCCGGAGGGGGGGGGTATTTCGAGGGGGGGGTTTATTATTTCCCCAGCCCATTTTGAGGGGGGGTTAATTCGAGGGGGGGGTTAATTCAAGGGGGGGGATAATTCGAGGTAATACGGTAATTATATAAATTCGAGATGCATAGCTCATGCCCCCCCCCCCACTTCGAAACAGTGCACACACAACACACCTGCATCAGCTTTTGTATCAATATATCCATGTGTCTTTCAAGAATAAAAATTGCGACACTCAGCCGGGGGGCAGTTCCAGACACTGCAAAATGCCGTGTACTAAATGTCAAGTACCACGCAAAGTGTAAAAGGTCATGTAAAATGCCCTGCAAAATGGCAACCGGTTGACCAAGGCATTCTACATGACTGTTGACACTTTGCATGGCATTTAAAATTTTACAGGGTCTGGGACTGGCACCAGGGGGCACTCCCAGACCCTGTAAAAGACCCTGTAAAATATCATGTAAAAGACCCTGTAGAGTGTCAAATGTTATGCAAAAGACCCTGTAAGGTGTCATGTGTATCAAAATCTTATTTTATCATATCCAAATCTTATGTTTTTGTATCCAAATCTTATGTCAAATTGTCAAATCAAATTTAGATACGATAAAATGATATTTGGATACACATGACACTCTACAGGGTATTTTACATGACATTTGACACTTTACAGGGTATTTTACATGACACTTGACACTTTACAGGGTCTTTTACATGACATTTGACACTTTACATGGTCTTTTACATGACACATGACGTTTTCCAGGGTTTTTGACACTTTACAGGGTCTTTTACAGGGTCCGGAACTGCCCCCAGGCGGGCGAGTTTTTTCCTCGGGCCGCAGTCGTTGGCACGCGCGCCGCCTCAATCCATCACAAGCCATGCGAAACGTGCCGCCGCCCCGGACTTTTTGTCACGCGCAGTCGCGATCAACGTGAACGCTAAGAGAGTGGGCTTAAGGGGGGGGGGGGGCAGAGTGAATAGATTTACCTAAAATACACAGTTGTTAATTTTGGGGGTGATTGACGAGTGCGGGGGGGGGGTAAGAACTCAGGCTGCAAACATTAACAGTTTTCCTCGAAATAACACCCCCCCCTCGAAATACCCCCCCTCGAAATACCCTCCTCGAAATTCCCCCCCCCCTCCTCAAAATTTCCATTCTGAAATAATAACCCCCGGGGGTAATTCGAGGAACTACGGTATTGACCACAGGTAGGAAACACAGTATTGACCACCCAATACTCTCAAATGTAATCCGGAAAAGAAATGGATATGAAAAATATAGAAATTAGAATGCAGTGCCATGCGTGTGTGCATTTTTGACATTGGGATCGGGATCTGATCCGATTTTACCCAATCGCATTTGTAGTCATGGAACAAGCGAATTGAAAGCGATTGGAAAAAACTGACACGGCGTTCGAAATTTCAGTTCATCGTAAACAAGTGCTGGAAGTGTGGTTGTTAAAACGTATTTACGTTTAGTTTACTCAAAAAATGCATATGCTCGAGTACTGAGTAAATACATTTGTCCTCTGAAAAAAGTATCTATCCTCGCTTTTACAAATACGTTTTGAAAGTACTCCAGTACGGAAAACATTTTTCAATAAAGCAATATATAATAAGGGACAATTAGGAAATTTGATTGAAAATTGGGGCAAAAATACTCACTCTTATGTATTTCAGGAACATAACGAAATACCCAAAAAGAATGTCAGGTTTGGGCACTTGTTACTGGCAAAAAAATGGATAAAAGCTTCGAATAGATCGGCAGCTTGCGACAGAGCGGCCGCTAGGTAAAAACTGCAGTGTTTAAATTATGTTGGAAGAGTGACAACACAATTTTTTAAATGGATAATGAGAATGTTCAAAGTATTTCGTGGGGGTATTTCGAGGGGGGTTTTTCGAGGAAATACGGTATTTGTAAACGGCGCCAGAAATCGTGGCGCCATATAACGAAACTCTAACGGAACTCGGAACATCTTGTGCATACTCCAAAAATTTCAAACACAGTTCAGATAAACAATGGTTAACAATATAAATTCTGCCTGAAATATACCACAGGCAAGTATCCACAGGAAAACATTAGAGCAGACAAAAATGGCAGTAAAATGAGTCTGTATCAACTTTACGTTGCAGCTAACGATGGCAAACCCCCTCGAAAAAGTATTTAAAACTTTAAGTGTTTTTTCCAAAATGACTTTTCGAATTTTGATTCCGAAAATAGTTTTTGAAGTATCTTTTTGAATACTTTTCCAACCTTCGAATCTTTTTGAGTACTTTTCGATTTTTTTCCACCAAATTATTGCATTTTCAAATTTTTCTTCAGGATTTTACAGACATAGGTATGTATGTTTATACTCCGCTTACTTTACACCTTGCACGCGTGGTTCCAGCTGGAAGTGTGCCAACGATGGTGAACGCGTGCGAGTTGCATAAAAAGATGACAAAATTGATTGTTGTTATAGTGTTATTCATTAACATATACACATCGATGATTTTTTTTCATCTTTTTACGGAAATCGCATGATTAAATAATTATTGGCACGCTTCCAACACGAGACATAAATCAGTGCGAGGGCAGAGTATCATGTACGCCAAGTATAACAGCTTTCTGTTAAATGTTTAACAACTGCTACAACATCAACATTTGCACATTTTATGTTCTGCCCCTTCAAATAGACCCATGTGAAATTGTTTTTGAAGCTTTTTTCCTCATTTTGTGTGCCTTTTGAACCAAAAATACCCAAAAAAAAACGTTTTCGAATTTTCGAATTTTTCTCTCAAAAGCGACTTTTAATTTTTTCTGGCCGTGAAATAAAATTTCGAATTTTGATAAACGTTTTCGAATTTTTGTCTGCCATCATTGGTTGCATTGCATTTAGCATTGTAAAAATCTCTGGGAGATTTATATTTTAAAAATCTCAGAAAATCTCAGAAAATATAAGATTTTCTGAGATTTATATTTATTCCATGATTTTCCAGAGAGATTTAATTATATTTTCTCCCGATTGAGAAAAGCTCTCGAGAAAATCTCCCTATATTTGCCCATTTTCACCTTCAAATTCACTAGTTCATGTGTTTTTTAAACCAATTTTCATATATTTTTAACTATATTTTTGCTTATATACCCATTTTTGACTATTTTCCCCCTATTTGTAGTTTTTCCCCCCGTTTTTCTGTTCTATGGCATGAAAGAGCCAATAAAAAAGTTACCGTATTTCCTCGAATTACCCCCGGGGGGAAATTTTTTCAGAGTGAAAATTTTGAGAGAAAAACGTGTAAAAATGCAACAATAACCACCATTTGTTTGTTTTTACAGCCTTTTATAAGGATGTAGATAGTAAAAACGATGTTCTAACGTAGCACAGTAAGTGTTTTGAACGTCTGTTATGCATTTCCCGGACCACAATTTCATAGTGCCCATTTTGAGGGGGGTATTTTTTTTTTTGGGGGGGGGGGGGTATTTCGAGGAAATACGGTAGGTATCTGAAATACATTTTCTGTACTCAAGTACTTTCAAGAAGTATACATAAAAGAGAGCACTGGTACTTTTTCAGAGGAAATTTAGATGTATTCACTTAGTACTCAAGTATATGTATTTTTGAGTAAATGAACCATACCCCTGAACCATGCCAAACCCCTGCTGTTTCATGAAAACCCAGTGCTCAAGTACAGGGCTGTACTTAAGCACCAGGTGTTCATTGGCACTGGATGTTGCTACTTGTGCAATGTGTAAACTTATGCAGTGGGTTCTAGCCATTTGAACAACTAAAGAGTTGACAGCATGCTTTGGAAATATAGTTACCAAATTTTGGTGAAAAAGTCATCTGATAAATTCTGTGGGGATCATCACATGCTAAAGTAATGTGTTCTACTATGAGGAAAAATGTGCCTAAACCATATTTTTGTTCATTATTCAAATACTCAATACATGGTAGTGCAAAGTGTGCCATCAGTAGACAATATGCTGTTATCATATGAAATTGTGAATGAAAAGGTTAAACATCATGTAATGTGCTTAATATCTACTCTCAATGGTTCAAACACCTTGAAACATAGATTAAATAATACTTTGAGTTGAGAGATTTTATGAGATTTTTTTGAACTGAAAGAGATTTTCTCAGAGATTTAATTATATTTTTGAAAATGACCCAAGAGATTTAATTATATTTTTTTCTTGAGAGATTTTCTGAGATAATATTTAATTATATTTTCTCAAAATCGGTCGTTTTTTACAATGCTAATTGCATTGCAGCAAGGGCAATTTTCTGAAGCTCTGTACAAATTGAATTTCGCAGGAAGGAAGTGGGGGTTGGGCATGCCATAAATTAGGTATATATTTAAATGTCAATTATTTGAGCACTTTGTTTCTTTGTGTGGGACATTGTGATAGAGATGCTGGCGGTTTGGGTCGAGTCAAGTAGTGATGGAAAACTCGCCATGACTTTGGCGCCAAGCGCCAAAAGCGCCATGGCGTTTTTTCGAACCCCAGCGCCAAGCGCCAATGGCGTCAGAGCAATATGGCGCCAAGCGCCATGGCGCTTTTTGCTTTAGCGCTCGCGCCATGGCACTTTTAAATACATCACTAGAGTCAAGTTTAATTGATTGCGAATAATTGGATGTGACAATTATTGATAAACTGTGTATAGCTTGGTTTACAGTTACCGCAAATCCTCGAATAAGACCCCCTCCCTCTAATAACCACCCCCTTGAATAACTCCCCCCTGTTGGCGAGGTGAGGAAAAAATAACTCCCCCCTCGAATAACTCCCCCCTCTTGAATAACACCCCCTCTGTATGGAAAGGATACAATACAAAAATACATAAGAATATTAGTCTACGGCAGCGACAGCAGATAATACATGATGTGTATGCAGTGTATACACATCTCTTTGTTGTTGTTGGACAGTTAAATACCTGAATTACGTGAGTTGACAGATTGCATCAATACAGTGAATTACGGCCAAGTTTTCTGACGAAAAAATAACTCCCCTTGAATAAGTCCCCCCCCCCCAAAAAAAAAAACGTCTGACGAAAAAATAACTCCCCTGGGGTCTTATTCGAGGATTTAGGGTAATCATGTTTACGGCAACTGCAAAAGGGGCTTTGAATTTGAACAAAGTGTAAGTTTCTGATAATTTGTATCATTAGGTAAAACATACATACCGACACTCGATGACGTGAGATTCGATTATATACTGTACTTGACATAGGACATTATTTAGATCATATGAAACGTGGCATGAAACGAAAAATATTTACCAAATTTCACGCGTCGCCATCACTAGCTAAATTTAGATTCCATTCTCTTTCAAATTCATTTTCGTTATTAAATTGATGAAAAACCATCTGGCTAGCTTATTTATTTAATTCTCAATCACACATACCTACCGTAATCGTTTAACAAATCTTCCCGCCTAAATGAAACGAGAAAGATTCAAACTTGAGTAAGTCCCCGTATTTTAACATACCTATTTACTTTTTGCACATTTTGAATACATTTACAGTGAATTGAACATATTTATTTACATCTACCCGTTGCCATATTTACAGGTATCCTGAACAAATAGTGATCGCTTAAAAAGCTACCCATTTATCGATGCAAGTGGGTAAAAATAACTACTGGGTAAATATTTTTCCAAATGTAGAAAACACAGCACATTATTTTCACCCTATAAATCAAGCGGCATGCGGCGGTTAAAAAACCCGTTCGTTACAGCCCCAATAAATCATGGCCATTTCAATATTTCAATGACAAAATCCATGCATCCACTATTCAGAGGTAAATTGGGAATAATTTTCCAGTGCATTTGCAATACACCGCCGATCACGATCATTCGGTAAAATAGATTCAGCATACCTAACTTAAAGACAAAAATTTACAAGAACCGAGAAAGGATAAAGGGAGTACAAAACCAATCTTCAAACATGCATAGTTTTGAACGCATTTTCATACGCTCTAGTTGGTTATCCATCAACTAAACAAATCATTTTTAGTATCTCACATGATTTGATTTATCATCATGCAGTGTAGTGTTCAATGCTATCAACATGGAACAGCAAACCATAGTTTTAGAAAAGTAAATTGAAATGTATAATACTTTGTCTTTCTTTATTGAAAGTCATAGACTCATGGTACATCCATTTTCTGAACATAGGAAAATCTATTGCCATCATTCTTGATTGTTTCTATTGCTGTCATTTAAGAGTTACAACAAGGTTCATTTGTGGATTGATACCGTATTACCTCCAATATAAGGCATCCCTCTAATATAAGGTACCCTCTAATATAAGGTATAACTTTTGGCTATTTTGAACGCGACGAAATAAATATAAGGTACCCTCTAATATAAGGCATACCTCTAATATAAGGCACAGCTGGCTGCGTGCCAAAACGCGCAAAATCATAAAAAACGGTCGCCAAACATGGCGGAAAATGATGAAAATGGTGCGGAAGGGCACTGCGATAACTCTTCGTCGATATCTGCCATTTTGTAGTGATACTGTACCAGCTATTTCGTACATTACAATTTGAAAAAAATGAATTGTATTGTTGTTCACTGTTGGTAAAATTTCTTTAAAATCTGGTGAAAATAATTGAAGGTACCCTCTAATATAAGGTACCCTCCAATATAAGGCATAACTTTTGGCTCGAAAAAACTGACGAAAACAATATAAGGTATACCTTATATTAGAGGTAATACGGTAACAATGTTTATTGGTAATGGTGAATTCAGCAATTCACTCAAACTTTTGTTCTCAAAAACAACAAGAAAGTCATCTGAGCACAAACTCAAATATTTGTGCATCACCAAGCCATTAATTTTGGAGCCAAGCATCAAATCATCAGCACTAGGTAGGGTGTCAAAAAAATTACTATGTGTGGTAGTTGATAGAACAGTCACTCAACTACTACATATGGAAAACAGAAATGGAAAAGAGAATATTTTGCAGTTGCCAGAAAATGAAAACTGAATGCCAGGAAATTGAAAACGGTAAGCAAAATTTGCACAGAAATGGAAAGGAATTAAAGAAATTTTGTGAGAAATAGAGAAAAAATTGCAGAAACTTTGCCATAAACAGGATAAAAATTGTATAAGTTTCACTGAAAAAAGCAAAAATTTGCATGATTTAAAAGCCTGCATGCAGGTTTACCTATTTGGATGAAACAGAAAACAGAAGTTGATAAAACAGAGTTGAGCCAGAAAATGGAAAATGAGGCAGAAAAAAACAGAAAAATTGCCAGGAAACAAAAAATGAGGTGGACAAATATAAACATTTAGAAAAATTAACAACCAGAAATGAGAAAAATTTTGCTTCGTAAAACGGGAAATTTGACACAATAGACAGCACACATTTAAATGCCTGGAATTTTGGTGAGTGATTTTGGTGAGTTTCAGTTAAATTCAGTTATAAGTGTTCTGTCTGCGGCGATATTTACATAAATAAAAACACCAATTAGCAGAACTATGGCTCAGCCAATGTACACAAGTTACTTCCCTATATCAACTGCGCAGATTCTTCTCACACACAAAACTACCACTGTCCGAACCACGCTGATCAGTAGTAGATAACAGGCCGTACCAGCCTGAACAGCGGCAGTATCATACTAATAAGCAGTGCGCGGCGCAGTGCAAAGTTGGCCAATATAAGTAATTGGGCCCCAGAGCAAGCGGCTCAGTTTCACCTTCATGTGCCCTGGGGCCAGATCCAATTAGAAGGTAAGGCGCTCGGCACGCGGGCAGGAACTGGAAATAACGTACTCGATGAGCTCACGTGTCTGGCGCCTGAAGCGCGCCTTATGTTCCATTTAATTGAATTTGCAGCCCATGCGGCTTGTGCCTCTACGCGGTGCTTATATGCGAGAGTGCGTTTGAATTGTTATCAAACGAAATGCATGCGTCTACCGGAGTTGTTAAAAGTATTGTAAATTTTCGTAGTAAGTATCAGTAAACGTAATGTATTTCTTTTTTACTCAGATAAACTAAATTTTTTTGTACTTTTACTCATGAGTAAATCTGAGTAAAATACACTTTTCCTGGAAAATGTAAAAGTGAGTAATTTTGAGCAATTTCGCTCCAACTTTTCATACATTTTGCCTATTTTCAGAAATTTTGGCTACAAGTGCTTATACACCCATATTTGATTGTTTTTCCTCCTATTTTTGGCATATTTTCCCCTTTTTACCTTCTTTCCCCCTAAAATTCTACACTCCAGGAAAAATGTCTTTAGCCTCCTGATTGGGAACAAAAAATTTCAATGTCTCCCCTGCTAATGTGTGACCCATGTTTGGATATACATGGGATGAATTCTTGTAGATTAAAGTGCCTTTGTCTCGATTTTTAGCTTTCTGAGTGCGTTGCTGCCCATTTGACAGCCATCCAAAGTCAAATTTCTGGTGGAAAAAGTCTCTAGCCTTTTTGTGAAAACATTCAAACAAAGAAAAAAACATGTTAAAACAATGAATGAGACCTGCACTGCTCAAATATTAATCACAAATCTGAATTCAAAATGGTTCAAAAAAGCCAATGACCACTGCGATCTCACACTCGCTGTGATTTTGACACTCATCTGCCACCACTCAGCAGTCAAATATCGAATCGGTATGGCATGTTTTTTTGAATTAATGAACAAAACGAAATGTTGGCACCATGCCAGCTCATGGTTGTGCGCATTCAGCTAAATGTAAAAAAAGCAAAGCAAAATCACAGAATGTGCTGTGTTCACAGTTAACTAAATATTGACTATATACGCAGGACGGGGCCATATTTCTACTGTGGGGGTGAACATAATGACCCCTCCTATGTATGAGTTCCACTCCTCAGAGATACATATTTAATGTTTGGTTTGCCATTGAACCAAAAAATCAAAGGGCTAAAGACATTTTTCCTGGAGTGTATATAAAAGACTGTCTGAAAGTCTCTATAAAATAATATCAATAAGTATCATAAAAGTGCTTACTGGTACTTTTTTTCTGAGAAGTGCAAACATATTTATTTACTCGGTACTCGAGTAAACGTAAATACGTTTTAACAACTATGGAAATATGAAAACATTGTTTACGTTAAACCGATCAGTTCGCACTTTCTCTCGATTTCAAGGACACTGAAAATATGCAGATAAGAATAGCCAAATGAATATTTAGCTTTCCAATCAGCTCAAGTGAATAGCTTCAACGCAAATTGACAGATTTCAGACACGCAAAGTGCATTGTAGGAGGATGCCTAAAATATCCACAAACAACAATGTTTTTTAGGTCATGTACTTCGTTTGTGTTAAAAATATGAAACTTCACAGTCAGACATGTCAGCTCGAGAAAAGTTGAAGTGATTTCTCATGAAAAATTTTTACTCGACGGGCTGTAATGTATGCGTAGTAAATTACTTATGTTTTAGACGATAACTTTTGCCCAGCAATATACTTATGCGCTCACTTTCAGAAAAGATATTTCAAAGAAAGAGAAAGATATTTAAGAGAAGGACGAAAATTTCAAAGAAGGCACGGATGTTTTTCGCCAAAACTTTTTTTCTTTTTTTCTTGAACAATATGGATTTTATCTGCGACGTCATGATGGAGTGTTTCCTTCAGAAAAATGCATAGCATGCAGTCCGCAGAGTACACACAAAATACCTAATTTACATAAATACGTAAATACATCAGTGGGGATTTTCAACCAAAAACAGTAACTAAGCAGCCACGTAAAGTGTGACAGGGCCGTGTTTAAAGTAAAGCTGAAAGCTCCTCAGACATGACGTGCCGCTTATGGAGGCTTGTGTTGTTGCGCGGTCTGGGCCTGCTCCCAATTTCTTGAGATAGTCAGAGACAGATATTGCCATTCAAACTGCTACAGACAATGCCCTCGAAGATATCCGTGGATGAAACTGCAAAAACTTTACAATTACACACGCAAAAACGTTTGCCGTAAATTACCGTATTTGCTTGAATAAATCCCCTTCTAGGATTATTCCCCCTTCAATAATTCCCCTTCTTGAATTATTCCCCCTTCAATAATTACCCTTCTTGAATACCCCCCCCCCCGTAAAATGAGTGAGGAAAAAATAATTATCCCCTTGAATAATCCCCCACATAAGGTTTTATCAATTTGTTATCACCAATTTGAACAAAAATGGCATGTTGTTTTGCTAATAAAGCATTATTTGTGGAATTGCTTGATACAAAACATGCTTGAAAATATTGGCGAAATAATAATCCTATCCTTGAATAATTCCTTCTCGAATAGTTCTCAAAAACCCAATGTTCTCAGAACTCAAAAAGTCTGACGAAAAAATAAATCTCTACGGGAATTATTCGAGCAAATACGGTATAGATTTTTTCAAAGCACTGCACTAATACGGGAAAAGTTTCAAAACAATTGTGGTAACTATGGATTTTAACCAAATTTAACAACACAAAATAGAATTCATGGAAAAACGTAACCTACACGTTTTCCCACTCAACGTTCAAACGTATCCACAGAAACGTACCCCTGGACGCAATAACACGGGGCCGTACGTTTGAAAACTCACTGCTCACTGCGTGCGCTCCGGTTTTCGAATGAGGGAATTCAGTGCAACTCGCACGCAAATGTTCTCATTGCAACCCGCGGGCACGTTGAAGGGGCACATTATGGGTCTTGGTTTTGAAGTTGCGAATTTGTGGGGCAGTTGTAATTGGGTTTAAAGTTTCATTTTTTTGATTGAAGTTTGGTTTTCTTGAGCATTCTTGGTGCGTAAAAAAAATTAAACCTACCGTATTTGCTTGAATATGTAGTTCCCCCTTGAATAATTCCCCTCCTCGAATAATTCCCCCTGTAAGACGAGTGAGGAAATAATAATTCCCCCTCGAATAATCCCACCCCCCTTAAGAGATTTGCTCAATTTATTGTGCCCAATTTTTGAACAAAAATGGCACGTTTTTGTATGAATAAAGCGTATTTCATCAAATGAGTTGAAAGAAACATAGTTGAAATTGTTGACAAAATAATAATTCCCTCCCTCGAATAATTCCCCCCCTCGAATAATTCCCCCCTCGATTAGTCCCCCCCCCTCAAAAAAGTCTGACGAAAGAATAATCCCCCAGGGGGATTATTCAAGCAAATACGGTATATCATATCCATACGCCAAGATGTACCGCACAAATCGGTAATCAATTTTCGTAATTAATAACAATTATAAACACTTGCAACGACACAAACGAAAACATGCTAATTATAAATCGCCAGGTGAAACGTGAAAAGGGGGGGGGATTATTTTATACGGGTCTGTTCTTTTACCATTCAGTTCCGCAACACTACACATGTCAAGATCAATTGTGAATTCATGCAATGTGCGTGTACTTTTCCAGCTTCAAGTCTACCTACGTAGAATATTCACTTCTTTTACTTTTAACTGAATGTTTTCGCACGGAAATAAAGCTACGTATGCATTTTAAATACAGTTGACTTAGTGACTGCCGCCGCCTCAAATGTTCATGAAAAATCCATTAAGTAAATAGGGTAGAAAGATATCCATTCAAACGTTTTCAGTACATCGGGAAGAAACGACAGAATATAATATCGAACCGTATTTCCTCGAAATACCCCCGGGGGGTTATTTTTTCATACTGCAAATTTTGAGGGGATTAAACGAGGGGGTTATTTCGAGGGGGGTTTGTTAATTCACAGTGCCCATTTTGATGGGGGTATTTCGAGGGGGTGGTATTTCGAGGAAATACGGTAATCTTCGAATGCAGAAATTTTTCTCGTCAATTTTCCTTACTTTTTTGATTTTACTTGTGACATCCTATCTCCAGTTCTAGGGCACGCCAGAAGCTGAAACTTGGGGAAGATATTGGCGCAACCCCCCTTTACTTCGCGTGAATTGGGGGGTCGCGGCGACCCCTTACAGGGTGGGCCGCGCTAAGTGCTAAGTGCTAAGTGTAATAAGTTTATTGGGTGTTTTGGTGTCCCACACAGATCCGGCACCCACTTATTTCTGAGCTGTGGGAGGGCATAAATCTAAAATTTGGGGGATGTGTTACCAATACCCCTCCCCTACTATACACTATTTAAAATTATGATATTAATGTGAAAAATTTTCTAAAAAATTATGTTATTCTAAAAAAACACCACATCCCAATAGATGGATGACAAAAAAATTCACTTTTTGGAACTTTTTATTAGACACTTCAAGCGCTGGTTTACAATACTTAAAACGGAAAGGTTTGATGTTTCAAGTTGTGTAAAGAACCATACCTATAAAATGTCTGCATTGCAAAATTTACTTGGGAGGAATTTTATGACATCATAATTCAGGAACAAAAATTTACAAAAATTAACACTTTGAAATACACCCTAAGTAAATTTGGCAATGCAGGCATTTCAGAGGTAAGGTTCTTTACATCACTTTAAACATCAAACCCTTCGCTTTAAAGTATCGTAAACCAGCTCCTCAAGTATCTAATAAAAAAGTGTCAAAAAGTGAATTTTTTGTCATCCATCTATTGGGGGTGGTATTTTTTTAGAGCATAAGAGATTTTTTAGAAATTTTTCACATTAATCTCACATTATTGGATAGTGTATAGTAGGGGTGGGGTGTTGGTAACACCCCCCAAAAATTTTGATTTATACCCCTCGCACAGCTCAGAAATAAGTGGGTGCCGGACATATGCGGGATACCAAAAAGCCAATATTAAGTTTGCACTTCGGGCGACCCACCCTGAGAGGGGTCGCCGTGACCCCCCAATTCATGCAAAGTAGAGGGGGGATTCGTCAATATCTCCCCCAAGTTTCAGCTTTTGGTGCGCCCTGGAACTGGAGATCACAAAGAAAATCAAAAATAGGGTGCCGGACGTCACCGTCACGTGACCAGGAAGGTGTTTATTAGGTAAATATTAAGGATGGAAAATGTCCCACATCATAAATCACACATCCCACACATCGAAAATGTTTGCAATTTCTTCAAGACTTGTTTGGTCAATTTGTAAGCAAATGCATTTACAAGCAAAGTAACAACGGCCCAAGAAATACTTTATTTGCGAAAGTTTGGCCCGTCGAATGAAAATAAAAATGGAATAGCCCCTTGGGATGCGGGGATTTAGATGGACGTCCACTTGCAGGAGCTAGGGTTGGGAAAACTGGAAATTCGTAATCAATTGTGTAGTTTTGTTGTGCTTAAATTTGATAAAATGGTAAGATTACCTGCTTTCTATTGGGCGGCTTTTTCAAAGGATTTTAATACGTTTCGGTGGATTGACATTGAGAAGGTGGTGATATTAGGAAACACTATATTATTTATGAACACAATTCTTCAAAAGTGATTCAGTTTTGTGAACAGCAGAGTTGTTAAAAGTACGAACTTTTTCAAAAGTAAACGTAAACGTAAAGTATTAATTTTTTACTCACCCCCTGAGTACAGAAAACGTAAAGTAAAACTTTTTTACTTTTACTCACGACTAAACGTGAGTAAACGCAGTTTTTCCCCCAGAAAACGTAAATGTGAGTATTTTTGAGACGTTTTGCCCTAATTTTCGCTCAAATTGACTTATTTTCATAACTTTTTGGCAATTTCTGGCTACATATCTGCATATATACCAAATTTCGACTATTGAGACATTTTTTAGCATATTTGCCCCCCTTTTCCCCCTTCTATGACTTTAAAAAGTCTATAAAAAGACTATCTGAAATACGTTTACTGTACCCGAGTACTTTCAAAAAGTATACGTAAAAGCGAGTACTGAAACTTTTTTCAGAGAAAACGTAAACGTATTTACTCAGTACTCGAGTATGCATATTTTGTGAGTAAAAGTAAATGCGTTTTAACAACTATGGTGAACAGTTGGAAGATTACCTAATTGAAAGTATAAACATTAAAAAGTAATAAAATAAGGACATAATTTTAATGTAGTTCATTATGTAATGCTCAAGTTCATTCATGATTAATTGGCACAATACATACCTAGTTACATACAATATGGATCAATATATGGTAGGTTATTATAAAAAAACCTAGTTCTACTAAACCATGACATCAAAATTTAAAAACAAAAAAATACTGAAAAACAAAATTCCAGCAAAATATCCAGTCCTCCCAGCATTGGAAAGCTGTGTGACACAAATGTCACTCATCCGCGATAGAGTCCACAATCCGCGCAGTGCACGTCAAACTTTCTGTAATACCCATTTCCTTTTTTGGTTGCACACACAACTTTTGGCCAGCCAGATAAAGTTGTCTAAAGTTGCCATAAGAAAAAGTGGATTTGGATACCTTCACGCAGGCTGGCATTGGGGAAAATTGTGTGATAGAGAATGATGCACGGGTTGAGCGAAAACATTGATCAATGTCGAGTTGAATATATTTTTGTAAGTACCGTATTTTCTCGAAATACCACCCCCCAGGGGGTTAATTTTTGCACAGTATAAATTTTGAGGGGGTAATCGAGGGAGGGGGGTATTTCTAGGGGCGGTTAATTATTTCGCCAGAATTTTGTTGATTTTTTTCCAAGGAGGTTTTTCCTGAAAAATATACCTAGGCATTATGCCGCTGCAGGCACGCTTTGGGGGATAAAAATCCATTTTTCACAGGTGATCAATTCTCGGTGTTCTTTCATCACTGAATGAATATCACCGGTTTGCAAAGTGAACACATACATCTGCCCGTGTCAAACATTTAGCTGGATATGCAATAAAGTTTTACGCGGGAAAATAATGCAGCTAAAATGTGCACAGTGCCACCCTTTTGCCAGTCTCAGACCCCGTGCCACCCTGTTGCCAGTAAAATACCCTGAAAAGTGTAAAAGACCCTGTAAAATGTCAGTGTCATGTAAAGGACCCTGTAAAATGTCCGGTGTCATGTAAAAGACCCTGTAAAATGTCAGGTGTCATGTAAAAGTCCTTGTATAGTGTCATGTATATCCAAATCTCCTTATGCCCAAAAGTGAGATTTGGATACAAGAACATAAGATTTGGATACGATACAATAAGATGTGGATAGTGGATGTGACAGTTTACAGCGTCTTTAACATTTGACAGTTACATAGTATTTTACAGGGTCTGGGACTGCCCCCTGGAGAACGATTTTGTCGCTATCACTTCAAGTACAACAAAAATGAACCAATCCACTTCTCAGCCGCTCAAATGACAGGAAATTTACTCGTGTCAATGCAAAGCCAATTGTTTATGCATGGAATTGGTCTAGTTGAGATCTCTCTGTCCAAGTTCAAACTAAACACGAACGATGTTTACATACTGGAACTTCAGCACTGCAAGCAATGTGATGGTTACCGTATTACCTCGAAATACCCCCAGGGGGTTTATTATTTCGCCAGCAAAATTTGAGGGGGGGATAATTCGAGGGGGGGTTTATTCGAGGGGGGGGTCTATTATTTCGCCAGAAATTTTCGGAAATTCCCCATACTTGGACATGGAAAAATCGAACGATTACATAGATGTATATGTCTTTATAGGTATATATAACTGTATATACACATAAACCCTTCCCTAACGTCACTCAATCTTCAGTTTTAACGTGTGTTCTCCAGTGTACAGATCACAAACTGCGGTATTTGTCATGTACGTTCTCTTTACACTCAATGTTAGGGGGGGTATTTCGAGGGGGGGTTTATTATTTCCTCAGCCGAATTTTAGGGGGGGTATTTCGAGGGGGGGGGGTTAATTCAAGGGGGGGGGGGATAATTCGAGGTAATACGGTATATTTACACACACGCACATACACACTATATGGCCGAAATTTTGGAATCTTGTAACACTACTAGAATCACTAGAACGAATCATTTTTGATCTTGTATTTTGCTTAATTGACTTTGCAAAGAGAGTAGCTTTTATACAGTGGACTGTCCAGACTAGTGATGTAAAAGCGCTATGGCGCTGGCGCTTGGCGCTTGGCGCTATTTGCGCTTGGCGCTACTTTTCACCGGCGCCAGGAACAAAATGCCTGGCGCTCGCCCTTGGCGCTAGCGCCAACGCAAAAAGCGATATGGCGCTTCTGGCGCTTGGCGCCATTTTGCTCTGACGCCATTGGCGCTTGGCGCTGGGGGTCAGAAAAGCGCCATGGCGCTTTTCCGAACCCCAGCGCCAAGCACCAATGGCGCCAGAGAAAAATGGCGCCAAGCGCCAGTAGCGCGATGGCGATTTTTGCTTTGGCGCTAGCGCCAAGCGCCAGCGCCAGACATTATGTTCATGGCACCAGGAAAAAAAACGCCAAGCGCCAAAAGTGGCATGCCGCTTTTTATGGGTGTGGTGTTAAGCGCCAATGGCGCCACAGCAAAATAGCGCCAAGCGCCAAAAGCGGCATGGCGCTTTTTCCTTTGGCGCTAGCCCCAGGCGACAGCGCCATGGCGCTTTTCCATCACTAGACACGCCTTACACTGCATGAATGAAAGTTATGTATCGTGGTGCTGTCGTGTATTTCCCACTTCTAATTACTCCCACTTATTGATTTGTACGTAATTATGCAAACTACCTTGCTGACAGGTTTACACTAGTGATGTAAACGTGCCATGGCGCTTGGGGCCATTTTTCTGTGGTGTTATTGGCGCGTGGCGCTCGGAAAGAAAAACGCCATGGCTTTTTTGGCTTTTTTACACATGTTGTCGAGTAGTACAACACAGTAGTATAATACAACACACAAGGACGTTGGCGCCAAGTTGGAAGATGCAATGAAATTGACTGAAAAGAACCACAACAGATTTACTATGGCACAAGCACAAGACACCTAAATATGTCATGATAGTTTTTCATCACTGAACACATTCTCTTCACATTTGTTCTGCTTCATTTATTACTAAAAGAGAGAAAAGTTGTGGGAGAGTGTAATCAAGTTATTGGACATGCTCATAGGCTAATTTAGAAAAAAAACTGCTTCACAAAAATACAGACAGCGGGCTGTCCCAGACCCTGTAAAAGGCCCTGTAAAATGTCAAATGTCATGCAAAAGACCCTGTAAAGTGTCATGTAATATTCAACTCTTGTTCTATTGTATACAAAGCTTATGTTTTTGGTATCCAAATGTTACATTTGGACATAAGATTTGGATACACATGGCACTTGACAGGGTGTTTTACAGGATATTTTACACTTTACAGGGTCTTTTATCGAACACATGACATTTTACAGGGTCTTTTACAAGATCCTGGACTGATGGGCAGTATGAAAAATACTATTCAAACATTGAGCTATATTTGTGCATGCATGCATGATTAGAACTGTCTGGCTGGCCTAGCCTGCATAAATTCCCACCAGTTAATAAATAAATAGGTAAACACAAATGGCAAAGACTAGAGATAAATAGAGGTCAAGGCATGACTGCAACTAGCATCACCCTAAATACAGTGAAGTAAATCAAGGCAGCTGTCAGATTGCATTTCACGTTTCTGGGAAAGCTTATAGTGTCGTATTTTGATATTGCAAAGTCTGCAACGCGGACATGATGTGACATGTTTATCATGCCGATTGGCAAGCGTTTGAAAAGAAGGTTGTTACCGTATATCCTCGAATAAGACCCCTGGGAAGTAATTTTTCATCAGAGTTTTTGAGGAGGGGGTTTTTCAAGGGGGGGAGTTTTTCAAGGGGAGGAGTTATTCAAGGGGAGGAGTTATTTTTCCTCAGAAAACTTGGATTTGATTCATTTTATGAATGTATTATGTCTACTCATGTAATCCAGGTATTTAACAGTTTCATAACAACAAAAAAGTGTGTATACTGTATACAGAGGTTTTGTGGGGGAGTTATTCAAGGGGGAGGAGTTATTCGAGTGGGCGGGTCTTATTCGAGGATATATGCCATACAATATGTATGAAATGTGACATGCACGGGAACATGCGTGGTGGGTATCAAAATTTGTAGAGCGGCAATTTCACATGTTTCTGTGAGATTTGCATCTGCAGCAAACTGTTTTAATTCCCCAGTCGTACTGTTAACTCACTCGATCTCCATGGCGATTTAAATACAATCACAATCCGACCACCCATTGGCTTACCTATTTTACCACGCGCTGAAATTTTGCGTTCAGCGGTTGAACGTTTTTGCACGCAAAACAACGAACGCTGAAATTAGAATTTGTAAGAACATTACGCTTTTGAAGCATTGTCCGTAGGATTACAAATTCCTTCAATATTTCCAGATGGATATTGCAAAAGTTATTTAAAAAATCAAAATTCAATTCGGCGATAGATGAACTAAACTCGAACACAGTCGTGCGACATTCCGTACGGATCGGGCCACTTCTGAAGTTGGCCTACGTCCAAGTTTGTATTTGGATACAGTAACGTATTGTATCGACTAGAGGAAAAGACACATAATTTCCCTCCGAGTTACCGATAATCGCCGAGGAATGCGATTAAGCGACTGGAAATGGTCGCAGATGGCGGCACACACATCGTTCCAACTGGTTCGCCATCGTGAACGGTTACATACAAACGGGTGTATCCACAAACTGTTTTGGCTAGCTGCCAACTTCACATTAGGTGTCTCCCCGTTCCGGACAACTTCCACCCCATCCGGTACAACTGAGCTGCCTTCTTTCGAAAAAGATAAACATACGAAAATATGAATGTCGGGTTTCGGCCGGATGCCTCTAAAATGCCGAAAACGTTCTCCCGTGGTCGCGGTCGGGCTGCCCGACAGTCGGGTAAACCCAGCCCGCCCCCGACGGATCGCTGCGAGGCGGCCGTGCAGGTGGGCAACTGCAGCGGCTGGCAGGTGGACGTGCGCGCCCAGGTGCCAGTCCCGGACCATGTAAAATGTGAAGTGTCACGCTAAGTGTCAAACGTCATGTAAAATGCCCTGCAAAATGGCAACTGGGTTGCCATTTTGCAGGGCATTTTACATGACTTTTGACATTTTGCTTGACATTTTACAGGGTCTGGGATTGCCTCCAGTTTACCAATATGATCGAAGTGCTGGCGCAATGCTCAGCGGCGGAACAGATCACATTTTTGGAGTGTCTGTTGCCGAAATTGAGATTGGAGGGAGTGGAATTTGCTAAGGTTCAGCTGGTTTTAAGTGTCATTCGCTTGTATTTTTTTTGCCTGATTACAGTGTTTCTTTGTTTTGCAGCGTTTTTCCAAAAAGTTGTGCCGTCGTGATTTCATAGCCAATTTGCCGGACACGCTGGTTCACAAAATCTTCGATTATTTGCGTTGGTTTAAATACTCTATATTTTCGTAATTACAGAGACTTTAGTTTAGTTAACTTTTGGTTTACTATGAAACAAGTTAAATATCTTCGGTTAGTGTATATTCCTATGGTAATGGCTTCTCTCCATTTTTCAACTTCAGTTTTAAACTCTTAGCGGTGTTTTTTAACCCCCGGAATCCTCCACTCTTAATAAAGTGGCTTTCTGCCAATTTTTTTTTGCTATCAGTGCAAGTGAACCTCACTTACGATCGTATCAATATGACCCCCAAAACCCCCCACCATTCAAAAACAAACCCCTACCCCCCACAGCCCTATCAACCCTCTCACAATGCGCCCTAGTATCCCGCACGTGGAGTCAACGCTTAGGACCCCTGTGGCAAGTAGCCACGCACAGACACTGCCCCAATTCCGGCTGGCTCAATGCTATAGATGTCAATTGGGGTAGGGAGGAGTGTGTTAGGAGGGTGGTGAGATTGAGGTCGGTTTGGGGGGTTCAGGGCAAGGGCGTACGCAGGGGGGGGGGGGGGCGGCCGCCCCCCCCGTTCCCGGGCCAGCCAAAAAATTTTGCCTAGAATGGCACTTTTGTAAAGCGATTTTGTAGGTACTTTGAAAATTTTTTGCGCGCAAGCGCGCAAACCACAACCTGTTGTTTAATGTAGAAGTTCAGGAGTTTAACCAGCATTATAAAAGTTCTCAACGTGGTCATAGTAACTATATATAGGTCTTAATAGATACCTATATAAACTCCTGTTTACCTCGGTCCGCACCTTTGGGATTTTTTTATAAAAAGTGTTGTCGCGGCCCCCACCTAACTTTACAGCGAATTTCAGCCTATACAAAAAGTAGCCCAAAGAGTCGCCTAAATGCCCATTGGGGCACCCCCCATTGTAACGCCATGTGGGCTGTGTAAACGGCCCACATGGCGTTACAATGGGGGGTGCCCCAATGGGCATTTAGGCGACTGTTTGGGCTACTCTTTGTATAGGGTGAAATTCACTGTAAAGTTAGGTGGGGGGAGCAACAAAACTTTTTATAAAAAATCGCAAAGGTGCGGACCGAGGTAAACAGGTGTTTAGTATACGTTGGCGCCAGCGCCAACGCCAATACAGCCATTTCGCTGGCGCCTACAAATGGCGCCAGCGCCATGGCTCCATTCCTTTACTATAGGGCCAAATTTTAGGGGGGGGGGCGCCGCCCCCCCCCCCGTTCGCCGGGCTCCGTATACAATCCGCCCCCCCCCCGCTCAAAAATCCTGCGTACGTCCCTGGTTCAGGGGGGGGGGTTGGATAGTACTTTTGGAGGGGTTATGGATAGAGCTTGACGGGGTTCGATATTTGTATCCTATAAACCACTGACAAACAAGGGTCTCGAATGGCTCCCCAAACCGCCCAGCTGTCGATCTCTGATGCAATTCTTTGCCTACTTTCCCTTGAACCCCCTCCTGCTCCCCCCAATCCAATCACCCAAAGCTATCTGGTGCGCTTTTTGAGAAATTTTATAACCCCCCAAACTCCTGACCCCAAAAAGCTAACTATCCCTCCGAAGGAGCGATTTTCTATCAAGATTTATGTACCCCTGCTGAAAACCCCACCCTGTAGACAACACAACACTTGTTTCTGCCACTATCATTACTGATTCGTAACTACCGTGTGCGGTCTACTTTTTACAGGTGGCGCAAAAAACTTTGGAACGATGACCCATCTTTATGCCTTCGTATAGTCGATGACCCGGTGCCTTTGACTTGCGGTTGGTTTAAATTGTCATTTGTGCAATTGCGATTCCGATAAGTCCTTTGAGATATGAAGGAAGTTCCTTATTTGCGTAAAGTGACCGACCGTTTATATGCCGTGAAAAGTGTCTGGGCCCTGGAAATTTTGGTAGAAAACTCTTGACAATCCTATCAAGACCTCCATTTTACCACGACCAAAAACCACCCACCCTTCGCACTTCACAGACCAAACTACTCTGTGCTACATCCCGCCCAACACGGGCGGGGGCCTGCGCGGCTACCGCGCCGGCTACATGGCCACGGTGCACAGCAACTCCGCCCAGTCCGACTGCCTGGTGCCACTCTGGGACACTGTGAAGAGCCTTGGATGGTGGAAAATGTCATGTGAAGTGTCAAATGTCATGTAAAATGCCCTGTGAAATGACAACTGGCAAAATGGCCATTTTTCCAGGGGATTTTAGATGAAGTAGGCTCCCTAGGCGTGTAGACTGGCTCGAGAGGTCTCCAATGGGGGGGGGGGGTCTCGAGGGGTCTGCCCCCCCTATCGGCCAGCTATCTATCCCGGAGACCCGCTCAGCTATCTTTTTATGTACACCGAGGCAAATTTTTGGCTACATTCCCCTGACCGCGAGGAAAATTTTGAGCGCTTTTGCCTAAATTTTCAACGCTTTTGCCTAAATTTTCACTCAAATTTTTTTATACTTGCACGATTTTGTCAATTTTCACTTAAAAACGCTATTTTGGGATATATACATGGTTATATACTTATCTTTAGCTATATTGTACCCACATGCCTAGCGGGATTACATGTCTACAGGCACAGGGCATTTTACATGACTTAAGACACTTTACATCTCATTGTCCATCTTCCAGGACTCTTTCCAGGGTCCGAGAGTGTCCCCGGTCCTGTACCCCGAGTGCGACGGTGCCGCGACCACGTTTTACTTGCCCACCGGGGTGCAGGGCGGCCCTTCGTGCGTGCGCCCGGCACAGGGCGATTACTTGATCGCCGGGTTTCCCAATGGCGCCGTGCAGTTGTGGCACTGGCCGACTTCTAGTTTGTGTGCTGGTGAGGTTTCGGATTTGTTGTGTTTTTTTTTGGGGGGGGGGGGGGGGGTCGACGTAATGAAAGCGACCGCTAGGCGCCAAATCCCGAAATTAGGGGTTCCGCAAATGTCCCGAAGCCGCTCAGTTGTCTAAATATAATATTTACACTGACGCAATTTATTAGCTACTTTTCCTCGAAGCCCCCATTATCTACCAGCTATCGTGCTTATGTGTATATTTTAAGTCATTTTTCTCCTATTTTTAGGGTATTCAAAAGCCTATATATTGAGCCTGCGCGAACACCCCAAACCCCCAAACCCCCACAACTGTCTATATAAACCCCCACTGTCTATATGAACCCCCGCAGGGTAGGGTTCAAACGATGTATCGAATATCGGATATCGACCATTTGTTTATATCGAATATCGATATCGAAAATTATGAAAAAATATCGAATATCGATATCGAAAATTTTGAAAAAATATCGAATATCGATATCGAATATCGACCATATTTTCGATATATCGAACCTGTATAATGTCCTTAATTAAGTTATTATTTTTGTTTTGAAATATTTGTGATTAATTTAATTTGCTTATAGTATCTAAGTTGATGAGTAAAAGTAAAGTATTTAATGTCATCTTTGTTGGAGTGCTTACTCCACATTTCTTGTATTTGGTTTGGCCACATACCTACTGAACTACCTACCTCAAATTTAAAGCCAGAAAATGCTGATATGCTGCTTTTTTGCAACATGCCCTTAAACAATTGGGTTATAAGTATGAATTGTAATATCTACCAATTTTTGTTTGTCTGATACAATTTGATTCATCATGTTTTTTCTTCAATTTTCTCATTCTGACCATTGTAAACCTTGTTAAAATCAATTGTACTTTTCAGTAAAGAGATAATCAACCATGTTTGCAACCATATGAAAATACAATATGCTGCTTGAAATATGCCTTGCTATACCAAAAGCTAAATATCGAATATCGAAAATATCGAAATATCGATATCGAATATCGACCATTTTTTAGCATCGAATATTGAATATCGATATCGAGGGTCCATATCGTATCGAATATCGATATCGAAAATTTTGAAAAAATATCGAATATCGAATATCGATATCGAAAAGTGATATCGTTTGAACCCTACCGCAGGGGTCTAAATTTACTAAACCCCCGCATCAAATGTAACATTCAAGTAAACATAAATCCTATTTTCGCACTATTTTTTTCTTTCCCAACTTCAAAATGTCCACAGAAACCCACTGCGCCGGCGGCCGGTGCGTTACCTGCATCGATTATTTCCCCCCATGGGATTTAGCCTGCTGCGGCACCGCCGACGGTTCAGTATCGATATTCAGGTTTTTTGGGGGTCACTTTTTTGTTGAACGCTCTTTGTTGGGGTCGGCGATGTTGTTATTCAAAAAACAATGTTGTTATTCTTCATACCTGTTTATAGATTTTCACTTCCAAAATCATAAATAGTTCTGGTTCCTATTCGCCTATTTTCAGCTATTTTTAGTACTAAATGCTTATGTATACCATTTTTGAGCTATTTTACACTTACTTTTAGCGATTTTTCTCTTTTTCATACCTTCTATGCCCCGAAAAAGCCAATATATCGAACCACCACAACCCCCCCCCCCAACCCCCCAACCCGCCCCCAGGCCCCAACCCGCCAACCCATCCAGAAAAAATTCCAGCTATCTACCCCTCCGGATGAGCGATTTGCTATCTATCCAACCGCTCAGAGGGTCGAAATTCAAGATCCCCCCCCCCCCCCCCACAGACTCGGTTCAATAGCCTCGAGCAACTGTCTTCTCGCCGTATACACCTGTCCCGATTGCATGGACTGTCCGGTGACCGAGTGCAGATTTCTACAGAGAACCACCGTGGCTAAGGGGGGTACGAGTGTGGTTGGTGGGGGGTTTGGGGGTTGAGTTGGGGGTTGGGTTTTTGGGTGGTTTGATTTATTGGGGGGGGGTGTATTGTAAGTGTGTTTTGAAAATAACGCAAATATTTACGCTATTCGTGCATTGCATTTGTGCCCGCACACACCGAAGGTGCGAACCGAATTTTCGAAAACTCATAAATCAGCTTAAAACGTATTTGAGTTTTCCATAATGAGTCATTTAAAACCTCCGTCAACTGTAGTCGACAGACACTTCATTCTAGATAACTCAAATTCCTTCAAACCTGATCTATGAGTTTTCGAGATTTCTGTTGAAAACTAAATTTTGTGCGGCAGCGGGCACATTGTGTTTACAGTTTGTCATACAACCGCATACATATATCCATGCCGCGGCTTAGGAACTAGGTATTGTCGCTTATTGTACTCATTGAATTTGCCATTTTTCATTGTTATTACTTAATCGAAATTCTTGTTATTCCCATCCGGTATTTTTCAGACTTAATTGTATTGCTTAACCTATTCATATTATTTACATTAAATATAACTAAATCAAGGACGTATCCAGGGGGGGGGCGGGGGGGGGGGGGGGCTCCCCCCTTCCCGGAGACCTGAAAACCCGGGAAAATGCAACTTTCAGTACGATTTAGAAAGGTGTAGTGCAAAATTTTTTGCGCGCAAGCGCGCATTTTGCTACCACACATTATAAATATTACGGTGTTGCTCCCTGTTGTCGGAAATCCTTGAAAATTTACTCAACGGCGTGTTTTTTGCTGTATTTGTATGTATATTAACATACATATACAGCGTTTCATGGCGCTGGCGCCAACGCCAATGGGCCATGGCGTGGCGCCTACTATGGCGCCAGCGCCCTAGCGCCATTCCGCCACTCCATAGGTAAAACTTTAGGGGGGGGGGGGCTAGCCCCGTTCGCCGGGTTCCGTAAACAAGCAGCCCCCCCGCTCAAAAATCCTGGATACGTCCCTGAACTAAATAACATTTTTTTCAGCGTCTTATGCGTGTTCTTGTTGGCCGCACTTTTTTGGCGTTTTTTACACAGTTTTTTTAAACCGCTAACCTCGAGGCCGTTTTTTGAATAGCAGCTGAAATTTTTATACTTTTTTTACACCATTTTTTTTGCAATTAATTGTGCGTCACACGCGTCATCAGCTGTTCAAATTTCATCTCAAAGTGTCAACACTTCAAAAGAATCACTTCACTCAAACCCAATCTCGATCCAAATCGCAATTCATCACCAATCACAAATCACAATCCAGTGTGCCTCTTAATCCAGTCCCTATGCGCGGGCACGTGGATGTACACGCTGGGCCAGTTCACCGAGCCGCACATCGTGTGCGAGCCACATTCGGCTATGCCCGCCTGCGTCCACTTGCCGGTGCGCTTGAAGAATAGGGGGCCACCGCTGTCGCCCTGGGGGGGGGGGGGTGGAAAAATATAGATTTAACAAATTCCTTTTCATATTGTTATGTTTATTTTGATCACAAGCCTTTCAAAATACCTAGAAAAATGTCTACCAGAAATTGTCCTTCTGATTGAAAAAATCAGTTTCCACCCTTTGATTAAAATAAAATCTGTTGAAAAAAGCAGGTGTCATCCCTATTTGCGTCTATCGAGAGTTTGGTCGCAATTTGCTGCAGCAGTCGTTCACATTGTTTTAACATGAATGTGTATTCCCGGCGAAAAATCCTTTCCAATGGTCTAACTAGAAATGGCCGGCGTTTTTTCAATAAAAAAAACGCAACCATCGAAACCGGTTTAGAAAACGGAATCGTTGAAAAAAATAAACTTTTTCCACCCCTACTTTGACCACCCACAGTCTACCAGGGGTTTTGTAGATTTGGACCCCCGCGGAGGTTCCTATAGATAATAAATCGCTCCTCCGGAGGGATAGATAGCTTATAAATTTTCTCGGTTGGGGGGGGGGGGGTAGGGCTAGGGTTCAAACGGGATCCCGATCCCGGATCCCGTGAAGTTCCGGGATTTAGCAGTCCCGATCCCGATCCCGAAACTCCAATCCCGATCCCGATCCCGAAATCCAAAAAATACCAATCCCGATCCCGATCCCGAAAAAATTCAAATCCCGATCCCGAGAATCTCCCAAGTCCGGGATCCCGATCCCGGAAAAAATAATGAAAATTATATAAAGTGAAAAATTACATTTTTGCGTGCAAAAATGTGAACGCAAACACCCAGCGTCCATTTTATGTCACTTTTCTGGCATCCAACAGTGTTTTGAGACCTTTATGAACAACTGTGAATGCCAGAACAGTGACCAAAATCTTTATCCTTAGACCCCAATCCCGATCCCGTAAAAATGACAATCCCGATCCCGATCCCGTGACCCCAATCCCGGCCAATCCCGATCACGATCCCGAAATCTTACCATACCAATCCCGATCCCGATCCCGATCCCGAAACCCCAATCCCGATCCCGATCCCGAAATAACAAAAAGTGAATCCCGATCCCGATCCCGAAAAGTCAATCCCGTTTGAACCCATGGTAGGGCGGCAGAATTTACCGTACCGTACCTGTAATTTTCTGTCATCATACTGTTATTGTGTTCTAAAGTCCATTATCAAATTGTGTAATTGAATTTGGTGTCAATTAATGAAGTAAAAATTGTCTTTAGTCCATTTCTGACAATCGAAAATTTACCGTACCGTACCGCGTACCGCACTTTTGGGATTTACCGTACCGTTTACCGCAAAATTGAAGATTTACCGTACCGTACCGAGTACCGTTTACCGCGCACAATGGGAAATTTACCGTACCGTACGGTTTACCGCAAGGCCGTACCATCTGCCACCCTAGGGGGGGTTGTTCGCGGGGGTTCAATATAAACCCCTGATTACCTAAGTCCGAACGACAGTAAAATTCATGAAAAAATGTCCGTCCCAACCATCCCAGGGCTATATACCAAATTTCGACCCATACAAAAGATAGCCCAGGGACTTCTCTAAAATATCATTATAGCACCCCTGAATAGAATGCTATATTGGCTGCTTAGGTGGCCAACACATTTTTTTATATGATTTTTCACTGATCACCTAAGTTCGAACAGTAGCTCCAAAACTATATATTCGGAACTTCAAGACTGCAAATTGGTCTGAAGCACAGGACAGCACCTTGTTTAAGTGCCAAAAGCTTCTTTTTGAAATAAATGTAGATTTGGATCCACTGGAATGCGCACAATTTTGTTCCTTCAATTCGTAATTTATGATGATGACATTTGAAATTTACAATTCTGAGTTCACACTTCTTCACAAAATCAGGGAAGCGCTTCTGGCAGCAAGATAAATGTCGCTGCAATGTTTTTACCCCCCAAGCCCACTCTGAACCCCCCACAGAAAGCGTATTTGAAAGACAAATTTCAAACTCACAATTTTTCACAATTTTTACCCATTTTTCCTCCTGATTTGATGAAAAATTGTGAGTTCAAAATTTGTCTTTAAAATCCGCTTTCTGTGGGTGATTTCAGAGTGAGCTTGGGGTGTTAAAACGTTACTGAGACATTTATATTGCTGCCAGAAGCGCTTCCCTGATTTTGTGAGGAAGTGTGAACTCAGAATTGTAAATTTCAAATGTCATCATCATAAATTACGTAGTGAAGGAACAAAATTGTAAGCATTCCAGTAGATTCAAATATACATTTATTTCAAAAAAGAATAGCTTTTGGCACTTAGTCAGGGTGCTTTTCTGTGCTCCAGACCAATTTTCAGAATTTGAAGTTCAAAATATATAGTTTTGGAGCCACTGTTCGAACTGAGGTAATCAGTGAAAAATCATATTTCAAAATGTGTTGGCCATCTATGTGGCCAATATGACATTCTATTCAGGGGCGCCATAATGATCGTTTAGAGAAATCCCTGCGCTATCTTTTGTATGGGTCGAAATTTTTCATATAGCCCAGGGACGGTCAGGACAGATGTTCTTTCACGAATTGTGCCATCGTTCGGACTTACCTAATCAGGGGTTTATAGGCTTTCCAGACGTATAGAAGGAAGAAAAGGGGAAAAATCGCTAAAAGTAGGAGAAAAACAGCTAAAAATAGGTATATAAGTACATATAGTACAAAAAATAGCCGAAAATAGGCAATACGGAACATGAATTAGAATTTTGAAGGTGAAAAACTATAAAATGGTACGAAAATTAGCGATTTTGAGCGAAAATTGGGGCAAAATTTCTTTAAAATCGTTCCAGATAGTAGATAGCTGACCGATTTGGGGGGGGGGGGGGGGTTTAGGGGATAGTAGCCCAAAATTTTGCCTCCGGGATAGATAGATAGGTGAGCGGGCCTCCGGGATAGATAGCTGGCGGATTTGGGGGGGGGGTAACCCCCCAACCCCCCCCCCCCCTACTAAACCCCTGTCGTTTACCATAATCTCCAAATACAATCACAAAAATCCACGCACCGGGCACGCGGCGCTACCGTAACCTCCCCAAGCGCACAATTCCTTTTTCGCGTCTCTGAAGCACTTGTTGCTTATATTCTTGGTAGTGAATACGTTATGCTGCAGTGGGGTGCTGCGGACATTTTGGTGAGCCCAGCCCCAGCCTGAGTGGGTTTTTGGGTGTGGGATTTTAGGTTTGTGTGGTTTTTTAGTTGGTGGATTCAAGTGGGTCTTAGCCTAATTGTCTGGCAATTGTCTAATATATCTGTATATGTTAACCCATAACCATATTTGGGAGCTTTAAAAAGCAAGACACTGGTCATTTTATATAAAAAACACGTGAAAAACCGTTTTGGCCACCCTTAGTCTTAGGATCATATACCATTTATGTGTGTTATTTATTTGAGGTGTCCAATTGTAAAAGTCGACACGTCCGCATGGTTTAAAGCAATAAGTTGACAAGTCCAAGTGTACGTGGATTGTAGGGCTAACAAGTTGACAATTTTTTGTCGACATTTGGAACGAAATAGCAGGCATGAGAGAGCCAAATTGGAAACGCAGCACGGACCAGTTAATGGGTTCTGAAACTCGAAGTGGTTAAAGGCGAGTGATACAAAATCACATTTTGTGGACTTGTCAACTTTTAGAATTATAGGCCTCATTTTTTAGAATACCATTTAAGGTCTACTGGTGACGGTGCACTTTTATAGCTCACCGGCGGCCACCATGTTGTCGGCGCTGTCCCCGGTGAAGTCATCGTTTGAGTTCGGCAGACAAATTGGCTGCACTTTGTCACTGGGGGGGGGGTATTTTTGCATCAAGATTATGGTAGTTTGGAAAATTGCAGAAATAGTGAATAAGTAAACACAAATTCAGGCGAATAAGTCTAACTTGAATTGGATTTTGTGCTCCAGTTGCACTAGGGCGATATCAGTTCCTTTTCCCTTACACGCGCCCCTGTATTCACTGTGTACGATTATTTTCTTCACACTGTTGCACATGCCATCATTTTGCTGATGGGCTGCTGTGTAAACTGTGAATTTGTTTGCCGCTGCTTGCAGTTGTCTGTAAATACCTTTATTATTATCTTGATTATTACATTGTGTCAATGGCGGCTCACACATTAGTTGACACATGAATGTCAACTAGTCTGTCAACTCAGATTTTGGCTACACGTGTCGTAGGGAGATCTCCAAATGCACTTGCCGTGACACATATTTATTGTTCAACATTGCCGCATGTGTATTTGTAGATCGCTCTGTTGCACGTGAACTCGATATCTGAGTTGACACAGACCAGTTGACACACGTGTCAACTACTGTGCAGGGTACCATTTGTGTAAATAACCTACCCGGAATTTGTGGCGACGCAATGGCCGGCCGTCAATATCCACTCATCACTGATTATTGACGCAGTGCACATGCCCCCACTGCCAGTGTGAAATCGCACCTAAATTTTTACATTTTACATTTTTACATTTAGTTATACACTTTTAAAATGAATATTGAGTCGAAATGAGCTACCAGAAACGGGTACGAGTGCGGTTGCGCTTCGGAACCGCCGGAAATTCCCTGTGAAACGCCTAGGATTTTGTCGCCGCTAAAGCGCAAAGCAGGGGGGTATGACCTAGAACCCTTTCCGCATCCTGTGAATGGTAATGTTAAAATATGTTGTTGTTTTTTTGTTAGACAAACAATTTGTTTGTCTATACATACACATTGAGGTACCGTATTCACTCTGAAGTGCCCACAGGTTTTTTATAGAGTGCACCTATTGAGGGGGTATTTCGGCCTTTTGAAGGCCTGTGCCTGTCGGCATGTAAACCGTTTGGCATCTAGACAACGGATCAGGGGTTTCCAAGGTTTTCAAACTCGCGGGGGCGTCATAGAAAGCAAATCCCTCCTACAGACGGAAATAGCTGAAAATTATTTTTATTTTTATTTTTTTTGGGGGGGGGCTCGCTGGGGCTAAAATATATGATATATATGGCAGAATTGACAAAATGGAGCAAAATTTCGCTATTTTTAGTAAAAATTGCTCAAAGTTTGCTCCACATAGATACCCAGATAGTTGAGAGATTTGTGGGGGTATCGGGGGATAGTAGCCTAGGTATAGATAGCTAGCTGAGCAGCCCTCCCCCAGTGGGACCCCCGCAATGGGTTTACATGCCAAGCGGATGAGATGCCAAGCAAGCCTACGCCTTTCTAGGAAATACCGTAATGTGTCAAAGTGTTCACCTGATGGATTATTTGGTGGTTTTGGTGTGTTATCAGACTCATCGCAAATACCGCACATCTTGGGGCAGTTCCTTTTTACATTCGCGTCATGTGAACAGTAAGTTTTGTAGCTGCTGCACCAGCCCATATCGCTGCAGGCTGAAAAGTGTCAATTTTTTGTCATTTTAATTTTTTTTTGGTTTGTCAATTTACAAAGTGCACTAACCCAGTCTGCATTGTGAGTAAGCTTCTCCCAGGAAACAAAGGGAGGCTATTATTGTGAGTAAATTCATTTTTACAGAATTGTGGTGATTTATGTTTGAAATGATTGTGAATAAATACAAAGACACTACGTTTTGTCTGGCTTTCACTACGTTTGCTTTAGAATGATTTTCTGTTTGCATAAATTCAGGTGTGTCCACATTTACATGATCAATGATTAGTTTACTGATGTCTTTTACATTTTAATATCGCTGTGAAGCTCCGCCCACGTTCATGCGTTACTGATTTACTTCCAGACCAGAGTATTCCTATAAGTAGCTTAATCTTACATAAATACACATTTGAGACGGGACTTGATCAGATTTGATGCAGTCGCGACCAGCGGAATTTTAAAAAAACCTGCCGCGTGATAAAAATGCGCGCTTGCGCGAATTTTTTTTGCGAAACCACGCTAAAATTGTCACCGGAAATCACGATTCGGTGCACCGGTCTACTTTCACCCGGGAAGCGGGGGGGGGGGCGCTCCCCCCGCCCCGCCCCCTGGCTACACCCTTGCCACTGGTACAGTGTAAACTCAGTCCAGTGAAATAATTTTTTTAGGATTTTTTCATGGCAGGGTTTGCAAATATGTGGGGGTAGTGCAACCAAATTCAAATGTCGAATTAAATTCTTTTTTTTTTGGTTACCTTGTTCCAATGCTATGAAATAAAAATAAGTGCTGAACATACTGAAGAACAAAAAATGCCCTTATATGCTATCACTGAACAAGATATGTAAACGCACAAAACTTTGATGTAAACAGCGTGCACTGAAAATGTCACATCACCAAATTGCCCCCCCCCCACACACGCTAGTTGACATCGACACCAAATGTCAACTGGTTCCGTTCCTAATTTAAAGATTGCGTTAGAACGTCGTTCGTCCACACGTCAGAAAGCGTTGAATCGGGATCGGCACCAGTTGACATTTGAGGAGTTTGCTTCCGAAACTCGATAACTCCATGTTTTTCAGTTTTGTGAAAATTGCATTTGAAACTTTGAGAGTGGCCTGAGCGGGTACGTTTTGAGTGACAACCCTTGCCCAATACTTTTTGAAAAGCCAACGAATTTCTCTACATTTTCCATATTAACAATCCTCTGGCCGGCAAATATAACTAGAGTTAGGTCCATTTTACTGTCATTATGGCGACAAATGTAACTAACAAAATTTTTGAACGAGTTTCGGATGCAAACTTCATTTTTGTATGGGTATTTTGCCCAGTTGAGCCATTTCCCTATAAATTTATAACGAGTTTCGGATGCAAAGTTTTGTCAGTGGAGTTACCGAGTTTCGAGTGAAAAATATGATAGATATTTATGCGGGTATCGAGTATCGGGTATCGAGTTGAACATTCACCATTTTGATGGTGGAGATATCGAGTTTCGGATGAAAATTTACATTTTTTTCAAAAATCATTGTCTCTGTATCTCGGGAACGGTATGAGATATTTACGTGATTTTTTTATTTTGAAGAAAAAAGTATATATATATATATATATTAGATATGCACTTAACTCAACATTTTTTCACTTTGGCGTTTATCGAGTTACGGAACCAAACGCCTCATTTGGTGTCGATGTCAACTAGCGTGTGGGCCCAATGACACCCAGGGTGGGTGTCTTGAATTTTGAAGCAGGTAGCAGGTTTTGAATCGGCGCTCCGGAGTAGGGTTGGAAAAAAAACGTTTTTTTTTAACTCAATGTTTTTTTTAAAAAAAAAACGTTTTTAAAAAAAACAACGTTTTTTTTTAAAAGCTCCCAGATATGACCTAGTGTCAACATATATAGGTATATCAGACACTGGCAATACTGTGTGATGTTAAATATGACCATATAATGGCTGTGGAGCCATGGGATAGCATTATAAGTGGTGATTTGTGTCAAAAATATCCATTTTTCGTCAACATATCGTTCGTATATCGCCTTATAGTGAAATGTTCGTGACTTCAGGTAAAGTTTGGCACGGAATGGTGATCAAACAAGGTTATAAAAGGAGGTTGTTACTTTGGGAGTGAAGTTACACACTGTGGAGGTACATGGAAGCACATTACCTCAATATTATATATTACAGCAACATATGTCGGCTTATTCACCCATGGTAGCACATAGAAATGGATGTTTTGATACTAAAAATGCAACAAAACCAATGAAAACAACCACCAATGTCAATTTGTGTGTGAAATTGCGCGCCTGCGCGCAAAAATTTTGCAAAATACCTAGTGCTTAGTACTAAAAATTTCGGCCGATGTTTTTTTAAAAAAAAAAACATTTCGGACGTCATGTTTTTTTATAAAAAAAAACGTTTAAAAAAAAACATCGGCCAACCCTACTCCGGAGCGATAGATAACTGAACATTTGATTGGGGGGGGGGGTTGATATATGAAGGGTGTGCTTCTAAAAGTACCTATCTACAAAAAATCGATTTTGAGATAATCGCCTTGAAAGTTTGGAGTATGCAATACCCATATATGGGTATTGGGTATGGGAATTTTGGGTATGGGTAATTCGGCCATATTATTAGGTATGCACATGCATGGGTATAATCATTGTTTATACGGATATAACACTAGCTATATAACATTTGGTGAATCGTATTTTTGTAGTACATTACATTTTAAAGGAACACATTGGTAATAGCATGTAGATCGGTACATTTTAAAGCACAAATCAGATAGATGTAGATCGGTACTTTTACCCATAGTAAAAAAGCACAAATTGAGTTTTTGCTGCTGATGATGCCGAGCTGACATCGGTACTTTTAGAAGCACAAAAAATAAAGTGCAGATCGGTACATTTAGAAGTACAATTTTTAAAAATGTGTGTAGATCGGTAC
>OZ038453.1:9185578-9208282 GCA_964036195.1 Sphaerolaimus hirsutus | reverse complement strand
TGTGTGTAGATCGGTACTTTAAAAAATACAAAAGCTGAAAAAGCTGGTAGATCGGTACTTTAAAAAATTCAAAAACTGTATTTTGCGATTTTTTCGCTTTTTTCGACCCCCCATATCTCAAAATTGAATTTCGCACCCCCCACATATTATATATTGTTTTGAAGCGCATTTTTATGGGGACCCCAAAAATGGTCCTCACTCAAATTTGAAAAATTTGTGGATCGGTACTTTTAGAAGCACACCCTTCATATGGACTTATTCAATGTGTAGAAGGAAGAAAAGTAAGAAATTTAATGATTTTGAGGGTAAAAATGTATGAGACGTAGCGCTATTCAGTAAAACTTGGGGTAAAATTCAGAGTTGTTTAAAGTGTTTTGTTTACTAAACCTGTTGGGGCGATTTTATTCGAAATTTTGAGGGGGTGTACCTGACACTCCCTCAGTGCTGTACACGGAAGGAGGGGTCCGGCGAAGCACCTGAGAGTGGGCCGCCACAAAAATATTTGATGTTTTGAAAGCGCGCATTTTTCAGCAAACGTTATGTATTATCTACAGATTTGTTCCCTGTGGCCGAAATCGTTACAAACATGCTGAATTGTGTGCTGTTTGCTGTATTTGTATGTATATTTACATACATATACAGCGTTCCAAGGCGCTGGCGCCAACGCCAATGGCGCCATGGCGTTGCGCCTACTAATGGCGCCAGCGCCATAGCGCCATTCCGCCCCTGTATACGTAAAATTTTAGGGGGGGGGGCTGAGCCCCCCCCCCCCGCTCGCCGGCCTCCGTAAACAAACAGCCCCCCCCCCGCTCAAAAATCCTGGATACGTCCCTGCAAGCAAGCCTACGCCTTTCTAGGAAATACGGTCAAGGACGTATCCAGGGGGGGGGGGCGGGGGGGGCTGCAGCCCCCCCCCGCTCCCGGGGTGAGACTAGGGTTGGAAAAAAAACGTTTTTTTTAACTCGATGTTTTTTTTTAATAAAAAACGTTTTTTTTTAAAACCTCCCAGATATGACCTTGTGTCAACATACCGTATTTCTTCGATCTTATTGACGTGTTCGATTACATTGGCTTGCTCGATTACATTGGCGGGTCTGTGGGGCATCTGAAAAATACATTGCCGTGCTCGAATACATTGCCGTATGGACAAAAATTGACGTTGCATGATCCGATTTATGTCTTGATGTTCGCCGCCATGCATATGCACACCGTCTGTTTTGCTTTCGCCATCTAGGTATTTACTCATACGGTATTGTGCAGCGTTCTGTCACAAATTGACAATGATTTGCACTTATGTCGCTAAACGCACTTAAATGATGAATACGATCTGAAAAATATATTGCCGTGCTCGTTTACATTGCCGTGCTCATTTACATTGACCCCCCAAAACCGCTTATGAAACAATACATTGGCGGTCAATATGATCGAAGAAATACGGTATATAGGTATATCAGACAGTGGCAATACTCTGTGATGTTATATATGACCATATCAGGGACGTAGCCAGGATTTTTGAGCGGGGGGGCGGATTGTATACGGAGCCCGGCGAACGGGGGGGGGGCGGCGCCCCCCCCCCTAGAATTTGACCCCTGCGGTAAAGGAATGGCGCTATGGCGCCAGCGCCATTCGTAGGCGCGACGCCATAGGGCCATTGGCGTTGGCATTGGCGTCAAATAGTGCTGTAATCGTATGTATTTTACATACATATACAGCGACGGGGGCAAATTTTCAATGCTTTTTTGGTCACAAACCACAGGTATAACTAAAATATACCGTGCTTGCGCGCAAAATTTTTCTGAACTGGCGACAAAATCGCTTTACGGAAGCACCATTTCGGGCATATTTTCTTGTCCGACCCGGGAAGGGGGGGGGCGGCCGCCCCCCCCGCCCCCCCCCTGGCTACGTCCTTGGACCATATAATGTCTGTGGAGCCATGGGATAGCATTATAAGTGGTGATTTGTATCAAAAATATCCATTTTTTGTCAACACGTTCGTATATCGCCTTATAGTCGAATGTTCGTGACTTCAGGTAAAGTTTGGCACGGAATAGTGATCAAACAAGGTTATAAAGGGAGGTTGTTACTTTGAGAGTGAAGTTACACACTGTGGAGGTACATGGAAGCACATTACCTCAATATTATATACTACAGCAACATATGACGGCTTATTAACCCATGGTAGCACATAGAAATGGATACTTTGATACTAAAAATGCCACAAAACCAATGAAAACAACCACCAATGTCAATTTGTGTGTGAAATTGCGCGCTTGCGCGCAAAATTTTTGCAAAATACCTAGTGCTTAGTACTAAAAATTTCGGTCGATGTTTTTTTTAAAAAAAAAACATTTCGGACGTCATGTTTTTTTTATTTAAAAAAACGTTTTTTTAAATAAAAAACGTTTAAAAAAAAACATCGGCCAACCCTAGGTGAGACCTAAAAAATCCCGGGAAAAGCAACTTTTCCTATACATTTTTCATGGTAGGTGCAAAAAAATTCTCGCGCTGGCGCGCGACCTCCCCTCCAACACATAATTGTCAGCGGATCGGTCCCCGGTGACACAAATCCATGAAATTGTGTGCCCTCCACTGTGTATGAACGTGTATTTCATACATATACAGCGGTTTCTGGCGCTGGCGCCAGCGCGAATGGCGCCATGGCGTGGCGCCATGGCGTGGCGCCTATGAATGGCGCCAGCGCCATGGCGCCATTCCGTCACTATGTAGGCGAAATTTCAAAGGGGGGGGGGCTGAGCCCCCCCCCCCGTTCGCCGGGCTTCGTAAACAAGCAGCCCCCCCCCCCGCTCGAAAATCCTGGATACGTCCCTGATTCTGTTGTTTTAAGGGGCCAATTTTATCCTACTTATCTGGCATCCAAGTATGTTTTGACAACTTTGTAACATTTTCATATAAAGATTATCCCTTCAGAACCAGATTTTTTGTTCAAAATCCTTATCCCGAAAAAATGCCAATCCCGATCCCAATTCGGGTCGCGAAACTCCAAGCCCGATCCCGATCCTAAAATCTAAAAAAAAACAATCCCGACAGGGGTTCAGTATGGGGGGGGGGGGGTTACCCCCAAAACGCTGCAGCTACCTATCTATCCCCTGGGCCGCTCAGCTATCTATCTATCCTGAGGCAAATTTTTTGGCTACTATCCATCGAACCCCCTCAAATCGCCAGCTATCTATCTAAATGGATGCGTTTTGAGGAATTTTGTCCCAATTTTCACCCAAAATCGCTATATTTTTTACATTCCTAGCGATTTTGGCGTTTTCTCGGAAAGGCCTTTCGTAAATTTCACAGAAATCGCTCCAGGTAGATGGGTATTTGCTTTTTCAAGGTGTATAAGAAAGAAAATGGGGAAACTTCGCCAAAAGTAGGTTAAAAATGGCTAAAATGGGTATATAAGCACATAAAGTACTAAAAATAGCTGAAACTATGCAGCTAGACGCATTATCTAGTGATTTTAGAGGTGAAAATCTATTAAAAAAGTATGAAAAATAGCGATTTTGAGCGAAAATTGGGGTGTAGTTTCTCAAAAATCTAGATAGGTAGATATCTGGATATAGATAGGCCGATTTGGGGGAGGGAGTTTAGGGGATAGTAGCCCAAAATTTTAGCTACGGGATAGATAGATAAATAGCTGAGCGGCCTCCTGGTTAGGAAGATAGCGGGCGGATTTGAGGGGGGGTTACACCCCCCCAACCCCTCCTCCCCACCTTGGACACCTTTGCGGGGCGGGGGGTACTGCAATTATTCAACTGAAGTTCAATTTTTCATTCGGTAGATTAACTCCCAAACGCACAAAGAGAAGAGAAGTGCTGAACATATTTAAGAACAAAAAATGTCCTTGTATGCAATAACTGGACAACGCAACTGAACACACATAACTTTGATGAACGTCACATCACCACACTGGCCCCACACACGCTAGTTGACATCGACATAAAATGTCAACTGGTGCCAATTCCGATACAAAGCTTGCTGACGAGCCGACGAACGACGATCAAACGCAAGCTTTAAATTGGGATCGGCACCAGTTGACATTTAGTGTCGATGTCAACTAGCGTGTGTGGGCCCAATCACACCCAATCACAGTCCAGTTTTCTGCTTAATCCATTCACGGTGCGCGGGCACGTGAACATAAATGCTGGGCTGGTTTTCCGAGGCGCAAGTGCCGCCGCCACATTCAGCTATGCCCGTTTGAGTCCATTTGCCGTTTTGTTTGAAGAAAAGTGGCCCGCCGCTGTCGCCCTGAAATTGTTGGTGGTTTGAGGCGATTTTTTTAAGTGGTGAAATAACGCTGTCGTTTGTGCGAAGTGCTACTGATGAATCTAGGGTGCCTGGTTGCAATTGGGGTGTCGACATTCCATTTTCCGCAGGCTAAATTTTCCCGTTTTCCGTTGCGTTTTTCCAGCTCATTTTCCATTTTCCGGTTGAAATTTTCTGTTTTTACACCTCATTTCCCATTTTCAGGCAAATTTTCTGTTTTTCTTCCTCTTTTTCTGTTTTCTGGTGGGTTTTTTTTGGGGCAGGTTTTCACCTAATTTCCCATTTCAGCTTTCCGGCTCAGCCTTCTTTTTTCTGTTTCAGCCGAACTGGTTGTTCAATTATGTGAATTTTTTCACTTTCAAGCACAATTTCTACCATTTTTTCTGTTTCCAGCAAAATTTTTTTATTTCTGGCAAAATCTCTGCATTTTTTTCATTTCCATGCAAATTTTGAATTCCATTTTCTGGCATTTCATTTTTCCGTTTTCCGGCAAGTGCAAAAGTTTTTCCATTACCGTTTCCAGTTTCCAGAAACTTTTTTGACAGCCTAGTCTCAATTGAGTCCTCTTCATATGTCAAGTTATTTACCGTATTTCCTCGAATTTTCCTTATTTCTTCAGAGTGAAAATTTTGAGAGAAAAACGTAAAAAATGCTACGATAACCACCATTTACAGTTTTTACAGCCTTTTATAAGGATGTAGATGGTATAAACGATGTTCTAACGTAACACAGTTAGTGTTTTGAACGTCTGTTATGCATTTCCCGGACCACAAATTCATAGTGCCCATTTTGAGGGGGGTATTTCGAGGAAATACGGTACTTGTATTTATTGTACAACTCACAGAGCACGCAGCGCTTCCAAAGCCACCCCAAGCACACATTTCTTTTGATTTGTGTTGCCAATAACATGATGCCTTCGTATTGAATACTCCATGCTGTAGGGATTGTGTTAAACCTGACTGGTCCGCATTTGTCAAACCCCATCCTTTTTTTTGGGGGGGGGGGGTTAATATGAATGATCAGCTATTTTTAATCCAATAATTGCGTCAACATACCTGCGGCCACCATTTTCATACCATCTTTGATGAAATTATCTTGTGCACTTGGCAAGCAGACTGGTTGAATTTCGTCACTGGATAAAAAAATATTAACAACAAATGTTTACATGGTTGAATTTTTTTGCCTGGTATTTATCTGTTCGCTTACCCAAACTGAATTTTCTCAGCCAACTGAACAACAGCTATGTCGGTTCCCTTCTGCTTGCAACCGCCAAAATAATCTTCATGGAAAATGACTTTTTTTGCCTTGATCACTTTGCCATCATTTCTGTTTTGGCTTCCAACTCGCACCCAGTAATCACTCGGCGAGATTTTGAGTTTTCTGTTTATTGGTGTCGAATTGAACAGTGGTTTATATGACAGACAGGAAGCATTTATTTATGTATTTATTTATGATGTAAAATGCCAATGATATGAACACAGGGATAGGGAGTGAAAATAAAAAACGGTTTTCTAATAAGATTTTTAAACCGTTTTTCAAAAGCTCAAAGATATGGTTATGAGTCTACATAAGGGGTCTCGAATGGGGGGGGGGGTTCAAGGTTACCCCCCCCCCCCAACCGATCAGCTATCTATCTCAGAGGCAAAATTTTGGGCTACTACCCCCTGACCCCCCCCCCCCCCAAATCGCTCAGCTATCTACCTATCTGGAGCAATTTTTGAGAAACTATAACCGAATTTTCCCTATTTTTCATATCGTTTTATAGATTTTCTCCTCAAAAAAACTAGTTTTTGTTCCTAATTACATATTTTCAGCTATTTTTAGTACTATATGCTCTTGTATACCCATTTTGAACTATTTTACACCTACTTTTCGCGATTTTTCTCCCTTTTTCTTCTACACCCTGAAATAGCCTATATATCGAACCACCACAACTCTTCCCCAAACCCCCCTCCCAACCCCCCCCCCCCAAATTTTTTTCCAGCTATCTTATCTATCCCGAAGGCCCTCAGCTATCTATCCAACCACTCGGAGGGTCAAAATTCAAGATACTCCTGGTCTACATGTACACAAATCAGACACGTTTAAAAAAAAAACTTTTGACAAAAACACGTCGCTTATTCCTTGGCTGGATTTTACTCAGCCATGAGTTAAGTAAACAGCGTTCGGATCAGGTCCGGCAGTCAGTTTCTTATCTGACTGCTGTCGCCATAACTCCCGCTGTGGGGTGAATTAAGAGATGAAATTTGGGTGGGACGTAGCCGACATTCCCCCCCTACTATACTCCAACGCAGGGGCGACGGCGACCCCCCTAAGTGTGGGTTGCAGTATACGCGCAAAATTTTTTACAGAATTTCGCTGTCCGCGTCAAGTCCGGCACCCAGTGGTTTTCATCACTTCGGGTGCCATCAAGGACGTATCCAGGGGGGGGGGGGCGGGGGGGGCTGCAGCCCCCCCCCCCTTCCCGGGGTGAGACCTAAAAAGTCCCGAAAAATGCGACTTTTCGTATATAATTTTTGATGTTTCTTAAAAATTTTGCGCGCAAGCGCGCAATTTATTCCCCGTGCATTGTATTTTCAACGGATCGGTCCGAATAACCAATATCCTTGGAAATGAACACATTTTTGCCACTTTTCGCTGTAAATGTATGCATAATTACATACATATACAGCGGTTCCCGGCGCTGCCGCCAACGCCAATAGCGCCATGGCGTGGCGCCTTTGTATGGCGCTAGCGCCAAAACGCCTTTTCGTCCCTATATAGGGAAAAAATTTAGGGGGGGGGGCTGAGTCCCCCCCCCGTTCGCCGGCCCCCGTAAACAAGCAGCCCCCCCCGCTCAAAAATCCTGGATACGTCCCTGGGTGCCATCACTCCAGAAACGCGGACACGAAATAGCTGAAATTTTGGGGGGTTATCGTCAACATCCTGTGGCACCATCGACTCACCAAAAGTGTCGCTCACTGCATATACGGCGCTGTTTTTTACAGATACAGTGTACGCATCAGGTCCAGGAACAACTTGCGTTTCACCGAGCCAAATTCACTTTAAATATATTTTTTATTAGACACTTGAAAAGTTGGTTTAGGATGCCCCCTAGGGAAGCGTTTAAGGTATAAAATTGCGTAAAAACGTTTACCGTAAAAATGCCCCACTAAGGAATTTTAATGGGGGTGACTGTGATGAAGTCACTTATGACATCATCACCATACAAATTTGTACTGTGATGATGTCATAGGTGATGTCAGAACAGTCACCCCCATTAAAATTCCTTACTGGGGCATTTTTGGGGTACAGTTTTTTACGCAATTTTATACCTTAAACCCTTACCTAGAGGGCATCCTAAACCAACTTTTAAAGTGTCTAACAAAAAAATATATTTTAAGTGTATTTTTAGGATGCAACTGTAGGGGCATTGCTAAAATATCGCTTAACAGGTAACTTCACTGCATTGTACAGTATCGTATGGGTCTGTAGAATTGTAAAACTGCATTACATGACTGCATTGAGCATTTTTGAAAAAATTTATAGGGTGCCGGACCTGATGCAGACAGCACATTTATTAAAAACGCGTTAAACCCGCGAGCGACACCTTTGGTGGGTCGCCGGCGCCCGCCATCTAGTGTACAGTAAGGGGAGGGGTGTCGGCTATATCCCCCCAGTTTCAGCTTTGTCCTGTCCGCGTTTCTGGAGTGATGGCACCCGAAGTGATGAAAAACCACTGGGTGCCGGACTTGACGCGGACAGCGAAATTCTGTAAAAATTTTTGCGCGTATACTGCGACCCACACTTAGGGGGGTCGCCGTCGCCCCTGCGTTGGAGCATAGTAGGGGGAGAATGTCGGCTACGTCCCACCGAAATTTCATCTCTTAATTCACCCCACAGCGGGAGTTATAGCGCCAGCAGTCAGGTCAGAAACTGACTGCCGGACCTGATCCGAACGCTGTTTATATTTATGATTCTGAGCTACAAAAAGATGACAACGACCACAACTGTATTCGCTGCAAACCATACGTCAACACACTGTTTTTTTCCTTCATTTTGTTCTGTTTGTTTGTTTCAAATGAATTTTCTCGACAAAAACTCACTGGTCATCTGTGGCAACACAGTGAGCTGCTGTGAGAATCCATTGATCACTGATGATCGATGCAGTACATGTGGCCCCCTGGCCATTTTTGCCCCACGGCCCACCCAAAGCTGCCTGAAAAGCAATGGGTTTACATAAATGTGAGTTGACTGGAGCTGGTGGTCAACTCAGAATTCAGTTTTAAATACGCTTTTTAATAGGTATTTATAATTTATATTTCTGTCAACTAGTTTGGGGAATGTGGGGATTATTGTAACTATCTAAATGCATTTGATTCAATTATGATTTTTCAATTTGCCACTAACTTCAGTTGACCAGCGATCAACTGGTGTGCGTGGTACCTATTTTAAAAATCTGCTTATGAGCATGGGTCCACACACTAGTTGACATAAAAATTAGTGTCAACTAAATTTTGGTTGATTATGTGATTTCAAGATTTTCTACTTTTTTTACAGTGTATCAGTCAGGTAAATCTGGTAGGGCTTTTAAGGGACAAGCTAGGGGTTCTGCTGATGAGACCCACCCCTGGCTTGTCCCTGGTACATAACTTAGGGTCAAAACCAGGCTTTGTATCATTAAAATTTCTATGTGATAAAGAATAAATGGTGTCACTAAATCATGTCACTTAATGTCCATTCTTTCGTTCAGTGTGCTTTAAAAAGTTTTTTTTGTGTTATTTAGTTGACATTCAGTTGACATTTATTTGCGATGTCAACTAGTCTGTGTGGACCGTATGTTCATTTGACATTTGACATTTGACTAACCAGAAATGGGTATGAATGCGGGCTTGCTTCGTATCCACCAGAGATTCCATGTGCAACACCGAGAATATCATCCCCTTTGAATCTCAGTGATGGTGGATATTTTGGGGACCCCTTCCCACATTCTGTAAAGATGATTTCCAAAATGTTTCAGATGTATTTGTGATTTAGTGATTTTGGAGGTGAACATCTATAAAAGGGCACATATATTAGTGACTTCAGCAAAATAGTGGGTATAATTTCTTAAACATAGCTGCAGATACGTATATAACTGGCCGATTGGGGGGGGGGGGGTTAGTAACCAAAGATTTCGCCTCCGGGATGGATAATAAACTGGGCGGTCAAACTCCCCCCCTTTCCTACCCCTGGGGGTGTTATTACTTCGCCATAAATTTTCAGGCGGGTTATTAGTAAAGGATGGGCTTTTACATACCTAAAACTGGTAAAAACTATGTATAAAAGGGATATAATTAGTCGTATCAACGTGCATGAACAAGTCTATGCGTAGCTGTGATGCAAATTAGCATCAACGATCACATAATCATTGCGTACATTACTTACGTGCCGCATTCCAGATGGGGATATTTCGAGGGGGGGTTATTTTCCTCAGTTCGCTCAGACCTAGGGGTATTTCGAGAAAATCCGGTATTTCAAAGAGATAAATATATGGAGGAAATACGGTATAATCAAACTGAACATAGGCAATAGCGTTTTTACCTGCAGAAACTCCTGTCCCACCGGTACCGCACAAACCACACGACTGTTTACAGTTTGTTTGAACGTGGCTTTCGCTACAACGGTCTTTGTAGCCACCACACCATGGTGCGGCATCTTTGCATGCTGTTAAAGTCATGTTTGGCAGTTAATTTGGAAAATTTTGAAAATCTGGCTCTAGGGTGGCAGACAGTACGGCTTGCGGTACACGGTTCCGTACGATAAATTTTCTATTTTGCGGTAAACGGTACGCTACGGTAAATCGTCAATTTTGCGGTGCGCAGTACGGTATGGTAAATCTGAAAAATGTGGTAGTGGTATAGTAACTTTTCCAAAAATACCGTACGGTACGGTACAGAAAGTTCTGCCACCCTCACTGGCTTGGGTGTCCGTGCTTGCTATGAATGGGTTTAATACACGTAATCAATGATATTTGATACTTACCGGCATTAGTTACAGCCAATCCTATGAGAAAAAGCAACAAAGAGAACAGTCTGCCCATGGTTTCCGACGTTCAAATTAAATGTCGCTTAATGAATAAATCAACTTGATGCATTTGACTTTGCATATGAATGGTGGACTTGTGGACACCGATCCATTTATATACTGAATTCTCCATCCCACGGTGACATCCTTACATGTGTAGCATGGACATCTGGCTGTTGTGTAAGCAAATCTTGAATCAATTCAAGCGGGGGAGCCATGGCGCGGATCTAGTGTTGGGTCTTAGTATCCAATATCCAGCCAATGTGGTTTCGCATACTTGTACATTTTTCTAAATCTAAATTCTAAATCTAAAAGTTTTTCGTTCCATTCATTGCCTGGAATGGGGCGGTGCTAGGTTCGTTGATTGTGTATACATATTTTATTAAATATTCCACATTTCATTCAACACATTTTTCTGAATACAAGCACTATATTTTTTCGTGTTTAAAATTTTAGATTGAAAATTTGTCAGCTTTGGTTTCGTATATTCCGCCCTGCGTTTGTATTGATCTATCGTTGTCATTACGGTATTTTAGTAGGAAACCAGTTTTCCACCAAGTCACGAGAGGCTATATAATAGTTGACATCAAAATTAGTGTCAACTAGATTTTGATTTATTATGTGATTTCAAACTTTGAAAGTGAGAGAGATTGGTTAATTTAATATCGTGACGCTTAATTTTCGTCGTTTCTGTTCAGCTTTTAGAATTTTTTTGTGATGGTTTAGTTGACATTCAATTGACATTTATTTGCGATGTCAACTAGTGTGTTTGGACCGGAGCAAAATCACCCGAAAAAACTTCACTCACTCACCCCCATCCATCCACAATGGTAGCTACTAGCTAAAAATCACACCCCCCCCCCCAATCACACGCCAGTCTTCTCTCTAATCCATCGTCTGTGCGCGGGCACGTGTACATAAGTGCTGGGGTGCTGCTCGGAGGCACACACCCAGCCGCCCCCACACTCCGCTATGCCTCCTTGCGTCCATTTGCCGTTGCGTTTGAAGAATAGGGGACCCCCGCTGTCGCCCTGGGGGGGGGGGGGTCTTTTTTTAATTTTTTTTTTTGGGGGGGGGGGGGGGGGGTAGGAAAACGCCTGCGCACACTAGTTTTAACGGAAATTTCAAAAACTCATAAATGTTGTAGGATGAGGTGTCCATGAACTACAGTTGACAGAGATTAAACTTGCCTCATTCTCGAAAACTCTAAAGGGGTACAGGCTGATTTATGAGTTTTCGAAATTTCGGTTGGAAACTTGTGTGTGTGGACACAATAAGATAAATGGAAAGAACATGAAGGCGACCCCACAGATTAGTTGACACATGTGATGTGTCAACTGGTCTGTGTCAACTCATATTTCGGCTTCACGTGTGACAGACCGATCTTTAAATACTAATGCGGCAATGTAAAAAATAAGTATTACGGCTAGGGTTGGAAAAAAAAACGTTTTTTTTTAACTCGATGTTTTTTTTTAAAAGCTCCCAGATATGACCTAGTGTCAACATATATAGGTATATCAGACACTGGCAATACTCTGTGATGTTAAATATGACCATATAATGGCTGTGGAGCCAAGGGATTATAATTATATAGCATTATAAGTGGTGATTTGTGTCAAAAATAGCCATTTTTCGTCGACATATCGTTCGTATATCGCCTTATAGTTGAATGTTCGTGACTTCAGGTAAAGTTTGGCACGGAATGGTGATCAAACAAGGTTATAAAAGGAGGTTGTTACTTTGGGAGTGAAGTTACACATTGTGGAGGTACATGGAAGCACATTACCTCAATATTATATATTACAGCAACATATGTCGGCTTATTCACCCATGGTAGCACATAGAAATGAATGTTTTGATACTAAAAATGCAACAAAACCAATGAAAACAACCACCAATGTCAATTTGTGTGTGAAATTGCGCGCTTGCGCGCAAAAATTTTGCAAAATACCTAGTGCTTAGTACTACAAATTTCAGCCGATGTTTTTTTAAAAAAAAAACATTTCGGACGTCATGTTTTTTTATTAATAAAAAGTTTTAAATACGTTTAAAAAAAAACATCGGCCAACCCTAATTACGGCAAGTGCATTGGATTGGATGCTCTGCGACAGGTGAAGCCAAAATCAAAACACTTGTGTCAACTAGAGTGTGTGCCGCTAAAATGTTCAAACCTTGCACGCGGCACGTCCAAATCCTCCCCAGGCGCACATCTCCTTTGTGATATGCTTGTAACATTTCGGCTCCGTGTCAAAAACCGCATGTTGCAGGGGATTCGTGAGCCCGTTTTGGTTTTGCGTGGTTAGCCCCCAACCTGAAATTTGCAACTTTATTGTCATATACTGAACTTTTTGTTGATCAAGTTTTCTGCAGTATTCACCTGCAGCTACCATTTTGAGCTGGCCGCCAGTGAAATCGTCATTTTCATTAGGAAGGCACACTGGTTGTATCTTGGCGCTGTGTGTCAAATGGCTGAATTGTGCTTGAATGGTTTGAGGGGGGGGGGGTACCAGCTCCACCTGACAGCTAATGTCTTTCTGAAAAAAGTTTTTCGAAAAAGCGATGGGGCCCTTGCGCCATTTTTAAAAGAAACTTTTTTTGAACGATTGACAAAAACGCCTACTTGTAACCATATTTAAGAGGCTTTCAAAAACGTAAAAAAGACATTTCTTCCATCCCTAATCTAGTTACTCAGTATTCAGATTATGGATGGCACAAAACTGTTTTTTTAATGACCCTGTTTTTAAAAAAAACAACAACGTTTTTTATATAAATAAAACGTTTTTTTTTAAAGCTCCCAGCTACGGTTATGGGTCTACACATACAGGTAAATCATTACTCTGTGATGTTCAATATAGCCATAGAATACCTGTGAAGCTATGGGATAGTATTATAAGTGTTAATTTCTGTCAAAAATACCCATTTTTGTCGACTTGTTACGGATATCGCATTTTGTCGAACGTTCATGACTTTAAGTGAAGTTCAGCATGGAATAGTCTTAAATAAGGTTGTAATGGAAGGCTAATACATGCTACACACTGTAGAAGTATGTGGGAGCTAGGCTGTCAACAAAAACTTTTTGGCGGAAAACGGAAACGGAAAAAAATTTGCACTTGCCGGGAAACGGAAACGGAAAAAAATTTGCACCTGCCGGAAAACGGAAAACAGAAAAATGAAAGGCCGGAAAACGGAAACGGAAACGGAAAAATTTGCTGAAATTATGCCGGAAACGGAAAAATTTGCTGAAATTTTGCCGGAAACGGAAAAAAATTGCAGAAATTTATCCAGAAATCAAAAAATTTGCAGAAATCTTGCTAGAAATAGAAACAATTCACATAATTGAGAACCTGCATGCATGTTTACCAGTTGGGCTGAAACAGAAAACAGAGAATTGAGCCAGAAAATGAAAAAAAAGTTGGAAAAACAGACAATTGAGCCGGAAAACGGAAAAAAAAGCGGAACAACTGAAATTTTAGCCGGAAAACGGAAAATGAGCCGGAAAAACGGAAGCGGAAAAAAATTTAGCAGCCGGAAAACGGAAACGGAAAAAAATTTGCCCGCGGAAACGGAAAACGGAAAGTTGACACCCTATTGGGAGCACATTGGCTGGATATTATATACAACACTAGCATATCACGGCTTATTATTACACAATAGCATGAACAAATGAATGCTTTCACACTAAAACTGCCTCAAAACCAATGAAAACAACCACAAATGGCAATGTGTATGTGAAATTGCGCGCATGCGCGCAAAAAATCGCAAAATACCTAGTGCTTAGTACAAAAAAATTTCGCTGGTGTTAAAAAAAAAACGGTTTCGATTGCTCTGTTTTTTTGATAAAAAAAACGTTTAAAAAACGGTTAAAAAAACACGTGCCATCCCTAATTCAGATCCAAAATTTAATGAACGAAGGAAATTAGTGGTACTCAGATAAAGTACTGTAAAAGTGGCTCACTCAAACTGCAATTTTTCCGCCAGCTGCACAACTGCAATATCGGTTCCCTGTCGCTTGCAGCCACCATAAAACTTTTCGTGAAATATCACTTTTTTGACAGCGATAGTTTTTCCGTCATTGCGGTCATGATTGCCGGCACGTACCCAAAATCGATTTTGTGCAATAAACAGTTGCCTGAATTTGAAAAAAATTTGGTTTAAAAACACTTTTCAATTTTGAAAGACTTGTCAAATTTTTTCCATTAACTGTTTTTCGTTGGCCACACAATGTGCGGCTGTCAAAATCCATTGATCGCTGATTATCGACGCTGTGCATGTGGCACTTCCCCAGGGGCCGCCCAGTTGAACCTGTGTTTTTATCATTTTAGTTTTTGTAGTGAACTACCGTATTTCCTCGAGTCGAAATACCCCCTTCCCCTTCAAATACCCCATCCTCAAAATAGCCCACCCTCAAAAAAACCCCACCCTCGAAAAAACCCCACACACAAAATACCTACTCAATATCAACACTCTGAAAAATCACCCCTCGAAATATCCCCAGCCAAAATGAGTGTAAACAGAATGTCATTGTAAAAAGTACTGGCGAAAAAATAACAACTCTCGAAATTCCCCTCTTTCGATTAACCCTAGGGTTCAAACGGGATCCCGATCCCGAATCCCGAGAAATTTCGGGATTTTGTGGTCCCGCTCCCGATTAGGGTTCAAACGGGATCCCGATCCCGATCCCGGATCCCGTGAAATTCCGGGATTTAGCAGTCCCGATCCCGATCCCGAAAATTTTCAAATCCCGATCCCGAGAAACTCCAAAGTCCGGGATCCCGATCCCGAAAAAATTAGTGGAAATAATGAAAAGTGGAAAAATGAAAAGACCCCAGCGTCCATTTTATGCCACTTTTCTGGCATCCAACAGTGTTTTGAGACCTTTATGAACAACTGTTGATGCCAGAACATTGGCCAAAATCTCTATCCGATCCCGAATAAATGCCAATCCCGATCCCGTGACCCCAATCCCGGCCAATCCCGATCCCGATCCCGATCCCGACCCCGAAATCTCGAAAAACCAATCCCGATCCCGATCCCGAAAAGTCAATCCCGTTTGAACCCTAATTCCGATCCCGAAAAATCAATCCCGTTTGAACCCTAATTAACCCCCTCATAATTTGAACTGAAAAAACACCCCGGGATTATTTGGATTATTGGAACTGATTGGATTATTAACTGATTATTGGAAATGCAGTAGCTCCTTTTTCTGATGAAGAAGTCACAGTGAAAAATTGTTAAAATCTAACCACAAATGGATATGAATGCGGGCTGGCTTCGTAACCACCTGAAATGCCACTTGACACGCTGACAATTTTGTCACCGCTCATTGTCAGCGCTGGTGGGTAGGATGGCGAGCCGCCTCCACAACCTGTGTCAGTTTGTTATGTGACCATTGGTGACAATAGTTATTTATTGCTGTCCACGCACTAGTTGACACTTGTGTGTCAACTGGGCTGTGTCTAGGGTTGGAAAAAAACGTTTTCTTAACTCGATGTTTTTAATTAAAAAAAACCTCTTTTAAAGCTCCCAGATGTGACCTTGTGTCAACATATATAGGTATATCAGACAGTGGCAACACTCTGTGATGTTATATATGACCATATAATGGCTGTTGAGCCATGGGATAGCATTATAAGTGGTGATTTGTATCAAAAATATCCATTTTTTGTCAACACGTTCGTATATCGCCTTATAGTCAAACGTTCGTGACTTCAGGTAAAGTTTGGCACGGAAAAGTGATGAAACAAGGTTATAAAAGGAGATTGTTACTTTGGGAGTGAAGTTACACACTGTGGAGGTACATGGAAGCACATTACCTCAATATTATATACTACACCGACATATGACGGCTTTTTAACCCATGGCAGCACATAGAAATGGATACTTTGATACTAAAAATGCCACAAAACCAATGAAAACAACCACCAATGTCAATTTGTGTGTGAAATTGCGCCCTTGCGCGCAAAATTTTTGCAAAATACCTAGTGCTTAGTACTAAAAATTTCGGTCGATGTTTTTTAAAAAAAAAACATTTCGGACGTCATGTTTTTTTTAATAAAAAAAACATCGGCCAACCCTAGCTGTGTCAACTCAGATTTCGGTTTAACGTGTCTCACAGCGATCTTTCAATGGATCTGCCGAATATTTAATTTTTCAACATAGCCGCATGTGCATCCGGAGATCGTTCTGAGAAACCGTGAAGCCCAAATCTGAGTTGACACAAACCAGTTGACACACAAGTGTGAACTAATGTGTGGGCCGCCCCTAGGGTGAAATGTCACCTTTGATGTTGCTGGGCGGATTTGGCTTGTTGCCAGATTCGTTGCACAACCCACACGTTTCTTTGCAATTTGTTTTCACATTGGTGTCATGTGAACAGTATGATTTATACCCGCTGCACCAATTAGCTTTATCTCTGCATGCTGCGGCGAAATTGTTAAAATTGTAAACTTGAAAAAAAGTTATACATTGTCAACTTTATTACCTGATTGGACGGTGGTCACTCCTATCAGCGCCAAAATGATAAAACGCAGATAATGCATTTTTCTTACTCCTTTCAAACTGTAGGATAAGATAAACCAATGCTAAAAAGTGTTTCTGTCATAGTCATTCAATATCATTGGATTGCGATATTTGCTACATCTGTAACCTGCTATTTAATTTGTTCAGGTGCTGTTTACATGACCGATTACACGATTCAAATGTATGTATACATAGCGGACTGCAAAGTGTGCGCATAATCCTACCATAGTTTGATGAATAAAATCTTGTGATAGATTTCTAAATAAATTATTATTCCAATTTAAAAACGAAATATAATGATGAAAAACTGTATAATTTTTTGATTTATCATTTAGATGGGTTATGGTAGCTTTTCATACAAGTGTGATGCCCGCCGAGTATATCCATCAGCAAGCGGTAAAATGGTTCCAACATAACTTCTCACCGCTCTGGAAGAAAACGAAATTCAACATTAACGCAAAATTGAACAACACCCCCCCCCCAGCTGCCCCTGGTCTACATCGCGCTGACCTACACGACCCACTCTATGCCTTTGGCCTGCGGCACTTCGCAGCGTCGCTTCGGCAACATCAGAGTGATTCAACTAGAGCCGAACTTGGCTGAGGGGCCGGGTGGCGTGACCGTGGTGCCCAAGTTGGTCAGAAACACTGCGCCGTTTTTGGATGGGGTCAAGGTTACTGTGGAGGTGTGTTTCGGGGTGTTTTTTATTTAATTTTTTTTTTGGGGGGGGGTTATTTTTTAAATGTTTTGTTCATTCGTTCATTTGTTTTCTGGGTTCAATCCCAGATCGTGTAATATAACCTGTAAAATTTCGAATGTCATGATGCAAAGTGGCAAAAAGCCTGACTGTACCGTACCGCGTACCGCACTTTTCAGATTTACCGTAATGTGACGTTTACCGCAAAATTTAAGATTCACCGTACCGTTTAACGCAAAGCCATCGTCTGCCAATCTTTTTGTGGATCCACACAGGTAAACTCATCGGCCGGCACGTTCGCCTACCTGACGACCGATTACGACTGTTCGGAAACGGACGCGCGCACGTGCTACCTGCACGAGTACGATCCCGTGGCCGATGTGGAACAGGTGCGTCGGGTTGCAAACTGCGCCAGGCTTTGTGGGTTGTACACATACACATACAAGTACACATGACCTACAAATAAGTACACATGACGTACGCCCACAACACATCTATACCAACCATAGATAGATGAGTAGGTATACATGTGAGTGGGTACAATTAGTGGGTCTACATGAGTAGTGGGTATACATGCCTAGTGGGTAGAATTGGATTAGTTGTGGGTCTACATGAGTAGTGTGTATACGTGTGAGTGGGTAGAATTAGGTGAGTAATGGATCTACATGAGTAGTGGGTATATACATGTATAGTGAGTAGGGTTGGAAAAAAAACGTTTTTTTTAACTCGATGTTTTTTTAAAAAAAAAACGTTTTTTTTATTATAAAAAACGTTTTTTTTAAAAGCTCCCAGATATGACCTTGAGTCAACATATATAGGTATATCAGACAGTGGCAATACTCTGTGATGTTATATATGACCATATAATGTCTGTGGAGCCATGGGATAGCATTATAAGTGGTGATTTGTGTCCAAAATATCCATTTTTCGTCGACATATCATTCGTATATCGCCTTATAGTCGAATGTTCGTGACTTCAGGTAAAGTTTGGCACGGAATAGTGATCAAACAAGGTTATAAAACGAGGTTGTTACTTTGGGAGTGAAGTTACACACTGTGGAGGTACATGGAAGCACATTACCTCAATATTATATACTACAGCAACATATGACGGCTTATTAACCCATGGTAGCACATAGAAATGGATACTTTGATACTAAAAATGCCACAAAACCAATGAAAACAACCACCAATGTCAATTTGTGTGTGAAATTGCGCGCTTGCGCGCAAAAATTTTGCAAAATACCTAGTGCTTAGTACTAAAAATTTCGGTCGATGTTTTTTTTAAAAAAAAAACATTTCGGACGTCATGTTTTTTTAAAAAAAAAAAAACGTTTTTTTTTAATAAAAAAACATCGGCCAACCCTAATAGTGAGTATAATTAAATGAGTTGAAGGTATACATGTGTAGTGGGTTTAGATGTGCCGCACAGGGTCATTTTTAAAGGCCGGGATTGGAGTTGAATAGCTTCAACCCTGTGATGACAAAAAAGCCAAAGGAACCCAAAAACACCAGTGCGGGTTCCAGTGCCACTATGTCGGTTCCCTTCCCATCGCTACCTTACTCTACATAGGTTTTTATCGCCACGCAGGTGTACACGCTCGACTACCTGCCCGAGTACGCGTCCCCCCTAACTGCGGGCTTGGAAACGGTTGAAATAAATACCGCTGGCAATTCGGCAGCCTCTCCAGGTGTTGGTGGTGGTAAAATTGTGCCAGTGGATTACGGCGGTTGCGTGTATTTTGGTGGGTTTTTTTATTGAAAGTTTTTTGAACAATTTTGATTTTTTTAATGGTGGCGTCATGGTTGAGTGTTCAGAAAGATGCATAGCATGTGGTCCGCGGAGTATATGCAACATTGAATCTGCAAAATCTGTTGCATTGGCTACTGTAAACCCATGTAATACCGTATATCCTCGAATAAGTCACCAGGGAAGTTTTTTTATCCGAGTTTTTAAGTGCAGGGGTTTTGTAGATTTGGACCTCCGCGGGGGTTCATATATAGGGTTCAAACGATATCACTTTTCGATATCGATATTCGATATTCGATATTTTTTCAAAATTTTCGATATCGATATTCGATATTTGATATTTTTTCAAAATTTTCGATATCGATATTCGATATTTGATATTTTTTCAAAAATTTCGATATCGATATTCGATACGATATGGACCCTCGATATCGATATTCGATATTCGATACTAAAAAATGGTCGATATTCGATATCGATATTTCGATATTTTCGATATTCGATATTTAGCTTTTGGTATAGCAAGGCATATTTCAAGCAGCATATTGTATTTTCATATGGTTGCAAACATGGTTGATTATCTCTTTACTGAAAAGTACAATTGATTTTAACAAGGTTTACAATGGTCAGAATGAGAAAATCAAAGAAAAACATGACGAATCAAATTGTATCAGACAAACAAAAATTGGTAGATAATTACAATTCATACTTATAACCCAATTGTTTAAGGGCATGTTGCAAAAAAGCAGCATATCAGCATTTTCTGGCTTCAAATTTGAGGTAGGTAGTTCAGTAGGTATGTGGCCAAACCAAATACAAGAAATGTGGAGTAAGCACTCCAACAAAGATGACATTAAATACTTTACTTTTACTCACCAACTTGGATACTATAAGCAAATCAAATTAATCACAAATATCTCAAAACAAACATAATAACTTAATTAAGGACATTACACAGGTTCGATATATCGAAAATATGGTCGATATTCGATATCGATATTCGATATTTTTTCAAAATTTTCGATATCGATATTCGATATTTGATATTTTTTCAAAATTTTCGATATCGATATTCGATATTCGATATTAAAAAATGGTCGATATCCGATATTCGATATTCGATACGATATATCGTTTGAACCCTATTCATATAGATAGTAAATCGCTCCTCCGGAGGGATAGATAGCTGAAAAATTTTACTGGGGGGTTCGCGGGGGTTCAATATATAGGGTTTTCCGAGCAGTGGCGTAGCAAGGATTTTTGAGCGGGGGGGGGGGGCGGATTGTTTACGGAGCCCGGCGAACGGGGGGGGCGGCGCCCCCCCCCCCTAAAATTTGACCCCTGTAGTAGGGAACTTGCGCCATGGCGCTGGCGCCATTCGTAAGCGCCACACCATGGTGTTGGCGCCATTCGTAGGCGCCGCGCCATGGCGCCACAGACCGCTGTAAATGTATGTATTTTACACATACGTATACAGCGACATAGACAGAATTGCGTGCATTTTCACGCAGCTTGAGCCGATCGCGACCTGTGATATAAAAATGCCTGTAATGTGAAGCACAAATGCGCGCATGCGCGCAAAATTTTTGAAAATTGACCCCAAAGTCGTTGCACGAGAACACATTTCCGTACATTTCTATGTCTCACCCAGGAAGGGGGGGGGGCGGCCGCCCCCCTCCGCCCCCCCCTGGCTACGCCACTGTTTCCGAGGTATAGAAGGAAGAAAAGGGGAAAAATCGCTAAAAGTAGGAGAAAAACAGCTAAAAATAGGTACATATAGTACAGAAAATAGGCAATACGGAACATGGATTAGAATTCTGAAGGTGAAAAACTATAAAAAAAGTACGAAAAATAGCGATTTTGAGCGAAAATTGGGTAAAATTTCTATAAAATCGCTCCAGATAGATAGATAGCTGGCCGTTTTGGGGGGGGGGGGGTTTAGGGGTAGTAGCCCAAAATTTTGTCTCCGGGATAGATAGATAGCTGGGGGAGTTATTCGAGGGCAGTCTTTTTTGGAAATACGGTATGGTATACCCGCAATGCATGTAGTGATGCTCAATGTAACGCACAGTTGATTGTTCCACAATTTTTGTGCGGAGTAATTATGAATATAATCAAACAACACCCTAATTCAACATCCCACCCCCTCAGAATGTCCCCCCGTTCGCGACGGGACCCCCGCAGCGCAGCGGACTGACAGCGGTATAGGGAGCGCTAGTGCCGCGAGTAGTCCTTATTTTGCGCCCAGTCAGACTACTGCCGGTGGGTTGGGGGGTGACGTTTTAAATGCGTTAGTTACTGTATTCGCTTGAATAGTTCCCCTTTGAATAATCCGCCCCCTATAAAGTAATTCCCTCCTGTCAGGACTCAGATGAGTGAGGAAATAATTCTCACCCTTGAATATATCCCCCCTTTAGAGATTTGATCAATTTGTTGTCCCCATTTTTAACAAAACTTACACGTTATTGTGTTAATTAAGCATATTTCGTGAAATGAGTTGATAGAAATATATGCTTGAAAATTTTGACGAAATAATAATTCCTCCCCTGAATCACCCCCCCCCCCCCCGAATAGTTCCCACCTCAAGAATGTCTGACGAAACAATAATTCACCGGTGTTCTTAAACGATAATATCACTGGGTATTTTAAAAAGCTAGCACAATTTTCGTGTGCTTATTTTTTTGTAAACATTCGTGCTGTCACATAAAAATATATGAACACTTTCATTTGCATCATCTCATATTTTCTTTCTCGAAAATCACATTTAATCACCAAGAATTAATCAAAATTTTCCCAACCCTCTCCCTCAAACAACCCTCTCCCTCAAACAACCCTCTCCCTCAAACAACCCTCTCCCTCAAACAACCCCCCCCCCAACCCTTCGCAGGCGTGCGGGAATTCTCCCTGCTCGGCGTAGGCTCAAAATACATCTGCGTTTCTCTAGTAGAAGTTTGTGCGGCCGGTCGTCTTATGGCCAGTGACGCGGCATTTTTGGTGTTCAAAAGAGATAAAATGGATTGCGGGGGTGCCAGGGGGACAACGACTCAGGTGCTGGCTATGAGGCAGAATGTGGATTATAATGTGAGTTTGGGGGTGCATTGATCGAGTCAGGTCCGGTTTCCGTGTGGTCCAGGGACGTAGCCAGGATTTTTGAGCGGGGGGGGCGGATTGTATACGGAGCCCGGCGAACGGGGGGGGCGGCGCCCCCCCCCCCTAAAATTTTACCCCTGTAGTAGGGGAGTGGCGCCATGGCGCTGGCGCCATTCGTAGGCGCCACGCCATGGCGCCACTGGCGTTGGCATTGGCGCCAAAACGGCAGTATATGTCTGTATTTTACAGGCATATACAGCGACATGGACACGAATTGAGTTCATTTTCACTGGTTTTGAGGCCGCGGTGACCAGTCAGCCGAAAATAT
>OZ038453.1:8984389-9185378 GCA_964036195.1 Sphaerolaimus hirsutus | reverse complement strand
CATTTTGTTCTGTTTGTTTGTTTTAAATTAATTTTTTCGACAAAAACTCACTGGTCATCTGTGGCAACACAGTGAGCTGCTGTGAGAATCCATTGATCACTGATGATCGATGCAGTACATGTGGCCCCCTGGCCATTTTTGCCCCACGGCCCACCCAAAGCTGCCTGAAAAGCAATGGGTTTACATAAATGTGAGTTGACCGGAGCTGGTGGTCAACTGAGAATACAATTTTAATACACCTTTTAATGGGTATTTATAATTTATATTTCTGTTAACTACTTTGGGGAAAGGTAGGGATTATTGTAACTACCTAAATGCATTTGATTCAATTATGATTTTTCAATTTGCCACTGGCTTCAGTTCACCAGCGATCAACTGGTGTGCATGGTAACTATTTAAAAAATCTGCTTTTGAGCATGGGTCCTCACACACTAGTTGACATAAAAATTAGTGTCAACTAAAATTTTGGTTGATTATGTGATTTCAAGATTTTCTACTTTTTTTACAGTGTATCAGTCAGGTAAATCTGGTAGGGCTTTTAAGGGACAAGCTAGGAGTTATGCTGATGAGACCCACCCCTGGCTTGTCCCTGGTACATAACTTAGGGTCGAAACCAGGCTTTGTATCATTAAAATTCCTATGTGATAAAGCATAAATAGTTAATTGTATATCATGCCACTTAATGTCCATTCTTTCGTTCAGTGTGCTTTAAAAAAGGTTTTTTTTGTGTTATTTAGTTGACATTCAGTTGACATTTATTTGCGATGTCAACTAGTCTTTGTGGGCCGTATGTTCATTTGACATTTGACATTTGACTAACCAGAAATGGGTATGAATGCGGGCTTGCTTCGTATCCACCAGAGATTCCATGTGCAACACCGAGAATTTCATCCCCTTTGAATCTCAGTGATGGTGGATATTTTGGGGACCCCTTCCCACATTCTGTAAAGATGATTTCCAAAATGTTTCAGATGTATTTGTGATTTAGTGATTTTGGAGGTGAACATCTATAAAAGGGCACATATATTAATGACTTTCAGCAAAATAGTGGGTATAATTTCTCCAACATAGCTGCAGATACGTATATAACTGACCAGTGGCGTAGCCAGGATTTTTGAGCGGGGGGGGCGGATTGTTTACGGAGCCCGGCGAACGGGGGGGGGCGGCGCCCCCCCCCCCTAAAATTTGACCCCTGTAGTAGGGAACTTGCGCCATGGCGCTGGCGCCATTCGTAAGCGCCACGCCATGGTGTTGGCGCCATTCGTAGGCGCCGCGCCATGGCGCCATTAGCGCCACAGACCGCTGTAAATGTATGTATCAAAACATATACAATTGTGAAAGAATTGCGTGCTAGGTATGCCTAATGTAAAAGATAGGACGCACAATCACAGGCCTCATTGTGCCCAATTCGTGTGTGTTTTTGCACACAATGCAGTCACTATTTATTAGTACAAATGCCCTTTACAAACACGATCCACATCAAAACATATACAATTGTGAAAGAATTGCGTGCTAGGTATGCCTAATGTAAAAGATAGGACGCACAATCACAGGCCTCATTGTGCCCAATTCGTGTGTGTTTTTGCACACAATGCAGTCACTATTTATTAGTACAAATGCCCTTTACAAACACGATCCACAATCTTGACAAACAGGGTTAGTAGATGGCAAAGTTGCTTCCCAAGAATGCAATTGCACATGTATAGGGGGTTGACTTGAGTTTTTAGGGGCTGAGTTTACAATTCAGGGTTGAGTTGATGGGTGTTTATAAATTAGGGTTGAGTTGACAGAGGTTTAAAAATAAGGGGCTGTTGACACAAGTTCACAAATTAGAGGCCGAGTTTATGGGAGTTGAGTTGATGGGTGTTTGCCAAATTAGGGGCTGAGTTTATGGGAGTTAACAATAACATTACCATAATCCTTAAGTGAGGCCCCCGGGGCTAAAAAATATAAATTGTGATATAATGCATTTGTGGGTTACTGATTACAATGATTTGAAATATGCACTCCATTCTGACAGTACATTACAATAACCCTGAAATTGAACCCAAAATGGGGCCAAAACTTTCAAATTGTGAAATGATGCATTGTGGGTTTCTAATTGCACTGATTTGATATATAATGCACTCCATTTTGACACTACATTACCATAACCCTGAAAATGAACCACTGGGGCCAAAAACTTTCAATTTGTGAAATGATGCAATTTTGGGTTTCTGATTGCACTGATTTCAAATTTAGGTTTCTGATTGCACTGATTTGATATATGCACTCCATTGACACTACATTACCATAACCCGTTAATGAACCCATGGGGCCAAATACTTTCAATTTGAGAAATGATGCATTTTTGGGTTTCTGATTGCACTGATTTCAAATTTAGGTTTCTGATTGCACTGATTTGATATATGCACTCCATTGACACTACATTACCATAACCCGTTAATGAACCCATGGGGCCAAATACTTTCAATTTGAGAAATGATGCATTTTTGGGTTTCTGATTGCACTCATTTGAAATATGCACTTCATTTTGACACTACATTACCATAACCCTGAAAATGAACCACTGGGGCCAAAAACTTTCAATTTGTGAAATGATGCATTTTTGGATTTCTGATTGCACTGATTTCAAATTTGGGTTTCTGATTGCACTGATTTGATACATGCACTCCATTTTGACACTACATTACCATAACCCTCAAAATGGACCCATGGGGATGGGGTTAAATACTTTCAATTTGAGAAATGATGCACTTTCGGGTTTCTGATTGCACTCATTTGAAATATGCACTTCATTTTGACACTACATAACCATAACCCTAAAATGAACCCCCTGGGCCAAAAACTTTCAAACCATAAAATGATGGATTTGTGGGTTTCTGAGTGTAGCGATTTCAAATATGCCCAGGGCTTAAAAAATTAGAAATTGTGAAATGATTCAATGTGGGTTTCTAATTGCACTGATTTGAAATATGCACTCTGTTTTGACACTACATAACCCTGAAAACTACATAACCATAACCCTGAAAATGAACCTCTGGAGCCAAAAACTTTCAATTTGTGAAATCATTCATTTTTGGGTTTCTGATTGCACTGATTTCAAATTTGGGTCTCTGATTGCACCAATTTGATATATGCACTCCATTTTGACACTACATTACCATAACCCTAAAAATGAACCCATGGGGCCAAATACTTTCAATTTGAGAAATGATGCATTTTTGGGTTTCTGATAGCACTCATTTGAAATATGCACTTCATTTTGACACTACATTACCATAACCCTAAAATGAACCCCCTGGGCCAAAAACTTTCAAACCATAAAATGATGGATTTGTGGGTTTCTGAGTGTAGTGATTTCAAATATGCCCAGGGCTTAAAAAATTAGAAATTGTGAAATGATTCAATGTGGGTTTCTAATTGCACTGATTTGAAATATGCACTCTGTTTTGACACTACATAACCCTGAAAACTACATAACCATAACCCTGAAAATGAACCTCTGGAGCCAAAAACTTTCAATTTGTGAAATCATTCATTTTTGGGTTTCTGATTGCACTGATTTCAAATTTGGGTCTCTGATTGCACCAATTTGATATATGCACTCCATTTTGACACTACATTACCATAACCCTAAAAATGAACCCATGGGGCCAAATACTTTCAATTTGAGAAATGATGCATTTTCGGGTTTCTGAAAGCACTCATTTGAAATATGCACTTCATTTTGACACTACATTACCATAACCCTAAAAATGAACCCCCTGGGCCAAAAACTTTCAAACCATAAAATGATGGATTTGTGGGTTTCTGAGTGTAGCAATTTCAAATATGCCCAGGGCTTAAAAAATTAGAAATTGTGAAATGATTTGATGTGGGTTTCTAATTGCACTGATTTGAAATATGCAATCCATTTTGACACTACAAAACCCTGAAAACTACATAACCATAACCCTGAAAATGAACCTCTGGAGCCAAAAACTTTCAATTTGTGAAATCATAAATTTTCAGGTTTCTGATTTCACTCATTTGAAATATGCACTTCATTTTCACACTACATTACCATAACCATAAAAATGAACCCCCTAAGCCAAAAACTTTCAAATCATAAAATGATGCATTTGTGGGTTTCTGATTGTAGCGATTTCAAATATGCACTCCATTTTGACACTACATTACTAAAACCCTGAAATTGAACCCCTAGACCCAAAAATTTCTTATTGTGAAATGATGCATTTTGCAGGTTTCTAATTGCACTGATTTGAAATGACTCAATTTCAACTCTACATTACTGTAAGCCTTTAATTGAACCCATGGGGCTAATAAATTAGAAATTGTGAAATGATGCATTTGTGGCTTTTTGATTGCCTTGATTTGAAATATGCACTTCATTTTGACACTACATTACCATAACCCTGAAAATGAACCCCCAGGGCCAAAAATTTTCAAATCATAAAATGATGTGTTTGTGGGTTTCTGATTGTAGCGATTTCAAATATGCACTCCATTTTGACACCACATTACTAAAACCCTGATAATGAACCCCTGGGCACAAAAACTTTCAATTTGTGAAATGATGCATTTGTGGGTTTTTTATTGCACTGATTTGAGATGTGCACTCCATTTCTACTCTACATTACCATAACTTTTTAAGTCTAACCCCTGGGGCTAAAAAATTGAAAATTGTGAATTGATGCATTTGTGGATTGATGATAGTGATTTTTTGAAATATTCATACCATTTTCCAAATTGGGCTGAGTTTACAGGAGTTTCCAAACTAGGGGCTGTGTTTACAGGATTTAGAGGGGGTCCCCATGGGGTGCCATTTTTGGGGGGTCTCCAGGGGGTGCCATTTTTTGGAGGTACATATGGGGGTGCCATTTCAAGGGGGTCCACATGGGATGCCATTTTTTGGGTGGTCCCCAGGGGTGCCATTTTTTGGTGGTCCTCAGGGGGGTGCTATATTTTTTTTTGCGGGGGGGGTCCATATGGGGTGCCATTTTGAGGGGGGGGTCCCCAGGGGGGTGCCATTTTTGGAGAGTCCCCAGGGGGAGCCAACTTTGGGTGGGTCCCCAGGGGGTGCCATTTTTGTGGGGGTTCCTAGGGGGTGCCATGTTTGGGGGGTCCCCAGGGGGTGCTATTTTTGGGGGGTCCCAAGGGGGTGCCATTTTTAGGGGGTCCCTAAGGGGTGCCATTTTCTGGTGGTCCTCAGGAGGTGCCATATTTGTGGGGCCCTAGGGGGTCCCATTTTTGGGCGGTTCCCAGGGGGTGCCACTTTTGGGGGGTTCCCCAGGGGGTGCCATTTGGAGGGGGGTCCCCATTGGGGTGTCAGTTTTTGCAAGCCTCTGAGAAGTGGGTACCTAAAGCAGGATTCTCTCCAACCTTCAGTTGGGTTTTGTAGAGTCACCAGGGGGAGCCAACTTTGGGTGGGTCCCCAGGGGGTGCCATTTTTGTGGGGGTTCCTAGGGGGTGCCATGTTTGGGGGGTCCCCAGGGGTGCTATTTTTGGGGGGTCCCTAAGGGGTGCCATTTTTGGGGGGTCCCTAAGGGGTGCCATTTTTTGCTGGTCCTCAGGGGGTGCCATATTTGTGGGGCCCTAGGGGGTCCCATTTTTGGGCGGTTCCCAGGGGGTGCCACTTTTGGGAGGTTCCCCAGGGGGTGCCATTTGGAGGGGGGTCCCCATTGGGGTGTCAGTTTTTGCAAGCCTCTGAGTAGTGGGTACCTATAGCAGGATTCTCTCCAACCTTCAGTTGGGTTTTGTGGTTCTCTACAATTTATACCACAAGGATTTACAAACACAAAAAGAACAGCAAAGCACAAATGTAACCAATTGAAGATTACAACAAAGTTTGACACCTTGCAAAAACCACACTATCATATCACAAAACCTATACCACACAGAATGCACAGGGTCCCCAGGGGGGTGCCATTTTTGGAGAGTCCCCAGGGGGAGCCAACTTTGGGTGGGTCCCCAGGGGGTGCCATTTTTGTGGGGGTTCCTAGGGGGTGCCATGTTTGGGGGGTCCCCAGGGGGTGCTATTTTTATGGGGTCCCAAGGGGGTGCCATTTTTGGGGGGGCCTTAAGGGGTGCCATTTTCTGGTGGTCCTCAGGGGGTGCCATATTTGTGGGGCCCTAGGGGGTCCCATTTTTGGGCGGTTCCCAGGGGGTGCCACTTTTGGGAGGTTCCCCAGGGGGTGCCATTTGGAGGGGGGTCCCCATTGGGGTGTCAGTTTTTGCAAGCCTCTGAGTAGTGGGTACCTATAGCAGGATTCTCTCCAACCTTCAGTTGGGTTTTGTGGTTCTCTACAATTTATACCACAAGGATTTACAAACACAAAAAGAACAGCAAAGCACAAATGTAACCAATTGAAGATTACAACAAAGTTTGACACCTTGCAAAAACCACACTATCATATCACAAAACCTATACCACACAGATTGCACACTGCACACCATCATACCAAATCGCAAACTGTCTACATTTTACTACCGAGTTTCATGCCCAACCATTTTACAGAAGTTTACAAAAATCCATTCCAAAACATTGCATCTTTGGTATTGGTCTTGTTATTGTTGGTAGATTACATACCGCATTTCAAAACACATGCCTAGCATGTGGGCAAACTTAACTAAAGTATCATATTTTCTCCAATGGTATTAATTGTAGAGAACCACAAAACCCGACAGAAGGTCGGAGAGAATCCTGCTAGTTTTACACATACGTATACAGCGACATGGACAGAATTGAGTGCATTTTCACCCAGCTTGAGCCGACCGCGACCTGTGATATAAAAATGCCTGTAATGTGAAGCATAAATGCGCGCTTGCGCGCAAAATTTTTGAAAATTGGCCCCAATATCGTTGCACGTAGGGATGTTTTTTTTTAAACGTTTTTTTTTTAAAAAAAACGTTTTTTAAAAAAAACAAACATGACGTCCGAAATGTTTTTTTTTTAAAAAAAACATCGGCTGAAATTTTTAGTACTAAGCACTAGGTATTTTGCAAAATTTTTGCGCGCAAGCGCGCAATTTCACACACAAATTGACATTGGTGGTTGTTTTCATTGGTTTTGTTGCATTTTTAGTATCAAAACATCCATTTCTATGTGCTACCATGGGTGAATAAGCCGACATATGTTGCTGTAATATATAATATTGAGGTAATGTGCTTCCATGTACCTCCACAGTGTGTAACTTCACTCCCAAAGTAACAACCTCCTTTTATAACCTTGTTTGATCACCATTCCGTGCCAAACTTTACCTGAAGTCACGAACATTCGACTATAAGGCGATATACAAACGATATGTCGACGAAAAATGGATATTTTTGACACAAATCACCACTTATAATGCTATCCCATGGCTCCACAGCCATTATATGGTCATATTTAACATCACAGAGTATTGCCAGTGTCTGATATACCTATATATGTTGACACTAGGTCATATCTGGGAGCTTTTAAAAAAAAACGTTTTTTAAAAAAAAAACGTTTTTTAAAAAAAAAAAACGTTTTTTTTTTAAAAAAAACATTGAGTTAAAAAAAAACGTTTTTTTTCCAACCCTAGTTGCACGAAAACACATTTCCGTACATTTCTATGTCTCACCCCGGAAGGGGGGGGGCGGCCGCCCCCCCCGCCCCCCCCCCCCTGGCTACGCCACTGTAACTGACCGATTGGGGGGGGGGGGGTTAGTAGCCAAAGATTTCGCCTCCGGGATGGATAACCTTATTCCTATGTAGGTAGTATAAGTATATTTATGTAGGTAGTTCCTTATTCCTACCCCTGGGGGTGTTATTACTTCGCCAGAAATTTTCAGGCGGGTTATTAGTAAAGGATGGGCTTTTACATACCGGTAAAACTGGTAAAAACTATTATTAAAAGGGATATAATTAGTCGTATCAACGTGCATGAACAAGTCTATACGTAGCTGTGATGCAAATTAGCATCAATGATCACATAATCATTGCGTACATTACGTGCCGCATTCCAGATGGGGATATTTCGAGGGGGATTTATTTTTCTCAGTTCGCTCAGACCTAGGGGTATTTCGAGAAAATACGGTATTTCAAAGAGATATATGGAGGAAATACGGTATAATCAAACTGAACATAGGCAATAGCGTTTTTACCTGCAGAAACTCCTGTCCCACCGGTACCGCACAAACCACACGACTGTTTACAGTTTGTTTGAACGTGGCTTTCGCTACAACGGTCTTTGTAGCCACCACACCAGGGTGCGGCATCTTTGCATGCTGTTAAAGTCATGTTTGGCAGTTAATTTGGAAAATTTTGAAAATCTGGCTCTAGGGTGGCAGACATTACGGTATGCGGTACACGGTTCCGTACGATAAATTTTCTATTTTGCGGTAAACGGTACGCTACGGTAAATCGTCAATTTTGCGGTGCGCAGTACGGTATGGTAAATCTGAAAAATGTGGTAGCGGTATGATACAGTACGGTATAGTAACTTTTCCAAAAATACGGTACGGTACGGTACAGAAAATTCTGCCACCCTTGGATGTCCGTGCTTGCTATGAATGGGTTTAATACACGTAATCAATGATATTTGATACTTACCGGCATTAGTTACAGCCAATCCTATGAGAAAAAGCAACAAAGAGAACAGTCTGCCCATGGTTTCCGACGTTCAAATTAAATGTCGCTTAATGAATAAATCAACTTGATGCATTTGACTTTGCATATGAATGGTGGACTAGTGGACACCGATCCATTTATATACTGAATACTCCATGCCACGGTGACATCCTTACATGTGTAGCATGGACATCTGGCTGTTGTGTAAGCAAATCTTGAATCAATTCAAGCGGGGGAGCCATGGCGCGGATCTAGTGTTGGGTCTTAGTATCCAATATCCAGCCAATGTGGTTTCGCATACTTCTACATTTTTCTAAATCTAAATTCTAAATCTAAAAGTTTTTCTTTCCATTCATTGCCTGAAATGGGGCGGTGCTAGGTTCGTTGATTGTGTATACATATTTTATTAAATATTCCACATTTCATTCAACACATTTTTCTGAATACAAGCACTATATTTTTTCGTGTTTAAAATTTTAGATTGAAAATTTGCCAGCTTTGGTTTCGTATATTCCGCCCTGCGTTTGTATTGATCTATCGTTGTCATTACGGTATTTTAGTAGGAAACCAGTTTTCCACCAAGTCACGAGAGGCCCATATAATAGTTGACATCAAAATTATTATTATGTGATTTCAAATTTTGAAAGTGAGAGACCATGGTTAATTGAATATCGTGACGCTTAATTTTCGTCGTTTCTGTTTAGCTTTTAGAATTTTTTGTGATGGTTTAGTTGACATTCTATTGACATTTATTTGCGATGTCAACTAGTGTGTTTGGACCGGAGCAAAATCACCCGAAAAACTCACTCACGCACCCCCATCCATCCACAATGGTAGCTATTAGCTGAAAATCACAACCCCCCCCCCCCCTCAAATCACACGCCAGTCTTCTCTCTAATCCATCGTCTGTGCGCGGGCACGTGTACATAAGTGCTGGGGTGCTGCTCGGAGGCGCACACCCAGCCGCCCCCACACTCCGCTATGCCTCCTTGCGTCCATTTGCCGTTGCGTTTGAAGAATAGGGGACCCCCGCTGTCGCCCTGGGGGGGGGGGGGGGTTATTTAAAAAAAAAAATTTTTTTTGGGGGGGGGGAGGAAAACGCCTGCGCACACTAGTTTTAAACGAGAATTTCAAAAACTCATAAATGTTGTAGGATGAGGTGTCCATCAACTACAGCTGACAGAGATTAAACTTGCCTCATTCTCGAAAACTCTAAAGGGGTACAGGCTGATTTCTGAATTTTCGAAATTTCGGTTGGAAACTTGTGTGTGTGGACACAATAAGATAAATGGAAAGAACATGAAGGCGACCCCACAGATTAGTTGACACATGTAATGTGTCAACTGGTCTGTGTCAACTCATATTTCGGCTTCACGTGTGACAGACCGATCTTTAAATACTAATGCGGCAATGTAAAAAATAAGTATTACGGCAAGTGCATTGGATTGGATGCTCTGCGACAGGTGAAGCCCAAATCTGAGTTGACGCAGACCGGTTGACACACGTGTGTCAACTAGAGTGTGTGCCGCTAAAATGTTCAAACCTTGCACGCGGCACGTCCAAATCCTCCCCAGGCGCACATCTCCTTTGTGATATGCTTGTAACATTTCGGCTCCGTGTCAAAAACCGCATGTTGCAGGGGATTCGTGAGCCCGTTTTGGTTTTGCGTGGTTAGCCCCCAACCTGAAATTTGCAACTTTATTGTCATATACTGAACTTTTTGTTGATCAAGTTTTCTGCAGTATTCACCTGCAGCTACCATTTTGAGCTGGCCGCCAGTGAAATCGTCATTTTCATTAGGAAGGCACACTGGTTGTATCTTGGCGCTGTGTGTCAAATGGCTGATTTGTGCTTGAATGGTTTTAGGGGGGGGGGGGGTACAAAGTTTTTCGAAAAAGCGATGGGGCCCTTGCGCCATTTTTAAAAGAAACTTCTTTTTCAAACGATTGACAAAAGCATTGGCCATCCCTACTTGTAACCATATTTAAGAGGCTTTCAAAAACGTAAAAAACGACATTTCTTCCATCCCTAATCTAGTTACTCAGTATTCAGATTAGGGATGGCACAAAACTTGTTTTTTTAATGACCCTGTTTGTTAAAAAAACAACAACGTTTTTTATATAAATAAAACGTTTTTTTTAAGCTCCCAGCTATGGTTATGGGTCTACACATACAGGTATATCAGTACTCTGTGATGTTCAATATAGCCATAGAATAGCTGTGAAGCCATGGGATAGCATTATAAGTGGTAATTTCTGTCAAAAATACCCATTTTTGTCGACTTGTTACGGATATCGCCTTTTGTCGAACGTTCATGACTTTAAGTGAAGTTCAGCATGGAATAGTCTTAAATAAGGTTGTAATGGAAGGCTAATACATTGAAAGTGATGCTACACACTGTAGAAGTATGTGGGAGCACATTGGCTGGATATTGTATGCTACACTAACATATCACGGCTTATTATTACACAATAGCGTGATCAAATGAATGCTTTCACACTGAAACTGCCTCAAAACCAATGAAAACAACCACAAATGGCAATGTGTATTTGTGTAGTTGCGCGCATGCGCGCGAAAAATCGCAAAATACCTAGTGCTTAGTACAAAAAAATTTCGCTGGTGTTTAAAAAAAAACGGTTTCGATTGCTCTGTTTTTATGATAAAAAAAACGTTTAAAAAACGGTTAAAAAAACACGTGCCATCCCTAATTCAGATCCAAAATTTAATGAACAAAGGAAATTAGTGGTACTCAGATAAAGTACTGTAAAAGTGGCTCACTCAAACTGCAATTTTTCCGCCAGCTGCACAACTGCAATATCGGTTCCCTGTCGCTTGCAGCCACCATAAAACTTTTCGTGAAATATCACTTTTTTGACAGCGATAGTTTTTCCGTCATTGCGGTCATGATTGCCGGCACGTACCCAAAATCGATTTTGTGCAATAAACAGTTGCCTGAATTTGAAAAAAATTTGGTTTTAAAACACTTTTTAAATTTTGAAAGACTTGTCAAATTTTTTCCATTAACTGTTTTTCGTTGGCCACACAATGTGCGGCTGTCAAAATCCATTGATCGCTGATTATCGACGCTGTGCATGTGGCACTTCCCCAGGGGCCGCCCAGTTGAACCTGTGTTTTTATCATTTTAGTTTTTGTAGTGAACTACCGTATTTCCTCGAGTCGAAATACCCCATTTCCCCTTCAAATACCCCACCCTCAAAATAGCCCACCCTCGAAAAAACTCCACCCTCGAAAAAACCCCTGAAAAATAACCCCTCGAAATATCCCCAGCCAAAATGAGTGTAAAGAGAATGTCATTGTAAAAAGTACTGGCGAATAATAACAACTCTCGAAATTCCCCTCTTTCGATTAACCCTAGGGTTCAAACGGGATTCCGATCCCGATCCCGAATCCCGAGAAATTTCGGGATTTTGTGGTCCCGATCCCGATCTCGAAAAGTCAATCCCGTTTGAACCGTAATTAACCCCCTCATAATTTGAACTGAAAAAATAAACACCCCGAGATTATTTCGTGAAAATGCGGTAGCTCCTTTTTCTGATGAAGAAGTCATAGTGAAAAATTGTTAAAATCTAACCACAAATGGATATGAATGCGGGCTGGCTTCGTAACCACCTGAAATGCCACTTGACACGCTGACAATTTTGTCACCGCTCATTGTCAGCGCTGGTGGGTAGGATGGCGAGCCGCCTCCACAACCTGTGTCAGTTTGTTATGTGAACATTGGTGACAATAGTGATTTATTGCGGTCCACGCACTAGTTGACACTTGTGTGTCAACTGGGCTGTGTCTAGGGTTGGAAAAAAACGTTTTTTTAACTCGATGTTTTTAATTAAAAAAACGTTTTTTCATTAAAAAAAACATTTTTTTAAAGCTCCCAGATATGACTTTGTGTCAACATATATAGGTATATCAGACAGTGGCAACACTCTGTGATGTTATATATGACCATATAATGGCTGTTGAGCCATGGGATAGCATTATAAGTGGTGATTTGTATCAAAAATATCCATTTTTTATCAACACGTTCGTATATCGCCTTATAGTCAAACGTTCGTGACTTCAGGTAAAGTTTGGCACGGAAAAGTGATGAAACAAGGTTATAAAAGGAGATTGTTACTTTGGGAGTGAAGTTACACACTGTGGAGGTACATGGAAGCACATTACCTCAATATTATATACTACACTGACATATGACGGCTTATTAACCCATGGTAGCACATAGAAATGGATACTTTGATACTAAAATGCCACAAAACCAATGAAAACAACCACCAATGTCAATTTATGTGTGAAATTGCGCGCTTGCGCGCAAAAATTTTGCGAAATACCTAGTACTCAGTACTAAAAATTTCGGTCGATGTTTTAAAAAAAAAAGATTTCGGACGTCATGTTTTTGTTTTTTTAAACATCGGCCAACCCTAGCTGTGTCAACTCAGATTTCGGTTTAACGTGTCTCACAGCGATCTTCCAATGGATCTGCCGAATATTGAATTTTTCAACATTGCCGCATGTGCATCCGGAGATCGTTCTGAGAGACGTGAAGCCCAAATCTGAGTTGACACAAACCAGTTGACACACAAGTGTGAAATAATGTGTGGGCCGTCCCAAGGGTGAAATGTCACCTTTGATGTTGCTGGGCGGATTTGGCTTGTTGCCAGATTCGTTGCATAACCCACACGTTTCTTTGCAATTTGTTTTCACATTGGTGTCATGTGAACAGTATGATTTATACCCGCTGCACCAATTAGCTTTATCTCTGCATGCTGCGGCGAAATTGTTAAAATTGTAAACTTGAAAAACAGTTATGCATTGCCAACTTTATTACCTGAGTGGACGGTGGATCAGGGCCGTATCCAGGGGGGGGGCGGGGGGGGCTGCAGCCCCCCCCCCTCCCGGGGCGAGACTAGAAAGTGACCGGAAAATGAGACTTTTTTCAACGTCAGCGTAAAAATTTTTGCGCGCAAGCGCGCATTCTTCACCAGACATATGGTATCATCATCATATTTGCTCCATGTGGCCGCAAATCGTAATAAATACACTCGATGTCATGCTTTTTGCTGTTTTGTATGTGTATCTACATACAAATACAGTGTTCCATGGCGCTGGCGCCAACGCCAATGGCGCCATTCCGCCACTATGTAGCTAAGATTTTAGGGGGGGGGGGCTGAGCCCCCCCCCCTCGCCGGCCTCCGTAAACAAGCAGCCCCCCCCGCTCAAAAATCCTGGATACGTCCCTGACGGTGGTCACTCCTATCAGCGCCAAAATGATAAAACGCAGATAATGCATTTTTCTTACTCCTTTCAAACTGTAGGATAAGACAAACCAATGCTAAAAAGTGTTTCTGTCATAGTCATTCAATATCATTGGATTGCAATATTTGCTACATCTGTAACCTGATATTTAATTTGTTCAGGTGCTGTTTACATGACCGCGGTGCATTTTGTCCACACGATACAAATGTATGTATACATAGCGGACTGCAAAGTGTGCGCATAATCCTACCATAATTTGATGAATAAAATCTGTTGATAGATTTCTAAATAAATTATTATTCCAATTTAAAAACGAAATATAATGATGAAAAACTGTATAATTTTTTGATTTATCATTTAGATGGGTTATGGTAGCTTTTCATACAAGTGTGATGCCCGCCGAGTATATCCATCAGCAAGCGGTAAAATGGTTCCAACTAGGGTTGGGACGATATGACTTTTCGATATCGATATTCGATATTCGATATTTTTTTCTGAAACTCGATATTCGATATCGATACGATATGGACCCTCGATATCGATATTCGATATTCGATATTAAAAAATGGTCGATATTCGATATCGATATTTCGATATTTTCGATATTTCGATATTTTGCTTTTGGTATAGCAGGGCATATCTCATTTGGCATGTTGCATTTCCATTTGATCACAAACCCAACTGATCATCACTACTGAAAAGTAGATGATACAAATTTAAATGGCACACAATGATCAAAATGAGAAAATGATTTAAAAATGTGACAGATGTGGTAAGGAAAAGCTGCCAGCCCCATTTATAGGTGCCATGCCATGGTGCCATTGATGTTTCCATGGTGTAAGTAGCTATTATACATACATATACTCTTATGTGAACATCTGAGAGAGCATTCGCACAAGATTTGATGCTGCCGCAAGTGCTGAAACAAAAATACCAGTCATGTGAGAACAAAGTGCGCGCTTGCGCGCAAAATTTGTTAAAATTGCTTATGAAATCGCCTTCTAATAGTGCCATTCCTGGCTTATTTGAAGTCAGGCCCAGGGAGTATAGAATATCGAAAATATCGAAAAAATGGTCGATATTCGATATCGATATTCGATATTTTTTTTAAATTTTCGATATCGATATTCGATATTCGATATGAAAAAATAGTCGATATCCGATATTCGATATTCGATACGATATATCGTCCCAACCCTAGTTCCAACATAACTTCTCACCGCTCTGGAAGAAAACGAAATTCAACATTAACGCAAAATTAAAATTGAACAACACCCCCCCCCCCCCCAGCTGCCCCTGGTCTACATCGCGCTGACCTACACGACCCACTCTATGCCTTTGGCCTGCGGCACTTCGCAGCGCCGCTTCGGCAACATCAGAGTGATTCAACTGGAGCCGAACTTGGCTGAGGGGCCGGGTGGCGTGACCGTGGTGCCCAAGTTGGTCAGGAACACTGCGCCGTTTTTGGATGGGGTCAAGGTTACTGTGGAGGTGGGTTTCGGGGTGTTTTTCTATTTTTTATTTTATTTTATTATTTTTTTTTTGGGGGGGGGGGTTATTTTTTAAATGTTTAGTTTATTCGTTCATTTGTTTTTTGGGTTCAATCCCAGATCGTGTAACATAGCCTGTAAAATTTCGAATGTCATCATGCAAAGTGGCAAAAAGCCTGACTGTACCGTACCGCGTACCGCACTTTTCAGATTTACCGTAATGTGACGTTTACCGCAAAATTTAAAATTCACCGTACCGTTTAACGCAAAGCCACCGTCTGCCAGTCTTTTTGTGGATCCACACAGGTAAACTCATCGGCGGGCACGTTCGCCTACCTGACGACCGATTACGACTGTTCGGAAACGGACGCGCGCACGTGCTACCTGCATGAGTACGATCCCGTGGCCGATGTAGAACAGGTGCGTCGCGTTGCAAACTGCGCCAGGCTTTGTGGGTTGTACACATACACATACAAGTACACATGACCTACAAATAAGTACACATGACGTACGCCCACAACACATATATACCAACCATAGATAGATGAGTAGGTATACATGTGAGTGGGTACAATTAGTGGGTCTACATGAGTAGTGGGTATACATGCCTAGTGGGTAGAATTGGATTAGTTGTGGGTCTACATGAGTAGTGTGTATACGTGTGAGTGGGTAGAATTAGGTGAGTAATGGATCTACATGAGTAGTGGGTATATACATGTATAGTGAGTATAATTAAATGAGTTGAGTGTATACATGTGTAGTGGGTTTAGATGTGCCGCACAGGGTCATTCTTTAAGGCCGGGATTGGAGCTGAACAGCTTGAAACCAGTGATGACAAAAAAGCCAAAGGAACCCAAAAACACCAATGCGGGTTCCAGAGCCACGATGTCGGTTCCCTTCCCATCGCTACCTTACTCTACATAGGTTTTTATCGCCACGCAGGTGTACACGCTCGACTACCTGCCCGAGTACGCGTCCCCCCTAACTGCAGGCTTGGAAACGGTTGAAATCAATACCGTTGGCAATTCGGCAGCCTCCCCAGGTGTTGGTGGTGGCAAAATTGTGCCTGTGGATTATGGTGGTTGCGTGTATTTTGGTTTGTCTTTTTATTGAAAGTTTTTTGAACAATTTAGATTTTTTAATGGTGGCGTCATGGTGGAGTGTTCAGAAAAATGCGTGGCATGTGGTCCGCGGAGTATATGCAACATTGAATCTGCAAAATCTGTTGCATTGGTTGTTGTAAACCCATATACCGTATACCCTCGAATAAGACCCCAGGAAAGCTATTTTTTGGTCGGAGTTTCTTTAAGGTTGAGTTATTCAAGGGGGTATATTTTTCCGCAGAAAACTTTTCATTGTATGAATGCATTCTGTCAACTTATGTAATCCCGGTATTTAAAAGCTCAACAACAACAAAAAGGTGCGTACACGTTTGGTTATCTGCGCTACCACACGTTAACATTCTCCTTTATTATCATCTATCATTTTTGTAAATTTTGTAGCATATTTTTCACCTGGAGGGGAGATATTCGAGGGGCTGGTTATCAGTGTTTTGAGGGGGTGTTATTCGAGGGAGTCTTATTCGAGGATATACGGTATACCCGCAATGCACGCACTGGTGCTCAATGTAACGCACAATTGATCGTTCCACATTTTTTGCGCAGTAATTATCAATATCATCATCAACAACATCCGCAAACACCCATCACATCGCAATCTATCCAATTACAACAACACCCTAATTCAACATCCCACCCCCTCAGAATGTCCCCCCGTTCGCGACGGGACCCCCGCAGCTCAGCGGACTGACAGCGGTATAGGGAGCGCTAGCGCCGCGAGTAGTCCTTATTTTGCGCCCAGTCAGACTACTGCCGGTGGGTTGAGGGGTGACGTTTTAAATGCGTTAGTTACCGTATTCGCTTGAATAGTTCCCCTTGAATAATTGAATCCCCCCTCTCAAATAATTGCTGCCTGTATGATGGGTGAGGAAATAATTCTCACCCTTGAATAAATCCCCCTTGAGAGATTTGATCAATTTGTTGTGCCCAATTTTAACAAAACTGACACGTGATTGTGTTTATGAAGCATACTTCGTGTAATGAGTTGATAGAAATGGGGGTGCACTGATACGCACACGTGCCCGATACGCACATATGCCCGTTTTTTTCACTTGACACTTTTTCAAGTGATTTTCAGATATGAGTAAAGTGAAAAAAAGTTGCGCAATGACATTAGTAAACTTTTTTCACTTCACTCAAAATATCTTCATATCTGAAAATCACTTGAAAATGTGTCAAATGAAAAACAGTGAAAAATGGCTATTTTTCACTGTTTTTTTAACTTGACACATTTTCAAGTGATTTTCAGATATGAGTGAAGTGAAAAAAGTTCACTAATGTCATTGCGCAACTTTTTTTCACTTTACTCATATCTGAAAATCACTTGAAAAAGTGTTAAGTGAAAAAAAACGGGCATATGTGCGTATCGGGCACGTGTGCGTATCAGGCCTGCCCCGATAGAAATATGCTTGAAAATTTTTACAAAATGATAATTCCTCCCCTGAATCACCCCCCCTCCCCCTCGAATAGTTCCCACCTCAAGAATGTCTGACGAAACAATAATTCACCGGTGTTCATAAATGATAATGTCAATGGGTATTTTAAAAAGCTAGCACAATTTTCTTGTGCTTATTTTTTGTAAACATTCGTGGTGACACAAAAATATATGAACACTTTCATTTTCTTCATCTCATAATTTCTTTCTCGAAAATCACATTTAATCACCAAGAATTGATCAAAATTTTCCCAACCCTCTCCCTCAAACAACCCCCCCCCCCCAATTCGCAGGCGTGCGGGAATTCTCCCTGCTCGGCGTAGGCGCAAAATACATCTGCGTTTCGCTAGTGGAAGTTTGCGCGGCGGGCCGTTTGATGGCCAGTGACGCGGCATTTTTGGTGTTTAAAAGAGATAAAATGGATTGCGGGGGTGCCAGGGGGACGACCACTCAGGTGCTGGCTATGAGGCAGAATGTGGATTATAATGTGAGTTTGGGGGTGCATTGATCGAGTGAGGTCCGGTTTCCGTGTGGTCGTGTCAGCGGCGTATCCAGGATTTTTCTTGTGCCACATACAATTGAGTTCTTGTTTTCATGCAATTGAGAAAAAAATTACCAAAAGCTTTCCAGTCGATAAGTCCATGCAGTATCCAGCAAAAAGTCGATAAGTCCACCTTTTGTGGCAATCTCCAGCAATACCCTTGTGGACAAATTGTGGAAAGTTCATTCGGGACACTGATTTCTTTCAGTAGAAATCTATAAATTCGATGAATAATTCCTTAAATTCCATTTTTCTCGAAATCAACTACTAACTAAATCAACTTAACTTATCGACTTCGTAACCACACTCCCCATCGATTCCCACAGTAAATCCCACCCCCCCCCCCCCCAGCCATCGCAACAGTGCTACAGCCGGATCCAGCTCGGCTCGCCCGCCTGGCTGCACGGCCTGGACGGGTCCAACGACGCGGGCCTCGTGTTCGCCGCCACCTTCTACGACTTTATGCGCAACCGATGGAACATGCATAGGTTTGCGTGGAGCCAGGGGGAGGCGCACGATGCACTCCCCCTGAGGGAGAGTGGGGAGTGGGGGGAAGATGAGAGGTTGGTGGGGGTGTTTTTTTTTGGGGGTGGCTGTGTTTTTTGGTTTGGGAAATTGGGGGTGAGTGGCTGGCATTTAGTTATTACCGTCGTGAAGGCGCGCCGTTTTTTGGCGCGGACAAACGGTGCCAGCACGATGGCGCTCTTTATTTACCAGAGGGGCGTTGTCGGCAGCCTCGTTAAAGGGGCTGGCGAAAACGTTTGATCTAGTGTGCATGAACACGCAATGTATATAATTTGATGTTTGTCTTGGGCTCTGGGGCTGATCAAGTCATGATCAATTGAGGCTTCACACATGAAAAATATTTGATATGTATCGCACAAAAATGGCTGAAAAATCACATTTTTATCGTCACAGTCATCACAGTGTAAACGCTGTCATAGGATACATTTTTCAAAAAATGTCAGCCAGCTGGCTGCCTGATTTTGCCTGAATCTGAGCAAATACTTTACATAATTAATTATTAAGGGGTCAAAGCTTTCCCGACAATTAATCTTTTAGCAGTTCATGAGAATGTCCCTTTCAATTTGGTTTTGTGGACGCAGGCACACAAAATCGATCAGTTCAAATGCCAGTTTCGTGTGAGTATTATGAGAATCAGGGCCTGTATGCTGGGTACCAGTATTATTTATGTGACTTGAATTTATAGAATTCTGGGCTGTATTCCAATTTGTGAGCAATATTTCAGCATTCACATACCTATTTTTACATCCCTAGATATATTTACATTTATAAATATATGATAATTTTTGTTTGTTTTGGGTTCATCAGTTTGTAGTCAAGTTGGAGGTATGGACTTGGGTTCAAACGATAATGTTTTTTCGATACCATACTGACATAAAACCGACATAAAAAATTTCACCGGAAAGTATTAACATTTTGTCGGTACCGAAACCGATACCGCAGTATCGTCTGCACCCTAGTATGGATACGTAGTATTAAAATACACTAGGTGTGTTTCCATTTACCTCTATCGAAGACAATTGCTGCCACATGGCATGCCGTGTTTTGTAGTTGAACGTTATAGATATAGAACAGGGTGCGGCAATCATTTCATTACGCGACATGCTTTTTAATGCTTGTCACCTGCACAAGTTGAGAATTTGTTGTATAGAGCAAGGCGGTCTATCCGCTTTTTAACTTTTTTGGGAAGATTGTATTGAATTCAGGCCCTTGTCAAGAAAAATAGAGGTGATTATATAAGTTGTAAATAGTTTATTTTCTAAGAAATATACCGTATTCTCGAAATACCCCCGGGGGGTTTATTGTTTCAGAGTGAGAATTTTGAGGGGGGGTTAAACGAGGGGGGGGGGTATTTCGAGGGGGGGGTTACTTTTCGCCAGAAATTTTTTGAAAACCAAGTACTAAATTGTCGTCTGAAACGTACGCAGACGTCGAAAATGCAACAAAAATCGCCATTTATAAGACTCTAAAGACTTGTATAAGTGTGAGGACGTATAATCATTGTTCTCACATCACAGAGTCATCGTTTTTAACGTGTGTTTTGCAGTACCCAGATGACAAACCGCAGCCTTTGTCATTTACGTTCTCTATACACTAAATTTGGGGGGGGGGGTATTTCGAGGGGGGGTTTATAAGTTCATAGTGTCCATTTTGAGGGGGGGTATTTCGAGGGGGGGGGGGGTATTTCGAGGGGGGGGGGGGGTATTTCGAGGAAATACGGTACATTCTATCTCTTCCATCATTGGGGGGGGGGATTATTCAAGTGGGGGAATTATTTTTGATTCACTCGTCTAACGGGGGGATTATTTTAGTGGGGAAGTATTCCAGTAAATACGGTATTCACATAGAATTTATTTATCCTGCAAAGTATTTATAGCGTAATAAAAAAAACAAATGTCGCATTGTGATTGTCGCCTCCGGATGTTTCCATATTAGACATAATCAGGGTTGGTTTTATAAAAATTCATTTTAGTAAAATTGTATAAAAATTGTATAAAAATTTTATTTTATTTTTATTTTATTCTTGTTTCATTGTATTTTATTTTATTTTATTCCCAAAGTCATTAATAAAATAAAATGACACATTTTACAAAATTTTTACAAAAATTGTACAAAAATTTTACAAAAATCAGAATCATGCATGCAAGGCCAAAAAAATGTTATAATTAGGCCTATACATGAAAAACCTGTGACAAATTTTTCCCTTACTTTTCAAAAGTTGCATGCAGTATGTATTGTTAGCTAGCTGCAAGTGTAAAGTTACAATTATTGATAAGAATGGTTTGCATTTTCAGTAGAAGGACTAGTGGAGTGTGCTGGGCACATTTGTAAAATGTAATGCAATTTGTCAATTGTCTTGACAAATATAAACTAAAGTGTCAATTCTCATGCAAAATGTCAAGTGTCATGTCAAATTTCAAGCAAAGTGGCAATTGTCATGACAAATGTCATGCAAAGTGTAAATTGTGTATCCAAATCTTGTGTTTTTGTATCCATAGTATGTTTTGTATCCAAACCTTATGTGTTTGTATCCAAATGTTCACATAAGATTTGGGTACAACAACAACATCATTTGGATACAAAACATAAGATTTAGATATAAAACATAAGATTTGGACACAATTTACTTGACAATTGATACTTTATTTTTTACATGTCATGACAATTTACACTTGACCTTACATTTGTCATGACAATTGACACTTTGCATGACATTTTACATGACATTGGACACTTTACACTTGGGACTGCTCCCAGATCCATGAATAAACAGGTAGAAACTCAAGCAAAGAGATACAATTTTACAAAAAATACAAATTTTTGTACAATTTTACAAAAATACGAATTTTTATACAATTTTACAAAAATTTTACAAAAATTCGAATTTTTATACAATTTTTATTTTTATTCTTATATTTTCCATTTTATTTTATTTTATTTTATTCTTGAATATTCCATTTTTATTTTATTTTATTTTTATTTTTTTCTGAGATTTTGCCAACCCTGGACATAATAAATACCGTGAGTATTTAACAGTATATTTATTTATAGACATATTTAGATGGTATGTTTTTATGTTTGTCGATTTACCTATCGATTCATTTGGCTAGTTATAGTTTTCCTTTTTGGATTTTTGTAGTGTCTTGACTTGATTCTGATTTTGCCAGTATCTTTCAGCGGCGCTATAACCATGGGTTCGTTTTTCAATTTTCGTTGTTGCTTTATGTCCAGTTTGGGGCACGTGGGTCGACTTATTGTCTCTACGCATCGATAATTGAGGCGTCTAATTCTAAAAGTCGATAAGTCCACAAAATGCGATTTCGAGTAAATCGCATTTTATGTTTCAGATCCAATTCACAGTCCATGTTGCGTGTCCAATTTGGCTTTATCATGCTTTCCATTAAGTTCCAAATGTTGACAATCAAATGTCAAATTTTCAGCCCCTCTGAACCTATATGTGAATCATAATGGGGTGTCCATAAAATTCCATTTGGTCAGAGCAAAACTGTTTCGGGGAGGGAAATGGACTTGTCGATTTTAAGAATAGGACCATCAGTTGTTTCACAGGGTTATACATATTTATAATACTGACTTCCCAGCGGGTGTTTTACACACAGATGGAGGTGGTTAATATTAAAATCGTCCGTGTTCGAGGAAAAAAAACTGAAAAAAGAAAGAAACCTGACAATTATTGTTTTTTTTCAAACCTTGTTTTATGCCACAACCACCTATCCCCATTGGGAAGTCTTCAATTGCAGTTTGTATACTCGACGGACCGCAAAGTATGCGCCCAAAATTACTTATGTCTTGGTCGATAACGCGCGACCAAGACACTTGTGTACGATCTTTCAGAAAAAAAAAAAAATTTAAGAAAAAGGCGGAGTCGGCGCATGTTTTTCTAGGAACGGGTTTTTCTCTTTTTATTTGAATAATTTTTATATTATAAATGATGACGTCATGATGGAGTGTTTCCTTCAGAAAAATGCATAGCATGCGATCCGCCGAGTTGTATTTATAAATACATCAATATTCTTCAACACATTGGTTTCAATTTTTGACCATACCGTGTGGGTCAATATAGTCCATTGAATGTAAATTTATCAGCACCAATGTCTATGACATTTTAAATGTCAAATCGGGGACTCTCAATGTCGGGTTTTCAGTTGTGATTTTGGTTGTTTTTGGCTTCTCAAATTTTATGTCAGTTGATATGTACCAATTGAAAATAGATTATAAAAATAATGTTTTTAAGTTTTTGAAAATACAATTTTGTGATGAACATGTGTATAAATACCTACCTTATTCGATGGATGCATTCTCTGGGTATAATGTGCCTACACACACTAGTTTTCACCGTGACTTTGTGGGAAAACTGAATTTTTTTCAAATTCAAATTAATGAACACGGTTGAACGATTTTATTTAAATTAAATTTTAATTTAAATTAATGAAAGTTAAACTTTGAAAATTTGAAAACTAAAACACATATAGCATACAAAAAGAGTAGGCTGGATGTCGCCATGTTGCCATTTCAGTTTTCACATCGGTCACGGTGAAAACTAGTGTGTGTAGGGCCAATATGTACATTTTCAGATATGGTTTGAATCAATGTGAAGCGATTCAAAGCTGTTCCCTGTTTTTATGTCTTTAGTAGTTTTTTTACACTATCCCATCGTAAATAATTCTTTCATTTTTCAAACATTCTTTCTCAGCCATATATTTATTATTTCATACCCGCATAGTTCAAATTTACCCCTATTTTTGTTGTATCCGTGCCAGAACCAAACTTCTCACCGGACAAAATGATTCTAAATATCTCAAAACGTTCATAAATTTTAAAAATTCTGGGCTCTGGTGTCGTCACTAAGCCCATCTGTGGTTGTGTTTGTATTTTTTATTTGAAAATACCTACCGTATTTGCTTAAATAATCCCCCTGGGAGATTATCATCTCATCAGACTCATGAGGGGGAACTAATCAAGGGGGTAATTATTGAAGGGGGGATATTATTTCGTCAAAATTTTCAACCATGTTTCTATCAACTCATTTCACGAAATATGCTGTATTAACAAAATAACAGGCCTTTTTTGTTCAAATTGAACAAAACAAATCTATCATATCAGAGGGGAATTATTCGAGGGGGGGAGGATTGTTTTTTCCTCACACATTTAACAGGGGGAATTATTCAAGCAAGTGCGGAATATTCATTCCTTGCCCAACGATGCTATATACATTATTACTTATTTTTGTGCCTAAAATGTGTATTTACCGTATTACCTCGAATTATCCCCCCCCTTGAATTAACCCCCCCCTCGAATTAACCCCCCCTCAAAATGGGTTGGGGAAATAATAAACCCCCCCCTCGAAATACCCCCCCCCCTTCGGAATGATGTACGTCATGTACATAATAAACACGTCATGTACGCAATGTACATGATGTATATTACTGTGAATTTGCATTGCAGCTACACATAGACTAGCCTGTGTAGATATCTACGTTTTTATGCCCAATTATATCCTGTTTGGACACATTTATTACCTATTTTGGGTACACAAATGCCTACTATTTACTACGATCCTTACGAAAATTTCTGACGAAATAATAAACCCCCCCCTCGAATAAACCCCCCCCTCGAATTAACCCCCCCTCAAATTTTGCTGGCGAAATAATAAACCCCCATGGGGGTATTTCGAGGTAATACGGTATGTATATATTTATCTAAAATATGCATTCAACCTGTGGCTGTTGAAAATTAGAAAAACATTCTTGTAAACTGGTGGAAAATATACTTAGGAAATGGATTTCATAACAATAAAAATTTATCCCATGCTTTGTATCGTATGACTTACCTTCACTTTTAAAAGTACTTTTATTGGTATGATACACTGATACACGATTTCAGTATTATTTTTATTGGCTAGAATAGGTATTTACACATTACCTGTGCACTGCGGTTTGAAGCACGAACATTTCCTTCAAATCTTGCCTTGGTGTGTTTGTTTTGGCTGTCCTTTTATGTTGTCTCAGAATTATCTACACACGTGCGGGGTCCCTGTTGTAATTATTTGACGTTTTTTTTATTTTTGGCTGGGTGTCATATTTGGGTGTTATTTTTCATCATTTGGTATTAAATTATGGGTATAACCTATCTACTCAAAACGGTATTTTAGCAATAATTTACGATATTTCGCATTTTCGTCATTCTATTTAGTGAGGTTCAGTAGTACACAAAATATTGTTAAGAGCGTTAATTTTTTTGGGCTTCTATTCGAATTTTACCTAACTCGTACCCGATTATTTACCTTGCCTTTGAGGAGTTTTGGGAATAAATTTGGGAGTATTTTCGTATGTATTCTTATGATCTGTGGGCAGTCCCATACCCTGTAAAATGTCAAATATCATGTAAACTGTCAAAAGTCATGTAAAATGCCGTGCACTGTTAATTTGTAAACTCGGTTGCCATTTTGCAGGGCTATTTAGATGACTTCTGACAGTTTGCGTGACATTTGACATTTTACAGGGTCTCGGACCGGAAAATGCTCGGTGAAGTGAAAACGCCACACAGACGCCACGCGCCATTTCTGGTCGGCGGTGTTTGCTATTTGGGCTGCGGTTGGAAGGGATCATGCCTATTACGCATGTAAACCCATTACGCATGTAGACCCATTATAGACACCTGATACCCGCAGGGGTAAGAAGGGGGCTGGTAACCCCACCTCAAACCACCCAACTATCTATCCCAAAGGCAAATTTTTAGGCTACTTTCCCCTGAACAGCCCCACCCCCGCAAATTGTCTAGCTATTTAGCTATCTGGAGCTCTTTTGAGCAATTTTCACCGAAAGTCGCTTTTTATAGATTTTGATCTTTTAAATCACTAATAGGTGATGTGTTTTATTGCATATTTTCAGCATGCCGCCTATAGTTAAATGCGTGCCGGGTTTATATGCATTATGGGTTTACATGCGTAATGGCTAGTGATGGAAAATCGCCATGGCGCTGGCGCCTGGCGCTAGCGCCAAACAAAAAAGCGCCATGACGCTTTTGGCGCTTGGCGCTAAAATGCTCTGGCGCCATTGGCGCTTGGCGCCGCCATCTGTAAAAGCGCCATGGCGCTTTTGGCGCTTGGCGCCATTTTCCTGTGGCGCCATTGGCGCCTGGCGCCAGCATTTTAAATGGCGCCAAAAAAGTGCCAACGAAAACGACAAAATTTGTCCAATACTGTTGTAATACTAAGTTCATAATGTGTTTATTTTTACTTAAAGTTGTTTATATTTGGATATAGTGAGTAAATGTGCCTTTGTTTGCTCCCTACATATTTACTGGTATTTATTTTTTATAATGATCAGTTTCCAGTGAATATTTACATGATACTTTTTCAAAGTATCATACTAAACAATTGGTTGGTGATCTAAATCACTATTTTTAGTGTATTTATTCTTATAGAAGATTGCTGTTATGTTTTTTGTCAACATTTTACCTGCCATTTTGTTAGAGGTGCCGTTCTATTGGAAGCTGCCATTCTATTTTTTCACACATTTTTCATTTGCACATTGTTTTATTTTTAATGAAACTTAAAAATTGATTCAATATCACAGCATTGATTTGAAAGTTTATATCTAAATATTTGAATGCTCTGAATGTTCTCACCATACATTTTTATTTTTTTTTGTGTTTTGGCACCCTTTCAATGTAATATCACCTGCCGTTCTATTGGAGGCTGCCGTTCTATTGTTTTCGTGAGTGCAAAAAACGTGTCAAAACCTGCCGTTCTATTGGAGGTGCCATTCTACTGGAGGTATGCCATTCTATTGGAAGAAATACGATTACAGTACTTTGTAGTAAATTCTTTTCACTAAACACTATAACATCGGTAGTATGGGCATATTTATGTTAGATTTACCTATATACTCATTATTCTACCGAAAATTGCTGAACAAATTTTTGGCGCTGGCGCTATTGGCGCTTGACGCCATTGCCGTCTGGAGCCATTGGCGCTTGGCGCCGAGGTCCAGAAAAGCGCCATGGCGCTTTTGGCGCTTGGCGCCATTTTGCTCTGGCGCCATTGGCGCTGGGGGGTGGAAAAGCGCCATGGCGCTTTTGGCGCTTGGCGCCAAAACCTTGGCGCTTTTTCCATTACTAGTAATGGCACGGGCCGTTGGAAGTGCAGTTTGAAGTTTTCACACGTTCTACAAATTCACAAGTGTGACCATTAAATATAAATAATCACAAAAATAGCCAATAGCGCCACAGCAAAATGGCGCCGTGGCGCTTTCACATTCCTATACTTATGGTGCTCCAAAAGACTAAATCAAGCGTCAACAAACATCAGCTGTGAACTGCGCTTATCACTTTGGTCGCAAAGTGCGGAAGTTTGTTTTATGCGTTTACGTGCGTGCACGTGCTTGCGGGGGTTTCGCCGAGGGGGGGGGGGGTGGGGGTGCCCTCGCAAACGTTTCGGCTATCTATCAGCGTTGATATAAACAGATTTCAAATCGATGATCCTTTCTTGATTTATTCCATGGACTGCACGCTTTAGTTCAAATTGGAAATAACAAATTGATCATGTCTCAGGGGGGGGGGGTAATTTTTTCCTCACTAGTCTTACCCGGGGAAGGTTATCTTTCGAGATCTCATAATTGACCTGTTCTCTAGACAAATATGGACAGTTCACGGAATTTCTGCAAAAATACAGGTGATTTCGTGTTTCGGTGGCACCACTCGTATCGGGCGTCCACAAGGGACCCCTTTCTATGTTTACATTGGAACAGCTCAAACATTGGGCAGTTTGAACCTGGAACATAAGTTATCGAGGGGGCGCGCGCCTTATCATTTTTCAATATATTTACATATTACATTGCAAATGATTTACTGAAATTTACCGTACCGTCTGAATCAAAACCACTATTTCGATATTTGTACATAGCTATCAGTGGACATTGGTTTCACAATCGGACATTTTTTTTAGAAATTCCGGCAACTTTATTCGTGAGGTTATGGTATCACTCTGCCCCAAAAAACTATCATATTGGGCGGAAATGTAGCAACTGCTACGTAGGTAGGCTGATATTTACGTCAATCCTAACAAAGGGGCAGCGTTGTTTCAGGTTCTAGGTTTGCAATGACATGCTGTTGTGACGTTCTCTGTACCCTTTTTACTCACCGTATTTCCTCGAAATACCCCCGGGGGGTTTATTTTTTCAGAGTGAGAATTTTGAGGGGGGGTTAAACGAGGGGGGGGCGTATTTCGAGGGGGGGTTATTATTTTGCCACAAATTTTTTGAAAACCAAGTACTAAATTGTCATCTGAAACGTACGCAGACGTCGAAAATGCAACAAAAATCGCCATTTATAAGACTCTAAAGACATTTATAAGTGTGTAGACGTACAAACACTGTTCTCACATAAGAGTCATCGTTTTTAACGTGTGCTCTGCATTGCCCGGATGACAAACCGCAGCCTTTGTCATTTACGTTCTCTATACACTAAATTGGGGGGGGGGGTATTTCGAGGCGGGGTGTTTCATAAGTTCATAGTGTCCATTTTGAGGGGGGGGGGGTATTTCGAGGAAATACGGTATTTTTAGCTTTTTCTCCCTTTTTCCTTCTTATGCCTTGAAAAACCTATATAAAAGCATATCATTACCATACGTATTCGAGTACTTTCAAAACGTATACGTAAATCGAGTACAGGTACTTTTTGAGAAGAAATGTAAATGTATTTATGTGCTCAGTACTCGAGTATATGTATTTTTCAAGTACAAGTAAATACGTTTCAACAACTATTTTATGAAAGCATTGTAATTAAATTGCATGGCACTTTGATGGTATCATATTGATGTGCAATTGCGAAAAAATTCAAGTACTGTTGAAAGGACGTAGGCTCGTTTGGCATGGTAACCCGCATGGCATGTAGACCCATTGCGGGGGTTTCATGGGGAGGGCTGTTCAGCTATCTTTCTGTCCCGAGGCTACTATCCCTCGAGCCCTCCACAAATCTATTTGGAGCAAACTTTGATCAATTTTAGCCCCAATATTACTCAAGATCAGGGTTGTTTTTAGTAAAATTATTTTTACTAAAATTGTAGTAAAATTGTATAAAAATTGTATTTTTTATTTATTTTCCATTTTATTTTTATTCTATTCTTCAATGCTCCATTTTATTTTATTTTATATTTTAGATCGTGACCAGGGTTGGTTTTTTAAAAATCATTTGTATACAAATTGTATAAATTTATTTGTATTTTATTCTTGTTTCATTTTATTTTATTTTATTCCAAAATCATAATAAAATAATAAAATGGAACCATTTTACAAAAATTTTACAAAAATGTACAGAAATTTTACAAAAAATCAGAATCTTGCATGCAAGGCCAGAAAAACTTTATAATTAGACTTAAACATGAAAACTGGGTGACAAATCTTTCCATTACTTTGCAGAACTTACATGCAGCAGGTAGTTGCATGCAATTGTAGCAAGTGTAAAGTAGCAATTATTGATAATAATGGTTTGCATTTTCAGTAGAAGGAGTACTGGAGTGTGCAGGGACATTAGTAAAATGTCATGCAAAGTGTCAATTGTCATGATGAATGTAAAGTAAAGAGTCAATTGACATCTCTAATGTCAAACAAAGTGTCAATTGTCATGATAAATGTCATACAGTGTCAATTGTGCATCCGAATCTTGTGTTTTTGTATCCAGATCTTAGATTTTGTATCCAAATGTTGACATAAGATTTGGATACAAAGCCAACAACAAAATTTGGATACAAAACAAGATTTGAATACAATTTGCTTGACAGTTGCCACTTTAATTGTTATTTGTCATGACAATTGACACTTTACTTAACATTTGTAATGACAATTGATGCTTTGCATGACATTTCATATGACATTTGACACTTTACAGGGCTTGGGACTGATCCAGCTCCATGGATAAACATGTTGAACCATAAGCAAGAAAAGAAATTTTTTACAAAAATTATGAATTTTTATACAATTTTTACAAAAATACGAATTTGTATACAATTTTACAAATTTTTTACAAAAATTCAAATTTTTATACAATTTTTATTTTTATTTTGAAATTTTCCATTTTATTTTATTTTATTCTCAAATTTTCCATTTTATTTTTATTTTATTTTTATTTTTTTCTGAGATTTTGCCAACCCTGATCGTGACCAGAATTGGTTTTTGTAAAATTCTTTTTACTAAAATTGTATAAATATTGTATTTTATATTCTTTTATTCTTCAACATTCCATTTTATTTTTATTTTATTTTTCAATTTTCCATTTTATTTTATTTTTCAATTTTCCATTTTATTTTATTTTTTTCTGAGATTTTGCCAACCCTGCTCAAGATCGCTAAATTTTGCTCCCTTTTGTCAATTTTGCCGTATTTGCTCCAGCCCAGCGAGTCCCTAGAATAATTTTCAGCTATTTATCTTTCCGGAGGAGGATTTGCTATTTATCAAGCCCCGGCGAGGGTCAAAAGCTTAGAAAACCCTGATCCATTGTCTATATGTCAAACTGGTTTACATGCCAACAGGCACAGGCCCGCTGAAAGGCGCCAGTTAGATATTGCAATAAAAAGTCAGAAATCGTTATAAATCAGGAATTGTTGAAATCAGAAATTTCATACCATCCAGATCCATGAATTTTCCTCGATGGTCTCTGTGGGATATTCTCAATTCCCCAAAACTTCAATTCTGTCTTAACACACCCAAAAAAAATTCAGACCTGCCCCCTCGAGGAATATCAAATTTATTCATCCCCCCAAAATGCCATCATCCCTAATATCCGGAAGTGGCACACCCGCACCCACATCGCCATTAGCATTGACATCCGTACCGCGGGACAGTATGTTCTCTGTAGACTCCGCCTTCGAGTCGCCCAGGGGGCAGTCCCAGACCGTGTAAAATGCCCCGTAAAATGTCAAATGTCATGTAAAGTGTCAAAAGTCATGTAAAATGTACGAACGTACGTTTGCCATTTTACCGGACATTTTACATGACTTTTGACACTTTGCATGACATTTGACATTTTATAGGGCATTTTTACAGGGTTGCCATTTTACCGGACCTTTTGTTCATGACTTTTGACACTTTACATGACATTTAACATTTTACAGGGCATTTTACAAGGTTTGGGACTGGCACCAGGAAAAGTAGTTCGAACGACAGATTGCAGTCTTGCGGCACTGGCAGCCATTCGAATTTGATCATATTGAATGCTAGGAGGTCCGCGTCGTTCAGGAGGTTTGTGGGGGGGGGGGGGGGTTAAGTGGGTTTTGGTTCCATTTGTTGTTTTTTATTATTATTTTTCATTTTTTCTGTTCGCCTACTCTTCACTGCGCTAATCTTTCAGTGGCGAGTCCGCAATCAACTGAAGTCATTTGTAAAATTCAAAATTTTTGTGTATTTGTATAGCGCATAGTTTTAGCTAATTTCAAAGCTTTTCTAAATTTTGAAGAAAAGTCAAAAAATACAAAACCACTTTCGAATACCCACTACGTTTTGCTTAATACAAAAGCCCCGAGTTCCACTCTATTTTATGCACTTTTTCACATGCCGCATGGTCAATATTTCTTTTTTTTCGCATTTTTCCCATCAATTCAGTTCAGACGGATTGCGCAAAGTCGACCCGGCCTCATTTATTTATGACTAATGTTCAGCTTGCGATTGCTTTTTTGTATGCGTCTAACGATGACATACCCTTTGGAAAAAGTATTTTAATTTTTAAGTGTTATTTTTCAAAATGATATTTCGAATTTAGACTTTTTGCGAAAATAGTTTTCAAATAAATTTAATTTTCGATTATTTTTTTTGTCGAACCTTTTTCCGCATTTTGTGTGCATTTTGAACAACAATACCCAAAAACTTCGAAAATTCTAAATCGTTTTCTTATTTTTCTAGAAAAAAGACGTTTTTTATGTGCTTTTTCTAGGGGTGAAATAAGAATTCGAAAAGTGCAACGAAAAAAAATCGAAATTTTGAATTTTCCAATTTTTTTGCCATCATCACACGCGCAAAGCGCTATGGGCATCATTTTCCATGGTTTCCTTCCTTAGCGAAACTGCTTTTTCCGCGGTGCGTGTTCCAGCGCGGCTATTGTGTCGCTCAGTAGGTTCGCATGTTAGCTAATGCAAAATTGATTGTGCAAAATCATAGGAGGGAAGTGAGGCGTTTTTAAAGCTCTGGGCACTTAGACTTGTACCGTATTTCCTCGAATTATCCCCCCCCCCTTGAATTGACCCCCCCCCCCCCCCCGCTGAGCGACCTAAGGAAAAATCGTCCACCCCCGTCTGGAACAATGTAGATGATGCATAGCATGATCCTTCACGAAAATTTCTGCTAAAATAATAAACCCCTTGGAAATGTGCATTGTGTAGCCATTATTTTTTACACAGGTGTATCTGCACATGCAAATCTTATACGCTGACATATTCATTTAGACGTTTGTTATATGTGGGGAAAGTAAAGCACTGCTCTGTTTTATTATTGTGCGTTTCTTGTGCTGATTTGTTCTGTCCAATATTTTACAGCTTCTCTCATTTCAGTTTTCATTTCTCACAAGTGAAAACATTTTCGCAAGTTTTACGCTAGCTTATTGCTCATTTGAACAGTATTTTGTTTATTTACATAATCCGGCTATTAAAATATTTGTTTATTTACCTTTCTATCTGCTCCACTTTAAATCTTTAAAATCTTTACACGATCGCAGATGAATCACAAAAATGAAACTTGAAAAAAAACAAATTACAGAGAAAGATCCTTGTATAAACAAACAGCTTATATACGGATATTTATTTGTACTTTTTTCATTTCTATTTCATTTCATTTATTTTTATTTTTATAATAATAAATTCATTCTGTAACTATCCTCTCATTAGTGCATTAAGCCGGAATTACAGCTCAGCGGCGTTTGACGTGAAATGATGACATCGTAAAATTGATTACATCAAAATAGACAAAGGTACAGCGTTGAAATTTCAGAATTTGATAGTTCTAGTAATTGTGTGTAATGTACAAAAAAAAATAAGAAAATAATTATTATTTGGTTTAAAAAAATGTGTGACATTACACACAATTACTAGAACTATCTAATTCTGAAATTTCAATGCTGTACCTTTGTCTTTTTTGATGTAATCAATTTTACGACGTCATCATTTCACGTCAAACGCCGCTGAGCCGTAATTCCGGCTTTATCAATGACCTGTATTTTTAGACATGACGTCATCGTTCATAAAATCAAAATCGTTCCAAAAAAGAAGAAAAAACGTTTCAGGCGAAAAACATTTGTTGCTTGTACGCGACTGCGCCTTTTCTTTCTGAAATATGTTTTTGTTGTGAAAGTGTATACATAAGTATCCTACTCGCGCGTTATCCACTAAGACATAAGTACTTTTGGACGCATACGTTGCGGTCTGCCGAGTATACCAACATTTAATTCATGGAATCGAGTGTGAACAACACAGTTTTCAATTTGACGGAAATTGCCCCCTTGATATTGTGCATTCAACAAAATCTCATTGAAAAGATAAAATTGCACACTCCATAAAAAATTCTCATGGTAAATAATTCAAGGGTTTCCAGGAAAAAGGGCTCAGAAAAAGGGCAAATAACAAGAAAAATATATCAAAATGTGTATAGAAATACAAATACACCTTAAAATAATCGAAAATAGGCAATTTGGTACAAAAATTAGTCATTTGAAAGCGAAAATTGAATACAAAAATTTGCGATTTTGAATGAAAATCGTTCAAAATTTACTAGAGATTGGTAGTTAAGTGGGTTGGCGATTTGTGGGTGGATACAGGGGATAGTAGTAGCCCAAAATTTCGCGTTGGATTACCGCAAATCCTCGAATAAGACCCCCCCCCCCCCGCGAATAACTCCCCCCTGTTGGCGAGGTGAGGAAAAAATAACTCCCCCCCTTGAATAACTCCCCCCTCCTGAATAACTGCCCATGTGTATGAAAGAATACAATACAAAATACATATGAATATTAGCCAACGGCAGCGACAGCAGATAAATACATGATGTGTATGCAGTGTACACACATCTATTAAATACCTGAATAGCATGAGTTGACAGACTGCGTCAGCAATGATTTGTGTCCAAGTTTTCTGAGGAAAAAATAACTCCCCCTCGAATAACTCCCCCCCCCCCTTCGAAAAAGTCCCCCCTTAAAAACATCTGACGAAAAAATAACTCCCCTGGGGTCTTATTCGAGGATTTAGGGTAGATACATAGCTGGCGCAGGAATAACGATTAATAAAAACCTTGTTGTAACATTTGGACGGGATATCCCTCCCATCCCCCAGAGTTGTTAAAAGTACTGAACTTTTTTCAAAGTAAACGGGAACGTAAAGTATTTTTATTTTACCCACCGTTGAGTACAAAAAACGTAAAATATTTTTTTTACCTTTACTCTGCGTCAAACGTGAGTAAAATACTTTTTCCTGGGAAAACGTAAAACTGGGTATTTTCTCTCACAGAAAATGTAACAGTCACTATTTTTTTTTAATTTTTACTCTGGAATACATCAAATAGGTGTCTTTTCTCCTGATAAGTATTTCTCAGGAAATGTCCAATGTTTATCACTTTCTGTCTGTCAAAATGTCGCTTTCTATGACCCCTTAAAATACGTTTTCGGTACTCGCGTACTTTCAAAAAGTACGCGGGTAAGTGAGTACTGGTATTTTTTCGGGAGGAAACGTAAACGGTAAACGGTATTTGTGCGGTATTTACGCAGTACTCAGGTATACGTATTTATCCAGTAAACGTAAATACTTTTTGACAATTACGTAGGTAAATATGCCCCCACCCCCCAATTGGAGACCCTTGATAAAATTGCAATAATCTGCCATGATGCATAATGGGTAACCGCCACTTCCAGCGTGCAGCTAATGCGTAAACACTCCACATTGGCGGCCCGCACACTAGTTGACATTTGTGTGTCAAGTGCTTTATGTCAAGTTTAGATTTCAGCTCACATGTAGCAGTGCGATCTCCATATGCGCTTGCCGTAAAAACTATTTTTCAACATTGCCACGTGCACATTTGGAGATCTGTGACACGTGAGCTGAAAGTTATCTGGAGTTGACATAAACCAGTTGACACAAACCAGTTGACACACAAATGTCAACTAGTGTACGGGCCGCCAATGTGGCGTGTTTACGCATTAGCTGCACTGAAACTGGCGGTTACCGATCATGCATAATGGCAGATTATTTTGACCAGAACCAGTTGACACACAAATGTCAACTACCTAGTGTGCGGGTCGCCATTGTTGAATAATTTCCCCGCAAATTACTCTCGCTTCCGATTAGACCCCCGTTTCTCAGCTATCTATGAATATTTACAAGATATTTTAATGGTTGATTTAATTGCAATCCCTCTTTTCTGCGGAAATTCGTGTCCGATATTCTCAGAAAGTAAATAGGTAATATAGTTGTTGTTTTTTTGTCAGAAAATGCACCAGATCCCGGATACCTACTCTGTTTTAGCGCTGGGTAAAAAAATCAATTCATAAACCTTGAACACCGTGATATTTCAAAACGACAAAATAAAATGCCAATACAGCCATTATATTTATTACACATGGTATACTCAGCGTACATGATACTCTGCCCTCGCACTGATTTATGTCTCGTGTTGGAAGCGTGCCAATGATTATTTAATCATGCGATTTCTGTAAAAAGATTTACCAAATTCATCGATATGAACATGTTAATGAATAACATTATATCAACAATCAATTTTGTCATCTTTTATGAAACTCGCACGCATTAACCATTGTTGGCACCAGGGTTGGTTTTATAAAAATTCATTTTAGTAAAATTGTATAAAAATTGTATAAAATTTTTATTTTATTTTTATTTTATTCTTGTTTCATTTTATTTTATTTTATTTTATTCCATAAAGTCATTAATAAAATAAAATGGCACATTTTACAAAAATTTTACAAAAAATCAGAAACATGCATGCAAGGCCAGAAAAATGTTATAATTATACATATACATGAAAAACCTGTGACAAATTTTTCCCTTACTTTTCAAAAGTTGCATGCAGTATGTATTGTTAGCCAGCTGCAAGTGTAAAGTTACAATTATTGATAAGAATGGTTTGCATTTTCAGAAGAAGGACTACTGGAGTGTGCTGGGCACATTTGTAAAATGTCATGCAAAGTGTCAATTGTCATGACAAATGTCATGCAAAGTGTAAATTGTGTATCCAAATCTTGTGTTTTTGTATCCATAATGTCTTTATATCCAAATCTTGTGTTTTTGTATCCAAATGTTCACATAAGATTTGGAGTCAACAACAACATAATTTGGATACAAAACATAAGATTTCGAAATAAAACATGAGATTTGAACACAATTTGCTTGACAATTGATACTTTAATTTTCATGTCATGACAGTTTACACTTTACTTTACATTTGTCATGACAATTGACACTTTGCATGACATTTTACATGACATTTGACACTTTACAATGCTTGGGACTGCCCCCAGATCCATGAAAAAACAGGTAGAGACTCCAGCAATGAGACAAAATTTTACAAAAAATTCTAATTTTTATACAATTTTACAAAAATACGAATTTTTATACAATTTTACAAAATTTTTACAAAAATTCGAATTTTTATACAATTATTATTTTTATTCTTAAATTTTCCATTTTATTTTATTTTATTCTTGAATATTCCATTTTATTTTTATTTTATTTTTATTTTTTTCTGAGATTTTGCCAACCCTGGTTGGCACACTTCCAGCGGGAACCACGCATGCAGAGTGTAAAGTAACCGGAGTATATTATATAATACAGGATTTTTATATTCAAAAATAAGTGGCAATGGGTTGATTTTATTATACCTGCCGGTGCACAGTACATAAATGCTGATTTTAAATAGTGAAAGCATTTACCGTATTTCCTCGAATTATCCCCCTTGAATTGTCCCCTCGGAATACCCCCAAATCTGAGCGACCTGAGGAAAAATGACCCCCCTCCCACCCAATACCCCCGTCTGGAATAATGTAAATACATTTTGCATCGCAGACTACCTAGTTGTGTAGATAAATACCGTATATCCTTGAATAAGACCCCAGGGGCGTTATTATTTCGTCAGAGGCTTTGGAGGGGGGAGTTATTCAAGGGGGGGTACTATTCAAGGGGGGGGGGAGTTATTTTTTCCTCAGAACTTCCAGGAAAACTTTCACTTTATTCATTGTTTGTATGCATTCCTTCAACACATCTAATGCAGAAAATGACCAGTTCAACAAGAACAAAAACAACGTATCCATCCTAAAATTCGTGTTCATCGGCGTCTGAATCATTCAAATACACATTGTCGTTTTACCCAGAGGGGGACTTATTCAAGAGGGGGGAGTTATTCAAGGGGGGGCGTTATATTTTCCTCACCTGGCCAACAGGGGGGTGTTATTCAAGGGGGGGTCTTATTCAAGGATATACGGTATACATATATATTTATATTTACATATGTCCAAATACAACCTGTTTGGCCAGTTTTGGGTGTGTAAAAGCCTATCTTCACATCAATCACGGAAATTTCTGACGAAATAATACCCCCTTGAATAAGCCGCCACTCCTCGAATTAACCACCACAAAATTTGCTGACGAAATGATAAACCCTCCGGGGGTGTTTCGAGAAATTACGGTACCTTTAGCCGATAAGAATTCACACCGACACATTTTTCTTGCTAATAGAACAGCAATTCAATTTGTAGCTAACCTTTTACTTTAACTGTACCATGGCATAAAATTGCCTTTTCTACGAAATTGCCATGCGCAATTATTGGCGTTAAACTTATTTTGCCCGACACGCCATTTTTGTTTACCCGATATTATGCTCTGTTCGATAAAAGTGGCGTGTGTTGTATTGTAGTGCCCTGCCAATAAACTGTTTACCCGAAAAAAACCCGCGGTAAAATTAGGTTTGGTTGGAAGCAAATTTTTTTAAGCGGCTTTACAAAATCATAGCATCAAATCTACTGTATTCGCTCGAATAATTCCCCTGGGGATTTTTTTTTAGTGAGACTTTTTTGAGGGGGCAACTATTCGGTGGGAATTACTCAAGGGGGGGGGGGTATTATTTCGTCAAAATTTTCCAGAATATTTCTATCAAGTCATTCACAAAATAACATATCGTTTTTGTTCAAATAGGACACAACGATTTGATCATATGATGGGGGGGGGATTAAGGAATAATTATTCAAGGGGGAATTATTTTTTCTCACTCGTCTAAGAGGGGACATTATTCTAGGGGGATTTATTCAAGGAGGAATTATTCAAGCAAATACGGTAACTTTTCCGGTCTATATTTTTCTATGCATGAATAGGTAATATAATTTAAAAAATAGGTGCATAAGCGAGCGGTCTCGCACCCTGTTTAGGTAGTGAGTTTTGATTGTTTTCTTTTTTGAAGCATATTTAGTTTGTGTAAGATCGATTTGTGTATGTTTATTAGTGTGTGTATTTATTCACTATTCTATTCTGCAAACTATTCACCATTGGAGAAGTAATTCTAAGTACCTAATCCATAATTCTGCTAATGTGTTCTTGTATGAAACATTAATGCAAATACATTGATCTCATTTGGACCCACACTAGTTCGTGTCAACTGAATGTCAACTAAATAACACAACATCTTTAAAGCATCACACTTAACAGAAACAATGAAAATTAAGTATCACGATATAAAATTAACTATGCTCTATCACACGGAAAGTTGAAATCACAAAATTTATTAAAATTTAGTTGACATGCATTTTGATATCCAAACAGAGTGTATACCACAATTCTCAAGAAAACTTTACTTCCACCAAAAATAGTAATTGTTTGAGGAAAAGTGATACACTCAGCAACATTTACAAAGGACGAAAGGAGTATTTTTTGAAAGTGAAAATAACCCATTTTCATGCTACAAAATTTGGGTAGCTGGGAAATTAAATTTTTGACGGACCCAAGCCAAGGGCTCATCACATTTACGCCCTGAAACCCAGCATTTTTCATCTAAAGAAACACGCTCCCGTTTTTTTCAATTCTCACTGGCAATGAATAACTAGCTTAGCATGGATCTCGTCCGGAATCCACTTTGATGCAATTTCTCAGCTTTCACTCTCAGATGTGTGCACAAGGGTGCACTTTTTCCACTGGAAAATGGGTAGAAGGAAAAAAGCAACTGGAAAAATTTTTCCTGTCGAATACAGACAGGGGTCTCCAGGGAGTTTTTAGGGGGGTGCCCCCCCCAAATCGGTCAGCTATCTATCTGTCCCTGAGCAAATTTTGAGCGATTTTTCTCAAGTTTTCACTTCAACATCGCAAATTTTTTGTCGCATTTTGCCTATTTTCACCTTCAAAATTGCTTTTTTTCGGCAATTTACGTTGTCATATACCTATTTTCCGCTATTTTAACCTATTTTGGCTGTTTTTAACATATTTTTCCTGGCGTTTTTCCATCACTGATCCCAACCTGACATGCCAGGGGCCTGTCAGTGACGGTCCTCTCTAGGGTTCATCAGGGCTGCGAAATCCCGTAATTCGGGATCGGGATCCCGCGTGATTGAACCCTAGTCCTTTCCCCCTGTACCCAGATCCAATTAGAAGGTAAAGCGCGCCTAAACCAACTTAAACCATTCAAATTGGATTTGGAACCTGGAGGATAGAATTTGCTTCCAATTTACCCTTGAATTATCGCCCACCCAGAAACCAAGTCTGACAACATTTAATTCAAACCGGCACTGTGTTCTGTTCTGTGTATGCTATAGCTAGCGACTTTTTCACAATGGCATGTGTTCCGAGTTGACGTCAATCATGCGCGCATAAGTAAGTGCTCTTGTCCCATTTTTAAGCAACTGTATTTATGCAACTTTGCATGGGCTCTTGTGCAAGCAGAGTTGGTGAAGGTGCTGAGCTTTTTTCAAAGTACTATAAATCCTGGAATAAACTCCCTTGAAAAACACACCCATTCGAATACCCCCCCCCCCTTTGTTTATAGAACTCATTTAACCCCATCCAAACAAATTGATCTTGCATTTTACTCAATATTCTGACAAAAAAAACTCATCCCTTCGAATAACTCCCGCCCGAGTCAAAAAATCTGATGAAAACATAACTCCGATAGAGACTTATTCAAGGGTTTACGGTACACGTGAAACCTTAAGTATACTTACAATATGCATATATTTACATGAATATGTATTTGCATATACGTTTTCTTATTATATTACATATGTTATATGAATTTCCAATATCCAATGGACTATCTTGATTGAGTACCTGGTACTTCCTGTTAATATTTATGTTAAATGACAGTAATTAAAATATGAAGTCAATCAAAAGTCAGGAAATAACTTTTCATCACAATTGTCATTACAATCATGATGGGCTTGGAAGCAATAATTTCCTGCCTCATGTCAGCATTAGATACAATTCGAAATGCACTGCCGAGACTTTATTTAAAGACTAGGCAAATATTTATCTTTTCAACATTTATCCTTGCCCGTGTATGGTCCGCATTGCTATTAAGTTTCATATATAGTGTCTCGCTTTGAGTGATGGAAAAGCGCCATGGCGCTTTTGTCGCCTGGCGCTATTCTGCTATGGCCAAATTGGCGCTTGGCGCCACACCCATGAAAAGCGCCATAGCGGTTTTGGCGCTATTTTTGCCTGGCGCTAGCGGCAAAGCAAAAAAAAAATAGCCATGGCGCATCTGGCGCTTGGCGCCATTTTGCTCTGGCGCCGTTGGGGCCGAGGTCCGGAGAAACGCGTTTTTGGCGCTTTTGGCGTTTGGCGCCAAAGTACTGGCGCTTTTTTCATCACTACTCGCTTCGCTATAAATACAACCTGTTACAAGCTACAGAAGGGTGCTGTGTGGCTAATTAAATGTTTCTTTTTGCAAATGACTTACCGTATATCCTTGAATAAGACCCCCCTTGAATAATACCCCCCCCCCCTTGAATAACACCCCCCTGTTGGCCAGGTGAGGAAAATATAACGCCCCCCCCCCTTGAATAACTCCCCCCTCTTGAATAAGTCCCCCCTCTGGGAAAAACGACAATGTGTATTTGAATGATTCAGACGCTGATGAACACAAATTTTAGGATGGATACGTTGTTTTTGTTCTTGTTGAACTGGACATTTTCTGCATTAGATGTGTTGACGGAATGCATACAAACAATGAATAAAGTGAAAGTTTTCCTGGAAGTTCTGAGGAAAAAATAACTCCCCCCCTTGAATAGTACCCCCCTTGAATAACTCCCCCCTCCAAAACCTCTGACGAAATAATAACGCCCCTGGGGTCTTATTCAAGGATATACGGTAGGTAATCAGCGCAATAAAGCAGAGAGGCATGAAGCTCAATTAATTTTAATGACAAGAACGAAGGAAATCGCTAAAAAGTTACAGTCAGATTTAGATAAACAACAAACAGATTTGTACAGTGGGCAGCAGGGCCTGGCGCTACGGCTTTTTAACTCGAGTCACACTCACAGCCCTCAAATTTGAGTCGGTCGAGTCAGATTTACTTTTTTTCAGACCCACCCTATCTCTGGTCAGGGGGGTCGTATACGGATGCCTTCGATTTTCTGATTTTCCGAAGCCCCGACATGAAACCGCATTATATCCAATTTTCGACAAATTTCGATAAGTGGTTGCTGAGTTATAACCATGCAAACTTTGGCGGACCCCCCCCCCCTAAAATGCTGCCCCCAATTTGCTCTATGGTAACAGCTAGGGTGTCAAATTTCCGTTTTCCGTCTCCGCCTTCCGCAGGCAATTTTTTTCCGTTTTCCGTTTCGTTTTCGGCAAGTGCAAAAAATTTTCCGTTTCCGTTTTCCGGCAGGTGCAAAAATTCTTCCGTTTCCGCTTTTCCGCAGGCAAAATTCTTTCCGTTTTCCGCTTTCTGCAGGCAAATTTTCTGCCGTTTTCTGGCAAGTGCAAATATTTTTCCGTTTCCGTTTTCCGGCAAGTGCAAAAAATTTTCCGTTTCCGTTTTCCGTAAAAAAAATTTGTTGACACCCTAGTCACAGCCCCCAAATTTGAGTCGGTCGAGTCTGAAAGTCGAGTCTCGAGCCAGGCAAACATTTTGTCTCGAGTCGAGTCAGATGCGCTACCTTTTGGTATGACCCTTGCAGTAGTTATAGATTTACCAATTTTTGAAAAATATATCAAAGTATAGTATGAAAAAAGATATTCTGGGCATGATTCTATGTGTCACCCCAACTCGAAATTTGTCAAAATTGTGAGTCGATTTCGGCAGTGTTTGGGTCCATTAGTGGTCTTGTGATGTGAAGTGAGTAAAAATGTTGTCCACCTGGCATAGTCTTATATTTAGCCTTGATATGAATGATCACCTTGCATGCTAATAAGGAATGCTAGTGCCCGATGTCTAGCTGCCATGTGTATCATTAGTTAACTTTTCACATGAACGCAATTTCTCGATTAACGCCTTCCCACGCATAAAGCACACGCTGTAACGTGTAATCTTTGCATTCATGTTGCCACGTGGAATGTTTTGATAGCTGTCAAAAAGTGTATTCAATAAAACTGTCTACCTATATGTCTAGACAGATCGTAACCTTTTCCCATACTTTCAGTCGATTCAAACTATTTTAGCATCGTGTCGCCGCGGTGAATTTCGCAGCGATGGACATTAAATAGGACACTATATTGCGACTGCCAATGTATTTAGATATAGGTTAACATACATATGTCTACCGTATTTCCTCGGAATACCCCCAGGGGGTTTAGTATTTTGCCAGCAAATGTTTAGGGGAGGGGGGTTTTATGCCCAAAACATTTTGGCAGCAATTAATACATCATATACATTGCATTGCATGATGAACACTATTCCAGACAGGGGGTATTTCGAGGGTGGGGTGTATTTTTACTCAGCTTGCTCAGACCTGGGGGTATTGATAGGGGGTCGATTCAAGGGTGGTAATTCGAGGAAATACGGTAATTATAAATAATACAAGCAAACTTATTGGTATGACTATAACAATAAACCTATCTTTTAGTACACAACATAGGTAATTTGAATGGTTCCATTTTGAAGTTAATTTGACATATTGCTCTAAACTGGAGCCTTTTAACTTGATGGCGCTGGCAATAACCTACCTAAACCGTTACCTAGCATTTTCGATTTAATGTGTTTTTTGTTTGGTACACTTTCATTTATACACCTTTTGGAAGGACGTTTTATGAATGAATCAAGTCTGAACTCTAAAACTAGCGACCGGATATGCTAAACGGTCAGTGTTCAAACGGGATCCCGATCCTGAAAACACCAAAATCCATTCCCGATCCCGATTCCGAAAACACAAAAAAAACAATCCAGATCCCGAGAGCGCAAAGAAAACAATCCCGATCCCGATCACAAAAAGTCGAACCAGTTTTGGGTCTCAATATTTATGGCCTCAATCTATTCATCCATTAGAAATTCCCTACTTTGACCATATATGTCCACTATATTGACTAGTGATGGAAAAGCGCCATGGCGCAGCGACTGGCGCGATCGCCAAAGAAAAAAGCGCCATTCTTCTTTTGGCGCTTGGCGCTATTTTGCTTTAGCGCCAGAAATAAACGCCTGGCGCTGTCGCTTGGCGCTCGCGCCAAAGCAAAAAGTACCATGGCGCTTCTGGCGCTTGGTGCATTTTGCTCCGGGGCCATTGGCGCTTGTCACTGGGGTTCGGAAAAGCGCCATGGCGCTTTTGGCGTTTTGCTCTAAAGTCCTGGCGTTTTTCCCTTCACTAGTTTTGACCATGGAGCGAGTGACTGTGGCTTTCCGGGTAATGTTTTTGTGCTTATTGGCCCAACACACACTAGTTTTCACCGTGACTGATGTGAAAACTGAAATGGCGACATGGCGACATCCAGCCTACTCTTTTTGTATGCTATGTGTTTTAGTTTCAAATTTTTTTAATTTTAACTTTCATTTATTTAAATACCAATTAAAAGTAAATAAAATCATTCAACCGTGTTCATTAATTTGCATTTGAAAAAAATTCAGTTTTCACACGAAATCACGGTTAAAACTAGTGTGTGTAGGCAGATTGGGTCAGATCTGGGTACAAAATTGGACAAATTGCAACCCACTTTACATTCCCATTGGACCAGATTCAGCGGTCTTAGGATTCGATCTATGTATAATAAAATAACCAAAAAACATCTGGATGATGGAACGGTGGAAATGCGTTTACAGTAGTGAACTGTTATTAAGTGAGGATGAAAATCGTTTCAAAATGAAACCTTTGCCGCCAAACATTTTGAAACATTTCAGACGTCTAGCGCGAAACGCACCAAAATGTCAGAATAGCACCATTCAATGTCTATCAGTCACACAAAATTCCTATTTAACTAGCATTTCATTAATTCTTGAATCCCTCTTGCATTTTTTGCTAGAATTGAATCCAAAAAAACAACAACAAAATGGCACCAAAAGATGGCGTTTTTGTCATCACTGCCAACGACAAAATAAATATGTACGCGACATGGTCAATTTTGTCGCCGCAGCCACATACTCTCCAGAGAATAAGTTCACATTGTGCCTGCACACACTAGTTTTAACGCGAAATTTGAAAAACTCACAAATCAGCTTAGAACGCATTTGAGTTTTCTACAATGAGGTGGCTGTCAACTACAGTTGACGGAGACTAAAAATGACTCATTGTGGAGAACTCAAACACATTCCAAGCTCATTTATGAGTTTTCGAAATTTTGTGTGAAAACTAGTGTGCGCAGGGCCATCGGCAAACTTTGTGCCTCATGCCTCCACTTTCTTGTGGAGTATTGTTCTGGCATACATTTATTGCATAGCTATTATGTAAATACATAAATATAATACAAGTATGCTAAAATTTTGCAGGGTTTATCAAGTATGCATAACTGTTATATTGTACTAGTAGTCACTCACATCACATGCTCTGTGAGATGCGAATTGTTACATTGTTGACATTGTGCATTGGCCCCATCAAAATTCGTGTCAACTATATTTTGGTTACCGTATTACCTCGAATTAACCCCCCCCTTGAATTAACCCCCCCCTCGAAATACCCCCCCTAAAATTCGGCTGAGGAAATAATAAACCCCCCCCTCGAAATACCCCCCCTAAAGTTGAGTGTAAAGATCACGTGCGTGACAAATACCGCAGTTTGTGATCTGTACAATGCAGAACACACGTTAAAACTGATGATAAAGTGACGTTAGAGAAGGGTTACTGTGTATATACAGTTATAAATGCCTATAAACACATATATATCCATGTAATTGTGTGTTTTTTCTATATCCATGTAATTGTGTGTTTTTTCTACGTCTGAGTATGGGGAATTTCCGAAATTTTCTGGCGAAATAATAGACCCCCCCCTCGAATAAACCCCCCCCTCGAATTATCCCCCCCTAAAATTTTGCTGGCGAAATAATAAACCCCCTGGGGGTATTTCGAGGTAATACGGTAATTATGTGATTTAAACTTTCCTATTTGAAGGAGCATACCGTTGATTTTATATCGTGACACTTAATTTCCATTGTTTCGGTTAAGTGTGATGCTTTAATATCTTTAATGTTATTTAGTTGACGTTCAGTTGACACGAATTTGCGAATGTCAACTAGTGGCGTGGGGCCGTTGGCAACAGCGTCCGATTTTTTCAAATGATTAGAGCTCCCGGTCGCTTTTTTTGTTCACTATATTTTGGAAAATCATATGGTTCAAGTTGCTATTTTACATGACACCAGATTGTGCCAATGCACAATGACAAGAAACCAATGACAATTGTGGCGCCGCTTACATTTTCTAGTTGCGGCATATAAATAATTTAGTTATATATGGTCCATATAGCTATGTGCCGGTGCACAAGTTTACCCGGTGCACAAGTAGCAAAAGTAGTAAAAGGGCGCCATGGTGCGACGTATTTTGGCACCCTCAAATGGCGCCATTCCATCACTAATCATGTGTACATATAAAGTTGTTGTCGTGTGTACTTGTTGTTTTTGGAGGGATAGGGGTTTTAATGCTTTAGAAGGAAAAAGTGAGAAAAATCGCTGGATATATGTGTAGATGACTGGAGCGTTTGGGGGGGGTTACCCCCCTCCAACCCCCCATACTGAACCACTGCAGGACCCGTGAAGACCCAGTGCTCAAGTAAGGGGGCCGTACCTAAACACCGGGTCTACATTGGCACCGGATATTTCTACTTGTGCACCGGGTAAACTTGTGCACCGGGTTCTAGCCGGTCCACATACACATTGCTGTCTTCATTTTTTGTTAGCACCACCAATATTTCCATTGTTGTATTGATCGGATATTCATTTGTTTAAAAAAGTTATCGTTAAAATACTCTACGCGAAAGTCTTTCAGGTTTCAAAAATAATGCATTTCTGTGGCTTTGTAGTTGCGTGATCTAGGTAGATAAATTTTTGTTGCACTGAAATCATATTGATATCCTCAGGGTTTTTTTCCCACGGTCCCACGAGTTTTGCGAAGTAATAACAAACCTTTTTGTTTTCGCCTAAACTCACGCCTAACCAAATGTTTTTGCTAATTAATTTCATAATAAGCCGTTTAATTAACAGAAATATCTCGCGCGGTTGGCATTTTACCAGGCCACTACCCGCCCACACGTTTTTCATTTCAAGCGAAACAAAATATCCTAAATACCAAACATTCACCTTCCCCCAGATGAAAAACAACCACACTACTATATAACTAATCCAAACCATAATTAAAACAAAAGCCACCACAAAAATGCGGTGCCCATCTACAACTCCCCCGCCCACTCCAAATCTATCTCAGGTGCCAGTTCCGCAAATTGAGAAGTGAGAAGTAAAATGGTAAATGCGAAGTAAATTGGCAAGAGCGGAGTGAATTGGCAAAAGCTAAGTAAAAATAAATATAACTAAAAAGTAATTTCTCTTCGCTTTTGCCATTTTGCTTCTCACTTCTCAATTTGTGGAACTGCCCCCTGAACCGCTCTATGGCACAGTCGATTCAATTGCGGCGACAAGTGGCACTTTCCGCGGCCGGAAGTTGTCCGAATTCGAACGGGCGCGGGAAAATGAGCTTGCCAGCGGACGTTTTCGATTCGAGTGGGGATTGCGAGGGCAGCGATTGTATGGCCGCTTTAGTGAGCCCCCAGAGAAGAGTGAGGGGTTGGTTTGAGGGTTTTTTCTGGGTTACTGTATTTTTCCTAACAGATGAGAGCCAATCTTTTATTCATCTACTCTTTTACCTGCCGCTCTATTAGATGTGCCCTTCTATTGAAGGTATGTCGTTCTATTAGAAGAAACACGGTAAGCGTAAAACAGCACTTCGTTTAAAGTGCAGAGTTTGTGGTTGTGCTTAACAGCACAGAATTGCGGATTGAAAAACCATCTATCTTCTATGTATACCCAAGGTTTATTTTTTGGCAGCAAAATTTGCAAGGAGGGGGGGGGGGTTAAATAGAGGAGGATTATTATTTCGCCAGTACTTTACTGAAAGTCCGTGACAATTTAACATTTCACAACACGCAGTTTTTATATCATTCTGTAGTATACATACAGTATACCTAATTGCTCAATACAATTTGAAACGGGGGTATTAATAAGGGGGGGTGCACTGAAAGTGAAAAACGCTGCGCAATGACATTAGTGAACTTTTTTCACTTCACTCATATCTGAAAATCACTTGAAAATGTGTCAAGTGAAAAACAGTGAAAAATGGCTATTTTTCACTGGGTTTTTTTCACTTGACACATTGTCAAGTGATTGTCAGAACTGAGTGAAATGAAAAAGTTCACTAATGTCATTGCGCAACTTTTTTTCACTTTATTCATATCTGAAAATCACTTGAAAAAGTGTCAAGTGAAAAAAACGGGCAAATGTGCGTAACGGGGAGATGTGCGTATCAGGCCTGCCCCTTAATGAGCTCCCCTCGAATAAGCCCCCGTTGAATTAACCCTCTCAAAATTTGCTGCCGACGTAATAAACCCCTGGGGGTATTTCGAGCAAATACGGTACTTTGATATCCTGCATGGCTGCATGCAAGATCACGACCTTTCACTGGAGAAATGTCAAAGAATAGGTAAATTAAAATTAATTACATAGAATCGAACTTTACACTTCTACCTTTTGATATCGATTACTAATCACACCACGGTAAATACGCACTGGCTTACAAACATACCTACATACCTAAATACACCTAAAACATCCTAACAACCATAGTTGTTAAAACGTATTTACGTTTACTCGATAAATACGGTTACTCGAGTACTGCGTAAATATATTTAAGTTTCCTAGAGAATTAGAGAAAATACCGGTACTTATTTACTCGCGTACTTTTTGAAAGTACGTGAGTACAGAAAACGTATAAAACATACTTGACGTTTTCTGTACTCAGGGGTGAGTACCGTATTTCCTCGAAATACCCCCCGGGGGGTGATTGTTTTATAGTGGTCCCGAGAGGGGGGGGGGGTTAAACGAGGGGGGGGTATTTCGAGGGGGGGGGGGGGTTATTATTTCACAAGAAAATTTTTGAAAACCAAGTACGAAATTGTCGTCTGAAACGTACGCAGGCGTCGAAAAATGCAACAAAAACCGCCATTTATAAGGTTCTGTAGAGTAATATTAGTATGTAGGTGGTATGTACACTGTTCTAACGTGACACCGACATTGTTTTAACGTGTGTTCTGCAGTACACAGAACACAAACTACAGTTATTGTAATGTACGTTCTCTTTACACTCAATTTGGGGGGGGTATTTCGAGGGGGGGGGGGTGATTGTTTCATAGTGGTCTCGAGAGGGGGGGGGGGGGTCAAACGAGGGGGGGGGTATTTCGAGGGGGGGGGGTATTTCGAGGAAATACGGTAAAAGAAAACTACTTTAGCTTACGTTTTCTTTAAAAAAAAGTTCAGTACTTTTCACAACTCTTCAAACAACCCCCACTGCAGACTGCAGCTCCAGCCCTAAATGCGCTGTGTACGCGACAGTATCCAATCCGTTGCGCGCCGACGAGCACCAAGCCGCCATGTTCATCAACAGACAATCCAGGTGCCAATCCCGGGCTCTGTAAAATGCCATGTGAAATGTCAAATGTCCCGCAAAGTGTCAAAGGTCATGTAAAATGCCCTGCAAAATGGCAACCGAGTTGCCATTTTGCAGGGCATTTTACATGACTATTGACACTTTGCGGGACATTTGACATTTTACAGGGCATTTTACAGGGTCTGGAACCGCCCCCAGACGCGCGGTGCACTTCTCCGGCGGCCGGTCGAGTAACAACTCCACAGTTGGCACAGAGCCAACAGCCCCGCCTAGATGCCTCTATGGCACTAGTAGATCGTTGGAGAATGGGTACTTGAGCGAGTGCAGCGGACATTCTAGCGAATGTGGCGGTGTGCAAGGGGGTGACCGGATGGTGGTGCAGACTCAGGGGCGACATGTTTTGCTGAGGCATAGTGCTACTGTGGGCGGCGATATTAGGGATGTCAGGTGCTTTTTTTATGGGTACTTGGTTGATTTGCTTGCCCTATTTGTCGACCATTGCTTGCGCTTTCTTTTTTTCACTCGGTGGTTAAATAGCGTAAATCCCCGAATAAGACCCCAGCGAACTTATTTTTCGTCAAAGGATTTGAAGAGGGAGTTATTCGAGGGGGAGTTTTTCAAGAGGGGGTTGTTTTTTCTCACTCGACCGCAAGGGAGAGTTATTCAAGTGGGTTTTATTCGAGGATTGAGATTATCGATAAAGACGAGAGGAAACTCTATGGTGTTAAGTTTTCAACGCAGATGCCGTCCACGAAGCAAAATGGCCAGTGGACACCAAACAGCTGAGGGGGTCGATGCTAAAATCGAACAGGCAATGGTAAGTTATCCGTGTGAATCTTGCGCCGGCCCATGTTCCGAGTAGTGATGTTAAAGGCACCGGGAAAAATGGCACCGCACGGCACCGGCACCTTTGCCAACGCATGGAAGGGGCACCTGGCACCCTGGGGCACCGGCCAGAAAATGGCACCGCACCGCACCAGCACCGGTGCCTTTTGGAAAAAATGGCACCGGCACCGAAGGGCACCGGCGGGTTGCCGGTGCTAGCACCGAAAGGCACCGCACCGGGATGGAATTTCTGAAGTAAATATCGGGCAGTTTCTCAGTGGTCTCACCTTTGGAAGTGCATATTTCCATGAATTTTCAACCGATTTTGATGGTTGAGCACTTAAAATGATCAGAATGATGTGGCAATCACTTTTATGAAGCAATTACAATGATTACAAATGAAAGATAAAATATTTAATTCACTACAATGTCCATAGCCACTATTGTCTACTGATCGGGGTCGTTGCTGTACAGAGAATGGAACTATCTCTGTCATAAACTGACAACAAATTTTGAACAAAAAAATAAAATAAATATAAAATATATAAAAATGATTTAAAATTCAACAAAATTTTAATTCGCTCATCAGATGACGTATCGGGTATAATGGATTTCACAGTAGGTATATTTGTTTGATGGGAGGTTTACAAAATAGGCAAAAACGGTTGGGTAAATATACCGCTGTTTTTTGAAATATGAATAAGCACATACTATGGACAAAATTGCACAGCACGTGAAGCCTTGGCCGGTGCCTTTCCCGGTGCCTTTTACTTTGGCCCTGGTGCTAGCACCTTTGGCACCGGCAAGAAAATGGCACCGCACCGGCACCGGTGCTATTCTGTAAAAAATGGCACCGGCACCGGCATGGCACCCCTGAAGATTGCAATGGCACCGCACCAGCACCGGTGCTGGTGCCCTTCGGTGCCCAGCACCGGGGCACCGGTGCCCCGGTGCCTTTACATCACTAGTTCCGAGTATTGGCGGCCATCACACTAGTTGACAAATGTGTGTCAACTGGTTTGTGTCAACTCAGATTTCGGCTTCACGTGGCGCAGAACGATCTTCCAATGCACTTGCCGCAACTTTTCTTTTCCATCATTGCCGCATGTGCATTTGGAGATCCCTGAAGCGAATTCTGAGTTGACACAAACCAGTTGACATAGAAATGTCAACTAGTGTGCGGGCTGCCAACGTAACCTACCCTCCCATTTTCAGGACCTTGTCAAGGCACACCTGATGTATGCAGTACACGAGGAATTGCACTATTTAAAGGCACAAATCGCCCAAATGGAACTCAAAGTGCTCCGTTTGGAGGCGGAAAATGTCGTTTTGCGGCAACACGTGGCGCCGGAAATTATACACCAGATTTGTCCCTCTGTCAGGGATAAGTGATATTTTTGCGGGAAATTTGGCAGAGATTCTAAGTTTTAAGATTTTTTTTAAACAAGAATTTTCAATTATTCAAGCTACTGTTTGGTTGTGATCGGATAATCGATGCAAGTATTTATGTCTGTATAAAAATTTTGTCCTGGTGTAGTTGTTGTTGAAACTTCAGAATGTTCAATCAACTAAGTACCGTATTTGCTTGAGTAATTCCCCATTGGATAAATCCCCCTCGAATAATTTCCCCTGTGAAATGGGTGAGGAAAAAATAATCCCCTCTCCCCGAATAATTCCGCCACCTTAGGCATATGATAAATTGGTTGTGTCCAATTTGAACAAAAAGGCTGCTATTTTGGTTATAGAGCGTATTTCGTGAAATGAGTTGATAGAAACATAAGTGAAAATTAGACGAAATAATAATTTCCCCTTGATTAGTTCCCCCTTGAATAGTTCCCCCCTCGATTAGTTCCCCCCTCGATTAGTTCCCCTCAAAAATGTCTGATGAAAAAATAATCCCACAGGGGGATTATTCGTACGAATACGGTACTATAGTTAGTTCCAGCTTGAAACAAACAGATACACTGAGACAAAAACACAAAAATGTCAAAAATTTCTTGATCCAAAAAGCGTGTATTTATTTAGAATTTGTGGTTTGTCGCTGGAGCTTGAAACTAGTTTTTTACCATTCCATTTTGTTCCGCGACCCTGTTTTAAGGGACGAACTTTGCTTCTTGAGATTTATTTTTTTGTATATAGTTTTTGAGTGAAATGAAAAGTTTTGTTAGAAGGTTTAATCAGCCGTCACAGTTTGCAATATTTATTTGAACTGATTAAATTAGACTTTCAAATTAGACTTATATTTTATGTGACAGCTGTCCACATATTTTTATCATAAATTTTATTTTGAGAGACGATTTATTCGGTGAAAATTGGTATTTTACCTAATGCAACAAAACTTCACAAATGTAAATCAATTCCACATTTTGTACAGATGATGTTGATGATATACATATTTGTTGTATTTATTTTCAAAGTGTAAATAATCAGAATTAAATCTATAAATTTCAAGATAATCGCTATCGATATACTCTTCTAAAAATCGTGGGTAAATTGTCACCGAGCATGAAGGAAGTGCATTGTAATTCGGTGACCAGTCTTTACTCTTCACCAGCGGAATAAGATTGTACAAAATTACAATCACATTGTCTATAATAAAATCTGTCCCCAGTGTGATCACGCAATCAAATTACACGCCTAAATCACGCAATTTTAATAAAGATGTATTTTTTATTAGTCATTCATTTTTATCGATAGTGCCCATATATTTTACAGTGGAGAAAAAACGTCTGTGCCTGGATTGAATCCACAAAATGCAAAGACTTTCTGTTTCCCAGTTTCTCTTCCCTTAAACATGAATAAGACACCATTTCTGCACTCATTTTGTGTAGATTCTGGAGTTTACATGCAGGGGTCTGTTGCAACAAATTGCAAAAGGTCTTATGATCAGTTTATTGCCGCCTTTGATATACTGGCAGGAGCTCACTTCGCACGGAAATTTACCGTATTCCATATGAATAATGAATCAAAATCAAATATTTTGCCACCTTTAAAGTGACGAATTTCAGATAGTTTCAAAGAATCCCTCGAAACCCGGAAAAAGCGTCAGTGGCGAAATTTTAAAAAAAATTGACACTCACTTGACAGAAAACTTGAAACTTTACCTGAAATTTGGCACTTTGCAGATTGCTGGATTTTTTGGCACAAGTCCAACACAAACATCATTCCAATTCTGAATAACCACGACACGCCCCAGGTCTGTGTGGACGATTTTCAAAGTGAAAAGTGGCCCCCCGAAATCCGGCAGCATTTACGCGCGCAAGGTCGTCGTTTCATCCTGTGCTCGAATTTTGTATTTATCTGCGCGGAAATTGTCCGATATTGATAGCCGGACGATTGTCTCGCCTCGTCACTTTGTGGATTTCTTTGTGTAATCGATCATGGAGATTATCGGCGACGATTTTCGGACCATTTTTGAGTTGAAAGTTAATTATTTCGCCCCGATCGGAACTCTGGCACATTTTTGTCGGGCTACCCGAATCCCGATCCGTTGCACTTAGGTGATTAAATGTACGCTGGGGGATTTTGGGATTCTATGTGTTCCCTCTGAAAGTTTGGATACAGGTGCCACTTTCCATTTCCAGACCCTGTAAAATGTCAAACGTTACGCAAAGTGCCGAAAGTCATGTAAAATGCCCTGTAAAATGTCAAATCTCATGCTAAGTGTCAAAAGTCAAGTAAACTTCCATGTGAAATCGCAAACGTACGTAACTTTTACATGACTTTTGACACTTGGCATAACACTTTAGGTACTTTTTACGATGTCTGAGAGTACCCCCAGGAAAAATGCTAAGCCAAAGTTTAACGGGCAGCGATCATCTCAGATTGATAGCTGGCTTCCCGTATAAAAGTCGGTCGGGCTAATAAAATTTCGCACCTGTGGAAGATTCAATTTTTTCTTCGGTTGCCAATTTTTCGATGAAATCGAATGTCTCGGTGTTGAGGTCAAATATTGAACTTAAGTGTCCATGTTTTTTTTTCATTGTTTCTGATCCATTGTTTTCCGTCGCAAAAATGGTAAAAATATCAAAAAAGTTAATTTCACGATAGAAACACTTTCTACAAAAGAAAACTTCAAGACATAAACTTAAAAATTAGCAAATTTTACACACTATTGAAATTTTCCGCCCATCCCGGCAATTACGACCCGCGGCGCCAAAAAGGCCACATTTAGCGGTAATTTATTATGTCTCATCTCAAGGATAAGAACTAAGCGGCCAATCTGAGAAGGTGCTCAGAAGTTCACTCGGTGACCTGTGGAAACTGTTTTCGCCACGGAATATTTATGGCCCGGCATTGTTTTGCCAATTGTTTTGCCATATCGCCAGAAATGGGGCTGAAAACCCGACCCGAACCGGTACTTGGTAATTATCAATACCCGAAATGGGAACCGGGTTACATTTGACTGAGGATTCCGATTTCTTATGTTCTCACCGGGTTTTCATCGAATAATTAAAATCAGAACTCCAACAGCCGACCCAAATAAAAAAATCGCCATTAGTCTGTGGCATAACTCGAACCGGGAACCGACAAAATTTTGAAAATATGTAACTCAATTTTGGTCTAACTACCGAGTCGGGTCGGGTAGCATCGGGTCGGGTATTAGTACCAAATCATGCGGCGCGTGTGCATTTCGTTTTGCAACCTTGAAGAAGCAATTTGTCTGTGTTAAGGGTCGATTTTCGGATGTTATTGATATTAAGTAGACAACTTTTATTGGGTGCTTTTTCTACATGTCTGTTTGTTTTCCGATTTACCTTCCCTGGTGTTTTTCACACTTTTTACACATGTTGTAAATACTTACATACCTACAACTGCTATGCATGTTGCCACTGTAAAAAGTCTAGATGCTCAGAGGTGTTCTTCCGATGAATGTGAAACATCGTTTAACATGACAATTCCACATTCAAAACTGCACCTTTAACTGAACTGATAGGCCAATTGACCAATCATTGGTGCAAATCTTAGCATGTGGCATTTTAAGATTACCTAAATAGGTAAAATGCAAAATCCCCAACAGGTGGTGCAAGGTGCAAACAATAAATCATCTCTGAACTATTTATCATTGTGAATCGAAATTTATCCGACACAAGATGTGGTATAAATTGCAGCCTTTGGGTATTTAAAGTCATGACCACTTATTTCCACATTCTTTCACTTTCGCAGATATCGCATATGTCACTAATGAATATGTTTCTACACTTTTACAGAGATCAGAGTCGATTTTGAGAAATTGTTTGTTCGGAAAATTTGTGTGACCAATTTCTAACTATTTTTATTATTTCTGGTTGGAAGAACTACATCGGCTGCTGAAATTTGGTAAGCTGAAGTAATTTGGGATTTTTTCACTTCTATAACTTTTCCCAGACATAGTTGAGTACCGTATTTCTGCTAATAGAAAAGCGCCGTTCTATCTTTTTGTCAACTTTTTTACCTGCCGTTCTATTGGAGACTGCCGCCTTATTGTTTTCGTGGCTGCAAAAAGTGCCAAAACCTGCCGTTCTATTGGAGATGCCGTTCTATTAGAAGAAATACGGTAAGCAACATCACATTTACATGCCTACATAAATACAAATCAAATAAATATATTAGTTTCCGTGACCGAATTGACAGACAAACTAGGACAATAGATGCGTTTGCACTTTGTACCAGAGTAAAGTATTCAAGTGTAAATATTTATTTGACCCGAGCGATATTAAATTATTTTTCGATCCAAATTTGGAACCACCCCGCTGCCGCTGCGATATCAATATATTTTTTGTACATGCCTACAGTCCTACACATTGTCAAAAGTGTACAAGTGTCGAAATCTCTGTAAAATGTTTTCATGCATCAATGAGATCACATGAAACATATTGACCGTACATGTACAAAAATCTTTTGTTGTACATATGTATTCTTTTACACGGCAGACTGAGGTCTTCCAAATACAAATATGTTTAGCATCTGCTACACTATTTTTAATTTATACTTTACCTACATGAGTAAAATATGTGGTATATATACAGATATATTTATATGTACCTATCTACAGTACATAACATACACTTTCACATGTACAACATGAAAAATAACTTCACCCAAGGTTTTGCTATGACAGCTGTGAGACGATTACTCTTGTAAATTTGTATGAACCTTGGATTACCTTGAGGACTATCTTTTGTAGAAATTACCCATCCTTTATTTGACAAAATATCCATTACTTTTTCCATGGGTTGTCATAAAGTGGTGATTTCACATGCTCAAGGTCTACTTTTGTGACATTTTTTGCATTTTTAGTGTATCTATCTACCTAAATATTTTGTAGAATAGCTCACCCCTTTAAGAACTTGTTGAAATTCACTTTAAGATTCACCCAAAGCAAGATTTGTTACCTAATTTTAATTTTTCAAAGTTACTTGATCATACTGGAAATACCTCAATCACGAGTATGCATGGAATATGATTACCTATTTATTTGCCATTGAATGTGTGTACTTGGTAATATGCATAATATAATTGCCAAGCAACAAAACTGACCTTTGATTGACAAAATAATTGCGTGCAATCACTGCAGGTGTTCCAAAGGTCACCTAGACTCATTCATTTCGGCTTTTTTGTGCACGCTTTTCGGGAAGAGGCATCTTTTTTGACTCGTTAAGTCTGCAGTTTGCATTTTGCATAAAAAGTACGCGGATAGCATTGCATCCATAGGTAGAATACCTGCATCAAAATGTCAATTTCAATGTCAATTTCTACGACTTGACAACCAAATAAAATGCATGAATATCGCATGTAAGTAATGGATGGAAAATATTACCTAATAAAAGAGTTATTTCTACATAATTTTTTTGAACATCAACCGTTAACAGAAACAATTATGAGAGATAAAAATGTGAATGTCAAAAACTGCACTTGACATTGACACAGTTTTCAGTGCACGTCCATAATTGGATCCCCCAGTCAATCAACTCCTTTGTTCAATAAATGGAGAACCATTCTCAATTTTTGTTCCATTGTTCTGCTATTCAGGAAGTCGTTTTTGTAATTACATGCATGATTTAGTGAATCAAACTTGATCTTTCACTATCCACTAGTGATGGAAATGTGGCGTTGGCGCTTGGCGTTTTTTGGGCGTTTTTCCATCACTAGATGTCAGCCTGTCAAACGCTTTCAGCACTTTAGTGTTCCTTGGAGCAATTTTGAGCAGCTGTGAAAACTTCCACTATTGTTAGTGAGTGCTACTAAATATTACCTTAGATGAAAATTTCTGACGAAATAATACCACCTCGAATAAGCCCCCTCGAATAAGCCCCCCCCCTCGAATTTTTGCTGGCGCAATAGTACACCCCCATGGGGGTATTTTGAGGTAATACGGTAAAGGGGTTGTTTAGGGTGCTTTGGTTTGAGGCTAAATAGCTGCACATTTTTGGCACCCTTAAAACTCAGTCTGATACGGTAGATCTGAAAGTTTCGGAAAAAGCGTGTCGGGTTCAAATAAATACTTTCGGGCTTGGTGATAACTAGTGATGTAAAAGCGCCATGGCGCTGGCGCTTGGCGCTAGCGCCAAAGCAAAAAGCGCCATGGCGCTTTTGGCGCTTGGCGCTAGATTTTACCGGCGCCAGGAACAAAATGCCTAGCGCTGGCGCTTGGCGCGATGCCCGTGAAAAGCGCCATGGCGCTTTTGGTGCTTGGCTCTATTTTTTACCGGCGCTAGGAACAAAACGCCTGGCGCTGGCGCTTGGCGCCATTATGCTCTGGCGCCATTGGCGCTTGGCGCTAGGGGTCGGAAAAGCGCCATGGCGCTTTTGGCCTTGCCGCTAAAGTTCTGGCGCTTTTCACATCACTAGTGATAACATAACTCTGATATTTAGTGGTGACGATTAGTGATGTTAAAGGCACCGGAAAAAATGGCACCGCACCGCACCGGCACCTTTGCCAACGCATGAAAAGGGCACCTGGCACCCTGGGGCACCGGTCAGAAAATGGCACCGCACCGCACCGGCACCGGTGCCTTTTGGAAAAAATTGCACCGGCACCGAAAGGCACCGGCGGGTTGCCGGTGCTAGCACCAAAAGGCACCGCACCGGGCTGGAATTTCTGAAGTAAATATCGGGCAGTTTCTCAGTGGTTTCACCTTTGGAAGTGCATATTTCCAGGAATTTTCAACCGATTTTGATGGTTGAGCACTTAAAATGATCAGAATGATGTGGCAATCACTTTTATGAAGCAATTACAATGATTAAAAATGAAAGATAAAATATTTAATTTACTACAATGTCCATAGCCACTATTGTCTACTGATCGGAGTCGTTTCTGTACAGAGAATGGAACTACCGTATTTCCTCGAAATACCCCCCCCCCTCGAAATACCCCCCCCCCCCTCTTTTGACCCCCCCCCCCTCTCGGGACCACTATGAAACAATCACCCCCCCTCGAAATACCCCCCCCCCAAATTGAGTGTAAAGGGAACGTACATGACAATAACTGTAGTTTGTGTCCTGTGTACTGCAGAACACACGTTCAAACATTGTCGGTGTCACGTTAGAACAGTGTACATACCATCTACATTCTAATATTAGTCTACAGAACCTTATAAATGGCGGTTTTTGTTGCTTTTTTCGACGTCTGCGTACGTTTCAGATGACAATTTCGTACTTGGTTTTCAAAAATTTTCTTGTGAAATAATAACTCCCCCTCGAAATACCCCCCCCCTCGTTTAACCCCCCCTCTCGGGACCACTATGAAACAATCACCCCCCGGGGGGTATTTCGAGGAAATACGGTATCTCTGTCATAAACTGACAACAAATTTTGAACAAAAAAGTAAGATAAACATAAAATATAAAAATGATAAAAATTCAACAAAACTTTAGATTTGCTCATCAGATCATGTATCGGGTATAATGGATTTCACAGTAGGTATATTTTTTTGATGGGAGGTTTACAAAATAGGCAAAAACGGTTGGGTAAATATATCGCTGTTTTTTGAAATATGGATAAGCACATACTATGGAGGCCGGTGCCTTTCCCGGTGCCTTTTACTTTGCCCTGGTGCTAGCACCTTTGGCACCGGCAAAAAAATGGCACCGCACCGCACCGGCACCGGTGCTATTCTGAAAAAAATGGCACCGGCACCGGCATGGCACCCCTGAAGATTGCAATGGCACCGCACCAGCACCGGTGCTGGTGCCCTTCGGTGCCCAGCACCGGGGCACCGGTGCCCCGGTGCCTTTACATCACTAGTGACGATAAGTGATTCTTAATTTCAAAGTACTACCCCCCACCACTAAAGCGACGCCAAACGATGAAAAACTGAAAGTATGGCTATCGGCGACCTAAATAGAACAATAATATTTTTTACACACACATGTTTATGTATTTATGTAAATTGCCAATATTTGCATGTTGTAACTTGCGCCAATCCAATCCCAGGTACCGTATAATTTTGGATAAATCTCTCGCCAATAACTCAATTGAATAATCTTGAACGACACCCTGACAATCACAATCGTTTTCGCAAAGAACAAATGTCTTAAATGTGCAACACTATTGAAGATTTAATTGAAGAAAGCATAAACTGCTTATGCCAGAATTGAATACCTACATTTATACTCGGCGGACATGATACTCTACCCTCGCACTGATTTATGTCTCATGTTGGAAGCGTGCCAATGAGTATTAAATCATGCGATTTCCGTAAAAAGATGAAAAAATTCATCGATGTCAATGTGTTAATGAATAACATTATGAGAAAAATCAATTTTGTCATCTTTTTATGAAACTAGCACGTGTTAATCATCGTTGGCACACTTCCAGCGGGTACCACCGGTGGAAGGTGTAAAGTAACCGGAGTATACCTAATTGAATTTTCATTTGCAGTTGTTTATGTAATTGAATACTTGAATCAAAGATCTCAGGCTCTATTAAATTCAAATTTCTGATGAAGCATGCCTCCCCACAGTTATCTGATAAAAATGTAAAAAAGTAACTACCAAGATAGGCGACGTAATTGTTAATACCGCAAATCCTCGAATAACACCCTCCTCTCGAATAACGCCCCCATTGAATAACTCCCCCCTGTTTACGAGGTGAGGAAAAAATAACTCCCCCCTCGAATAACTCCCCTCTGGATGAAACGGATACAATACAGAAATGCAAAACAATATTAGCCTACCACAGCCGCGCATAGCGACATGATGTGTATGCAGTGTATACACATCTTTTCGTTGTTGGACAGTGAAATACTTTAATTACATGGGTTGACAGACTGCATCCATACAATGAATTAAGTCTAGGTTTTCTGAGGAAAAAATAACTCCCCCCTCCAAAACGTCTGACGAAAAAAATAACTCCCCTGGGGTCTTATTCGAGGATTTAGGGTATACGGTAACTAATAGTTTAGCTGTTAAACTCTCCAGTTTGTGACCCATTTTACTATGAACTGTTCAAGTGGAGCATGTGTTGAACTCATTTTCGGAATGCTCTTTTCATTTGCAAATATAAAAATTACTGGGCACTGATAAAAAACGAAAACGGCTGGGTTGCATTCTTGCGGTTCGCGTTCTACAAAATGGGGATTTTTTGGAAAGGTCCCAGAAAGGTTGACAATATGTCATAGTGACATACACGTTATGATAGTTTCACTTTATGTTAGAGTAGACAGTATGTTAAAGTCTACTCACCCACCATCTTGAGGCTGATAAAAATGCGATTGCTAGAAATACGTTCTATAAACTATAAAAAACATTCGAACAAAAATTCGCACAATCATGCATATAGGTAATTGAACATTTCTTTTAGGTCACTTCATATTTGAGGGGGTCAACACTTTTGTGCACTTTTCCGTGACACTGTCCTTACAAAAATGTCCTGCCATATGCGACCAAAAATGATCGCTCACACGTTTCAGTTGTTGCGTGGAAGAAAATTGAGCCAATTTTCCTCGTTCGCTAGCGAAGTTCGATTCAAAATTATTGACAGTTACATTTGATTTGTTGAAGATGTGTGAAAATTGTTATGTAATAAAAAGTGTTTACCTACATTTGCCAACATTTTTTAATGAAAAGAAAGTCTTTCATTCTAATTTTTATCCCAATAAGGTCTGCGGATAAATTTGACAATTATTACATTCACTGAGATATTAAATTATACCCCAGTAACTTTACACCTCGCATGCGTTGTTCACACGTTGGAAGCGTGCCAACAGTATTTCACTCGTGCTATTTACATAAAAATTAAAAAATGCATTGCTGTTATGGCATTGTCAATGTTAATTTAATAACAACAATGCATTTTTCATATTTTTACAAAATTACTGCTTAAATTATAATTGGCACGCTTCCAACGTGAGACATAAGTAAGTGCTAGTGCAGAGTATCAAGTCCGCCAAGTATACACCAAATGACACAGCAATCAAATCACAACTTTCCCTAATTTACAATAATAGCATTTACCGAACACCCTCGAATTTGTAACTATTTATTGCATTATTCGTCTCAAGTGTGTGCTTTGATTGAAGTATTGGCCATAATTCATGAATGGAAAAACTTTACATGAAAAACTTACCATTTGTTCTGTTTTTGTGGATAGTTTTGTTTGGCGGTTAGTGATGTAAAAGCGCCATGGCGCTTAGAGCTATTTTGCTGTGGCGCCATTGGTACTTGACGCTCTGTCGTGAAAAGCGCCATGGCGCTTGGCGCTTTTTTCGTGGCACCAGAAACAATATGCCTGGTGCTGGCGCTAGCGCCAATACAAAAGGCGCCATGGCGCTTCTGGCGCTTAACGCCATTTTGCTGCGGCGCCATTGTCGCTTGGCGCTATGTGTGTCAAAAAGCGCCATGGCGCTTGGCACACACGTCTTGGCGCTTTTTACATCACTATTAGCGGTGTGTTTCAGCACGCGAGTGGTCATTTTACCGTTTGAGTAAGTGTGTAAACTGGAATAGAAATGGAACTACGCAATAAGTTGTCAATTATTGAATACGGTAATTACACAATTGAAATGTTGAAACGCGTTGGCACACTAATTTTCAATTGTGTTAGCCAATTATTTTGTGTGTGGTGTAGAAATGTGTAGATAAATATTTTCTTGAAGTACGTTTTCCGTTGTGATTGATGATTTGGCAAACTTGACACATTTAACACTAACGATTTGATTTATATTCCACACAAATTTCTGTATACCGTATTTCTTCTTATAGAACAGCGCCGTTCAATTTTTTCGTCAACTTTTTCACCTGCCGCTATATTGGAAGTTGCCGTCCTATTTTTTACGGGTGAAAAAGGTGCCAAAACCTGCCGTTCTATTGGAAAAAACCTGCCGTTCTATTGGAAGTGCCCTTCTATAGGAGGTTTGCCGTTCTATCAGAAGAAATACGGTAATCTGTGATCGTGTGGTACTTCACAGTTCACAATGGTTTTTAATCATAGTGATAGCCACTGTCAGGATTTGCTTTTCAAATCGTTTTCATTATGCTGCCATTTATAAAAAGGACCACGGGAAATAAATTTTCAGAAACCACTTTATTTGCGCCATGCTGAGTATCTACTTTTCACTCTTTATTAACCACGGATTGTGACAAAATCGTAGATTAAAATTTTCCATTTATTATTTTCGTTTATTGTGCTTTGATGCATATTGAGTTGAGTTTTGAGTCGTTGATATTGATGTGAGTGAAACAATTTTGCTTTAATCAAAAATGCTTTTTATTGCTTTTTACCTACCGGCACACCTGCTGTGTTATATTGCCATCCGGATTTCTGGTGCGCTATTCATGGAAATTTGTGTGTAAATCAGGGTTGGCAAAATCTCAGGAAAAAATAAAAATAAAAATAAAATGGAATATTAAAGAATAAAATAAAATGGAAAATTGAAGAATAAAAATAAAAATTGTATAAAAATTCGAATTTTTGTAAAAATTTTGTAAAATTGTATAAAAATTCGTATTTTTGTAAAATTGTATAAAAATTCATATTTCTTGTAAAATTTTGTCTCATTGCTTGAGTCTCTACCTGTTTATTCATGGATCTGGAGGTCCCAAGCATTGTAAAGTGTCAAATGTCATGTGAAATGTCATGCAAAGTGTCAATTGTCATGACAAATGTAAAGTAAAGTGTAAATTGTCATGACATGAAAATTAAAGTATCAATTTTCAAGCAAATTGTGTTCAAATCTGATGTTTTATTTTCGAAATCTTATGTTTTGTATCCAAATTATGTTGTTGTTGACTCCAAATCTTATGTGAACATTTGGATACAAAAACACAAGATTTAGATATAAAACAACTATGGATACAAAAACACAAGATTTGGATACACAATTTACACTTTGCATGACATTTGTCATGACAATTGCCACTTTGCTTGAAATTTTACATGACACTTGACATTTTGCATGACAATTGATACTTTACTTTACATTTGTCATGACAATTGACACTTTGCATGACATTTTACAAATGTGCCCAGCACACTCCAGTAGTCCTTCTACTGAAAATGCAAACTATTTTTATCAATAATTGTAACTTTACACTTGCAGCTAGCTAACAATACATACTGCATGCAACTTTTGAAAAGTAAGGGAAAAATTTGTCACAGGTTTTTCATGTATAGGTCTAATTATAACATTTTTCTGGCCTTGCATGCATGTTTCTGATTTTTTGTAAAATTTCTGTAAAATTTTTGTAAAATTTTTGTAAAATGTGTCATTTTATTTTATTAATGACTTTATGGAATAAAATAAAATAAAATAAAATGAAACAAGAATAAAATAAAAATAAAATAAAATTTTTATACAATTTTTATACAATTTTACTAAAATGAATTTTTATAAAACCAACCCTGGTGTAAATATAAATGGTCATTTTGGCTGCAACGATGGCAAAAACGGTTTTGGATTTTTTCCGGTTTTCTTTATCGAATGTGTCTTAACAAAACAATACCATTTCTTTGTTTTACGAAAGGTTAAAGAAACAAAAGTTTTTGTAAATTTTTTTACAATATAGAATCCTAAATAATAAAAATAAAAATTATAAATTTGAATTTTTCTATACGCCCTAGATCATCAAAAAAGTATTTCATTTTCCAGATTAATTCCCATCATAGTTGAAAATATATGCGTCCAAATAAATAATAACATATTGCCCTTTGTACCCTTGTTATGGAAGATTCATTAAATGCCATATACTTTTAAATATACTGAGTGATGGAGCAATATTATTTGAGGCAACTGTTATTTGATAGATTAAACAAACATGATGTGAAAGATCACACATGTAATTTTTTTATTAAAATACTAGTTATTACACATTCACCTACAGTGGCATTGCATGTATTTACGCCTTTTCCAGTATGAAATATTCTCATTTTGGAGTTTGTTTTATGGAAGGAGGGATAAAATGTCAATCTATGACAAAGTAAGGTTACTATTCAGTTTGTTTTTAACTTTATTTTGATTGGATTGACCACATTCTAGTACAAGAACTAATCCAAAACAAAATTTGGCTACCTATATTACACTCCCAAATTTTGCTGTTGCACATGTGTTCACATGGCAATATCTTCAAAATGGCGCCGCAAAATGGGCATTTTCATGCATTTGTGCACATCTGTGTCATTTGTACTAGCATGGTGCTATTTATTTTTGACTGGATTTTGGTGTCGATTTTTGCCCAGTCAGCTGATTGATTCATTTGCATTCATTTGAATTTATTTATTTTATACAGTGGCACAAGGTTTAGTGGGTTTATAATGTTATTTCTGAACATAGGTATACTCGACAGACAGCACACTTAGTATGGAATCCTACCATAATTTAATGAATAAAATATTGTGATAAATTTTGTAATTTATTATCCCATAGTAAAAACAAAATATTATGATGAGAAAAATTGTAAAATTTTTGGTTCATTATTCAGATGGGTTATGGTAGGTTTTCATACTAAGTGTGATGTCCGCTGAGTATATACTCGACGGACAGCAAAGTATGCAAAATCCAACCATAATTTAATGAAAAAATCTTGCGATAAATTTCGTCATTAATTATTCAATACTAAAAACAAAATATTATGATGAAAAAACTGTATAATTTTTGGTTCATTATTCAGATGGGTTATGGTAGGTTTCCATAGTAAGTGTGATGTCCGCCGAGTATAGCAGGTATCCAGTAGTGTTTTTCTATAAAAATACAAATTTATTCCATTTCATTTCAAATGTACAAGTGCACAGCCAAGTGCCATGTAGTGGAGTTAAATCTACAAAAAATTAGACTACCCATATATCATCTCAGAAATTCGTTGTTCATCTTGAAAAGAAATATCTACCTGTGTAGGTCTGTATTTCAAACAAAAAAGCCTGCCATACAAGATATTTACCTACATTCCAATCAGGTATGCGTAAAATTTCTCCAGTGTGCAGAAAATATCACCAAAATATTTTAAGATGTGCTTATAGCTCTATGCGCGTGGAATTCAGACACAGGTGTGATACGCATATTCTCTTGAGATATATTCACCATTTGTAGTGGGCGTTTTTCTTCAATCACGTGTGCCCATCCGAGTGTAAAAACTGAAATACCACCACGCTGAGATTTTGCTCCATTTGCGACGCTTTTTCGTGTTCGTTTTTTTTCTTCAAAATTTATAGTAGGACAGTAGGAAATTTTAAATAAATGACGCCCAATATTGTTTTAAATTCAAAAATGATGAAATTAAATATTTGACGCGGAAAATTAATTCTAAATTCAATACAAAATCAATCACATTTATTTTTATTCATTAAATGTAGGACGCTCAAAAAAATCAAATTTCAAAGTGAATTTTTTTGCCGCTATGCGTCCACTGAATGTGCTCATTTGTAGCTGATAAGTACAATTTATGAAATTGTTCATTTATCAAACTACTTAATTTAAAAAAATATAAATCTGGCAAATATATCTGGCAAAAATACAACTGTGATACTGCACATTTGCCATTGATACTGGGCACCTGGTAAAATACTTAGCGTATAGTTTACCTATACATAGTATTCCACCTGGAAAAGATTTGTGCAAAATTGGAGATGGAAAAATGTTTGAAATTGAGATTGTGGTTGTGTTTGTGAGAAATTTCGTTGTTTTTCAATGAATTTATATTTCCTCGAACAGACACTCACATTCGATGTTTTATCTCTGTCAAAAACTAAAAAATATTTCCAAAAATAGCGCACTTCGATTCTCATGCAGATTCTCACAAGAAAATGAAATATTTTTTTCGTTTTCTGCATTATTAGATCAGATAGAAATGGTATGAGAAAAAACAATGAATTTGTCTTTTGTCTGACCTTGCTGCAGATCACATTTTGTGGTCACTAAAAAAATATAGGCTTAGGAAAAGGGACAACCGCCAATTTTTGAATGTTCAATTTTTTCCGCTGAAAAATATTATGAACTGCCTAGCTGCAAATCCCGCAATGCACTTATTTCGGCGCCGAAATAATTCGGATTTTTGGCAGAATTTTTTGAGTATACTGTCAAGTATTTTTACTAATTGTATAGACAAAGCATACAGTAGAATAAACTGTAATCAACATCAAAAACATTTGAAAAGGTAATAAACACCGCGTTTTATTGAAATAGTTGTCATTTTTCACGTGTTTTCAAATGCTCACTTTGAACCTGTTTAGCTGTTGATATTTGGATAACAGAAAATTGTATTTACACAAATTTTCTGCTTCACATTTGCCCACAGGAATTTTTTTTGCTGACTCCCCTTGAATTGCCCTTAATTTGAATTCATTCTCTAGGTAATGGTGAATATTTGACTCATGCATGTTGTTTCAATGAAAATGAATGCATGACTATGGATGACCATACCTGTTTTCTTATTAAATAGGCATAACCCAGTTCATTGCCTTGCCTGTTTAAGAGTGTGCACTGTGCACTACTGAATTTCATGTGAAAATTAGTATGGATGAAAGTCATATCACTTACCATATTTATGGAGAAATTTTCTACCCCATGCCACCATTTCTGTGTCAATTTTGTATTTATACCACGTCATGTAAACCATATCAATGAAATTTATTGTTATTTAGTGTGTCATCTCCCATCTTCTAGTATTAATCTGACGAAATCCTTCAGAGGATTTTTTTCACTGCAGCGTTCAAATTATGGACTGCCCAGTCTAAATTCACATTCCTATTTTGTCACATTCAATTTGGTCACAAGAAACAGCACCCTAATGACCTAATTAGTGAAAATGGTCAGTTTTTAGGGGGTAAAAACAAAGTGACTTGTAGATTGTGTAACTTTTGTATGTTGTTGTTTTAGAATATTGGATTTGTGAGCAACCACAATGCCCGTTCCCCTATTTCAGCCACATTTGGTGTGACAGCTGCACATAATTTCCACACGGCACAGCAGAATGCAGATATCGTCATTGACTCTGGTGAGAATAATTGTTTAATCTGTACTTGTCTAACATTTTAAAGTGCCACTTTAAAATCATGAGTGTTACTAGCATTTACATTGCTACTCTGCTCGAATAAATTCACTGGGGAAGTATTTTTACATCAGACTTTTTGAGGGGTAACTTTGAGGGGGGGGGATTATTCAAAGGGAGGAATTGTTATTTTTACAAAACTATAAAGCATTTTCCTATCAACTCATTTAACAAATTGGACCTCACATTGATTATATGCCTATTATTCAAGGGAGATTATATTTTCCTCACTCGTCTTACAGAGCGGAATAATTCAAGGGGGAAATTATTCAAGCAAAGACAGTATATAGTGTCTAAAAAGCCTCCAGTAGTTATCGAGATATAAATGTTACGCCAATATTTCACAAAAACTCGTCGACAATTCAAAAAAAATGTTGTCGACAAAATGTGAAATGCAGTACAACAAATCGCTTTCAATTGTCAATGTCAACCAAAATCAATCCACTCGCAGCTGTGCACGCTGGCCACAATTTGCCACCAAAGCCGCTCAGTGGAAATCGACAATGGCGTGGTGGGCTCGCCGGAGGTGGAGTGCGGCTCCAACAGCTTGGAGATGATGTTCAGGGCCGAGAAACAGTTCTTTGGTTGGTTTGGGTGTGTGGGAGGTGTTGTGGCTGTTTCACGTGAATCTTTTGGGGGCAAGGACTATCTTTGTATTAAAATTGACTCAACATATTTCAAACTTATCATAGAGGGGGAGTTATTCAAGTGGGAGGTTCAAGGGAGGGAGCTATTCAAGGGGGGCTTATTCGAGTATATACGGTATTCTAGTGAACTGCGCTGTGGTACGCACACTCCAAAGTAAATAGTATTTCACTATCACTAGCGTACATATTTTTCAACGTTCATACCGAACCAAACTAGGCACAAAATCACATCACAGGCAAGATTTTCGTCAAGGGCCATTACAACGAGCCCGATTGTCGCGTGGACTACAGCGAAAATGTCAACTCCGACATGCCAGTCGGGAGTATCAAATTGTTCCACGGCACTTGTGGAATGCGGCGGCAAAGATCGCTCCAGCCAAAAGTCAGTGGATCTGTGGATCTGGGGGCAGTCTCAGAGCCTGTCAAATCTCATGTGAAATGTCAAGTATCATGCAAAGTGTCAAACGTCATGTAAAATGTCCTGCTAAATGGCAACCGAGTTGCCATTTTGCAGGGCATTTTTCACGACTTTGGCACTTTGCATGAAATTTGACATTTTACAGGGTTTTGGACTAGCAACTAGTTCTAAGCCATTTTGGTGCGGTAAAAGCACGGAATTATTGATCGGTTAAAATGATTGGCGCCTAAAGGCTATAGCATGGGAATGATAGAAGACTTGCAAGCATGGCACCATAATGCTACCCTAAAAAAACCCTAAAAAAACTACCCAACCCTACACATCCTAAAAATATTGAAATCAAGCCAATGTGACTATGTTTTTTAACTTTGGCAATCGACTTTAGTGTAAAATTGACACAGGAAATTGACAAAAATAACCTACATTCAACACAATCATTTAATAATACCTAACCATTTTTGCAGGGAATGGAATTTGACGCGGTGATTGTAATTTCATTTCATCCGCTATTCATCACCAAAGTGGACCGGGCATTTCATGTCAAGTGCTTCTATAGAGAACAACAGAAAACTGTCACTGCCAACATGGAAGTCAGGTAAATTACTCGTTCAGAAGTGCTTTTTTAGACAATTTTTCCTTACTATGCCAAGTCGACAGCATAGTTTACATGCACACATACTTATGTATCAAGCATAAGAGCCCCAACGCGAAAACTTTTACGCAACGCTTTTACAAAAAAAAATTGCAAAAAATATTAAAGTGCATTGTTGCCTCGCTTTTTACCTTCATTTTATCGGAATAATTTTTATCTCATAGACGATGACGTCATGATGAATGTTTCCCCCAGAAAAATGTATAGTACAAGCCATTTACGTGCAAAACTACCAAACAAACTAAACATATATTTTTAGCATGCTGACAACATCGTCACTATCCCACACTGCGCCAATGCCAATCTGCACTTACACAATAAGGAAAGACGAAATTGATGGGGATATTTTGAGATATGCCAGAGTTGGTGATCAGGTAAGGTGACACTTGTATAGTTTGATGGAAATTGGGTTTAGATGGTGTGATATTTTAGATTGATTATTGATATCAGTGTTGGATAAGAAATAAATCTACCTAAATATCCATTTTTACTAAGTTTCGTTGTCGATTTGAGTGAACTCCTGATAGGCTACCGAAAAATAAATCTGTCAATGACAATATTGAACATTCATCCTTCAAAATCTTACAACAATTGACACCAAAAAGTTATCAATATTTAAAATTCGATCAACCACCAAACACCCTAACTTTTTCCATTTAATTCATCATAATCTAAAACCATTGCACATTTACAGGTTGTCCACAGGTGGGAATGTCAGTCAGAACATTATGGCATGCTGGTGCACAGTTGTTTTGTGGAGGATGGCAGAAGTGACAAAATTATGGTTATTGATGAGAGGGGGTGAGTTGTGAGGTGGTTTTTACCCCCCTCCCATCTTTAATGTCCACAAAATGTCACCTGTATGATGCAGACAACCATTTCTAGAAAATTATGAGATGATAGAAGTAGCTATCAAGTAGATTTGTCAAATAATGAAATTGCACATGTTTTCCAAAATAACTTGTAATCCAAAAAGTTTTCAACAAAAAAAATATAAAAAATTCGCGGTTCGCACACTAGTTGATATTTGTGTGTCAACTGCTTGATGTCAACTCAGATTTCAAGCTCTCGTGTCGCAGAGCGATCTCCAAATGCAATTGCTGTAATATTTATTTTTCAACTTTGCCGCACGTGCATTTGGCGCTCGTTCTGCGACACGTTAGCTTGAAATTTGAGTTGACATAAACCAGTTGACACACAAATGTCAACTAGTGTGCGGGCCGCCAATATCGCTGTGCAACACCGACAATACCGACACTTGAATACTCAAACAATGTCTCCTTAAATAAGACCCCCCACGCAGATGTCACCAGGACCAATACCTCTTGGGCGACCCGACCTACGTGCGCGAATTAAACATGGCCTACAGGGAGTCGCACGTTTTCAAGTTTGCCGACAGAGTTTCGGTCAGATTTCAGTGCCAAATTAGGTTGTGTTTGAAGGCTGATGGCGGCTGTGATAATATGACAGTCAGTTTTGTTTTGTTGGTTTAACATACAGTGTGATTTTATCACATGGAGAGTTATGTTGTTGTTTTTGTGCAGTTGTTTATGTTTGGATTGGCCGGTGTTTGAATGCACCTCAACTTTTGCTGATTGGGCCTGTATTAGGTATACATATTGCACAAGAATTAAAATCTTCGCAAGAAAAAGGACTTCACACTTTCACTGCAAAAATTACGATCGTGGAGCTAGTGTGAGTAGAGCACACTTCATAAGATTCGGGGTGAAGTATCTTCCACACACTTCACCTACACCACGGCAAGCAAAATTCGTGAAGCGCTCTTCACAAACCATTGCACTATGCCTTAAATAATCGTGATGTGTCGGGAAGTGTCTGATAGCGCGGTGAAGTAAGTGGCTTCACGATGTGTCGGGAAGTGTCTGATAGCGCGGTGAAGTGGCTTCACGATGTCACTGCGTGTCCGCGTGAAGACACTTCACGCCATATTGTTGTCGTGTGTCGTTATCATTCACAACTCGATCACAGCAAAAATGGGTGTGTGATGCGCGGTGAAGTGTCCTGAAGTGGCTTCACGCAGATGCGCAGTGTCATCGTGAAGCCACTTCACTGCATCCCATATGCTTCACGGTGCTTCATGAACCATGCAAAGTATGCTGCAAAGATTCGTGAAGTGCACATCACGATTCACGAATTTCGGTCTCCGTAAAGCCAGTGGGAGACACTTCACTGAAAACTTAGTGAAGTGTGTTGAAGTGAGTGGAAGTGCCTTCACAGAGCGCACTTCCACACACTTCACTTACCCATTTTTAGCTGTGAATGAAATAGTTCTTCAAACACAGCCCCCAGTCTGCGCCAATGGAAAGGAGGCAGCCAGGGAGTTGCAAGCGCGTCTGGCACCAAATACTGATTTAACTGCCGCTGGTGAATATTATGGTGAGAAGCAACAGGATGCTGCTAGCATTCTGGAGGAAGGTTTGTCGTTTTAAAAATTACCGTATATCCACGAATAAGTTCCCAGGGGCGTTATTTCTTGTTAGACTTTTTGACTGGGGAGTTATTCGAGGGGGGGGTATTTGAGTGGAGGGTTGTTTTCGTCAGAATATTAAGCGAAATGCACGATCAATATTTTTTACGGATGGGGTTAGATTATTTGCATAAAATTGTAGTCAAGTAAGTCAAAATAAGAATTCCGTAATTCAAGCAATCAAATCAATTCTGGTCAACATTAGGTGAAAAACAACATGTTTTTGATAAACACATTTATGTCTTTCACACCCATCAAAGAGGGGGATTTACTCAAGGGAAGAGTTATTTTTTCCTCAGTCAGCTGACAGGGGGAGTTATTCGAAGGGGGCATATTCGAGGATATACGGTAGTTTCATTATTTGCTATCAACTGTTGATGCAATAGGCGTCATGCCAATGGCGCTTTTTCCATTGGCACTGGTGCCACATTCATGGACACCTTTTTTTTAGCGAATTCGCATAATAAAGCTAGCTCTACAGATTTCACTCGCATACTTATGTATCAATACCAAATTGGTAAAAAATAATTACAGGGGAAGACACTACGAACGGAACTGACAAAAAGGCGCCATCTCGCAGCCGCAGGCTTGCAGCCAGGTAAAATGGCACTTTATCATAAAAAAGTTGCATTTGAATAAAAGGAACTTTGTCACAAACACAGGGAGCGCAGAGCCAGTGTTGAAAAGAGAAGAGGCAATAAAAATGTTGACCTCGATCAAATTGATGGGGACTTTTCATCGCAGTATATTTATGTGCTGGACACGAGTGAGGCGCCAGAATTGGGTAAGCTATTTACATTCTGTTTTTCAACTCGATGTACTTTTTATCATATTTTTCTGTTGTAAAATGTCATGGATACATATTGTGCCCTGCGGAAACTAGTTTTCAACCGAAATTTATAAAACTCATAGATCAGCTTTGAACGAATTTGAGTTTTCAAAAATGAAGTGTCAGTCAACTACAGTTGACGGAGATAGGTGGCTCATTCTAGGAAACTCAAATGCGTTATTGCGGATTTACAAGTTTCCGAAAGTTCAGTTGAAAACTAGTGTGTAGGGCAGTGAAAAATCCAACTTCACATACTAAATATCTATTGCAAACACCGAAAAATTCAACTTTTCAGCGAACCCACAAGACCAAGAAAGTGCCCTAGATGCCTTCCTCCAGTCACACCTCCAACAAACAAATGGCGCCATAGTGCAATCCAAAAACCGTGGCGCCAGCGCCACAAACACAGTGTGCCTATCCACCGTGGCGCTGGGCACACTAATTGCCAGTGTAATTTTGGTAGCCCTGGCTGCCTCTGGCATCATTTTGGTGCTGGGAGTTGCTGGCAACAGGGAGAAGCTCGCGCCTGGTGCCAGTCCCAGACTCTGTAAAATGCCATGTAAAATGTCAAATGTCAAGCAAAGTGTCAAATGTCATGTAAAATGCCCTGCAAAATGGCAACCGAGTTGCCATTTTGCACGGCATTTTACATGACTTTTGACACTTTGCGTGACATTTTACATTTCACAGAGCTTTAAACTGGGTCTGGGATTGCCCCCAGGTGACTACTGTGGCCTGACCAAAGTGAAAACTAGGGATAGTGTGAGTGATGCGGCCAGGATTGTGGGCAGTTTGGCACTTTCTGATCAAGTTCCAAAGAGGTGGAGTTAAGTGATGTTCAATATGTTGATTGGTTGTGATCCATTCCATTGTTTAACCATGATAGACAATTAATTTGCACCTGCCAAATACAGTGACAGATTACTGCCTTTTTATGTTTTTTTTCTTGGTTTCTTCTAAAGTGGGCTGCCATATTGTTTACAATATTTTTTTACTTTAAAATGGTCTCAGTGGCTTTAAAATTTTTGGTATAGTTGCTTTAAATAATTTGAAGGCACAGTGGGTTTTTATCAAATAGGGATATCATCGCATTTTTTCAATTTTTCTTTGTAGCGGGTAGAATAAGTATCAACTTTTTAAAGAACACCATATCCTATTTTAGCTTTAATTTACTTTTTCGATATGAGTGCTGTTTATGCAGCTTTTACCTTACACATTTAGTGTAACTGATTTATATTTTTTTATCATGGTGAATTTTCTTAATTCCTTCTAAACTAAGATGCAATGTGCTGAAAAATCGACTTTGAGAGAAGTTGAGTCTATACTTTCAATGAAATATCTGGTGTTGTTTTGTGTTTTTCCATATAACATTGAGATTAATTTATGTAATCAATCCACCTTTTTGCTAATATTTATATTGCTACTTTATTACTATTTCAAACTTTATAAAACACAACATACCTACACTTTAGTTTCACTGTGACTGTCACTTCCCTGTGCGTATTGCGAATGCGAACAAAATAAACGTTTCATATTGCACAATTTTTTACCTGTACTGCAGGGGTCCCGAATTCAAAATCAAAATCTGGGAAAAAATCAAAACAGACAGCCCAATTAAGTAAATATTTATAATTTTGGGTATAGAATACCGTATTCCTTCTATTAGAACGGCATATCTCCTATAGAACGCAGGTTTCGGCACATTTTTGCGATCACAAAAAATAGACCGGCAGGTAAAAAACTTGACGAAAAATACAACGGCACCCTTCTATTAGAATAAATACGGTATGCTCGTATTTCGGTAGACGACAGGCAGGGCAAAACCTAGGGAAAACATGGGAATCTAGGTTCCATTTACGCAAAAAAGACTGTCTGTACGTTGTTTGTTTAATTGATAACTGATAAAAAGTCCTGTCAAATTGGCAAAACGCAGCTGGCAAACGGTGTAAAAGACGCACGTCATTTAATAAAAAAAGCCCCCAAAAATGCGTCACTTCACAGTATTAACTCTACTTTTTCAATTATCCCAATGTCTACAAATCCTGATCGTGCAACCCGCACACAGCAGGAGTTTCATTATATACCACCAAAAATTGTCTAACGCGTTGATGTCTTACGGACACAATGTCACTTTGATCTCACTTTGTGTAGGCGACTTTTGCGATGAAAAGTACAAAATTCCGAATGTGACGACATATCAATTTCCGTTGAATCTCCCTACTACTTCCTCTGGTTAGACTGTGAAATTTTACAGGGTTCATTTCTTTATCATGCAGTATGCCTAAGGACGCAGCCAGGGGGGCGGGGGGGGGGGGGCTGCCGCCATAGGGGATTTTGGGGCTAGCATTTTGAGGGGGGGGGGGGCGGCAGCCATAGGGGATTTGCTCAGCTTATCTGTATCCTAACTTAAATTTCCCACAGAAGAAAATAATGCAAACTCTTGTATGAAATTATCATTATGAAAAAGCATATTGACAATTTGAACATACAAAGAAATGTGAACATACAAAGACAATTTGAACATAAACAGGGTGCACGCCAGGTCCGCCACCCAAATTCTGAGTCGGTGTCGGACGCCATATCTCCAGTTGTAGTGGGGGGATTTATTCGAAATTTTGAGGGCATATACTCGAAACCCACCCACTACTATATACGGGTTGGGGAAAGTCGGCGACCCACACTCAGGTGGGTCGCCGACCTTCCCCAGCCCGTATATAGTAGTGGGTGGGTTTCGAGTATATGCCCTCAAAATTTCGAATAAATCCCCCCACTACAACTGGAGATATGGCGTGTGGCACCGACTCAGAATTTCGGTGGCGGACCTGGCGTGCACCCTGTTTACAAAGGCATATCAAGAAATGTTGTACTGGTGGCGTGAAAAAACTTTTTAGATGTAGTTATTACATGTAACCATTTAATTTCCAGGAAGTGAAAGTGCACAAGACCTTCACAAAGATATGGCATTTAGCCCTAGAAATCCTGCTCAAGAGAAGATATTTTTCAGATCAATTGCAGCCACGTGGATAACAACTTGCCAGCAACTTCTTACTAGCTATGACTGGCACAGGTCCCTGAAGGGTGTCAGTTTTCCCCCCGTTGTACTAATCTACATTCACACGGTTTTTCTGTGGCCAAAAATTTGAGTTACGGAAGTGTCATGATTTGTGACCATCTTTTTGGTGAAAATTGAATATTTGTGTCATCAAGGCATGTGTCATCGATTCGTATGACAAAAAAAGCACACACGGATCTGCTGTGACACACTTCACCTTGATTCTGAATTTTTTATTTTTTTAAATTTGTCATCTGTCAGCTACAGTATATAATGCTAATTTTTGTTGTCATGTGAAAACCATGTGAACGCCATAAGTTTTTTCAACTCCAGTAAATTTTCAGTCAAATGTAAACACACTGCAGAAGTATGACCTACTCCTTGGCCCTGTATTTGATCAGTGTTACACTGCCCTGGCACAATCAATTGGTGTCAAAAACCATGCTGTTGCTTTAGCTGGGAACTACATTTTCACACACATTGCCCATATGCATCGCATGGACACAGTGCCAAGTTATGTCCCGGATTACAAACTGGTTTATAATGTTATGGATTTTTGGAAGAGAATGGATAACTTTAAAGAGACTATTTTTGAAGGAATTTTAAATCGATTTGAATATGATGTACAGTCTGGATTTCAAGATACAAAATATGACATCACACAAATGGAAAATGCTATTTGGATGAGGTTGGTGAAATGTTGTTCATTTTGTCAAGCAGGGGTTTAGGTGTGGGTTAGGGGTTACCCCCACCCCCAAATCCGCCATCTATCTATCCCGGAGGCTGCTCACCTATCTATGTAATCCGGAGGCAATATTTTTGGCTACTATCCCCTGAACCCCCCTCCCCCATCCCAAATCGTCCAGCTATCTATTTATCTGGAGGAATTTTTGAGAAATTTTGCCCCAAATTTCACTCAAAATCAAAACGCAGGCAGCCAAATGACTTCCAATCCAGCATAATGGATATGGTTCCACAAAGCAGAAGTTTACTGATAAGTGGGAATGGCCTTCTCATGCAGCCAAGACCAATAAATCATGAAGTTGGTTACATGGGGTCTCTGGAAATGCTGTCAAGGAAAGCAAAAATGTCAAATAACAATGAAAATAATCATGAACATGAGTTAGTGCTAGAGTTTTATCCAGACATAGAGCGGGATCAAAGGAAAATCATCATTTTTTCACTTGGAACCAATGTGCATGCCAAAGATATGGGAGAGGAAAGACTGGTTTGTAAATTTTCATATTTTTCACCAGGGGACATTTGAAAGGACAATTGCATCTTTTGACTTTCAGAATGCCTTAATCACTGCATTCAGCCATTTCACAAATTACACAATATTCTGGAAATATGATGAAGAAATACCAGGCTTGGATGAGAATTTGGACCACATCAAGGTAGTAAAATGGTTGCCCCAAAGAGCCCTTCTGCACAATGAAAAGATGGCTTTGTTCATCACACATGCTGGGTTCAATAGTCTTATTGAATGCATTGAAGCAGGTAAGCCTGTCGATGTAGGCTCCCTAGACATGCAAGCCCTCTAACTATGTAAACCCGGTGGACATGTATTTCTACGCACTGGACATGTGGTCCCGGCAGACATGTAGCAGCGTCACACATGTTATGACAAGAAAAGCTGCTACAAGTTCAGCTTGCGACTTTTCTTGTCACGTTTTCTTTTTAAATAGATGTTCAGTGATATTTAAGTAAAGTCAAAAGGTTAGAAGTCCTTGTAACTTTTTGATTTTACTTATATCTGATAAGTACCTTGAAAAGTAAAAAGTGACAAGAAAAGTCAAAAAGTGGGGTACTTCAAGGGTGTATTTATCAATTCAATGTGTACATAAAACACATATTTATGTAGATAAATGTGTATTTATTTGTGGCTATGTATCCAGCCCGCTTGAAATGTTCACTCCCGCTACATGTCTGCCGGGTCTACATGGCCAGCGAATTAACATGTCTACAGGCACACGGTCATCTTGAGGATCATTTCTTTGCGAATTGGAGCGACTTTACTCAAATAAAATTGACAGGTGTGCCAACAGTTTTGCTGCCACTTTTTGTGGATCAATATGCCAATGCGTACCTAGCGGAGTGGTTGAAAATTGGTATACAACTGGACAAAATGAATATGACGGTCGAGAATGTTATTTCCATAATGGAACACGTTTTGGATGACCAAAGGTCTGTGGCTGTGTTCAAAAACATAAATAGACTATCCTTCATTTACATATTTCTATTTTACATATTTACATTTACATATTTGTATTTTACATAATTACACTTACATATTTGGATTTTACACATAAGCTTTGATACATTCCAGTTATCGAATCCATGCAAAACGCGTGTCCAGAATGTACAGAGATACGTCAGAGTTATGCAAGCAGGAATTTCCATGGAGAATAAAAAACATAGCAAAAGAGCACTGGCACTTCGCCATGGGCACAAATGTGAAAGCGATGGACATCACTCGATATCTGTGCATTGATACTTTCGCTTTGCTGACTAGTATAGTGGTTTTTGGCATTTCCTACATTACTTTGTGACAGAATTTAAAAAAAAACATGAATTAGGATAAAAATAGAGTTGGTTCGGATGAAAAGCATTGATCTCAAGATGTGTGATAAGGAAAATTTGAATAAAAATGGATAAAATCAGTAGCCAATGTAACTTGGTCTTATCTACAAGTTTGTCAGCTGGCCACATAATTATCAATAATTTCGCAAATTGTGAGGGAACTCACCAACGGTTAAATACTGTTTAACGTACTTTAGACAAATATACAAAGCAATCAGTTTCACAATATATGACTGTACAGGGAACGCACATATTTTGGTTTGTATCAGTCCCCTCCTTTGTGCGCTTGTGTCGCTAGTGTGCAATTGTCATTCGCACACTAGCGACACAAGCGAACAAATTGAAGAATAACGCGCGCTCATTTTTGTTTACGAAAATCTAATTTTTGTATGGGAAAAACGTCGATAATCGATGCACGCGCTGGCTGGCAAATTCGCGTGCGGTTTGGGCGAGTGGGCGGAGTCACGCGAGGTACATGCGCTGATCTGCACACAGGAATTTGGCCGCACACACGCTAGTTGACATCGACACCAAATGTCAACTGGTTCACAGCCCAATTCAAAGGTTGTATTTGAACGTCGTTCGTCGGATCGTCAGCAAGCTTTGTATTGGCACGGGAACCAGTTGACATTTGGTGTCGATGTCAACTAGCGTGTGTGGGGCCATTGTGGTACACTGTAGGTACCGTATTTCCTCAAAATAACCCCAGGGAGAATTTCGCCAGAATTTGCATGAAATATCATCATTTTTCCAGCCCCTGGCCGAGAAAAGTGCACAGTGCACTGGAAAAAATCAAAACGGACAGCCCAATTAAGTAAATATCTATAATTTTGTTAATAGAATATGCTCACGTTTCGGTGGGCGATAGGCACTAAAATAAAAACTTAAATGCTCCATCTTATCTGGGTACCTAGGTGAGTAAATAAGGCCGTCTGTATGTAATTGTTTATCTGATAACTGATAAAAAAACAACAATTTAGGCAGTTGGCAACAGTGTAACAGATGCCTATCATTGATAAAAAAACCTAAGATGCGTCAATTCACAGTACTAACTATTTTCTTTCAATTATCCCAATGCTTACAAATCTTGATCCTGCAAAATGCACACAGCAAAAGTTTCATTCTATACCAGCGGCGATTGTCTCACGCATTGATGTCTTACGGACACAATGTCACTATGATCTCGATTTGTATTGGCGACTTTTGCGATGAAAAGTACAAAATTCCAAATGTGACAACATATCAATTTCAGCTTCAGTTTCTTTCTGCGACTACTTCTGGTTAGATTGGGAATGTTTTCAGGGTCCACTTGTGCATCTTGCAGAATGTGCAAGGAAGTATCCAGGGGGGGGCGGGGGGGGCGGCTGCAGCCCCCCCCCTTCCCTGGTGAGACCTCAAAAGTCAAAAATGCGACTTTTGGTACGACTTTTGAAGCTGTTATGACAAAATTTTGCGCGCAAGCGCGCATTTCTCGATCACACAGCTTTATTATCAGAAAATGGGTCATCGTACTCTCAATTCACTATAAATTACACTAAATGGCGTGTTCATCGCCCCATTTGTATGTATATTTACATACAAATTATCGATTTTTGGCGCCAGCGCCAATGGCGCCATGGCGTGGCGCTTACGAATGGCGCCAGCGCCATGACGCTATTCCGCCACCATGTAGGGAAAATTTTAGGAGCCCCCCCCCCGTTCGCGGGGCTCTGTAAACAAGCAGCCCCCCCGCTCCAAAATCCTGGATACGTCCCTGAGAATGTGCCTGTGCACACTGGTTTTCAACCGAAATTTTGAAAACTCACAGATCAGGTTTGAACACATTTGAGTTTTCTAAATTTGGTCATTTCAAATCTCCGTTAACTGTAGTTGACGGACAACTGATTTTAGACAACTCAAATGCATTCAAGGCTGATTTGTGAGTGTTCAAAGTTTCGGTTGAAAACTAGGTAATGTGCACAAGTAAATACAATGGCAGTGGCAGTAAATATTTTACAATGGCAGACAATGAGTATCTAAGTGTAAAGTACAACTTAAAAAAGGCTTGGCAAAAGCACATCTTGGGAATTTTAAATACATTTCCCTAGCAAATAGACTGCTTGCGGGCACTTGACTAGTGACGAAAACGCGCCATGGCGCTTTTAGACACGGTGCAAATTCCAATTCCAGTACAGAAGCTTCCAGCGATGATACTCAATCCACTTCAATACAAGTTTTCAGTGAAGATTCAGTGCTTAATTTTTCCTTCTATCGCTGTATGCAGGGACGTACGCAGGGGGGGCGGGGGGGGCGGCCTCCCCCCCCGTTCCCGGGCCGGACAAAAAAAAGTGCCAAAAATGGCACTTTCGTGAAGCGATTTTGTACCTACTTAGCAAAAATTTTGCGCGCAAGCGCGCATTTCCGCCCCCCACTCTATATATAATTCATATATTTGATTACGAAGTGAAATCACCACTACAAATGCCTTCAACGCAGTGCCCTGTACCTAAATTTAGGCGGAAATAAGTACTTAGAGTACACTTTGGCGTTGGCGCCATGGCCCCATTCCGTTTACTACAGGAGGAAATTTTAAGAGGGGGGGCGCCGCGAGTCTGCACCGCTCGGCATCTAAACCTGCATGGCATCTGGACCCGCGTGGCATGGATTTCTGCCTGCATGGCATCTAGACCTGCGTGGCATCTATCGTCCCATAGATGCCAAGCGGGCTACATGCCTGCACATGCCATGCGGTCTCCATTGAGCATTGCGGGCTGTTGCGCGCCTGTGCATGCATGGTGTCCCAAAATGAATTCTGACAAAAAATGTTGTTTTTTCAAAAATCCATGCTGAACCTTTACTTGCACAGCTGAAATATTACTCGCTGAACCTGTCACCCTGCAACTTATTTTTATAGGAGTACACATGTTTATCCAGTCCAGTGTATCATGTGCACAAAAAATATGAAATCAAAATGTGTAAAAATTTCAATGTTTTTCCCATCTATTGTTTTCAGGTGTCAAGTGTCTCTGAATTTTTTTATTTAAATGCAAATATGAGTACTGTTTGAAATGGGGAAGAAGGGTAGATAAATACATGCATGCCCATGCAAATTCATACATACAATTCTTTAGTAACCCTGTAAGAGTGGCTACTAGAATAAATTTTTATCAAGCCATTTTTTGGTAGGAATTGCATTTTGGGACACCATGCATGTAAAAAGCCTCAGTGTTAGGGGCAACACTCAAATTGATCTGGGTAGTGTGGTGAGATATGCATTGAATATTGTGTACATGGTGGCTTAGAAATAGATGGTCAAATTAGATTAGATTTTTACAGATTTTCTGGGATCATATTTAATTTAATTTTCTCAAAATCAGCCAATTTGAAATGTGAAATTGAAATAAAATATTGATCAATATGTTTAGTGTTGTGTTCATCCAAATACTGTGTTTGATTGAAATTTAGCCATATGCACTAAACTAGGAAACTAGGAATCCACGAATGTAGGCCACCCTGTAAATGAGTTAAAATTCCATGTGAACACTGCTGGAACTCAATGTTGAAAGCCACTTGAACAGGGTGGCCCAATACACATGGAAGTTTACAAAGCTGTTTCCAAAAATGATCAATCAATTTGAGTGTTGCCCCTTAACACTGAGGCTTTTTATTTGCATGGTGTCCCAAAATGCAATTTCCACAAAAAAATGGCTTCATAAAAATTTATTCTAGTAGCCACTCTTACAGGGTTACTAAAGAATCGTATTTATGAATTTACATGGGCATGCATGTATCTACCCTTCTTCCCCATTTCAAACGGTACTCATATTTGAATTTAAATAAAAAAATTCAGAGACACTTGACATCTGAAAATTATAATTGGGAAAAACATTGAAATTTTTACACATTTTGAATTCATATTTTTTGTGCACATGATACACTGACTGGACACGTAGACCCCCCCTGCCCGCTTGGCATCTGGCCCTACCCGCCCGTTTGGCATCTATGCCACAGTCCGCTTGGCATCCAGCATTGGATAGATGCCAAGCAGGTCTAGATGCCAAGCAGGCAGAAATCCATGCTATTCGGGTCCAGATGCCAAGCGGATTAGATGCCATTTAGGCCTGACCCGGGCGCCGCCCCCCCCCCCCGTTCGCCGGGCTCCGTATACAATCCGCCCCCCCGCTCAAAAATCCTGCGTACGTCCCTGGCTGTATGAATCCACGTAAATATTTCATTACAGAAAGTGAAAGTGCACAAGACCGCAATAAGGATATGGCTTTTGGCCCCAGAAATCCTGCTCACGAAAGAGCTTTTTTCAGATCAATTGCAGCACCATGGATAAAAAAATGTGATGAACTTCTTAGTGACTATGAATGGCAAAAGCCACTGAATGGGGTCAGTTCTTCCCGTTTTTACTTAAGCGGATTTCTTACCAGCGGGGTGCTATATAGAGTAAATCGCACCTTGGGATAGATAGAAAGATAATGAAATCTATTACTTTACATTTATTTAAATATAAAAATAATCTGATATTTAATATCTGATGGTATTATTCGATATTTAATACATTTATAAACTTAAAATTAGTTAATTGATATTTCATAAATAAATAAACTTAGAAATGTGAAATAAATAAATGTTAAAATTAAATAAATGGGCTTAGATGTGTAACGGATCTAGACAGGCAATAGGCAGAATTAGATGGGTGCCATTAGATGTGTACTGGTACAGTGTCCCTCGCGCCATGCTCGTGCGTAGATTTTTGTCATAGATATTGATGACACACATCTAATAATCCATTTTCATAAAAAAGTTCGTAATACCTCATCTTTTTGTTAAATCAAAACCGTGTGAACACGACCGCTTAAGTACTTACTCTTTTACACAAGTAAAATTTCAGTTAAATGTAAACATTGACATATGCAGAAGTATGACCTACTAATTGGCTCTGGATTTGATCAGTGTTACACTGCCCTGGCAGAGTCAATTGGCATCAAAAACCATGCTGTTGCTATAGCTGGAAACTATATTTTCGCTAACATTGCCCATATGCACCGCATGGAAACGGTGCCAAGTTATGTCCCAGATTACAAACTAGTGCAAAATGTTATGAATTTTTGGAGGAGAATGGATAACTTTAAAGAGACTATCTTTGAAGGAATTTTAAATCAATTTGATTATGATGTACAATCTGGATTTCAAAATACAAAATATGACATCAATCTAATGCAGAATGCTATTTGGATGAGGTTGGAAAATTGTTGCTCATCTTTTCTGGAAAATGTATGAAAATATGTAAAATGGGTAAGATGTGTATCTTCCGCAGGCAGCCAAATCACTTCCAATCCAGCATAATGGATATGGTGCCACATAGCAGAAGTTTACTGATCAGTGGAAATGGCCTTCTCATGCAGCCCAGACCCATAAATCATGAAATTGGTTACATGGGCTCTCTAGAAATGTTGGCAAGGAAACCAAAAATGTCTAATAACAATGAAAAGAACTATGAACATGAGTTAGTGCTAGAGTTTTATCCAGACATAGAAAGGGATCAAAGGAAAATCATCATTTTTTCACTGGGAACCAATGTACATGCCAAAGATATGGGAGAGGAAAGACTGGTTTGTAAATTTTCATATTTTTCACTAAGAGATATTTGACAGGACAATTGGATCTATTGACTTGCAGAATGCCTTAATTACTGCATTCAGTCACTTTAAAAATTACACAATATTCTGGAAATATGATGAAGAAATACCAGGTTTGGATGAGAAATTGGACCACATCAAGGTAGTAAAATGGTTGCCCCAGAGAGCACTTCTCCACAATGAAAAGATGGCTTTGTTCATTACACATGCTGGGTTCAACAGTCTTATTGAATGCATTGAAGCAGGTAATCCTGAGGGTATTTCGGGGGTCTCCTAGATTTTGACCCTCTGGGGGGTGTTGATATCGCTCCTTCAGAAAGAAAGATAGCTGAAAAAATTTGGGGCAGGGTTGGGGGGTTACAGGGGGAGGCGTTACAGGGGGGGTTACAGGGGGAGGGGTCACAGGGGGGTTACAGATAGAGGGGTTACATGGGGATTACACAGGTTCGATGTACATGCTTTTTAATAAGTGTAGAAGGAAGAAAATGGTGAAAAATCGCTAAAAGTAGGTGTAAAAAAGCCCAAAATGGGTATACAACAACAAAAGTACTAAAGATAGCTGAAAGTGGGCAAAAAAAAAGGAGGAAATAGTGATTTTGCAGGTCAAAATCTATCAAAATATATGAAAATTAGTGATTTTGAGAAACAATTGAGGTATTATTTCTCAAAAATTCCTCCAGATAGGTAGATAGCTGGTGTATTTGGGGGCGGGGGTTCAGAGGGGATAGTAACCAAAAAATTTGCCTCTAGCATGGATAGATAGCTAAGTGCGCCTCCCCATACTGGAGACCCCTGGGGTATTTGTTTTGTTAATTACGTGATCTTACTCAAACAAAATAAACAGGTGTGCCAACAGTTTTGATGCCACTTTTTACGGATCAATACGCCAATGCGTACATAGCGGAGTGGCTGAAAATTGGCATAGAACTGGACAAGATGAATGTCACCAGCGAGAATGTTATTTCTACAATGGAACACGTTTTGGATAACCCAAGGTCTGTGGCACTGTTCAGAAGTACGATATACTTCATTTTCATGTATGCACATGTATAGGGTTGGAAAAAAAACGTTTTTTTTAACTCGATGTTTTTTTTAAAAAAACAACGTTTTTTTAAAAAAAACGTTTTTTTAAAAAAAAAACGTTTTTTTTAAAAGCTCCCAGATATGACCTAGTGTCAACATACATAGGTATATCAGACAGTGGCAATACTCTGTGATGCTAAATATGACCATAATATGGCTGTGGAGCCATGGGATAGCATTATAAGTGGTGATTTGTGTCAAAAATATCCATTTTTCGTCGACATATCGTTTGTATATCGCCTTATCGTCGAATGTTCGTGACTTCAGGTAAAGTTTGGCACGGAATAGTGATCAAACAAGGTTATAAAAGGAGGTTGTTACTTTGGGAGTGAAGTTACACACTGTGGAGGTACATGGAAGCACATTACCTCAATATTATATATTACAGCAACATATGTCGGCTTATTCACCCATGGTAGCACATAGAAATGGATGTTTTGATACTAAAAATGCAACAAAACCAATGAAAACAACCACCAATGTCAATTTGTGTGTGAAATTGCGCGCTTGCGCGCAAAAATTTTGCAAAATACCTAGTGCTTAGTACTAAAAATTTCGGCCGATGTTTTTTTAAAAAAAAAACATTTCGGACGTCATGTTTTTTTTAAAAAAAACAACGTTTTTTTATAAAAAAAACGTTTAAAAAAAACATCGGCCAACCCTACACATGTATGCACTTAGTCAACTGCATGCACAATGTTTTTTTTAAAAACGGTTTCGAGGCCTTCGTTTTTAAAAACATAGTTTAAAAAACAGCAGCCATCTCTAAGTAGAGTTCAGTGTAAAGTGTTCCGTCTGTACGCAAGATAATTATGGACATATAAAATTGCAGCTATCTATTTTTGCGAATGTAGATATTTTTCATATTATTCCTACGTTATTTACATTCCAGTTATCGAATAAATGCGAAACGTGTGTCCAGAATGTACAGAGATACATCAGAGTTATGCAAGCAGGAATTTCCGTGGAGAATAAAAAACATAGCAAAGGAGCACTGGCACATCGCCATGGGCACAAATGTGAAAGCGATGGACATCACACGATATCTGTGCATTGATACTTTCGCTTTGCTGACTAGTATAGTGGTTTGTGGCATTTCCTACATTACTTTGTGACAGCACAAAAAAAACTGGATTCAGATAAAAATGGAGTGGAATCAATGTAAATCAATGACCAAATCAGAGAAATCAATGGTTGGGACGATATGACTTTTCGATATCGATATTTTTCTGAAACTCGGTATTCGATATCGATACGATATGGACCCTCGAAATCGATATTCAATATTCAATAGTTTTTCAAAATTTTCGATATCCCATATGAATATAGTCGATTCGATACGATACATCGCCCCAAGCCTAACCTCAAAAAAACGGGAAAGCGATAAAATTTCAGTAAAACATAATTAAAACCAGTAGCCAATGTACTTGGTCCTATCAACAAGTCTGCCCCGCTAGCAACATATCAAACATTTGGCAAATAGTCAAGAGACTTGGAACTCACCCCACTTGTCAAATGCAGTTTGACACTTGTTCATTCTTCAGCGGAAAAAGATACACTTCTCTGTCTGAGGACGGATTGAAAATGCCTTCTGCCACTTAGATACAGCATACCGTCTGGAAAGTAGCGGGGTTATCTTGGAAATCAATGAGATAATCAAGGACGTAGCCAGGGGGGGGCGGGGGGGGGGGGCGGCCGCCCCCCCCCTTTCCCTGGTCGGGCAGAAAAATATACCAGAAATGGCGCTTCCGTAGGCGATTTTGTCGGCTGTTCAAAAAAAATTTGCGCGCAAGCGCGCATTTCAGCGCTCCGGAGTATAATTCGTTCAGATCTATAGTTCAAGACAAAAAAACACTCAAAATCTGTCCCCGTCGCTGTATATGTATGTAAAATACATACATATACAGCGGTATTTGGCGCCAATGACAACGCCAATGGCGCCATGGCGTGGCGCCTACGAATGGCGCTGACGCCAAGGCGTCATTCCTTTACCACTGGGGTCAAATTTTAGGGGGGGGGGGGGCGCCGCCCCCCCTCGTTCGCCGGGCCCCGTATACAATCCGCCCCCCCCCGCTCAAAAATCCTGGCTACGTCCCTGGAGATAATAGCAATGAAATGTGACCAAACTCAAACTGTACTAACTAATACTTGGGCAAACTTAACTTACCTAAAGCTTGCACGCATGGTTCACGCTGGAAGAGTGCCAACTGTATTCAATGCAAGCGATTTTTTCAAAGAGACCAAAAATTTATTGCCGTTTCAACGTCTGACGTTAACAAATTCATAATACCAAAGTTTGTTATGCTTTACAAAAATCACATGCCTCAATATTTGATAATTATTATCATTGGCACGCTTCCAACGTGACACCTAAATAACTGCGCGTGCCGAGTCGACGGAGTATAAGAAAACTTCTCCAACTCGATCTTCATATGTATCGATTCCTAAAGATTTACAGTACTGATATGCATTATTACACACATTATCCAAGCATTTATATATTCCCAAAAAATTAGGAAGGTTGCTTCAAAACGGGCCGAAAACCAATTACAACCCTCAACCCCCAAAAACCTGCATAGCTCCTAGGCATGACCAATTTGGTCTCATTTGACCCAGTGCCACTGTCCCCAGTGCCATCCAAGCCAAAAGTAAAGTGAAATGTGTTTGTTGTCTCGCGTGGCAAGTGCAAAGTGGACCAGTGTGATCGCTCAGCGTGGACTAGAACCTGGGTGGGTGGTTATTTTATTTAAAGACCCCGTTTAAAAAACACTTTAGAAACACCGTTCTTTTAAATAAAACATGAAATATTCCGGCCATCGCTAGTTGATAATATTTAGTCAGTATAAATACCATCTCTATTTAGAAGCCAAAACATCTACTAAAGCATATGATGGAAATTTCACCAATATTTTGTGTCTTATTGTATTTCCTCGAGATACCACCAGGGGGTTAACTTTTACACAGTGAAAATATTTAGGGGAGTTAATCGAGCGAGGGGCATTTCGAGGGGGTTTATTTCTCATAAGCTTGCTAAAACCTGGCGGTATTTCGGGGCGGGGGTATTTCGTGGAAAAAACGGTAATAAGGTAGTGAGGTAAAGTTTTTAGCTATTTAAGATACGATTAAATGTGAATTGAATTGCAGTGAAATGAAAGCGGTGAACTTCAAACAAAAGGTCTGTATATCGATATGCACCTCTAAAACAGTACGATTCTCATGAAAATCTACCTGCATCCAGCCGCTCGCTCTGTCCACATAGCACACCTGGGATGACAAAAACAACAAATCGCCAATATTCACTGATCTGCGGAACATGATGTCATCCACGGAAAGGGGTCGCGGCCGCTGACCACTGTAAAGTGGTTGTACTTCTTTGGTAAACTGTGTTTATCTTGTGTTCGTAAACTATGCCATTCTAAAAAAAACATATTTAAAAAAGACATTTTTTCATCCATTGAGGGGACACACATAGGGTTCAAACGGGACCAGTTTTTCGGAGCGGGACCGGGACCAGAAATTTTCTTATGTCGGGACCGGGACTGGGGGGTCGGGACCGGGTCCGGGACCGGGACTGGGTTTTTTCAATTGTCGGGACCGGGACCGGGACTGGGGGGTCGGGACCGGGACTGGGATTTGCCGAACCATGTACCGGCACCGCGGTCTTGTTTGAACCTTATTGGTACGTAATATCAAGCCAATGTTGTTCCACACACCTCCACTGTGTGAAGAACCATGCTCAATGTATAAGCCTTCTCTTATAACATTATTCAAGCACTATTTCATTATCATCTTCACTCGATTGTATACGGAGCCCAGCGAACGGGGGAGGGGGCGACGCCCCCCCCCCTAAGTTTCGGCCCTATAGTTAAGAAACAGAGCCATGGCGCTGGCGCCATCTGTAGGCGCCAACACCTACTATCTAGGTATCTTTATATACCTATATTTCATACTAGAATCATGTTGGGAACCTTTCTAACGCTTCTGATACATTACAGAAAAATACATAGTAATCATTGGGCGGGTATTGGCGCGCGCGCGCGCAAAAATTTTTTATATGTGCCTACATAATCTTTAGAAAAGTGTCATTTCTGGCAAAATTTTTTGAAAAGGTCGTTGAAAATTACGTTTTTTTCATCCCTTGTCGGGACCGCTCCAAACTTCCGGGACCGGGACTGGCTTTTTTGATTGTCGGGACCGGGACCGGGACTGGGGTGTCGGGACCGGGACCGCCCCAGTCCCGACTTTTTGCCGGACCATGTACCGGGACCGCGGTCCCGTTTGAACCCTAGACACACACAGCCCATTTTTATTAGTGTCAAATTTCCGTTTTCCGTTTCCGCTTTCCACAGGCAGATCTTTTTCCGTTTTCATCCACAATTTTTTCCATTTCTGTTTTTTTCCAGCTCATTTTTCGTTTTCCGGTCAAAAAAAATTCCACCTAATTTTCCATTTTCTGACTTACTGTATTCTGTTTCAGCAAAACTGGTTTCCAGAAAAATTCCTGCAAATGTTTTCCATTTGCAGCAAAAACTCTGCAATTTTTCCCGTTCCCGGCACAATTTCAGCAATTTTTCTATTTCCAGCAAAATTTCTGTTTCCATGAATATTTCGTTTTTCCGGCAAGTTAACTTTTTTTCCATTTTCGATAAAAAAAATTTTGTTGACACCCTAATCCTTATGTACTCTGGACAGCATCTGAAACGTTATCTTGTGTTTAAAAACAAATTTTATAAAAAGTACCAACCAAAACACAGCAGAATTCGCCCAGGCCAATTCAAATGCCTGTCGCATAAGAAAACCGCCGAAAATCTTTTCATACAGATTTTTGTTCTGCGGATAACATATCAACACATTCTTCAGTTTACAATCCTCCATCCAGATATATCCATCGGGTGGAGTCCTTTTTTGGAATGTGTGTAGTCTGCGAAAAATAAATTTATTTCAAAATGTAGGAATGTTGATACAGAGAGAAATGGGGTTCAAACGGGATTGATTTTCGGGATCGGGATTGGGGTCATGGGATCGGGATTTTAGATAATGTTCTCGTATTGAAGGTTTCACTCTAAATTTTCACAAAATGTCTAAAAATACACTGAAGTTGCATAAAACGCTTCACTGAATGTTTCTGTCGACATTTTACGGTGCAAAAAAGATTTGGTTAATTTTGAAAAATATTACGGGATCGAGATCGGGATCGGGGTTTCGAGTTTACAAAATCCTGAAATTTTTAGGTATCGGGATAACGTTTGAACCCTAAAGAGAACCAACAAACTTTTCATCGATCGTTTTCAAAAACAATTCATGCAGCAGCAGTCGTTCCTCGTGACTAGGGGCCATTTTTATCAGTGACGTTTTTGCATCTTCCTGGCGCCAAATTTTTCTCTCTGAAAATTTGAACACGTCTCTTCAGTAATGGGAAGAAATGAAAGGACTCTAAAACATGAAAAATCTAAATAAACCTTCGGCAAGGGAAAACATTTGTTTATCGTATGCAGTTTCCAAGTGGAGCGGGTGCACTGGTGTCGTCCTGAAAAATTCGGAAAGTTTGGTTAAGATCCATAACATTCCTTTTTCCGTATGCAATTTGAAGTGATACCCTTTTAGATAATGAAGGCTAAACGACTACAAATATAGGGTGGCCCACGTCAGGCGCACGGTTTCAATTGGCTCCCAACACGTCAATTTTGAATGAAAACTGCTCAAATTTGATATGGGGGTAGATAAATGTACCCCATTTGTTGTGTTAAGTGCACGGTTCCACATCACAAAAATTCATGTCGGAACATGAAGCAAAGTTTAATACGTGTTTGAGCGTGGCGCATGTCAGGCAATCGTCTACCAAAGCACCAATTATTCATAAAGAGTCCAAATTTGGCATGACAGTAGATAAATGTACCCTATTTAGTATGTAAAGCACACACATAAATATCACTTAATTATCACATTGATCACATCGTATGCAAAACAACGTCACTCCACACGACCATCTACAATGGGACACATTCAAAAACGTAAATATGAAACTCTTTCACATTCTGACACGAAATCTTGCGATATGAAACCGTGCACTAAGCACAACAAATGGGGTACATTTATTTACCCCCATACCAAATTCGAGCGGTTTTCATTCAAAATTGACGTGTTGGGGGCCAATCAAAACCGTGCGCCTGACGTGGGCCAACCGGTAGTTAAACAACTACAAATTATTTCCGAATGTATACTCGGCGGACCGCGTACAGAATCCTCCAAAATTGAAGTAATAAAATCTTTGATAATTTCTTAATAATTATTCCATGGTAAAAACGAAATATTATGATAGAAAACTATAATTTTTGATTCATTATTCAGACGGGTTATGGTAGGTTTCCATACAAAGTGTGACGTCCGCCGAGTATATCTACAACAACATTGCAAATCTCACTAAATGAACAAACATACAACAAATTTTTCAACTCACGCATCAGCAAACGGCTGTTTAGCAACCATCACAAACTTTGCTTGCAAAAGTTCCTCATCTGAATTTTCCTGACGCAAGTTCATGGTGACTTCCAAACTGGTCCTGCCGACCAGGGACGTATCCAGGATTTTTGAGCGGGGGGGGCTGCTTGTTTACGGGGGCCGGCGAACGGGGGGGGCTCAGCCCCCCCCCCCTAAATTTTTTCCCTATATAGGGACGGAAAGGCGTTTTGGCGCTAGCGCCATACAAAGGCGCCACGCCATGGCGCTATTGGCGTTGGCGCCAGTGCCAGGAGCCGCTTTATATGTATGTAAAAATGCATACATATGCAGCGAAATTTGCAAAAATGTGTTTATTTGCGAGGATATTGGTTCGCAGGGGCAGATCCGTTGAAAATACAATGCACGGGGAAGAAATTGCGCGCTTGCGCGCAAAATTTTTAAGAAACATCGGAAAATATATAGAAAAATATGCATTTTCCGGGACTTTTTGGGTCTCACCCCGGGAAGGGGGGGGGCTGCAGCCCCCCCCGCCCCCCCCCTGGATACGTCCTTGCTGCCGACCCAGGACACGTGGCCGGAGAAAATTATATTCGATTTTGGTGATATTCTTGTGTTTTCAGACAGATCTAGATGAAAAAGTGAGGTATAAGATTGAAACTGGTAATGGTTGCAGAGTTGTTAAAAATACTGAATTTTTTTCAAAGTCAACGAAAGTATTTTTAATTTAATAACCACTGGGTACAGGAAACGTAATTTTACAGGAATTTTTTTAAATGAATAAATTACTTTTCTTTCAAGGAAAACGTAATTGAGTATTTTTCTCACAGAAAACGTAAAAGTGAGTGTGTTTTTTAATTTTTGCTCTGAAACACATTCAGGATTTGCTTTTTTCTCCTGATTAAAGTATTTCTTAGAAAAATGACGTGCAATTCTGCAAGGTTTCTTGATTTGTTGAAGGACAATGCCTGTAAATGCCCCTTAAAATACATTTTAAGTACTCGCGTACTTTCAAAAAGTACGCGTAAACGTAAGTACCAGTATTTTTCAGAGGAAATGTAAACGTATTTACACAGTACGCATTTTTTGAGTAAACGTGGAAAGTTGTAACAACTGTGAATGGTTTGTCAAATACACAAATGTGTCTAGCGCAGTCTCAGGAGGAACACTTAGGGTGGCAGTAAATATTTACCGTACCGTACCGCGTACCGCACTTTTCAGATTTATCGTACCGTACCGTTTACCGCAAAATTGAAGATTTACCGTATTATTTACCGCAAAATGGGAAATTTACCGTACCGTACGGTTTACCGCAAGGCCGTCTGCCACCGTAGGAACTAGTGATGGAAAAAGCGCCAGGCTTTCGGCGCCAAGCGCCAAAAGCGCCATGGCGCTTTTCTGACCCCGGCGCCAAGCGCCAATGGCGCCAGAGCAAAATGGCGCCAAGCGCCAAAAGCGCCATGGCGCTTTTCTGAACCTCAGCGCCAAGCGCCAATGGCGCCAGAGAGTGATGGCGCCAAGCGCCAATAGCGCCAGCGCCAAAAAAGTTTGTTCTACAATTTGATGGTAGAAAAATGAGTGCATAACTGTGAGTGACGGACCGCTGAAGTCATAGTAGTCTATTCAACTTTTGCCCATTCAAACAACCACTAAATCAGGGCAAAATTTCTCAAATAATCGCTCTGGAGAGATACATATCTGGTCGATTTGGGGGGGGGGGGGGGCTCGAGCGATAGTAGCCTAAAATTTACCATCAGGTTAGATAGATAGCTGAGCGGCACCGGGGATAGATAGATAGCCGGAGCGTTTGTTGGGGGTAACCCCCCCACCCCTTCTAACCCCCGCCAGACTGAACCCCTGATTTTGACTGCAAGAAAGAATTGGGAGCAAAGCATACAACGGGATTTACCGCGATTTTAACACCTCTGCTTTTATTCGATGTTCACATCTATTTATATAAAGTTTACCCTAATATTAATCAATATTTATTCAGTTGCCTCAAAATTGATCAACTGCAGTGTCGATTTCCCCGTATTATAACAATTTTTGATTATCATGGTTGGCGCTTTTTTGGCGCCATTTAAAATGCCGGCGCCAGGCGCCAATAGCGCCACCAGAGAATGGCGCCAAGCGCCAAAAGCGCCATGGCGCTTTCTCAAACCCCAGCGCCAAGCGCCAATGGCGCCAGAGCGTTTTAGCGCCAAGCGCCAAAAGCGCCATGGCGCTTTTTGCTTTGGCGCTAGCGCCAGGCGCCAGCGCCATGGCGCTTTTCCATCACTAGTAGGAACACTAACCAATTTCATCAACGCACGCGGTGACAAGCGACATCGGGTGGTGTACTGGTTCCCGGCCCAAGTTTTCAAACCCTTGATTGTGCTGATATGCTATCCAAACTGCAAAATAAAATAATTTGCACTGAAGCGCACAATGGCTGAGCGAATTTCTAGATATGCACAATACAGCAAAACTTCTCTCATGGGTCGACAAAAACACGTCGACAATTTAGAGACCCTTAAGACAATAACACAAACCAAATGCTTATTAGCAAAAATATTTTTCTTCTGTTCGTGTCAATGATTTGTAGAATTCTAAGAGTTGTAATTCATAATTCAACGTGCAAATTTGAGTTCGCGTTCAAGATAAGTTTAAATACGACACAAATCACAACCGGAACTAATTTTCACGGTGTATATACAATATAAATATTTAATTCACATTTTGCATCTATATAAAAATTTGAAAAACTGGAAAATGGTCAATTTCCACGTTTTTAAAAACCCACCCGCAAAAGTGTCCAAGTCCTCAAGAACCCTTCCAAATCTCACGTGACCAGTAGAACTCAAATATCCCAATCTGACAGAAGGTTCGTCAGCAACTGGTAAAATACAGCGTGCATAACTTTCCCACATGTGACGTGGCTTGAGCGAAGTTTGGTCAACTTCTGGTTGTCTGTAAATAGGAAAAAAGTAAGATTTAGTGTGTGACAGACTAGTTTACTGCCAGATTTTGGTGAACCCATACATAGGGTTTGCATGCATTTGAGTTTACTAGAATGAGGTGTCTGTCAACTGCAGTTTATGGGGCCAATTCAGGCCAATTATCCCAGTAAACTCAAATGCGTTCAAACCAATTTATGAGTTCACCAGAATCTGGCAGTAAACTAGTCAGCGCAGTGCCATTACGTGTTGGTGGTGTAAAAAGGGGGTTAATTTGGGTACTCATGTGAATGAATCGCACCATAGCAATTAATCTAGTTTAATTTTCACATAACTTTTCACGTGATATTAAGCAGTATCTGACGGATCAGAAATTTTCACCAATTACAAAAAAAGTAAAAACCCAACCTCACCTAACATCTGGTTTCGCTGAAATATTCGCCGCACGCACGTGCTCACTAAGGCGGTCACGTACTGTAGCAGAAACCATTTAAAATTAACGAAATATTTTTTGGCACAATGCCAAAATGTTCAAACTGACATTCATGCATGTGGACGCATTCATACGGCTTGTCCCAGGAATTTGACATGATGCTCAAAGAGCAAACGCATGATTTATATTTAGACGTTGCATTTAAAAGAGCAGACAACCCAGAAAAAGCTCGTTTCATGATTGTACCGGGGAGCATTTCACAACCATTTGTTTTTTTTCTTCGACAGAGTATGAAGTGGATACCGCAGAGAAATCGGGAATTTGAGCAGTAAAACTCGTGAGACGGTAACAAGGGACAACAAATTAGGAATTAGGTGTAACATTTTCCTACCTTAACAAACCTTTCAACTGAAAAAGGGAACTTTGTGGGAGCTGTAGCTCACACTATTTACAAGTTTAGTTTATAGGGATATTGGAACGGAGCGAATCCCGACATTATGTATACTTGGCAACCGGCCAAAACTTTCGCAATCGCTATAAACATAAAAATAATATGTCTAAAACTGCTGGAAAATAAGTAAAAAACCACATATACAGACGATAATAGCTATAATTAGTGTAAATTGGCCAAATGGAGCAAAATTTAGCGAGTTTGAGCCAAAATTGGGGCTTTCACTCTTGTTCGTACAATACGCAACCAATGAACTGTGGACGTAGGCCAAATAGCCATAAATGACCCGATCCTGGAATTTGATTTCCCGCTAAAAAGACAAACTTGGCGACTGTTGTGAAACTAGTGGACTGAAAGTAGAATCTACCGTTGTGAATCTTTGCAACAAATTTCCAAGCCTTAAAATGGGTTCAACTGGTACGGAGTCGTTGGAACACGTTGTTAGTTCAACTTCATTCAAATGCATTTTTATTCAACGTTTAGTTTTTTGCTGTCGCGTTTTTGGCGCCGTGCCAAATTGTTCCAAACAAAATTTTTCAGAGCGCTGATAACTTCGACAAGGAAACGGAGCGGGCGATTGATTGTTTCAAGGATATTATGAATTTTGATATCGAAGAAAATGGGGAAACTGATTGTGTTTTGTGTCAAAGTTCCGGAAAGTTTCTGATTTTACCCAGAAATGAAATGACGATACGCATGCACCTGTCCAACACACATTTTAGTGCTTATCGGCCATTTTGGTTAGTGGGAATTTTGTACGATTTATTAGACGTTGCATGCATGTAAAAGACCGTAAAACGGTGTCATGAATTTGGAGCAATTGAAATTTTAAAATTGATCGATGCATGGACAAAAAATTTAACTTGAAATTTTAAAATTGACGGTTGCACTCGGAATGGATGGCGTTTTTTTCATTTTTCTCAAACGATCGTTGAACATTTTTCCCATCCTAAGTGGCTCTAGCGCCATTTCAATTGGCGTCAAAAGCGATTTGCTATCAATCCTACCTCCCGGAGGGTCAAATTCTAGCCTACCGGATCTAGTTGTTCAAGCCCATGCACATTTTGCATTGATATTGTAGCAACAGTCAATTTTTGCCGAGCCAATGTTTTTTTGGTTAGGATGGGATATTTTGTAGCTACTCAGGCAGATTTATGACCATTCCAATAGAAATGGGACAGATTTTCAATAAGTATTCAAAAAATAAAAATAAAAACATTTCAGCTGCAAGTTGTGTGGGCATAAATATGCCGATCAGAATTTGGTGTCCCAGTGTTGCATGCGAGCGCGCGGCAAAGAGACGCAAAGTATCGATGAAGGGAAATTCTCAGATAGTGTACAGAATGTGATCGATGAACTCGTGCAGGTGTTCATGGATAGTTCATTAGTGAGTTGTTTTTGACAATCATTTTGTCAACTTCTGCAGTGCCGTATCTAGGGTTGGCAAGCGATTTTTTTTAAGCGATTTTTTTATAAAAAATTTCGATTTTTTTTTTAAATCGCAGCACCCGTACCGATTTTTTTTTTTTAAAAATCGCTGGCTAAAAATTTTGGTACTCAGCACTAGGTAAAATGCAAAAATTTTGCGCGCAAGCGCGCACTTTCATGCAAACAATCCATCAGTTACTTTTTTCATTGCTTTTATAACCAATTTGAGGATGTAGTACGCATTTATGTGTGCTTTTAAGCGTGTAAGGTAGGCTGTAAATCATTTTAGGAAGTATTCATAGTTATGCTTTGTGTTGTCACATCAAACATTTATGCAAATGCATCCATGTTCACTTCCAATATGATTTATAGTTTGTTCTGAGCAAGAACATGCTATTTCTGCAAACAAAATTGCAAATGGTCGATGAAATGCGATTCACGTCACAAATATAACCATTTAATTACTTTTACACTTAAAAATAACTGACTTTCAAGCTTTTCCGAAGCTCTACAGTACTTATATTAGCACAGAAAGCATAAGTGTGCACTCTCTATTAGGGTTGGCCGATGTTTTTTTTTAAACATTTAAAAAATAAAAAACGTTAAAAAAAACAAACATGACGTCCGAAATGTTTTTTTTTAAAAAAAACATCGGCCGAAATTTTTAGTACTAAGCACTAGGTTTTTTTGCAAAATTTTTGCGCGCAAGCGCGCAATTTCACACACAAATTGACATTGGTGGTTGTTTTCATTGGTTTTGTGGCATTTTTAGTACCAAAGTATCCATTTCTATGTGCTACCATGGGTTAATAAGCCGTCATATGTTGCTGTACACTATAATATTGAGGTAATGTGCTTTCATGTACCTCCACAGTGTGTAACTTGACTCCCAAAGTAACAACCTCCTTTTATAACCCTGTTTCATCACTATTCTGTGCCAAACTTTACCTGAAGTCATGAACATTCGACTATAAGGCGATATACAAACAATATGTCGACGAAAAATGGATATTTTTGACACAAATCACCACTTATAATGCTATCCCATGGCTCCACAGCCATTATATGGTCATATATAACATCACAGAGTATTGCCACTCTCTGATATACCTATATATGTTGACACAAGGTCATATCTGGGAACTTTAAAAAAACAACGTTTTTTTTTTAAAAAAACATCGAGTTAAAAAAAAACGTTTTTTTTTCCAACCCTACTCTCTATCAATTTTTATGGCTTTTATTACCCCCAGAGGCGATTTTAGACAGAAATGGGGCTAATTTTGACCCCAGCGATTTTTATTAAAAAAATCGATTTTTTTTTTAAAAATCGGGGTCGTTAAAAAAAGTCGATTTTTTCCCAACCCTAGCCGTATCCAGGATTTTTAAGTGTCTTATTAAACCTTTTTGTATTTTACTTTTTGAATTGGGGTAGATTTTACGTTATGGTTATGGTTATGTAAGCTAAATTTTAGCCCCGCTCAAAAATTCTGGATACGTCCCTGTAGGCATGTTCTGCAGATGTCCGGGGATTACATATGTCCACTTACCACATGGAATGCCAGAAATTCCGGATGTCCACAGCTACCGACTCTTTAAAACATTGTAAATACATCTCGCAGACATCCGAACAATTGCACTCTCGGTATACCGTTTTGACGGAAAAAGTGCGCGCAATTGATTTCGGTCCTCTCATCACTGCTGATACGAGTGATAATGTCCGCTCGAGCGAGGATCTTTACCGGACGTGGGAGGTTTGTGTCTTGGTTTTACTTTAAACTAGGAGTTTAGTAGATGGGGAGGGTTTCGCATATCACCCTAGTCATGTTTAAATTTTTTTCAGCGATTTTTGTTTGAATTTCAGTTAGGGTTCAAACGAGATCGACTTTTCGCGATCGGGATTGTTTATTTAGTTTTTGGGATCGGGATTAGGGTTTCGGGATTGGGAACACAAAATCCCGAAAATCATCGGGATTCGGGATCGCGTCTGAAGCCTAAAGTTTCATTCAAAATTATTTGTGCAAAATTGTTCCCCCCTCGCAGAACGATTTGGACGATTTATTGTTGGAGGGGAAGAAAGTAGCTGAAAAGCCTCTGATGAAATGCGACACATGCAGCGAAAATTTTGCCACTATTTCCGCTGCTAACGATCATTATGAAAATGGGTCAGTTTTTTTTTGTTGCGTCTCACTTGTTGCGTACCACTCATTGTTTACACTATAAAGTCCGTTTATCGTCTCTTCTATAAGAAAAAATATGGTATGCATTTGCAAATATCTCGTTATGACAGGTAAATAGTAAATACGTTTAATTGGCACATTAGCCGTAAATTACATGTACGGTGGTAATTTTTCTCATCCAGTAGTAGGGTTCAAACGGGATTGACTTTTCGGGATCGGGATCGGGGTTCACTTTTTGAGATTTCGGGATCGGGATTGGGGTTTCGGGATCGGGATTGGTTTTTTGAGATTTCGGGATCGGGATTGGGGTTTCGGGATCGGGATCGGGACTGGTAAATCCCGGAATTTCACGGGATCCGGGATCGGGATCGGGATCCCGTTTGAACCCTATCCAGTAGTAGTAGTATTTTTTTACGAAGGCTCATTTTTGAAGACCTCGTAACATAACATCTGAAAACACGTTTTTGTAACTAAAATTTTCTGCTTATTTTAATCGTTTAACGGGCCCACACACGCTAGTTGACATCGACAACAAATGTCAACTGGTGCCGATCCCGATTCAAAGCTTGCTGACGAGCCGACGATCGACGTTCAAACGCAAGCTTTGAATTGGGAACAGAATCAGTTAACATTTTGTGTCGATGTCAACTAGCGTGTGTGGGGCCAAAGACTTCATTCATTTATTTTTCAGGTGCTCTGGCAAACTATTGTCGACTGTAATCCCGAAAAAATTGAAAAAGATTTGCACAGAGTCTCCAGCCGTCCAAGAAAAGGGGGAAATTTTCCGCCTAGCCGGTTTGAATGATGGGGCGGTTGCAAGGAATTTTTTGTCGAGTTTTGGTGCCCCAATGCACCTGGCAAATTTGTGGGTGAAGGATGATTGAATTTACTTGTCAAATCGTTTGTTGGTGTGAGATTATATGATATATGTGTGCTGTACACGTAATTTTTGGATACTTTTTACTGTAGTATGTACAGTATGGAGTGATGCATAATGGTTTTCACATTCCATGGTGCTTTTGACAAATGTTAATTTTTTCGTTCAGCCGGATGCATTTTTCCAGAAAATAGCCTGCCCGAGTACTATTATGTTTTTATCGTAAGCTTGACTACAATCTGTGGCGTAGCCAGGATTTTTGTGCGGGGGGGGGGGCTGATTGTATACGGAGCCCGGCGAACGGTGGGGGGCGGCGGCGCCCCCCTAAAATTTGGGCGCATGCCTATTCCGCATTTTGGCCTATTCCGCATTTTGGCTCATCCCGCACATTTAGCTGCCCATTCCGCATTTTGGCCTATCCCGCATCTTGCCGGTGTAATGTGCGAGATAGGCAGTGTGTGTGATGGGTTTGTGTGCGGGATAGGCCAAAATGCGGAATAGTGCACTGTAGGGTTCAAACGATATATCGTATCGAATATCGAATATCGGATATCGACCATTTTTTAATAAGGAATATCAAATATCGATATCGAAAATTTTGAAAAAATATCGAATATCGATATCGAAAATTTTGAAAAAATATCGAATATCGATATCGAATATCGACCATATTTTCGATATATCGAACCTGTATAATGTCCTTAATTAAGTTATTATTTTTGTTTTGAGATATTTGTGATTAATTTGATTTGCTTATAGTATCTAAGTTGATGAGTAAAAGTAAAGTACTTAATGTCGTCTTTGTTGGAGTGCTTACTCCACATCTCTTGTATTTGGCTTGGCCACATATTTACCTACTGAACTACCTACCTCAAATTTGACGCCAGAAAATGCTGATATGCTGCTTTTTTGCAACATGCCCTTAATCAATTGGGTTATAAGTATGAATTGTAATATCTACCAATTTTTGTTTGTCTGATACAATTTGATTCGTCATGTTTTTTCTTCGATTTTCTCATTCTGACCATTGTAAACCTTGTTAAAATCAATTGTACTTTTCAGTAAAGAGATAATCAACCATGTTTGCAACCATATGAAAATACAATATGCTGCTTGAAATATGCCTTGCTATACCAAAAGCTAAATATCGAATATCGAAAATATCGAAATATCAATATCGAATATCGACCATTTTTTAGTATCGAATATCGAATATCGATATCGAGGGTCCATATCGTATCGAATATCGATATCGAAAATTTTGAAAAAATATCGAATATCGATATCGAAAATTTTGAAAAAATATCGAATATCGAATATTGATATCGAATATCGATATCGAAAAGTGATATCGTTTGAACCCTAGTGCACTGTCCTTTTGGAATGGAACTCCCCATGTGCGCCACACGTGCAAATCACACGCGACGCAAATCACATGCGGCGCATGTCAATTCCCCCCCCCCCACATTTGACTTTTGCAATTGTTAGTCAAATGTGTTGTAAAACAGATTTACAGTTGATAAAATTACAGTGGTCAACTAGTCTACCGTATTTGCTTGAATCCCTTGAATAATCCCCCCTTTAATGATTTGATTAATTTGTTATTAACAAATACCTGATTAATTTGTTATACCTGATTTTAACAAAAATGACACGTTATTGTGCTTATTATAGGGCATATTTCATGAAATGAATTGATGGAAACATGTTTGAAAATTTTGACGAAATAATAATCCCCCCCCCTTGCATAGATCCCCCCTCGAATAGTTCCCCCCTCAAAAATGCCTGACGATATGATTATCCCCCAGGGGGATTATTCAAGCAAATACGGCTTCAAGCAAATAAGCAAATACTTGAGCAATCAAGTGATTTTTGTGTGGGCAGTTCACAGCAGATAATATTTTAATTGATCAGCGCCAAGGACGTATCCAGGGGGGGGGGGGCGGGGGGGGGGCTGCAGCCCCCCCCCTTCCCGGGGTGAGACCTAAAAAGTCCCGGAAAATGCAACTTTTACTATATATTTTTCGGTGTTTCTTAAAAATTTTGCGCACAAGCGCGCAATTTCTTCCCCATGCATAGTATTGTCAACGGATCGCTCCATGTAAACCAATATCCTTGGAAATGAATTTATTTCTGCAACTTTCGCTGCATATGTATGCATATTTACATACATATAAAGCGGCTCCTGGCGCTGGCGCCAACGCCAATAGCGCCATAGCGTGGCGCCTTTGTATGGCGCCAGCGCCAAAACGCCTTTCCGTCCCTATATAGGGAAAATTTTAGGGGGGGGGCTGAGCCCCCCCCGCTCGCCGGGTTCCGTAAACAAGCAGCCCCCCCCGCTCAAAAATCCTGGATACGTCCCTGATCAGCGCCAACCGCGAACTGCCCACACAATAATCACTTAATTGCACAACACGCAATAGAGTATGGGGGGCAACTGTGTGGGGGGGGGGAATTGACATGCGCCGCGTGTGATTTGTGTCACGTGTGATTTGCACGTGCGGCGCACATGGGGAGTTCCATTCCAAAAGCGTCCAAAAGGACGGTGTACTATTCCGCATTTTGGCCTATCCCGCACACAAACCCATCACACACACTGCCTATCTCGCACATTACACCGGCAAGATGCGGGATAGGCCAAAATGCGGAATGGGCAGCTAAATGTGCGGGATGAGCCAAAATGCGGAATAGGCCAAAATTCGGAATAGTGCACCGTCAAATTTTGACCCCTGTAGTAAGGGAATGGCGCTTTGGCGCTGGCGCCATGCGTAGGCGCCCCGCCATGGCGTCATTGGCGTTGGCATTGGCGCTGAAGGCCGTATTTTACATACATATACAGCGCGGGGACAATTTTGAGTATATTTGCACAGGATTTTGCATTGTCGTGACCGGCGCCCTAAAAATACCTGTTATATGGGGTAAGAATGCGCGCTTGCGCGCAAAATTTTAGGAATCTGCCAAAAAAATCGTATATAAAAAGTCCATTTCCTGGCATCTTATTTGTTTGGCCCAGGAAGGGGGTGGGGCCGCCCTGGCTACGCCACTGACTACAATTATGCATGCATATTGAACCAAATCAATTTGCCATTTTTTTTGTAAACATTTATTAGGAAAGCTACTTAGTTATGTAGTGTGCCTATTCACACTAGCTTGAAGCCGAAATCACCAAAACTGAGAAATCTGTCTTCAACACATTTGAGTTTACCAGAATGGATCACCTTCAATCTCCATTCACATTCCAGTTAACTCACTCATCATTCCAGTTAACTCAAATGTGTTCAAAGCATATATTCTGATTGTAAACTAGTTGGCTGGGGCCATTACAGTAAGCTCAAATGTGTTTAAAACAGGTTTATCAGTTTTGGGAATTTCGACTGTAAACAACTGTGAGAATTTCTGCCCAGGGAACGTTTTCTAGATTGTTGTGTGTGTGAGCAGACTCGAATCGGTATAATGGGTACGAAAAAATTTAAGTGTATTTTCACCACTGCCTTTGATTTATCCTTATGACATACAGTGTATCCACAATCCATATGTTCGCTTTACTCAATTTGTTGTGGCGCGTGTAAGAAGTGTGAATATAATATAAAGCGGCGTGGAAATATAGCAATTTGGCAACCATGTATTTAGCAACAAGGACATGTTATCAGATCGCAAAGAGTAAACAGTTAGCAAGCAAATTGTTTGTGAGATCACAGGGGAGTGGAGTTCGAAATATGCATTCGCTTCAATACAATTCTTCAATATATCGGATGTTTCTCGGAGTTTTCAATCTGAAACCCCATATCTGTTTACACACACAATTGGAACCCCCCACTCACAATAAAAACAACAAAACACAACCCCCCACACCCAAAGCACCATCCTCACAGCCGGTCCAAATCGATCCTATCCCCGACCCCTCCCAAACCCCTGGAGTGCATCACTGGCGTCAGAGGTGGCCCTTGACCCTGCCCCTGGTTTTGGCTCAGTGCCAACTGCTGTTGCGCTTGCATGGCGGTCGTCCAGCCGCGTCGGGGCCCCCAGCCCGTCAGGGCTGCTGCGGCGAGAGCCATGTTTCTGAGGGGGGGGGAGGGTTCTGGTCTGGGGGTATGTAAAATGCCGTGTCAAATGCCATGCAATGTGTTAAAAGTCGTGTAAAATGGCCTGCACAATGGCGAACTCCGTTTGCAATTTTACAGAGCATTTTACATGACTTTTGACACTTTGCATAACATGTAACTTTTTACACTAATGTGCCTACACACACTAGTTTTCACCGTGACTTCGTGTGAAAACTGAAATTTTTTCAAATGCAAATTAATGAACACGGTTGGATGATTTAATTTTAATTAAATTTAAATTAATGAAGGTTTAAGTTTCAAAATTTGAGAACTAAAACACATATAGCATACGATAAGAGTAGGCTGAATGTCGCCATGTCGCCATTTCAGTTTTCACAAAAGTCACGGTGAAAACTAGTGTGTGTAGGGCCATTTGGTACTGATAGCTGGCAGCGCATTCTCTTTCTAACCGTGTTCAGTTCATGTGCAGTTCAAAATTGCCAAAGCAGAAGATTTATTCGTAAGACAAACGCTTCAAAATTGAGATATCTTTGGCAGTTGTGATCGAAATTGGCATCATAAATCACCTACCAATTCAAGCATCCGACCAACTACCCCCCCCCCCCCCCCCTAACCCACCTAGCAGTAGGATTACCCTCCCCAGGGGCCACGCTACTTCCCACAGCTCCGGTGCCCACGCTTGTGGCCGTGGCGTACTGCGGCTGCGGGCTGGCTGGCACTATGGTGGGGGGTTGCGGCGCCACTTGTGCCAGATTTCCGGCAACTGGCTGATTTTGGCTGCCTGTGGCTTGGTTTGTGTTCGCTTCTGGTGACGAGCTGTGACGGCCCGCTGAGTAGGATTGCTTTCGGGTGCCTGTGTGGTTTTTTTGGTGGTGTTTTTGATGTCTTTTTGCGTGTGTTGTTTGTTGTGCATAGGCGTAATGCTCTTGAGTGGTGATGGAATGGCGTCATGGCGCTTGCGCCATTTCATGGAGCCACACCGTTTGTGCTTGGCGGCTGGCGCCTTTGTTGTTTCGCCTTGTATTTCTACGCCCGTCCCCAGTAGTACTTTTTTGTTAGCGGTCTGGGGGCCTTCACACACTGCAGTGTAAATATGTTATGGCACTTTCCTCCTTTTATGCGGCGTTTGGCGCCCGTTTTCCTGTGCACACCGCGCCATTTTGTAATGGCGCGCCTGGCGCTATATCAAAACGCAAAGCACCAAGCGTTGGCGACAGCTAGCGCAATTTCACCACATATGTTGGAAACATTTCTTCAAACCATTGTTGTATTTAGGTGGTTTATTTGAGACACTGATTCGTGAATGGCATCTTTATGGAGTAACCACAGCAACATCTGACAGTATCAGAAATACAATTCCCGCCATTACCCCTTCAAATCTACAAATTTAGGCACCAAAAAACCACAGTACTCAAAGGACCCCTCCCCATTTTATCCTCCATCTCAATCACACCAGTGTCACCTTGGACGGATGAACTTTGCACCAATTGTTCATTTTCGTCGCTCAACTGGGTCAGCCTGCCCGGACGGCCGCCAGAGGGCGCTTGTTGTCGTTGGGTGTCCACTGGGGGGGGGGGGGGGGGGGTTATGTGAGTGTTTTTGTACAGATAAGCAGAGTTGTTAAAATACTGGTATTTTTGGAAAGAATAAGTGTAAGTGTAAATACACTTTCCAAATTTTGAGTATGGATACCAAAAGTGTATAAGGTATTTTAAAAATACCTAGGTTAGTGTAAATAAAGTGTAAGTGTAAAAAATTTTTTTAGAAAGAGCTCTCACTGTTGAGCATAAGAAAACACCACTGTTTTCACCTTTAGATCAATTTATTTATCATTTTCATGCATTATTTCGCATTTTACTGCCTTTTATGAAACATTTCAGACTGTAACAAATACTGTAGTGGTATAAAGTTCCCTAATAATGGCACTTTTTCAGTGTTGATATTTTACTGATTAAGCAATGTGATACACACTGTTTAAATGCATGAATGGACATGCAGCAAATGTCAATGCAAAAGCCAGTTGACTTTGTGTCTAGCTGGTGAATTTTCATTGATCTTGTCCTTTTTACAAAAGTATGATGAAACTGTGGGATACCATGAGTACCGATCAAACGTTGGAGATCAAAGGCTAGTTTGTACATTTGCCATATTTTCTACATTCAATGCATAACTGCATGTGTGCACCGTGCAGTTATTTTTTGCACATGAACCTATTTTATGCTTTCTCAAAAGCATAAAACAGGGTCATCTGAAAGAAAAAAATACACTTTCTGTACCCGGGTATTTTGCTCAGGAAAGTGTAAAAAAAGTGTATGGGTATTTTATGAAAGTGTAAGTGTAAATATAAATACCCATTTACCCGGGTATTTCGGGTAAGTGTAAATACACTTTCGCAACTCTGCAGATAAGCAGTGTATACTCAGCGTACATGATACTCTGCCCTCGCACTGATTTATGTCTCGTGTTGGAAGCGTGCCAATGATTATTGAATCATGTGATTTCTGTAAAAAGATGAAAAAAGTCATCGATGTGAATATGTTAATGAATAACATTATAACAACAATCAATTTTATCATGTTTTTATGAAACTTGCACGCGTTAACCATCGTTGGCACACTTCCAGCGGAAACCACGCGTGCAAGGTGTAAAGTAACCGGAGTATAGTACATTTAACGCGAGATCGTATATCCTCGAATGAGGCCCCCTTGAAGTTTTGAACACCTCCATCTGTTGGCCAAGTGAGGAAAACAATAACTCCCACCCACCCCCGAATAACCCCCCCCCCTCTGGATGAAAATGCAGTGCAGTGTGTGAAACGAAAAATACAAAAGAATGTTAGCACATAGCAGCGACAGAAGTTATATTTATAATGTGTACGCAACGTATACACACGTTTTTGTTGCTGTTGAACCATTTAATACCAGAATTACATGAGTTGACGGAAAGTAGTCATGGTATGAATCAAGTCTTCTGAGAAAAAATTACCCCCCCCCCTCTCGAATAAATCCACCTCAAAAATTACGAAAAAATCACTCCTGTAGGGGGGGTCTTATTCGAGGATATACGGTAGTTCAGTTCCAAAAAAAACTGACTCGCTGAAGCTGCCATCCTCAAGCCGCGGCGCTTTTTGTTGAATTTTGGATAGCCCAATTCCACTGATGCATCCGCGTCTATGGAACCTGATGCTCCCTGTTGTAGTTTTGCATTTTTTGTCAATTTTAGTACATTTACAAGGATTTTGCATGTATTTTGTAGATGGATGTAAATTTGTGTGTAATTATATACATTTATGTCAGTGGCTTTGAGACGAGTGTCACCTCAAATGAAATCCAGCTCAATGCACTCAACGACGATAACAACGATAACTTACACAAACAATAAAACGCTCAAGTGGACTGAATTCAGTTGATTTTTTTGTTCTCACTCGGTGAATTCATTCTGTTATTGTTTTTCAGTTGAAACTTTTGAAAATGCCAATTTTTGGTGAAAAAAATTTGGAAATTTGAAATTTTGAAAACACCATTGTCCAATCGTATGTCTCCATCCACCCAACACTAACACAAAATAAAAAACTACCTGTACTACAGGTGTCTGTTCAACGTGAATTTTCGTACCCCACGGCCTAACTCTCACTGTGGCCACTTCCAATTTGGAGCACTCTTCCTTTTCCACGCTCACAGTGGCCGTGTGGAAATGCGGCACGCACTCTTGCACAGTTTCCGTGTGCACGTCTTCTACTTTTACGGTTTGCGGCGCGGCCCTTTGAAGGCCGGCGGTCAAAATTTGGAACATTATGTCCGATTCTGAACGGGCTTTGACTATTGAAGCGGCGTGGAAGTTTGGCGCTGCCAATTTGGTGCTTCTTTGGATTTGGATCTGTGCCCCGATTTCAGGTTGCACAAGCTTTTTGAGGGCGGGGGCAACTTTTGCCACCTCAAGTTTTGGCATTTTGCCAAAAATTTTTTTTTGGATGACACATTGCTGCCATCGCCACCTCGATTTTACTGTACAAACATATTTCAAATAATGAAAACTCAATTTTGGGTGGGGCACCGTGTAAGACACAAAAATACCTATCTTTGGCATTGGGCAGAGTCTTATAGCGTATTGCAAAAGCAGTAGTTATGCGGAATCTCATGAGACCCACACCAATATTTTTCATATCTTTTCAAATCTACACGAAGTTACATTTTACTGGGCACTGCAATTTCGCAATCCCTGCATCAAAATGACATGATACCTTAAAGCCTCGAATAAGACCCCCCAGGGGAGTTGTTTTTTCGTCTGAAGTTTTTGAGGGGGAGATATTCAAGGGGGAGTTATTCGAGGGGAGTATTTTTCCTCAGAAAACTTGGACTTAATTCATTGTATGGAAGCAGTCTGTAAACTCATGCAATTCATGTATTTCACTGTCCAACAACAACAAAAAGATGTGTATATACTGCATACTGATATTCTTTTGTATTTTTGCGTTGTATCCTGTTCATCCAGAGGGTGAGTTATTCAAGAGGGGGAGTTATTCGAGGGGGAGTTATTTTATCTCACCGCGCCAGCAGGGGGTACTTATTCAAGGGCAGTTATTAGAGGGGGGTCTTATTCGAGTATCTGCGGTATTTACCCAAAATATTGTAAATATTCAGCCACACATCCATAGAAAGGATCAAATTCACCAAGACAACCTCATAAACCTGTGCATCGAACCCCGGTGCCCCCCCCCCAATCTGAACTTCACCCCCACACCCCCCATCACCTCAGCATCCTGCTGCCCCTTCTCCCCACCCCCTCCAAACCCATTACCCCCTCCATTGGAACTTTCGCAAGTGGCCTTGTAGCACAGGGGACGCACGCTGCTAGACTGGCTGCTATGAAGCAGGAGCGAATACTCTGGGGGGGGGGGGGTTGGTTGGTGGTTTTTGGTCCGGGCTGCCGCCCCCCCCCCCGAATCGGCCAGCTATCGCTCAATGTGGAGAAAATTTTGAGTGATCTTTCCATTATTTATGGGCAAAATCGCTATAGTTAATTTAGTTTCGTCAATTTTCACTTTGAAAATTACTTTTTTCGGCTTTGTACATGTTTCTTTACAATCTAAAACTAATTTTTTTGCAATGTCCCCTTTTTTCCTTCTATACCTCGAAAAACCCTATATATTACCCCCGCTAGCCCACCCCCCACCCAGGAGCCATAAAACTGCCCGCACTTGCCCGGCAAAAAATGAGTAGTATATATCCTCGAAGAAGACCCCAGGGGAGTTATTATTTCATCAGGTCTTGGAGGGGGGAGTTATTTTTCCCTCAGCAGAACTTTCACTTTATTCATTGTATGAATGCATTGCATCAACTCTTGTGATCCAGGTATTTTACAGTTCAACATCAACCAAAAGAAGGTATTCATTCTAAAATTTGTGTTCTTCAGCATCTGAATTATTCAAATACACATTGGGGATAAACATACCAAATACATAGATGGGGAGTTATTCAAGGGGAGGAGTTATTCAAGGGGAGGAGTTTTTTATTCCTCACCTTGGCAACAGGTGGATTTATTCAGGGGGGGGGTGTTATTCAAGGGGGAGGTATTATTCAAGGATATATGGTAGATGAAAAACCTGAATTTCCTTTGAAATCGTGTGCAAATCATCAGCTGCTTGTATAAATTTGTAGCTTTGCTTCAGAATTGATGTAACTGGACCTGTAAACAAATTTGATGAAATTTTTTTTTATGTGAGTGTATTTCTGCAACCAAAAGTATGATTCCAACCGTCTGAGTCTGTATTTCTTGTGGATAAACTCATTTCTGCTACTCTGAGACAATGTTTTTAAAAGAGCATTGTTTCAGTTGTAGTCATTGTAAATTCATTGTGTCAGCTCTGCACAAGAAAAAGGTTTGTTATGAATATATATCGGTACTTAATAGAATAGGTACATATTTATGTACCTATACATTCTCATTGCAAATAGCTGAGTAATAAAAATAGTCTAACTTATAACTTGTCCTCGCAAAATCTCTAATTAAAATTTATTCATTACGGTACTTGACGACCACTAGGCGTATCGCAAAGTAAGCATCCTAAATTACTTATGCCGTAGATTCGATAACGCGCGAGAAGGATACTTGATGCTCGCACTTTCGCAAAACGAAATATACCGTATTACCTCGATTTATCCCCCCTTGAAAAAATCCCCCTCGAATTAACCTCCCCCCTCAAAATGGGATGGGAAAATAATAAACCCCCCTCGAAATACCCCCCCCCCCTCCAGAATGATGTACGTCATATACGTGATGGGGTACGCAAATGCCTACTATTTAATACGATCCTTACGAAAATTTCTGAGGAAATAATAAACCCCACCTCGAATAAACCTCCCTCGAATAAGCCTCCCTCGAATAAGCCCCCCTCGAATTAACCCCCCTCAAATTTTGCTGGCGAAATAATAAACCCCCATGGGGTATTTCGAGGTAATACGGTATATTAAAAAACGCGGGGTCGCGTACGAGCTACGAATGTTTCTTTTCTGGAAACATTTTTTGGAACGTCCATCATTTGGACGTCATGACTCAAGATTAAGTGTTTCCTTCAGAAAAATGCATAGTGTGCGGTTAGCATTCTAAAAAATGAACAATTTTCCAGAATATATATGTGTATATATATATATTTATATATATATATATATATATATATGTATATATATATATATATATATATGTATATGTCTCAGAATTTGGAAAGTAATAAAAATATTCGGGAATTATTCACATTTTCAAAGCAGAAAACAGCGGACTGCCAGACAAATCTGACAGAATCGAGTTGAGTGTATCGAATTTGGCCCCTGCGGTCTCATTCGATGGAACTGCTTACTAAACTGAAGGTGCCAGAAGTGTTGCAGGTTATATGATGTGGTTTTCTAGCGTTTTCTCAGACTTTGCATACTATTCTGGACTTCTAGTCGTTTTGAAAATTTGTTGTCATTTGACTTTGAGTACGCGGACGAAAAATATTTGAACTCAAAGCAAATGAATAGCTTTTTTATAAGTAATTGCTGAGCGACTCTACGTTGTTTGCAAAAGTAAATGTTGATCGGCTGCGCTATGTAAATATTTACCGTATTTGCTTGAATAATCCTCCTGGGGGATTATTATTTCGCCAGACTTTCTTGAGGGGGGGGGGGGTTTGAGGGGGAATTATTCTTTCGTCAAAATGTTCGAGCATCTTTCTATAAGTCATTTCACGAAATGTGCGTTTTTAACACAAAAACGTGCACTTTTGTTAAAATTTGGCACAACTAATTGATGAAATATCTTTAAGAGGGGATTATTCGAGGGGTGAGTTATTATTTCCTCACTTGTCATTCAGTGGGGATTATTTGACGGGGGATTATCCAAGGGGGAACTATTCAAGCAAATACGGTATTAACGCCAAACAATTTTGGGATGGCTTAAGTATAAAAACTATTGATGAAGTCTGAAAAAAATCCGCTGGGCAACAAATATTTTACCTCCACAATTTTCCAAAAAGTGGTATGTGCATCAAACAGCCGATCACTTTAAATGTTGGTGTGAGCTTCCATAAACTGTAGAAGTCCAAACTACACCGTCAGGGTTGTTTTATTTTTCCCATGGTTATCTGATCGCTTTGTTCCCAGTTTCTTTTCTTCCCGGCATTGGCAAAGAATTTTTGTCAAATTTATCGTTGGATGTACGTTTTCAAAGTTTTTTTCTCCTATTTTCAGGTTTCATTCCAAACGTTCAAAACCCCCAAAAAGTAGTCCCTTCCCCGCCAATGTTTCCCCACTCAATCCGTATCCATTCCCCCCATTCTACATGTGCCAAAATGATCACCTATGGGACTTTGGCACTCGTGTTGAGTTGATAGTGGGCACCGAATTGACACGGTTTATGTGCCGTGTGCAAAATGACATCGGAAATGCATCTTTGGCGGTCTTAGAGCCGTTTGTTTCACTGCGCAGATAATAATTACTCGCGGGGGAATATGCGAGCGATTTTGCATAGCTTCATGTGTTTTGACCGAGTTTTGAGACTGGGCTGCGCAGAGTTCCGCTGAATGGGATTTGTGCTGGTATCTACCGTATTTACTCGGAATACCCCCAGGGGGTTTATTATTTTGCCAGCAAATTTTGAGGGGGTAATTCGAGGGGGTCTTACTCGCGAATAATCATAGTAAATAATAGGCTTTTACATTCCCAAAACTGGTAACAAATGTAACAAATAAGGATATATTTGTACATTAGACCTACCTAAATATCTACACAAATTAGTTTTTAGCTGCAATGTAAAATGGCAGCATGCATACATGATGTAGGTAATCATTCCAGACGGGGGGTATTTCGAGGGGGGTCTGTTATTTCCCCAGCCAGCTCAGACCTGGGGGTATTTCGAGGCGGAGACAATTCAAGGGGGGTAATTCGAGGAAGTACGGTATGCGTGTATGTATTCAAAAACGATGAAAATGTTGTATTTAACACACGAATGGAATTTTCATCAGACCGAATCAGCCACATAATTTCTAAATTAACCCACTCAAAATTAACTGTAAAAAAAACAGTTTAAATGATTAACCCAAAAGCTAGCTCAAACCATGAATACAGAATGTTTCACAAGTATCTAAACAATGAGTACTTGGGAACAGTTGCTATGGGCATGTGCATGTGCATATTTTGTTGTGCTTTATAGTTGCATTGGTGGAAAATGCAAATGGAAAAAAATCGGATATCGAGATAAATTACATTGATCAAAAATCAGATGCTTCACGCATTTTTTAGCCGTTTTTGGTGTCAAATAAAATTACCCAGACATGCACCGAGTGAGCGAAAAGTGCCGTTTCCTGACACAAGCTTCCAACAAAAATCGCATGCATACCTATTTCTGCATGAGCTGTGAACAGTAGTGATGTTAAAGGCACCGGGAAAAATGGCACCGCACCGCACCGGCACCTTTGCCAACGCATGAAAAGGGCACCTGGCACCCTGGGGCACCGGCCAGAAAATGGCACCGCACCGCACCGGCACCGGTGCCTTTTGGAAAAAATGGCACCGGCACCGTAGGGCACCGGCGGGTTGCCGGTGCTAGCACCGAAAGGCACCGCACCGGGCTGGATTTTCTGAAGTAAATATCGGGCAGTTTCTCAGTGGTCTCACCTTTGGAAGCGCATATTTCCATGAATTTTCAACCGATTTTGATGGTTGAGCACTTTAAATGATCAGAATGATGTGGCAATCACTTTTATGAAGCAATTATAATGATTACACATGAAAGACAAAATATTTAATTCATTACAATGTCCATAGCCACTATTGTCTACTGATCGGAGTCGTTGCTGTACAGAGAATGGAACTATCTCTGTCATAAACTGACAACAAATTTTGAACAAAAAAGTAAGATAAATATAAAATATGAAAATCGTTTAAAATTCAACAAAATTTTAGATTCGCTCATCAGATCACGTATCGGGTATAATGGATTTCACAGTAGGTATATTGATTTGATGGGAGGTTTACAAAATAGGCAAAAACGGTTGGGTAAATATATCCCTGTTTTTTGAAATATGAATAACCACATACTATGGACAAAATTGCACAGCACATGAAGCCTTGGCCGGTGCCTTTCCCGGTGCCTTTTACTTTGCCCTGGTGCTAGCACCTTTGGCACCGGCAAAAAAATGGCACCGCACCGCACCGGCACCGGTGCTATTCTGAAAAAAATGGCACCGGCACCGGCATGGCACCCCTGAAGATTGCAATGGCACCGCACCAGCACCGGTGCTGGTGCCCTTCGGTGCCCAGCACCGGGGCACCGGTGCCCCGGTGCCTTTACATCACTAGTGAACAGTGCGTGCGATAAGCATGTGGGCTAATTTTGTATTTTTTATGTTGCTGTAAGTTTACTTACAAGCTTTGATTTGAATTGAGTTGCACTTTCAAAGTGACAAGATAACAGGACCCAAATATGTCAATAATTTGGTATCATCTTAAGTCACGTATAGTAAATACATATTTATTATTCTAACAGTACATAAGTTTCACATGTGCTAATTTACGAGCCAATCCGCTAATCCAAACATTTTTCCACAATCAGATATTACCTATACTATTATGATATTATTATTCCCATAATCAAATATTATGAAGCTTCCATCAGCAGCAAATACCTGTAAAAATGGTATAATACTAACAGAAATACTCCTTTCTCTGAACACTGTACAAGGGGCTATATTCTCCAGGGGCCAGTTCCGCAAAATGAGAAGTGAGAAGTGAAATGGCAAATGCGAAGTAAAAGCGCAAAGGCGAAGTGAAACGGCAAGTGAATTGGCAGAAGCTAATGTAGGTGGAAATATGGCTAGCCAATCATGCGTAAAAACGTAACGACAATTCTGTGCAGACACTCCGACGACTCGAGAACGACCATGTGTGACCGAATGACGACCCGCGGTGCACAGGGAAGTCACAGTGAACGTGCGGTTCGCTGTGCACTGCAAATCCGCCAACGAAGCCGCAGCCCCAGGACGGTACGCCCGAATGGACACTACTGCGGCCATGAATTTATTAATTATTTCTTTTCCGTTAATTACGTAATTATTTCCCGTGTGATGATAAATTTTTCATTTCATGTTTCATTAATTAAGCTAATTAAGTTACCCGCATTTTTAGTTAATTAAGTGATTACTTTCGTTTTCTTTGAAATGCATTTCCCAATATGTATTTGAATGTTATAATTTTTAGGTTTTATCAAGTTTACATTTTTGGTCAAAAGGGTGCAGTGTCTGGGAATGGGTTAGAAAGGCTCTAATGTTTCTGGTTAAGCTAAAAGGTGTTGACTCTGTTAAATGCTTAGACGCCCCGATAGATAACATTCAGAAAATTCCCCGACCAAGTGCATTTTTATTTAGGACTAGGTAATGGGTGGAAAAGTGGCAAACGGCAATTATTGTCGGCATGCGACTGCAAGACACATGCAGAGCACAGTTTACAGTGAAGAGCACAGCAGTGCCAATTAATTATTCCCATCACCCAGGGTGATTGGTGAACTCGCAAGTGCTAGTGTTTTGTGGCGTGTGTTCAGGCCCGAAGTTCCAACCCTTACCCGGCAATGCAATAACCTTGAACAACCCCCGCAAATGAGCGTTCTTTCTGTGGCCTTGGTCGGGCGCGCTATAAAATATTTCGCACCTAAAGGGGCGCAGGTTGATAACACGTGTCACACCACCTGCTCTAAATTGTACCGTAACCTCTGAATAGAAACCCAGTTTATGACACTCACCCATGAGATAATTTGTATTTTAATTACGTCATTGATAATCACAGTTACTTTACGCTTGGGTTAAATCACGTTTGCACCCGTTTATTCAATTAGTTAATTTTTCCCGCATTTTAATTAAATTACTTGTGCCTTGTACGCTATGTTAACAGTTTTCCAGTGATCATTGATTTCGCCTTATAATTCGCTTATTATGGTTAATTGTTGTGTCTCAGCTTTAGTATTCATTTCTCTTATGGTAGATTTTTGGTGATTATAAAACGCGCTGATTTTACAATTTTTCACCCACTAGAGGCTATACGACTCACTTGAGCTATTGTGAAATTGACTCTGATATATTGCTAAATAAAGTTCCCGTGAATCCAACTTGGTCCCCCTGAAGCATACTAACTGCTTAAATTTTAATCTGAATTTTATTAATTTCGGCTTTACTTTAATTACGGCTTATTAACAATTAATCGAAGTAAACCGCCGGCTGCAGTTACGAAAAGGGATTGGTAAGTTGCCGTGTCCGTCCTCAGGAACTGTCAGGACCCCAAGGGGTACTGGCGCCGTTCCTGATTTGCGTGTAAAATCCCCGTACCATAAAAACAATCATTTATTTAATTACGCACGCAATTAGAAGCGCCAAGGGACCGGAAATTTACAATTATCTGCCGCGGCAAAATTCGACGAGTGGCGTATTTTTGTGGTAAAAACGGAAACTAGTAAAATTAGTAAAAACGTAAAATATCTGACAACTGGTAGCGTAGCGAGTGGTTTCCTAAGCAAGCCATAAAGTTTTCTGTCTGGGGCGCCTGATCAACGCCTCTACAAAAAACGGCTTCACGGATAACGAGTCACCCCAAAGGGAATTGAGATCGAGGGGGCCAGCAAGCTTACAAGGGGACACCATAGAACAAGTTTGGCACGCTGCGTTGGAGAAGCAAAAACAAGCACAAAGGCGCGCGCGACAACAGAAGGCTGGGCAAGAAGTGGACGCACAACTTGCGGCAGCTGAGGGTCAAGCAGAAGACAGTGAGTCAAACGATTCGGTTAACCCTGAAACAAACGCGCCGGAAGCGCTAGAGGAGAGTGAAAGTCAACGCTGGTCTGGACAGACAGCTGAGGATACACCGGTAATCAGGTTATCAACAGTTGAAGGCGCAGGGCCTGCGCCAGACAGTTTTAGTCAGTGGAAGACGCCAGCTGTACTGGCAGCGGCACGGCAGCTAACGTCCAGCGCAGAAGCTGAAGAAGCGCCTGGGACAAGCAGACAAGCTGCAGGAAAGGAAGCAGGAAAGACAGGTAAGTGGTCTAAGCTTCGGAGGACACTGGGTTGGAGCGCGGGCAGCTCATCCATATCGCCTGGAGTGCGATCGGGTTCTGAAGTCGGTTCAGACGGATACGTTGGTGACAGCGAGCCTCTAGGGCAGCCGTCGATTCAACGTGATTACCCTTTGATTGCAGCTGAGCTTGGAGCTACTGCAGATCAATTTCCCGTGATTGAAAATACCGTAGCGGAACTGTTGGAGACAGCGACGCAGAGTGGAGACACTTCCCCGGCGCTGCAGTTAAGCCCACCGAAGAGCACTTCGACGCCGAGGGATGTGTCAGGCAACAGCAGTCGGAACTTATCGAGCGACCAGTCGAGATCGCAGAGTGCAACCGCAAAGGCTAGACGCCAGTTAATTAAGACCGAAATTTCAAGTAACCCCCCCGTGATAATTATTAGCAGCCCCGCAAGCAGAATGACAAACAATGGCGCGAACCAGACGGCGGCCCCGGCGCTGGAAGACAGATACGCAAAGGTCACTAATGCGAATTTAATTTACCAAGCTACCATAATGGACCTGGACCCGGTGCAAACAACGCCATCCTGTGCACAATGGACACCCAAAAAGGCATGTGAAGCCGCAAAGAAATGGGCAAACATGATGAGTCAGGCGAGACCGGTTGGCGCGTTCTCACAGAATGGTGAACCAGGGGACTTGCGTATGGTGGCACTAATTAAAATTGCTATGAATTTATGGGGAAGTGACCCAGTCGCCGAGGTACCTAGGGTGGAACATTATTTGCAGGAATTCGAAGCGCACCACAGCTTACATGGCGATGATATAGTTGACCTGACGACTGCGTACCAGCAGCATAACCAAGCCCTACAAAATCAGAACGCGACGCTGGGAGGAAATTCACCGGCCAGTGGCCAGCAGCCGATAGTGCTGACCAGTGGTCAAGCAGCGCCTTTACAGTCATCAACGGCACCAGCGGCGCCCCCGTCGGCAGCTGGAACAAACCAGGTGAGAACTGTTACGCAGCGACGCGCTCGATCCCGCTCGCCTGCGTCTTCAAGAAGCTCGTCAGCTACATCTGAAGTGGCGCGGCCCACAGACCCGGGACAAAATTGGCAATTAGAACAAAGCAATGCGGCAGTCATTACAGCCCTAGCACAACAATGTGGATATTTTCGCGGCAAGCCAAATGAGGGTTTCAGGGACTGGAGAAGGAGCTGGGACACGGTATGTGATGCGCTGCGCATAAAACTACAGGAGCGGAAGCCGCTGGTAAAATTGTTTTTGAAAGGCAGTGCCAGAGCCATTTTCAACACTCGATACAGAGAACTGCGTGACCTGAACTACAAGGACATGATGCAAGCACTGGAGAAGTTCTATGAAAATCCAAATGACAAACATCATGCACAGAGAGAGATTTTTGAGACGCGACAGGGCGCAGACGAGTCGGTACTGGAATGGGCGGTACGTTTGGAAAAATTGATAAAACGCGCCTATCCAGGCATGGGTCATGAAAAACGAGGTGACACATGCATGATAAAATTTCATGGAGGACTGAGAAATGAAATTCGGCGCAATGTACCCGTCACGGCGTCTATCACTTGGAAGGAGATGGTTGACAACGCACGCGCACAAGAGAGCTTTCTGGAAGCAGAACAGAGCCAGAATAAGGGAGAAAAATCCAAACAGGATGTGGTTGCCAGCGCTACAGACAAGGTGATGGACAGGTTGATGGCGCTAAACATGCCCGCCATGGCTGGACTGCCGTCCCAGGCCGACAAGACGTTAGAGACAATGGAACAGAAAATGACTGAGAGTGTTGCCAAATTTGACTCAGTGCACCAAGAGATAGCGAAGAAATTAGCGCAACTGGGCGCGTTGGAAGGTAAACTTTTGGGATTGAATAGGGACCCCCCTAAATTGCCCCCACGAAAGTTTGACAAAGGATGTTGGGAATGTGGCTCTGAAGAGCACATCAGATATGAGTGTACCAAACTAACTCCAGAACAAAGGGAACAGTATTTCAAAAGGAGCCGCGGCGGCGGAGCATCCAGAGGAAATGGACGTGGGCGCGGCGGAGGACAACGTGGCGGCTATCAGAGAAATGACCAAGCCCAAGCGATGCAGCCAGGTATGATGCCCATGCAATATGCATATCCGCAGTGGCAACCAGCTCAGCCGATGCCTGTGCAGCCAGCGCAGACGGTACAAAGGGCTGGTGATATGAACATGCAACCGCAGATGATGGCATATCAAATGCCGCCAGCTAATTGGATGGCTATGGGACCGGATGGGCGCATGCAACAATATAACATGCAACCGGTACAGGTAAGCAACCCCCACGTAGAGTCGCTGAACCCCACGCGAGTGACCAGTACGACTGGAATGACCATGCATGTGCGCGAAGATGATCGCTGCATGATGATACGTCCCGTTAATAAGTTAATCCCTGTGATGCAAGGCTTGGAATTAGAAGCTGAGGAACCTGACGAACTGGTTCCAGAGTCACCCGAAGAGCAGCAGCGCACTACGGGAATGCATGTGCTCGCGCAGGAGCGGGAATTCTGGATCAAACCATGGGCATACATGCGAACTGAAAAAGGTTACTTGTTTCGAACTACCTGGCTGGCCTTTTTACGCAGGATCGGAATGCATGATTTGAGAGAAACGGACTGTACGCTGTGGCCTAATTGTCCTGCAGACGACCACTCGGACACGCTGACTGAGGTGCCCTTGGACGTGCTCATGAACATCAGTCTGGACCCGTTTTTGTACGCCACGCCGGCCGCTCTGCCGCCGCGTACTGGCTCCAGCAACCAGATAGACAGGTATATGGGTTTTCTGTCTACTGAGGAAGGGGTGCGCCCCGCGCCGCGCGCATACTCAGAACCCCCCTACATGCCCCAGGTCGCACAGTCGTTGTTTTTTGTATTGGCAGTTGGGTTAATTATAATGGGATTAGCTTTATTGCCGGGCGCGGGCGCGACTACCATGCCCTCGTTTCCACTGCTCTGCAGTGACTTGACGGATCACTACGATTTATACACGTACCCCCCTCTACCAAATTGCACGGCTATTGTTGACACTACAGCGTCATTAGAACGGCCACGAAAATTGACACTGACAATATACAAGCGAAATATGGTAGAATATCGTGCGGCAGCGCACAGGTGTGTGGCCTCTACCAGAACGGCAAGGACGTATCAGAACTTCTGGGGCGACGTCACGCTGGAAAAGTTTGATTCTAACCCCCGATCTGTGGGCGCCGCCGAGTGCGAAGGCATGATTAAATATCACAAATGCAACAATGGGCCCATGACCCCTGTGAGTGATCTGGACAACGCATGGGACACCCAATACCCCACCAATGTTAGCTACTCAGGACATGGATTGTACTGTTGCAAATGGGTGAGTGAAACGACGCCACACTGTGGGCTGTTTCGAGGGGAAGTACGAATGAGATATGGAGCCAACACCATGCAAAGCACGCTGGGTGAGGTTAGCAAGTGCAATTATGAAATGGGTGCATGCACGCTAGAAGACGGCAGCCAATTAACATGGAAACCGAACCCGAAGGCGGAATGCCCATATGAAAAATGGCGCGAAATGCATGGACGCATTAGACAGGATATCTGGCTAGCCGATGATCATACACTATCACTGTCTTTCAGAGCACATGAAGAGGTTGAATCATGCGGCATCAAACTATGGAAATCGGATCAGGATATAGTAGTGGCCCCATTTGAAAAGGCAGTGATTCGAAGCGTCAGACAAAAACGAGCGCAAGGGCGACCCACGCTGGGAATAGTGAGCGCAGGCCAATTAGCAGCCAGCATGCAGGCGGTATACGAAACAGCAGAACAAACCATGCGTGCACAGGCCGTAGCCACCTGCAAGAATGTGCAACATTTCCAAGAATTTGTGTGCCTGGCTATGAGTGAACACGCCACTACGACAGCCCGCTGGTACATGAATGATAATGAATTAATTGCCAAACCCGCGCCGGATGGATTTTTAGTTCACAAATGTTTCGCGGTAAAAACATACGAGATAATGAAAGAGAAAAAGTCTCCAGAATGCTATGAAACAGTTCCTGTGCAAGTTAGTGTACACGGGCAAAATGTGACGTTGCACATGAATAGGTTGACAAACATTTTGCATTTTCAAGCGATCCCGGGATCATGCGCCAATGCGCACAATCGTGTGGTAATGTTAAATGGACAGTGGTACAAATATCTACCGGAAGTAGGCGGCCTGGAACATTTACCTATGTATAACACACACAGTTTCCCGCAGAAATGGCAACAGGAAAAGGTTAAGGATGTGCATCATCAGATTTTTGCCGCCACGACCATGTACAACTTGTCAGAACTATTGCCGACGACCACCCTAAATGACGTATGGCATGCATATTCAATCGTGCGGCAAATTACGCAGGGGGCGGAGCCGAAGGTGGAATCACACATGCAAAGGCATCGAACCTTGGCAAAATCGGTATTGGCGCTGGGATGGTGGGATTTTGACACTTGGCGCACCTGGCTGCAAGTATGGATTTACTTGATATGCGCTCTAGTCACCATGCAATATTTACTAGCCGCACTCATGGCTGCAGCGCCGGAAATGGCCGTGACTTTGGTGAACCGGGCAAAGGAAAAAATCAAAAGGTGACCAAAGACAGAAGAAAAGTCCAATATCATTGTCGAATTGGCTGAGGACCGCCCTAGCGAACAGGTAAAGCTAAGAACGGTAATTAACCCGTGCGTGGGAATGCCAAGTGGCATGCCCGCACTCACGGGCGCGCGACGTTTTCCCGCTATACAATACAGTATTAACAGAAAATGCGATCTGGAAGAAGAATCGGTGTGCATGATCACTTTTTCGACGGAAGAAAGAGATAACATACATCAAGTAGCCAATCGACGTGAAGAAATTGTGCATGTATATTACAGCCCGTCCATTTCCATAACCATCGATGGGAGAGAGTATCAGAGATGTCTACTGGACACCGGCGCCATGCGTTCATTATGCAACAGGGACGTGCTGATGCGACACAAGGAAAAGGCTACTAAGCATGATGAAGTCTCGCCTATTGGAGCCCTCAGGTGTGCAGCAGACTCAAAACTTTTGGTATTGGGACAGATGGAAATACCGGTAACAATGGGAAACCACACTTTCGGGATTGTGTTTCAGGCAGTGAACGGATTAGCTGGTGAAATTCTAATTGGTGCAGATGTCTTGCGGCACATGGTAGTAGATCTACCTGCAAGGGAACTACAAATCCCTACGGCTAACGCGATAATTCCATTTGACAACCCCGACCCGGAAGTGCAGCAGCGCAGAATTTACGCCATTGTGAACGAAAAAATAGAAATTCTGGCTAGACATGAAGCGCTAGTGACGGCGAAATTATCTGCCCCCATGGATGAAAAGTTATTTACAGTCATGGGATTGGATACGGTAGGCGAACGCTGTGGAGTTATGGCTGCTTCAGCGGCGTATGAAACCAGTGCCCCCGTGTTTCAGGTGAGATGTGCAAATGTACGAAATCAGCCCGTAGTGCTACAGGTAGGACAGCGAATTGCAGTGGTCGAACCAGTGGACTGCGTGCTGAAGGTGAAACCTGGAGACCCCCCGCTGAATGGGTGAAGCAGTGTTATGACAGGGATGTGTGTCGACAAGTTCAAGCGACTGAACCTCCCCCCAAAGTCGCCGAAGACAAATTAGGACCCCCACTGCAAGTTGCCTGCCCAGACGGACACGTGATGGAATTCACCGTGCCAGAAACTTTGACAGACGAACGCAGAGAGGAACTGAAAAAGGTGATTTTGCAGTACAAAGAAGCTTTTGCCCGACATAAGTATGACATCGGCTATAGCGAATTAGTGGACTACCGGTTGCAATTAGTGGACAAAAAACCAATTGCATGCAGAATGTACCGGTTGAGTCTGGATGATCAGCAATACTTAGAAAATCATTTGAGATGCCTCATCGAGCACGACATCGTGGAACCCAGTACGAGCCCGTATTGTGCCCCCACGCTGGTGGTGTCCAAACCGGATGGATCGAAGTGGATGGTAATTGATTACAGACGCCTGAACGCTGTTTTGCACGCTCCCCAATTCCCATTACCCCGCTTAGATGAAACAGTTGAATCTTTATGTAGCTGCAAGTATTTTTAGCAGTGCCGACATAAATCAAGCTTTCTATAACATTGCTTTGCATCCAGACGATCAACACATCACGTCTTTTAGAAATGTTTTTGGACAATTTCAACTGAAACGTTTACCCATGGGATTAAAATGCTCACCTAGTTTAGCGCAACGCTGTTTTGAATTAGCTATGGCCGGTTTAATACATCGAAATGTATTATTATACATAGACGATTTACTGATTTATAGTGCAACCTGGGAAACCCATTTATATGACATAGGACAGGTGTTAGAAAGATTAATTAGAAATAATTTCAAAATTAGCCCAAAAAAGTGTTTTTTCGCACGCGTCACAGCTGTACGTTTTCTAGGATTTATGATTGGCCGTGACGGCGTGTGCGTACCGGATGATAAACGGCACATAATTCAGGACTGGCCGGTACCCACTACCGTAAAAGAGGTCAAGGGTTTTCTGGGAGCTATCGGTTTTTTCAGACGCATGATTCACAGGTGCGCAGAGTTAGCCGTACCTTTATCAAACCTCACACGTACGGGACCAAGAGAAAATTATAATAGCGACACCCCAGTGGATTTGACAGCGAAACCCAAGGCACTGGAGGCCTTTCATAAGCTCAAGGAAGCATTGCTAGGAAGCCCATGTTTGCAATTTCCCGACCCTAAACGCATGTTTATAATTATCACAGACGCCTCTAAAATTGCCGTTGCAGGCGTGCTGGCACAACGAGCAGAGGACGAGAAAATACTACATGCATGTGCCTTTTACAGCCGGAAGTTAGGCGCAACCCAAAGCAAATGGCCAGCAATTTCACTGGAAGCATGTGCAATCTACGAAAGTATACGTAACTGGCATTGTTATCTGGCGGGACGGCCCTTTGAAGTCTGGACTGACGCCAAGAGTATTTCATGGGTAAAGAATCCTAATCTAGAGACTACCCCGCACGCCATGCTACACAAGTTCGCTTTAGCAATTACGCCGTACCAAATCACGTTCAAACACTTGAGGGGAAAAAGCAATGAATTAGCAGATGCATTATCTAGAAGACAAGACGCACCAGTGGTATTCGACGAGAAAAAGGACCTGGATGAGGCTTTTGAGCAGTTCGCACAAGTTACGTGCCGTGAAATCGCTATCCCGCACGATAAGCAGGTTACGGTAGCTGCGGCGAGCAGGGCAGCGTACCAGCCAATCAGCGAACGAAGCGGCGTAAACGAGGAGGCGGAGTTACTGCGACCAATCAGCGACCGGACGCGCGGGCGAAAAGAGGCGGAGTCACCCGGGCTGCGAGAGCGGCAGCGGAATGCAGAAGCGCCTGGAACTGGAACAATGGCTGGTGGTTCAGGAGCCGGAAATGAAGTTGTTCTGGGTTTAACGAGTGTAACCAAGCGCAGTACAATCATGGCGCTACCTCCCATGACTTCGGTTGACAAATTGAAGCGACTACAAGCAGAAGAACCATACATAGCCACAACTATAGAAGTGTGTCGCGCAGATAATTTTTACAGCGCCGCACCGTATTTTATTGACCAATACGGTTTGTTACGTCGCCAAGCGGGAACGTCCCAGATACCAGGTATACAATTATACGACCCAGTATGTATTTCATCGGAATTAGTTCCATTCGTGTTAGAATTAGCTCACAATCACCCCACGGCGGGCCATTTAGGAATAATAAAAACATTTGAAAGACTACAGGAATTCGCGTGGTTTCCAGGAATGCGGCCAGAAAGTGCGCGCTGGGTTGCCACCTGCCCTTCGTGCAACGCCAAGAAAGGTCTCAGAGCGGCAATGCGAACTCAAATGGTGTGCCGCCAGGTAGCCAAAAGGCCAGGTGATGTGATAGCAGTAGACGCAATAGGACCTTTACTAACCACGAAACGCAGAAACCGACATGTGTTAGTATTTGTTGATCAGTGCACACGTTTTGGAATTGCCGTGCCCGTTCCCGACATAAAACAAGACACAGTATCATTTGCATTTTTGTTGCACATTTTGCCTATATTTAGTGTGCCGGCCATTATACTCAGTGATAACGCCCCTAGCTTTACCGAGGGCACTTTTGCCAAGCTTTTACAATATTTGAACGCGACCCAACATACATCATTTGCGTACACCCCCAAGAGCAACGGAATGGTGGAACGTAGGAATGGTGTTCTGATGGAAATAGTATCACACTACGTAAATCGTACACATGACGATTGGGACATACATTTAGGCGCCGCTGTACATGCGTACAATACATCGAAACACCCTTCCTTGCAAACCACCCCCTATGCGTTGCTATTTGGCAAGCCTGCTGCGTCCATGTGGGAGCGTATGATCGAGCCTCCCCCTGACACCGAGGCATTGCCCTCATTGCCGCATAAGCGCGCTCTTATAAATGAATTAGGCGCGCGTCTGACCACAGCACGCGAAGCGGCGCACACCGCGTTAGCAAAAGCGCAGCAAAAAGAGCAATTTTACGCCAATCGCCGTGCGCGCCGATTGAATGTGCAACGCGGGCAAGCGGTACGCGTATACACGCCGCGTATTACTCAGTTGACGGGCCCCAGTAAGAAATTCGCGCCTCGCTTTATCGGCCCGTATGAGTGCATTGATTATGCCCACCCATTAGTGACTTTGTTCAACAATATTAATAAGAAAATCTATGTAGTTCATGCAGACCGCTGCAAGGCAACCAGTGAATATTTAATTCCCCCTTCTTACAGTGAATTATACGGCGACGACTAAAATTGATTGATTAGCTGATTAATTAGCCGTTACGACCATCGCCGTCACGTCAAGCAACATGGAACCAGGTATAACAGGTGTGATGTGTGTGTGAAAGTGTGTGTGTGTTTTTTAGGAAGCTCGTGCACCCCTTTTGCCCACGGGCAACTGGACCGCACGAGTTTTTATTGCTTTCCCCGTTCATTAAACTTTCGCAACCCATTATTTTTATCACATTGTTATATTTATAATGGCTTCGGCCTCTCGCAAACGCCCATTTGAAGGTGCAGACGCCCCGCCCATCAAATCCAAGGAGACAAATACGCATGGCGCCTGCGGCGGTGGAACCATTCCCCCGCGACAACTTTACCGCGCGCAGCAGATGCAAAATGGACCGGAAATCTACCCCAGCAGAGGGAAATTCGAAGGTTGGGTAGATAGAGTGTATATTGACTCGGGCGCCGACGGGCATGTTGAGTATCAGTGCCATGTGAGAATTTCTGAGCAAACGATGGCGATACTCAGCGAAAATGAGCAGTGGGTGAATGCAGATGAGGCCTATCCGTATTTTTACTATTCAAATAAGCGGGCCAAGGCGGCCAGGGACAAACGGACCACCCAGCTGGTGGATTTGTGCGCGAGAATTCAGAAACAACACCCTTCGATGTTTTTGCCCCTGGTGCGCCACGGAATGCGTTTCTCGGCGACCGCAATCGCACAGAAAATAGAAAACCCAAGGTACTGGGAGTTCACCGGCGTCGCGATATGGGGTAATCAGACAAAGTGCCCCTTAAACGTTGCCGCCCCAGTGGTAGTGAGTACGCAGGGCACCCGGCGCGTCACTCAAGCGGCACGTACATTGACGCGCGGCGACACTTCCGGCTACCAGCCCTATACGAGCGACTGGAAAACAGCGCGGCTGCGAGCGGCCTTCACGCCGTCGAATTACAAAAATCTGGAACCGCTGGGCGCGGCGGAGCGGGGCGATGCCGGGCCGGAAAAGTTGGTCATTTTACACAGAGAATATGTGAGTGACAGCAGAGTGGAAAATTTGAGTGCTGGACAGTTGGGGCTGGCCCACGTCGAGTATCACGACTTGAATGATCTGGACGTGTTTGGCGACGAATTCTACGGCCATGCGTACGGGCTGCAGGTCGCCACAGCCGAGGACATCAGCACAACGGGCATCCAGCCGGACACAGAGAACCGAGACAACATGGACGCATTTCTCAGGTATAAATTGAGTATTTTAGCAGCGGCCCACTGCTATAACGAGTCATTTTTGCGGTTTCGGGCGAAACGTGCAACGGATGTGTGCGCGCATGTGTTCTGGGAGCACACGCCGCAGGGCACTGCGTGCAACATTATGGTGCGCCGCCCGGACCCAGAAGAATTACAAGCTGACACTTTCGAAGGACCAGAAGAGCAGCGCGTTCGTCTGCTGGAGCAGGTGAATACGCAGACACTGGCTCTGACTTATGCCCACCCATTAGTGACTTTGTTCAACAATATTAATAAGAAAATCTATGTAGTTCATGCAGACCGCTGCAAGGCAACCAGTGAATATTTAATTCCCCCTTCTTACAGTGAATTATACGGCGACGACTAAAATTGATTGATTAGCTGATTTATTAGCCGTTACGACCATCGCCGTCACGTCAAGCAACATGGAACCAGGTATAACAGGTGTGATGTGTGTGTGAAAGTGTGTGTGTGTTTTTTAGGAAGCTCGTGCACCCCTTTTGCCCACGGGCAACTGGACCGCACGAGTTTTTATTGCTTTCCCCGTTCATTAAACTTTCGCAACCCATTATTTTTATCACATTGTTATATTTATAATGGCTTCGGCCTCTCGCAAACGCCCATTTGAAGGTGCAGACGCCCCGCCCATCAAATCCAAGGAGACAAATACGCATGGCGCCTGCGGCGGTGGAACCATTCCCCCGCGACAACTTTACCGCGCGCAGCAGATGCAAAATGGACCGGAAATCTACCCCAGCAGAGGGAAATTCGAAGGTTGGGTAGATAGAGTGTATATTGACTCGGGCGCCGACGGGCATGTTGAGTATCAGTGCCATGTGAGAATTTCTGAGCAAACGATGGCGATACTCAGCGAAAATGAGCAGTGGGTGAATGCAGATGAGGCCTATCCGTATTTTTACTATTCAAATAAGCGGGCCAAGGCGGCCAGGGACAAACGGACCACCCAGCTGGTGGATTTGTGCGCGAGAATTCAGAAACAACACCCTTCGATGTTTTTGCCCCTGGTGCGCCACGGAATGCGTTTCTCGGCGACCGCAATCGCACAGAAAATAGAAAACCCAAGGTACTGGGAGTTCACCGGCGTCGCGATATGGGGTAATCAGACAAAGTGCCCCTTAAACGTTGCCGCCCCAGTGGTAGTGAGTACGCAGGGCACCCGGCGCGTCACTCAAGCGGCACGTACATTGACGCGCGGCGACACTTCCGGCTACCAGCCCTATACGAGCGACTGGAAAACGGCGCGGCTGCGAGCGGCCTTCACGCCGTCGAATTACAAAAATCTGGAACCGCTGGGCGCGGCGGAGCGGGGCGATGCCGGGCCGGAAAAGTTGGTCATTTTACACAGAGAATATGTGAGTGACAGCAGAGTGGAAAATTTGAGTGCTGGACAGTTGGGGCTGGCCCACGTCGAGTATCACGACTTGAATGATCTGGACGTGTTTGGCGACGAATTCTACGGCCATGCGTACGGGCTGCAGGTCGCCACAGCCGAGGACATCAGCACAACGGGCATCCAGCCGGACACAGAGAACCGAGACAACATGGACGCATTTCTCAGGTATAAATTGAGTATTTTAGCAGCGGCCCACTGCTATAACGAGTCATTTTTGCGGTTTCGGGCGAAACGTGCAACGGATGTGTGCGCGCATGTGTTCTGGGAGCACACGCCGCAGGGCACTGCGTGCAACATTATGGTGCGCCGCCCGGACCCAGAAGAATTACAAGCTGACACTTTCGAAGGACCAGAAGAGCAGCGCGTTCGTCTGCTGGAGCAGGTGAATACGCAGACACAGCTGTTGAACCAGGCGACGCCCATGTCAGTGTTGAGCTTGGTGCTGGCCAGACCAGACGAAGACAAACCAGCGGCGGGCAGCCCCAATCTATCAGTCAGAATTACCAGTGTGGAATCAGAGCCAACCACTACAATGCTGCGTGCGAAATTGGACATGGCGGCGTCGCAGTCGGCACTGCCCCGTACTCTGGAGAGTGGGAGGTACATGGTGCACGGCTCAAACGACTCGCCCAATTATGACCGAACCATGCGGTCACTGCAAGCCGCCCTGAACAAAGCGCCGGTCGGCTGGGTGCCAAAAGTGGTTCAGGGGTCAAAAGTACTCACCCTGGAGGCGCAAATTCAATTAGCTGTGATATTGAATTTGCGTCTGCTGGATGACGAAACTGACTGGGCGCTAATTAGCCGCAAGGCTAATGAGTTGTACGAATCATTGTTCAGGGGAAAAAACGAACAAATGATTCAGGCCAAATTAGGTGAGTTTTTGCCGCAGCAGGGGCAGGTAGAAGTTATAGGAGCTGTGATCACAGCCGTGCGAATGCGCAAACCCCTTTTGATTATGTGTGACTCGCCTTTCAGGTCCGGGAAGACGACCACACAAAATCAACTGGCGTATGTGTGTTCACGCGGCTATAATTATTATAACTCGAGACCCAGGGTGCGCGCGGGCTCCGACTTGCCATCGGACAAGCAGCCGAACGCCAAATACCATTCGACGCTCATCACGTGCACGGTCAACTCGGCGGCCGACGAAGGCGCGCGCAGGGCCCTGACCAATCTGAATAAATTAGGGCAGCGGGATATTTTTGGGGCTTTGGAAGTTTTGTTGCGGGAGCGCGCGAAATGGACCGCTATGGCTGATACGCCATTTTCTGAAATGCAAAAACTGGAGGGTTTTGAAGAATTTTTGAAATTAAGAGCGGCATTTCCGGTGCGCGTTTTGAGCCCCATGTGGGAAACTGACCCCACTTATAATACCACCCCCGCGACCCAATTGCCAACCCTGCACACCCTAGCACAGCGAACCGGCCACAACATCGTCCGCCTCAGCCCCGAATGGACGGCAGCGCTGGAAAAGTACGATGGCGCCAAGAAGGACTACGAGCTGGTGGACGAAATTATCAACAACTGCACGGACGACGCCGTTATACGCGCGCAGCTGACCGAACAGGTGCCATTTCTCACCGCCGAAGATGGAGACGAGCAGCCATTCGATGACTTCGAGGCAGGCGTGGCGGGCGCCCGGGCTGGTGAGGCTAGTTTAGCTGACCAGGGATTTTGGGGTAAGGTGCTGCGTAGGGCGCTGTCTAAATATGTCAGGGCAACGGTCAGGCTGCACCGGGTGTTCTTGGAAGTGGTGCAGCCCGGTCAAATCCATGTCACTTTAGACTCCGCCCACGACGCCCGTATAAAAAGTGTGACTGCGTGTGCGGTAATTATTGACGAAGCGTCTTTGGCGTCTGACGCTGCCGTAATTAGCGTGGTTCAGGCGGCTCAGCTCCCAGTGAACGGCATGCTACTTCTATTTGGAGACAGTAAACAACTGACGCGTATGATTCGCGTGCAAGACTGGGTGGAGCCTGTCCTGAAACCCGACCCCACCCTCATTGATAGGCTCACACAATATCAACTATGTCCCGTGGTTCACTTGGAAACAGTGTTCCGCGGGCATCGCCAGCTCATTCAGGCTAACTCTGTGGCGTGTACAATGGACTGCTACGCGCCTACAACGACACCGCAGCGCACGGCGCCACCATGTTGCCCGCACCTGGCGACTTCGAGGATGGCGTCATGCTGTCATCGACATTGGTGCACCAGGGCTGCGAATCAAAAGAGGGCATGTCCATTATCAACAAGAAGGAGCTGCGCATCATCCTGCACCTGTACGATTACCTCGTGGCCACGGTGAAAGAAGATCCCACCCTGCCCTGGGCAGATCTCACAGATCCCGCTAGTTTGCTAATTGTGTGCTTTTATGCGGCGCAGGCGCGCGCCCTAATCAGTCGACTAGTAGCCCATACAGAACACGACGCGGCTTACTGGGCCACCCGCGTAATTACTGCAGACAAAGCACAGGCCCGTGAAGCGGAAGTGGTCATCATTTCCTGCGTGCGCGGCAGCCCGCCAACCGACTCCGCCCAGCTGGATGCCGATCCCAAAAAGGCGTATGGTAGAGTTGGATTTGTAGCGGAGTTGCCCCGGGGAAACGTAGCCACCTCCCGCGCCAAATGTGTGCGCATTGTGGTGGCCAATGCCGAGACCATGTTGTGGTCAACCTTTTTCCACCGGTTTCTGACGGTCGAGCACAAAGCCGACCGGATTTACTCTTACGAATCAGGCCAAATCTGGGGAAACGTGTTGGGATTTTGGCCACCTGAATGGCGCCCGCGGGCTGACTTGAAGGAACTAGTCGGACCGGAAAGATACCCGGCCCTTGAAGAAGAACTGCAGGCGGAATGTTTATCCGATATTGAAACCGCCACCGCGGGCTCTGACTCCTCCGCAGACGCGCGGGAGGAAGGTGTGCCGGTGTTGGAGGAAGTGGTGCCCGTTGTCGAGCCAGTTTACCGCCCTAATGAAGAATATTCCCCCATTAGCAACGACATGGCGGCCATGGCACTGCAGAACGTAGCCGAGCCCCCCTCGCCGCCGCCCGAGCACCACGACGCAATCGAGGCCATCCCACTGCCACCGGAGGAGGCTCCAGCGCAACAGGTAGAACACCACATGGAAAATGGTAATTGTGAAAATTGATACGAAACAATTTCTGGCTTAAACCAATTATAAAAATTTTAAGGTGTAATAATTTATGCACAACTTTCATCATCAGGAGAAACAGACAACTCTGTAACAAAAAAATCAGTAATTAAAAAAAACATACTTGTTAATATTCCATGAAAACAATTAGAAAATCTTGTCGACGATCAATTTTCACACGCACGGACTGCGACATGTCGGTCGAGCAGGTAACTTGAATGTTGATTCCGAACTGCCCATCCAACAGTGGCACGATGCTGTGAAATAACACAGATTAGTAGTCTGATTAATTAGTTTTCAAAAAAAAGAAAAACTTTTTCTCACATCGAGCCCTGAGCGGGAACCAAAATTTCGAAGTCTCGAGCACAAAAAGCCGGCACGGCAGAAAGCTGATGCCATAATTCAAATGAAGACGAGCCATATTTGCACCCCCAGGGCATGTGACTGCCACAGCCGTCCACCGAAAAATGCAGAGAAGGCATGATTTTTGAATAACCAAAAAACGGCGCAAAACACTTTTTCTGAACATGTCGTTTTTAGCCCGGAGGTAAAAAATTAATGGCTGGTGGGATTGTAGGTGGAAATATGGCTAGCCAATCATGCGTAAAAACGTAACGACAATTCTGTGCAGACACTCCGACGACTCGAGAACGACCATGTGTGACCGAATGACGACCCGCGGTGCACAGGGAAGTCACAGTGAACGTGCGGTTCGCTGTGCACTGCAAATCCGCCAACGAAGCCGCAGCCCCAGGACGGTACGCCCGAATGGACACTACTGCGGCCATGAATTTATTAATTATTTCTTTTCCGTTAATTACGTAATTATTTCCCGTGTGATGATAAATTTTTCATTTCATGTTTCATTAATTAAGCTAATTAAGTTACCCGCATTTTTAGTTAATTAAGTGATTACTTTCGTTTTCTTTGAAATGCATTTCCCAATATGTATTCGAATGTTATAATTTTTAGGTTTTATCAAGTTTACATTTTTGGTCAAAAGGGTGCAGTGTCTGGGAATGGGTTAGAAAGGCTCTAATGTTTCTGGTTAAGCTAAAAGGTGTTGACTCTGTTAAATGCTTAGACGCCCCGATAGATAACATTCAGAAAATTCCCCGACCAAGTGCATTTTTATTTAGGACTAGGTAATGGGTGGAAAAGTGGCAAACGGCAATTATTGTCGGCATGCGACTGCAAGACACATGCAGAGCACAGTTTACAGTGAAGAGCACAGCAGTGCCAATTAATTATTCCCATCACCCAGGGTGATTGGTGAACTCGCAAGTGCTAGTGTTTTGTGGCGTGTGTTCAGGCCCGAAGTTCCAACCCTTACCCGGCAATGCAATAACCTTGAACAACCCCCGCAAATGAGCGTTCTTTCTGTGGCCTTGGTCGGGCGCGCTATAAAATATTTCGCACCTAAAGGGGCGCAGGTTGATAACACGTGTCACACCACCTGCTCTAAATTGTACCGTAACCTCTGAATAGAAACCCAGTTTATGACACTCACCCATGAGATAATTTGTATTTTAATTACGTCATTGATAATCACAGTTACTTTACGCTTGGGTTAAATCACGTTTGCACCCGTTTATTCAATTAGTTAATTTTTCCCGCATTTTAATTAAATTACTTGTGCCTTGTACGCTATGTTAACAGTTTTCCAGTGATCATTGATTTCGCCTTATAATTCGCTTATTATGGTTAATTGTTGTGTCTCAGCTTTAGTATTCATTTCTCTTATGGTAGATTTTTGGTGATTATAAAACGCGCTGATTTTACAATTTTTCACCCACTAGAGGCTATACGACTCACTTGAGCTATTGTGAAATTGACTCTGATATATTGCTAAATAAAGTTCCCGTGAATCCAACTTGGTCCCCCTGAAGCATACTAACTGCTTAAATTTTAATCTGAATTTTATTAATTTCGGCTTTACTTTAATTACGGCTTATTAACAATTAATCGAAGTAAACCGCCGGCTGCAGTTACGAAAAGGGATTGGTAAGTTGCCGTGTCCGTCCTCAGGAACTGTCAGGACCCCAAGGGGTACTGGCGCCGTTCCTGATTTGCGTGTAAAATCCCCGTACCATAAAAACAATCATTTATTTAATTACGCACGCAATTAGAAGCGCAAAGGGACCGGAAATTTACAATTCTCTGCCGCGGCAAAATTCGACGAGTGGCGTATTTTTGTGGTAAAAACGGAAACTAGTAAAATTAGTAAAAACGTAAAATATCTGACACTAAGTAAAAAATAAAAATAAAAAGGAATTTTTCTTCGCTTTTGCCATTTCACTTCCAATTCACTTGCCATTTCACTTGCCAATTCACTCGCCATTTCACTTGCCAATTCACTTGCTATTTCACTTGCCAATTCACTCGCCATTTTACTTGCCAATTCACTTGCTATTTCACTTGCCAATTCACTTGCCATTTCACTTGCCAATTCACTTGCCATTTCACTTGCCAATTCACTTGCCATTTCACTTGCCAATTCACTTGCCATTTCACTTGCCAATTCACTTGCCATTTCACTTGCCAATTCACTCGCCATTTCACTTGCCAATTCACTTGCTATTTCACTTGCCAATTCACTTGCTATTTCACTTGCCAATTCACTTGCCATTTCACTTGCCAATTCACTTGCCATTTCACTTGCCAATTCACTTGCCATTTCACTTCGTCTTTGCACTTTTACGTCGCCTTTGCCATTTCACTTCTCATTTATCATTTTGCGTAACTGGCACCAGGTCTAAATCAAGTTCAGGGGGCTTATTTGGCTCTAGAAGTTCTGGTTCTGGAACTGGAAGTTTGTTCGGGTCATCTGGTTACAGCAATGTTGGTTCATCATTGGGAAAGAAGAGGTTAGAATGGTGTTTAGGCAATTTAATGCGTACTTGTTCAAACGTATTTACGTTTACTGGAGTACTGAGTAAATAAATATGTTACATTTCCAGTAGTACCAGTAACTTTTAGAAGAAGTACGGTAATCACATAGAGCTGGAAATGAGCGAAAAGTGATGAAAATGAGTGATTTGAATTGAAAATTGGGGTGAAATTTCTCAAAAATATTCACTTTACATTTTCCATACTCACGTCTACTCTTGAGCAGGTAAATGTAAAAAATTTGTGAGTAAAACGAAATACTTTGTCTACTTTGAAAAAGTTAGGTACTTAAAACGACAGAAAGAATTAATGCAAAGACTTTTTTCAAAGTGTTTAAATTTTATAAAATCCTGGTAGATTTGCTGCATTTGCTGGCGGCGCTGCTGCGGGATACTTTGGTAGCAGATTGATTCGTTATAACAGGAACAACAATTATCAGGGCAGCACGAATTTTGGAGTAAGTTCAAAAACAGTGGCATTCTATTTACAATTACTGTATTTTTTGAAAATTTCACCAGGGTAATTATTCTTTCGTCAAACTTTTCTGAGGGGGAACTAGGTATTCAAGAGTGGAAATTATTCAAGGGGGATAATTATTTTGACAATATCTTCTAGAATGGTACTTTTTTTCTTTTTCATGTAATATGCTTAATTAACAACATAACATGTAATCTTTGTTCAAATTATACACCACAAATTTATCATATGCCTGAAAGGGGGAATTAAAAAACGAGAAAAATTTTTCCTCACTCATCTAACAGGGGGAATTTTTCAAGGGGGGTGGGTGAATTATTCGAGCAAATACGCTATTTGTCTAGTGCCACAAATATCCTAACACAAAATAACTAAAGCAATGATATTTTTATCGTCCCAGAATGAAGTGTGCACTGCCAAAGTTCCTGAAGATACCATAAACAATGGTACAAAAGAGGTGACAGCAACAGAGACACCTGGAGACGATAACTCTACCAATTTGGCACCTGCACAAAGTTCAAAAGAAGTTGACATTTTTTGGCAGTTGGTTTAATATTGTCAATACCAGTTTGCGATTTTTTAGTAATGTCAACTGACAACTATTGATTTCTACTCAACAGATGTGGAATTGGGGAGGAATGTGATGTTGAAAATGTGTCATGCAAGAAAAAGAAGTTCAGCTTCTGGATGATGTAAGTTTTCAAGAGAGTTTGCTTTGGTGTTTGTCTAAATTTTTGAATAAAAAATACTTATTGTAACTAAAGCAGCACCATCACTAAAAGTACAACTTAACATGATGCAAGCAAATCCTGCACCCTGTAAAGTGTATAATCAAATGTAAATGTCATGTAAAATGTCATGTTAAATGCAATACAAATTTGTCAATTTTCATGCAAAGTGTCAAAACTTCAGCAATATAATTTTCAATTTTTTTATTTCAATTGACATTTTACATGACACGTAACTTTAGACTTTACAGGGTGTATGATTGTCCCATGGTATTATTATAACTGTTCAATAATTCAAACAGAAAGGTAAAAAATCTCTGACGGAACCTGATAAGAAAATACAATACCTATCTCACTGCCCACCCTCGAAACAAACCAACTACAATAAAAATCACCCCCTTCACAGCCTAATTCCCGGCCTAATAGTCCTCTCACTAATCCTCTGCTGCGGCCTATGCTGTTGCGCGAAAATTTTCGCCTCTAAAAATTCGAACAACAATCGCACGATTCCGGAAGATCCCATGGACGACGGCAATGTGAGTACGACTGTGGTGTATACCCAGCCGGCACCCCCGCCACCCCCAGGTGCCACTCCCAGACCCTGTAAAAGACCCTGTAAAGTGTAAAAGACCCTGTGAAATGTCATGCGTCATGTAAATAAAAGAGCCTGTAAAATGTCAAGCGTCATGTGATGTGTCAAATGTCATGTAAAAGACGCCGTAAAGTGTCATGTGTATCCAAATCTTTTTTATTGCATCCAAATCTTTTGGGGGGTTTTGTATCCAAATTTTACTCTTTGGCATAAAATTTGGATTCAAAAACATAAGATGTGGATATGATAAAATAAGATTTGGATACACGTGATACATTAGAGGGTCTTTTACATGACACATGACATTTCACAGGGTCTTTTGCACTTTACAGGTCTTTTACAGGGTCTGGGAGTGCCCCCAGGGTATTATAGCAATGGGGGGTACTATGGGGGTGGGATGCAGCAGCCACCCCCCGCGAATAGCTATGGGTATCAGTATATGTGATGAATGTGATTTATGCGGGAGTTTTGGGTTGTTTTTTGGGGGTTTTCTGTTGGAGATAGAGATGAGTGTTTAGTTTAGGTGCGGTTACAGCTAAATGTGATGAAATGCCTGTAGGTCTTGTTGCGAAATTTTTGCCGAATGGAAAATTGCCTTTGTTTTTTTTGACATAATGTATGTTTCTGTTCAACCTTTTTACAAGTAGATCAAACATGTTTTCCTTCCAATTTTCCTGTTTTCCGGCATTTCATTGCTCCGTTTTACGATTTTCGACAACTTCAAAGAATTTCCGTTTCCTTTTTCTGTCTGCTAACGTTTTTGACACCCTAGTTGTAATCGCACCTTGGCATGAACTGAGTGCCTTTTTGATGCAAAATTTTATTTAGATACCTACATTATTTTTTATTTGAATGCATTGCAGCCAGGCCGGGTAAATTTTTTTTAAATACTTGTTTATATGGCCACTATCTCATCGATAAATGTTTACATCACACCAGCATTTGTACCGTATTTGGTTGAATAATCCGGATTATTATTTCGTCAGACATTTTTGAGGGGGGATCTATTCGAGGGGGGAATGATTATTTCGTCAAAATTTTCAAGCATGCTTCCATCAACTCATTCCACGAAATATGCCTTATAAACATAATAACGTGTCATTTTTGTTCAAATTAAGTATAACAAATAAATCAAATCTATAAAGGGGGGGATTATTCGAGGGGGGGGATTATTATTTCCTCACTCGTCTTACAGGGGGGGGATTATTCAAGGGGGCGAATTATTCAAGGGGGGTACTATTCAAGCAAATACGGTAATTCTGTAAAAAAAAACATTTTATGAATACCTCACATTTATTAATGATCTTTCGCAAACTGAATGTCATATATGAGGGGGTATTATTTCGCCAGAATTTTTTATGAAATATTTGGAACATCCACAGACGTAGAAAAATCGTACAACAACAGACGTGTCGCAATGGAACTCAGTTTTTTTATTAACAAAAACTTTTAACATTCTTACTCGAAAAAGACCCCAGGGGAGTTATTATTTCGTCAGAAGTTTTGAAGGCGGAGTTATTCAAGGGGGTGTTATTCAAGGGGGGAGTTTATATTTTTTCCTCAGAACTTGCACTTTATTCCTTGCGTGAATACACTCCAACAATTTCATGTAATCCATGTATTAAACAGTTCAAAAACAACAAAAACGAGGTTTTCATGCTCAAATTAGTTTTCATCAGCATCTGAAACATTCAAATACACGTTGTGGATACACATATAAATACCCACCAGGAGTTATTCAAGGGGTGGAGTTATTTTTTCCTCACCTGGCCGAGAGGGAGTTATTCGAGGGGGATGTTATTCAAGGGGGAGGACTTATTCAAGGATATACGGTATACACTAATGTATAGTATATACCCAGTGTATATAGTGTAAATGTATAGTATACAGCACAGGGGCCAGTTCCGTAAGTGGTAAAGTAAAACGGAAAACTTTACTCTTCACTCTAAACTTCACTTTTTCTTTACTATCTTATTTTCCACGCTGGGACCAGCACCACGGGGCAGTCCCAAAGAGTCAACTGTGTATCCAAATCTTGCGTTTTTGTATCCAGTTCTTATGCTTTTGTATCCAAATCTTATTATCAAACGGAAGATTGCCTCCTGTTGCTGGTTCCACAAGTGGACCATAAGAGTAAAGTAAAAAGTAAAGAGTGGAGTAAAGAGTAAAGTGAAGAGTGAAGAGGAAAGTCTTCCTTTTTATGTTACCACTTGTGGAACTGGCCCCAGAGGCCAGTCGCGCAAATTGACAAGTACTCTACTTTTGAATCTTTACTTTACTCTTGACTTTGTTCTTGACTTTTAACTTGACACTTAACTTTGCCACTTTAGAAACCAGAAGTTAAGAGCTAAGTTAAAAGTCAAGAGTAAAGTAAAGTGTCAAGAGTAAAGTACTTGTCAACTTGCGGAACTGGCCCCAGAACGAACTTTGTCAGCACTTAACAGTGTAGAGTTAAAAAGTTCTTCACACCTCACACTCATCAGCAAGGAAATGATGCTGACTTGCAGAACTTCATTCAGTTTAACTTGACTTCAACCAAAACAATAAATCCTCATTCTCAAACAAAGGCCAACCAAGGCTTATGGTCAATGTATTGGTTCATTATTCAGAATCAAATACGAATGCAACTGAAAAGTGTATTATTATGTATTTTATATGCAATGTATCTAATTTAAATACGAAGCCCCAAAAGATGTTCGACCCAGTAAGCATTTATGGGCCCACACCAGTTGACATCAAAAATTTGTGTCAACTGAATTTTGGTTAATTGCTGTTAAGTGTGATGCTCAGAAAATTATTGTGGTTATTCAGTTGACATTCAGTTGACACAAACTTGCGCTGTCAACTAGTGTGTGTAGGCCCTATGTATCGTGACGAATGTTGCAGCATATATATCGTCTGAGTTGCGCTTCCCTTGAGTTTGTGCCACCCCCAAAAAGATATGCTATCAAATCTCCGAGTGAAAAGTTGCTGATGACAAAAACACGCTAAAACTCCAATCTCCATGTGTCAATTATGAGTCTGCAAATGCATTGCGCCGTACCAAGACTTTTTTGAACACCATAGTAAATTATGCGGAAGTCGATTTGTTTCAGTCGGATGCAAAAATTCGATTGCACAAAATGCGAGGACATTTTTTTTCGCTACACATTGAAAACTTGATGTAATTTAGTGTTCTGTTTACCAGTGGAAATTATAATCACACCATAATTAACCACTATTCAGAAAGATTATGACAAAACATTTTCAGGATTATAATTGATGAATTCTTCAGAAGTTTGAGCACATTTGTTGGGGATAAAAATGTTTTGTTGTAAAAATATCCGACGAATTGAGGTAATGGCTTCAAAAACAGGAAATTACTGTCAATAGATACGCTGTCTAAATCAGTAAAATACTACTACGGTAAAATCAGACATGTCGACCAGCTATTAGGTACATCCCGACGTATTTCCCATGTTTAAAGCCACCGTATCAAAATCAGATCATGATCATTAACTCATCAGTGTGAAATACACTAATTAAAACCAGTGTGATTAACATCTCCCTCAATGGCAAATTGAAACAACGCCACAAGCCGCAAATTATGTTTTGTATATCTAAATACAAATGCAGAGGGAAACGTGCTCCCAAAGTACACATCATCAGATATACATTTGGATATCCCCTTTGAGTATCGAGCGTTGTCAATTAAAATCCGGTTTCGATTAGTCGTTCTGCGAAAAACCGGAATCCGTTCGCTTCGCTGCCCTGCGAGGTAGAAAACACTTATTTACCGTATTTTCGCGAAATACCCCCAGGGGGTTTATTTTTTCAGAGTGAGAATGTCGAGGGGGGGCGGGGGTTAAATGAGGGGGAGGTATTTCGAGGAGGGGGTATTTCGCCAGAAATTTTTTTGAAATCCCAGTACTAAATTGTTGTTTGTACCGTACATAGACGTTGAAAAATGCAAAAAAAACCGTCATGTAAAAAGACTGCATAGACTTACCTATATAAATATGTACACCACTGATCACTCACATCCAACCACGAGCGATTTTTAAAAAAAAGTTCACCACACCCGATCTAGGACTTATCGGTTGGGTGTGTTCCATGAAACAATGTTTAAAAATTTGTCTAAAAAAGTATTTGGGCACCCCCCGCTGAAACCCCCCCCCCCCATGGGCCGTGTAAACACCCCACATTTTTTTAATACAATTTTTTTTGCTGATCACTCAAAGTCCAACCGCGAGTTAGAATTCACTGAAATCCTGTCTCTCAAGGCCATGTTTTGGCCTGAAAGACAGAACATGCTCATGGCGAAGTGCCAAAAGCCATTTCAATGACAATTTTACCTATCAAAATAAAATAATGATATATTAATTTTGTATTGCTTTCATCATTCTTATCGCAGAACTTTCTAACGCTGCGGAACGTGATTGGAAAAAAACTTCCACATAAAAGAGGAAGCTGAAGGCATTGTTTTAAAACTTACTGCGCGGAAATACACCCTCCCATATTTTTGAGAATATGCTAGGTGAAATTTAAAACACCTCGCTACATTTTCCTCTCCACTAATTTTCTTCCCGGATGGAAATTTAGTGTCTTCTTAAAACTTCACTTAAAACTTCTTAAAACTTAAAACTCGCAAATTCTCAAAAAAACAATTCATTATTTTCATTTGTTCAAGTCTTTTATTAAAAAGTCATGTTAAATAATCCATTTTTTTGCAAAAATTTACTAGGTATATACGAGATGTGAAATTCGATTTTGAATGAAAAAGGTTCAGTAATAAATTGTACGCCGTCGAATCAATTTCACGGTGAGGCCCTAAAATCAATTTGTCGGTGGCCATTGCATGCAATGACTGTCGACAGATTGATTTTAGGACCTCACCGTGAAATTGATTTGACGGCGTACAAATTATTACTGAACCTTTTTCATTCAAATTCGAATTTCACATCTCGTATATAGTAAATTTTTGCCATAAAATTGATTATTCAACATGACTTTTTAATAAAAACTAAACTTTATTTTTAATAAAAATAACACTAAGTTTCAAATTCCCGCTAAACATTCGAAACTTGAATGTTTACCTTGAGTCCAGCAGTTTCGCCGCGGCCGATGGCATCAATAGATTCTTTCAAGTTCTTCACTTCCTTCTTGCTCATGCCCACCGTTTCACCGAACTCCTCAGCCGTTGGCGATTCTGTGTTTTTTATAGTTTTTTTTCAGAATAAATTCGATGAAAAAGGTTTTTATGATTGTTTTCAGGACCCCAGGTCGTGAAAAACTAAATCTCTGCCAATTTAACATTTCAATCATCATGATTTATTAATCAGCGGAAGAAGTAAAATTTTGTGGATGGTTCACTCACACTCGGGGCGAGCCTATAGTGTCAACAAACCATATTTACAACGTACACCCTTGAATTACCCCCCCCCCCTCGAAATACCCCCCTAAAATGTTGCTGAGAAAATAATAACCCCCCCCCCCTCGAAATACCCCCCATATTGAGTGTAAAGAGAATGTACACGACAAATACCGCGGTTTGTGATCTGTATGCTGCAGAACACACGTGAAACCAATGAGTGACGTTAGGGCAGGGCACGTTTTTGCACACACGAAAACAGTAGAATGGTAGCCTCCAATTGAACGCCATCGACAACAGAACGGCAGGAAAAAGGTGATAAAACATAGAACAGCGCTCTTCCAGTAGAATTAATACAGTATTAACCTTCCATCGAAGAACAAAAACTGCCAAATTCCACCCACAAATTCACAAAGGCAGAATTGCCTTAAATCCCGCCTTAAAAAGCAAAAAAAAAGAAAAAAACCCACGCGTGAGCGCGATCGCGACCGCCTCGACTCCGCCCAATTCCAGCAGGTTGTTCTTGGCTTTATCTCCGAAAACGGGCACCAAAAAGTCTGGCCCGTGCGCGCCCAGAAGCGACTGCAGGAAACGCTGAGTGTCGCCGACGGGGGGACGCACCGCTGGAAATTTTTTTTTTTTTTTTTGGGGGGGGGGGGTATTTGAGGGAGATGGACGGGATGAACTAACCCCTTGCCCCAGATTTAATTGGGAAGGCGGGCCTGCCCGACACGCCCGGCACGCCCGACAAATGTAAATGAATCGACATATTGATCGATTTCCATACAACTTTGACGGAATTGATCGATAGAATTGAAAAAAACGATCCATCGCGATGTTTTCCTAATCATTGCGACATCGTGTTTTGTAAAAAAGCTTTCAAAATCACAATTCTTTGGCAATTGGCCAAATTTAGCGACTTTGAATGCTTTTTATACAAAAAAACGATGTCGCAACGATGTGGAAAACATCTCGATGAATCGTTTTTTTTCTCGCTTTTATCGATCGATTCCATCAAATTTGTGTCGAAATCGATCATTAAATGGATTCATTTGCATTTGTGGGCGTGCCGGGCGTGTCGCCTTGCCTTCCCAATAATCCGGAGCCAGGTCCCAGATTCAAATGACTAGAAGTAAAGGTCCCATAAAATGCCCGACACCCTTAAAACACACCAAAATTGTCGTTCACCTCAAACCTACAAAATCCACCCTCAAAACTTCAAACCTACCCGCAGTGCACATTTGATCGTTCTCATCATAACCATCGCTGCAATCGTTGCTGCCGTCGCACAGGAATTTTATCGGGATACACTGGCCGCTAGGGCATTGGAACGGCTCGAATGGAGGGCACCGCCCTAGGTAGGGCGGGGGGGGGTTGTTTGTAGGGCGCTGATTTTGGGGTGATATTGTGGTTTGGAATTTTGGAACAGACCTTTCAGTGAAAGAGCGTGATAGAGTTTGAGAATGATGTCAGAGACTCATTTTTATTGTGTGCTGGGAAAATAGACGGAAAAAATATTAATTGAATCTGGGATCAACCTAAATATTTACAATGAGTTCATTGATAGGTATGTTCCAATTTTCACATTCTGTCAAGTTTCAAGTAAATAAACTCAAGTAAACCGGGGTTTATTTATGTGACATAACACAGAGAGAACTTGCAGACAACGCAAGTTATAAATTGCACAAGTTTCACTTCACATAATGTGCCACTTTTGAAACTTGACAGACGTCAGATGTATAGGTAACTTAGATTTATAAAGTCAAGCACTTTTCACTTGACTTGGTGGCGAACACAGTGCAGGGCTGGGACATTGGGGAAATGTGGTAGATGCAGGACATGTTAGAGGTGAATTGTTTTTACAACATTGGCGGCACACACACTAGTTGACAAATGTGTGTCAACTGGTCTGTGTCAACTCAGATTTAGGCTTCACGTGTCGCAGAGCCATCTTTCAATGCACTTGACATAATATTTATTGTTCAACATTGCCGCATGCGCATTTGGAGATCGCTCTGCGACACGTGAAGGCGAAATCTGAGTTGACACAAACCAGTTGACACACGTGTGTCAACTTATGTGTGGGCCGCCACTATTTGTCTGCCTGTTTTAGTTTTCATGGACAACTTATGTGATTTGAAAATATTTAGAGAAAAAAACTACATAAAAACCCATATAAAGAGGAGTGATCTAATAAGTAAAGATGTGAACTGTCGATGCGGTGCATACACATAATATTTATGAAGAGCAGAGGGACACAGAAAAAAAATGTAATTTTATTTTGTGCAGTGAAATCAATGGGGTTTCTGTAGTAGGTATTTTCCATCATTTCCATCATTCCACCATCGAAAGTTTCAGATCGACAAAATCGTCCCTACCTACACCAAATGATACATTTCTGCCAACAGTAAAAGAATGCAGCGTGAACGTTCATTCAGGTTTGAGTTACCAATTGTGTTATAATGCCGCCACGCGAGCTAGTTTTCATGGTTTGAGTAACCAATTTGAAAACTCGACCGAAATCTTGTCCATCTCCTTCAACAGTAGTTCACGGACTGATCATTTCTGTCAACTAATAATTATGTCCTAATTGCGCTGAGTCCAGGCGGTCAGTTACGGGATGGTGGAAGCGTCAACGTCAATCAGCGTTCGCGTCCATTCAGTTTTTGTACGAGTTTTCAAATTGGAACCATGGTGCGGCCACATACCGTATATACTCGAATAATTCACCCGCCTTGAATAATTCTTAACCTTGAATAATTCCCCCTCTTAAACGAGTGAGGAAAAAATAATCCCCCCTCGAATACCCCCCCCCCTTAGGTTTTTATGACATGATAAAGTTTTTGCATCTAATTTGAACAGAAATGACATGTTATTTAGTAAATAAACCATATTTCATGAAATCCTTCGGAGAAACATGCTTAAATTTTTTGATGAAATAATAATTCCCCTCCTTGAATAATTCCTCCCTCGAATAGTTCCCCCTAAAAAAAGTCTGACGAAAAAATAATTCCAGGGGGGATTATGCGAGTATATACAGTATATAGCTTGGTAACCCATACTATGATCCATACACCATACTGTAAAGACCGCCCCTGTAGATTTAATATCTTCAAAATTCCCTCAGCACACCCCCCACTGACCTCACTCTAGACAATAGCTGCCAAACAGACAAAGTAAATTGAATCGTGCACCCCCATGAAGTAATCCAATTTAATGAACTTAAACTCGAGGCAACATCAACAAGGGGGGGGGGCAGGTGGATTGAAAACCTAGCAAAAGTGATGCAAAATGCGCGGGGTATCGTATCGCGGGATCAAAAGTAATTAAGAAATTTTCAAGCAAAAATTGAGTGCATTGCAAAGCTCAAAAGCTATCCGTTTCCATGACGTTTGTGGCACGAAAATTTCCGGGTCGGTGCTATATTTATACTAGCATTTTCCACCACTTTTTATAAAGACAAGTCTATGACAAAGATAGAACATTGCAAATATTTTCAACAAAAGCCAAATACAGAGAAGGGAGGGGGCTGTCCCAGAACCTGTAAAGTGTAAAGTAAAGTGTTAAATGTCATGTAAAATGTCAATCAATACAAAAATATATTTTATGACTGAACTTTGCATGACAATTAACCCTTTACCTTACATTTGTCATGACAATTGACACTTTGCATGAAATTTTACATGATATTTGACACTTTACTTTATACTTTTCAGTGCTTGGGATTGCCACCTGAGACGATAAAAGGACATTTAACAACTGCAAAAATGACAGAGTGACCTTCAAACATAAAATGTTGTTTCTTTGTCACAGATTTGACAAGCAGATTTTTTAATTTTTGCTCTGTGGGTTGTGGTGTGGGTGAAAACGTGGACTGTGCTCATGACAAACTGGGTATGATAACAAAAAACTACTAAAGACTTCTGTATTCCGAAAAGTCTACGAAAATAATTCAACCGCCAAAAAAACTCACAACTGTATTCTGATTTATAGTGTGGATCTGTAATTGTTTCAGATAAATGTTTGGCGATGATCGCTTTAAATAATGTCACGATCGCTTTTGACAGTTTGCTGAGAAAAGCCGAGAAAAAAACAATTCACAATGGCAAATGGCAATTCAAGTATAGACAATGTATGGAAAGAAAAGTGGGTCCACGGGGCAGCACACTCACTCTTTGGTATACTCGCTAGACCGCAAAGTATGCGCCCAAAATTATTTATGTCTTGGTCGATAACACGCGAGCTGGATACTTATGTATGCACTTTCACAAAAAGAAAAATATTTAAAAAAGGAAAAGGCGGAGTCGCGTAAATACAAATGAGGAATTTGTTCCCCCGAAATGTTTTTTCTTTTTTTTTTGTTGGAATTATTTTTATCTTGTTAATTATGATGTCATGATAGAGTGTTTCCTTCAGAAAAATGCATAGCATGCATGTCTTATGCGCCTACGCACCAACGCGATACTTGTACACACACTTTCAGAAAAAAAATTAAGAAGGCGGAGTCGAACACAACCGACATATTTGTTTTTCTCTTTTTTGGTTCATTTTTAGATAAATGATGACGTCATGATGGAGTGGTTCGTTCAGAGAAATGCATAGCATGCGGTCAGCAGAGTATGGAAATCAAACAAAGACTGATTGAAAAATTATCATCTCATCAGCAATAGTTGCATGCTTTAAAGTCCGTTTAGATCATGAGTTTACGCTTAGAGTTGTTTCATTTGGCCGATTTGCATCTTACATACTTTATGGTGCAGTTTTCCATACATTGTTTATCTGACACCAGGTAAAATTCTAGTCACCAGTCACTTTTGCAGCATTTCAATATGAAAAAATGTATCAAAAATACTGGGACACAGAGTGACTATTTCCAAACTGAATGGTGGGTGCACCAACAAATGTTTGTTATGCAAACCAAGCAATTTTAGTTGATTAGGTGTTAAACAATTTTGGATGTTTAAATATTGAGAAAAAATTTACTTACCATCCTTTTTGTCTGCATAATGTGCCGTGCGTCTAGCCTCGGCACTGAAATGTGCATAAATTTTCAGTAGGCATTTATATGAGAAGGGAGTGTTTTCACAAATGATTCAAGGTAGAATATTTGCCAGAAAGCAAATTTTTAAAATTTTTACAAAAAAAACAACAACATTTTACAAATTTTGAAAAATTTTGTTTTTTCATTTCCCAATTCCCAGCATCTAAACAATTTCTTCATAACCTCAGAAAAACCCACCTATGCAGCAAATGTTTCAGGGAAACTTTTCCGCCATAAATTGTGGGAACCAGCACGACAACAGCCACCATGAAAAATGCCCAATTTTGTGTCACCATTTTTGCCAGCAATTATCCTTGTAGAAATAATGAATTAAATGATTTGTGGGTCAAGAAATAAACCCAGAGCCTGCAAAATCATAAGTGAACACATCGTTTTTACACAGCAAAGATACAAATTTGTCATATAAGTGAAGTGAATGAATAAGTGAATGGCGGAATTGGGACGAGGACCAGTGCATCAGCTTGTTTTGTTGTTATTTTGAAATTTGAACCTGCTTGTAAGCTGGGTGGGGGCTAAATAAAACGACAATGTTTCAATTGAATGTATCAAGTCCAGAGATTATGTATGAATTTAACTAGGTGCATATACAACGACCACTCTTGATTGGATAATGTATTACTGTACCGTATATCTTTGAATAAGACCCCCGAGGTGTTAGTTTAGGAGGGTGGCGAGTTTATTCAAAATGGGGTAAAAGTCAATATCATATACAACATGAATCAGCTTACATTAGTTCTACAAACATTAGGTCCCAATAAAAATGTCAAATTTATCAGAGAGGGGGGATTTTTTTCGAAGGAAGTGTATTTTTTCCTCACCCGACGCGGGGCAGTTATGCAAGGTGAGGCGGCTATTTACACAGGTCCCGGCCGGGGACCGGGACCTGTGTTAATAGCCAGGTGAGGCGGTTTATTCGAGGATATACGGTATGCATATTTTGTGATTGAAACGCCTACGGCACATGTTAATAATTGAGTATTATGACCTAAATACACAATGTATAGCAGTAAATCACATTTTGTACAAAGTAGATTTACTTTACTATGGCTGAAATTAATATAAGCAGATGAGTGTTTCTGTCCAACTAGTAATCATATCAGGTTTATGTTATACCATGTTGATGGAACTTGAACCAGCATAGAACAAAATGCCATACCAAGAACAAAATTAGTCACGATGACATATTTCTACAATGTACATTTCTAGTCTATTTTTTATGTCCTAACCGGATTTCGACAAAAAGCGACAAGAATTGGGATGGTTGAAAATAAAAATTAAACTTATGTATGGACAATCAAAAATAGCTGGGTACACGCTGATGCACGTCGCTACAGGAAGTCTGCAACGCAAATGGTCAAAAGTTTACATTGATTTGTGTAAATTTTAGGTAAATACCTACCGCAAATCCTCGAATAAGACCCCCCCCTCGAATAACTCCCCCCCCTTGAATAAGTCCCCCCTGCTGGCGGGGTGAGGAAAAAATAACTCCCCCCTTGAATAACTCCCCCCTCTTAAAAACTCCTCCCTTTTATGACAAGGATACAATACAAAACAATAAAAAGAATAGTAGCCTATGACAGCGAAAGCAGATACCGTATTACCTCGAATTATCCCCCCCCTTGAATTAACCCCCCCCCCCCCCCTCGAATTAACCCCCCCTCAAAATCGGCTGGGGAAATAATAACCCCCCCCCTCGAAATACCCCCCCCCCTTCGGAATGATGTACGTCATGTACATAATAAATACGCCATGTATGCAATGTACATGATGTAATTTACTGTTTATTTGTATTGCAGCTACACATGGACATGTTTGTGTAGCTAATCTACGTTTTTATGTCCAAATATATCTTGTTTGGACACATTTATTACCTGTTTTGGGCATGCAAATGCCTACTATTTACTACGATCCTTACGAAAATTTCTGACGAAATAATAAGACCCCCCCTCGAATAAACCCCCCCCTCGAATTAACCCCCCCTCAAATTTTGCTGGCGAAATAATAAACCCCCATGGGGGTATTTCGAGGTAATACGGTACATAATGTGTATGCAGTGTATACACATCGTTTTGTTGTTATTGGACGGTGAAATACCTGAATTTAACGAGTTTACATACTGCATCCATACAATGAATAAAGTCCAAGTTTCCTGAGGAAATAATAACTCCCGCCCTCGAATAACTCCCCCCCTTGAATAACTCCCCCCTCCAAAACGTCTGACGAAAAAATAACTCCCCTGGGGTCTTATTCGAGGATTTAGGGTATGTCTGTTATTTTATAAGTGCACTTCTAAATCAAATTTTTCGTTGTCAGGTCTATCCAAAAAATTGAGGTCGAATCAAATTCAAAGTAGGTAAAGGTAATATTAAACTACCGTATTTCCTCGAAATACCCCCCCCCCCCTCGAAATACCCCCCTCAAATGGGCACTATGAATTTGTGGTCCGGGAAATGCATAACAGACGTTCAAAACACTTACTGTGTTACATAAGAACATCGTTTATACCATCTGCATCCTTATATAAGGCTGTATAAACTTTTAAATTGTGGTTATTGTTGCATTTTTCACGTTTTTCTCTCACAATTTTCACTCTAAATAAACACTCAGGGGGTACCTAAAATTTAAAATAAAGGTCTCAACTCTTCGACAATTTTTAAAATGATTTTCGTTGCTACAGATAAACTGTTAGTGTGACACATTTAAATTGTAGTTAGCGGACTATGTATTGAACTCTGACTCATTCAGTAAGCATTTTTAGAACTATGCATTGTACCGCAAAATGAATTGTTAACTTTATAACAATGCAATGACCTTTCTATGCGCTATTTTATCAAACAGAAATAAATGACAGCTAGTCAAAGGTTGCTGTTCATTTTATGGATGACTTGTATTTTTACCATGAAGTTAAACATGTTTAGTTCATGTTAAACTGAAAATATAATGAAATATTTATTATAATCAGAAAAAATCTCAACAATAACATATTTATAATACAATTCAATCCTTTGCAATTTTTTTTTGAAAATATGAATCAATCTATGAGAAAATATCTCTCACTGTTGCAAACATCAGTCTCTGTATCAAAAATATACATCAAAAACAAAAATGTAGTTTTCTCTTAAATTTAGATTTTTTTATGTAACAGCAGGTTTTTATTGAAACCTGAGATTCAATTGTTTCAATGCCACTGTATACAAGCAAATAGGTAAATATGATCATAATATTGTACATTTACCAATTACCAGTACATAAATACCAGCACATACCAGATTCCAAGCACAATATTTGTCATTTATTCTAAGAGTGGGCAGTAGAGAGTAGTAGAATACTGGTGTTGATTAAATGGACAGATGCGTAGATTTAATTAATTCATGACTAATTCCACATTTTTGATGACGTTTCAGTTAGAGAGAGGGGGATTTGACCTTTTATACATGGCGCCGCCACCAGCAGGGTTGGCAAAATCTCAGAAAAAAATAAAAATAAAATGGAAAATTGAAGAATAAAATAAAATTAAATTAAATGGAAAATTTCAAAATAAATATAAAAATTGTATAAAAATTTGAATTTTTGTAAAAATTTTGTAAAATTGTATACAAATTCATATTTTTGTAAAAATTGTATAAAAATTCTATTTTTTGTAAAATTTTTCTCATGTTACTTATGGTTCAACCTGTTTATCTGTGGAGCTGGGTCAGTCCCAAGTAGGGTGTCAAAAATTTGTTTTTACGGAAAACGGAAAATGGAAAGGTAAAATTTTTTCACTTTACAGAAAACGGAAAACGGAAAGGTAAAAAAAAAATTTCTGCCGGAAAACGGAAAACAGAAAGGTAAAAAATTTCACTCAGCGGAAAACTGAAAACAGAAAGGTAAAAAAAATTGTTGGCCGGAAAACGGAAAACGGAAAAATGAAATGCCGGAAAATGGAAAGCAAAATTTTCACGGAAACAGAAAAAATAAAGTGAAATTTGCACGCTAATAGACAAATTTGCAGAAGGAAAACCTGCATGCAGGTTTGCCTGTTTGGCTTTGATTGTTGTAGCTGTACATTCTGCAACTATGGATCATGCCAGTAACTTCACTTGTAGTTCAAGCTTAACTGAACCAACAAAAAATCATCAAAAAGTAGCAAAAATACACTACAACAACAATTAGAATTTAGCAAAAGTGAACTTTTATGTAACTGAACAGTAAAAAGTATACTCAGCAGACTGCAAAGTATGTATCCAAAAGTACTTTGTGTTTTTTACAGATTTGGATACAGATAAAAATTATGAATGACAGAAGAACCTGGTAGTTAAAAACACCATAGTGGAAAAAGATAAATACAGATTGGAAAAACAATGGGAAAATGCCAGAAAACTGAAAATCGAGCCAGAAAATGGAAAAATGGCGTGGTAAAACGGAAACGGAAAGGTAAAAATTTTTTGGCTGCCGGAAAGCAGAAAACGGAAAGGTAAAATTTTTTCGGCTGCCGGAAAACGGAAAACAGAAAGGTAAAAAATTTTCCTGCGGAAAGGCGGAAACGGAAAATGGAAATGGAATTTTGACACCCTAGTTCCAAGCCCTGTAAAACGTCAAATGTCATTAAATGTCATGCAAAGTGTCAATTGTCATGACAAATGTTAAGTAAAGTGTCAATTGTCATGACAAGTAATAATTAAAGTTGCAACTGTCAAGCAAATTGTATTCAAATCTTAGGTTTTGTATCCAAATCTTGTTGTTGTTTTTGTATCCAAATCTTATGTGAACATTTAGATACAAAAACATAAGATTCAGATACCAAAACATAAGATTTGGGTACCAAAACACAAGATTCGGATCAAATTGTTAAATTGACACTTTTCATGACATTTTACAAATGTGCCCTGCACACACTGGTAGTCCTTCTACTAAAAATGCAAACCGTTATTATCAATGATTGTAACTTTACACTTGCTACCTATAGCATGCAACTACCTACTGCATGCAATATCTGCAAAGTAATGGAAAAATTTGTCACACATTTCATGTTTAGGTATAATTATAACATTTTTCTGGCCTTACATTCAAGATTCTGATTTTTTGTAAAATTTCTGTAAAATTTTTGTAAAATTTTTGTAAAATGGTTCATTTTATTATTTTATTAAGATTATGGAATAAAATAAAATAAAATGAAACAAGAATAAAATCAAAATAAAATACATTTTTATACAATTTGTATACAAATGATTTTAATAAAACCAACCCTGGCGACCAGGACTTGCGTCACATCGATATAGTCCATTGACGGCAAAACTTATAATGAAATCTACCATATGCCATCTGAATCAAACTATAAACATTGAAAAATGTCTTATTATATTTATCACATTGCTTCCACTTTGTGTGAATTTGGTGCGTTTTTTGACGTGATCTTATTCATCAAAATATGGCACCATTCATTGTATAGCGATCTGTCAGTCCAGTCTAATAAATAAACAGCACAAATTGAACAATGAGTAAAACATGTAGCATAATGACCGGTTCCGTGACATAACTATCAGTTAAGTTACGTAACTTTACAATTGCCGCATTTTAAGCCAACATCAAAGCTAAACATGAAAGACATCATGTGTGGCTAACGGGAAATGCATTTATCCACGAGAAATGAGTGACATTTTTCGTGCGTCAAGCCAAGTTATTGCAGCCAATTTCTATGGTAACAAACTGCTTACTACCACAATTTTTAGACCTTTACTTGTTCATCGAGCTGTGGATAAATATAGATAGTCTAAACGTTCACAGCCTTTTCTCCACTTAGTTTCAAGGTTATTCGGCATTTAGAAAGTGCGCATAAGGTAACTAATGGGGTCCTAGTTGCAATGTGACACATTTTGGGTGCTTTTCTTGTGATCCTGTCCTTCACGAGCCCACTGGAAATAATTCATTTTGCAAAAATGTGAGTGTTTTTTAAGGTTTTTTTAGTGTGGTGAGACACAAATACCGTGGTAGCAAAAGCTAAAAGATGGTTTGAAAAATGTTTGCAAAATACTGTAAAACAAAAACTGGAGCCAGAAAATGGACAATGAGGCAAAAAAAACCCAGATTGATCCAGAAAATGTCAAATTAGCTAGAAAAACGAAAACGGCAAAAATTGAGTAGCCATAAACTGGAATTCTTTGTCAGAATGTCGGGCTACCAAAACTCTGCCGCTTTTTACATTACTAGTAACAAAATATTACAAATTTAAAAAAATCACCAATAGATGCTTCCCCGATGTAGAGTAAAGGATATTATAAGAATGTCTTCATACTTTGAAACAAACTGTATAAAATACAAGCATGAAAGTGCACAGTTTTTCCCAAAAAACACACACAATAAAGTTTGCGAAGATCTCAATATTGATATTTTTGTCATTTGTCACATGACATTTTTGTACGTGGCAGACTGAATGGCTTAATTGAATGAAACTCATTATTATCGATACAAAAATTATGACAAAAAATGAGATATTTGCCGATATTTCATCAGTTCACGAAGTATAAGTAACAGCAAATGTCGGTTGTATTCATTAGAAACCGTCTTTATTACAGGCAGTAGCGATTAGAGGCTGGGCTGCCCAGGGATGTAACCCAAATGAAAATATAGCATGTTTTTGAAACAGAAATTGGTGAAATTGAAATTGAATTTTTCACATTTACCAGTGAAAAAAAAAACATAAATAAGAATGCAAGGATGACGACACACTATAATAGACCAGTAAATTGAATCATTTAGAAACATTTGGCACATAATTGAGCAAACTTTAAGAAAATTGAGCAAAAAGTATTGAAAATCAGATTTTTATCATCTTCATACAATTTTTAAGAAGTGATCAAAGCCAGATAAAGATTGTTTTACATTTCCACAAGAAAAAACCACAAACTAGAAATTTCAAAAAACCTCCCAGAAAACTGTCCTAATATTAGCTCCAGGTTAGATTCATGTAACACTTTGAATATAATATAAAATTGGACTGTGCCCCATATGCAGTGACTAGATCAATTATATGACATAAAATGTTAAGTGAACCAAAAACATTGGTCCATTGAATGCAGGAATGCCCATTATATGAAGATAAAAAAGTAGCAAATATTGTGTGTCCTAGAAAACTTGTCAGAAGTGAAAAGTTCCAACTTCAATAGAATTCTGGTAGGATCATTGTGATGCATTTTATAGTAAAAATGCCCGTTAACCTCATGTTACTTGTAAATATTGTTTACAAATAATTTTCCCTGCTATTTTCGCACAAATGATTATGTGATATTTTATTGAGAAGAACAACATTTGAAAAAGCTGAAAAGCAGCTGCTACATGTTGTTTTACGACACCATGCCACATAAAATTCTACTGAGTGACTATATTAAGAATAACCTGCAAATTCGAAAGTGAAATTTTAAATCTTTCAACTTTAAACCAACATGGTGTTAAATATTTTTACAAGAGTTAAAATGGACTGAATTTTCAAATACAGGTCAGACTGCAAGTATACTTTAAGAAATTTGTCAATATATTCAAAAAATCTGAAACTGTTTGAAATATATCGAACCAAATTACAAAGGATATAAAGAAATTACCTAAATGCCACTCAACCGGCAGCACTACGGCTACCGTTTTGACTATTACGTGTATTTTATTACAAAAAATTTAAGAAAAGTTCTTTTATTTTTTATATTTTCTCCAGATTTTGCCAGAAATTAATTATATATATTTGTAGAAGAAAATATAAAAAATCTCATTAATATTCATTAATATTGCGTTTTTTCAGAGAGATTTAATGTTATTTTATTTTTGGATATATTTTCTGAGATTATATTTAATTATATTCTCTGAAAAACACTCGCTTTTGGAACCCTAATCATAGTAAATACAGGGGTGGGCATCTTCAGTTACCGCTGGAAAAACGCGATAGCTTGAGCTACAGTTGAGCTATCACAATGAAATTTTCACACAATAGAGTAGACTCCATAGGACACCTATGCTGAAGTTTGCAACCCAAACGGCCACAGTTTGGAGGAGTTGTGGAACACACAGTTTTTAGTGTAATTTTGTGACTTCACCCCCCTTATCTCGGGACTGGGGGACTATTCGAGTAAAAAAAGAATTGGGTAGTAGGCGCGACCACAACATACTCAAAGGGCATCAAAATCGGCCGATGTACGACAGAATGGGACGACACCAACGACCGATGCCCCCCCCCCTCAAATGCCACCCTCGATTTATCCTATGGGTGACGCCAAGTCACAAAATTACACTAAAAACTGTGTGTTCCACAATTCACCCAAAATGTGGCCGTTTGGGTTGCAAACTTCAGAATAGGTGTTATATGGAGTCTACTCCATTGTGTTAAAATTTCATTATGATAGCTCAACCGTAGCTAAATCTATCGCATTTTCCCTGCGGTAACTGAAGATGCCCACCCCTGTACTTAAGTGATATACATTTTAGCCATTTTCAAAACAGGAACACAGTCCAGGACTTCAGATGGGCAGCAAGTGCTCAGTTTGATTGATGGCATTTAGCCAGTTAGGGCGGCTCTCGTATTCTCAACTCAACTATGTATATTTTTGCATGTGCATTAATGATAGATTAACAAGCCACAATTCATGTTATTGCAAGTCCCCAAGTAACCAAGGCCATTTTCAGTTTGCAAAGTTTTGTCTGATGTTTTGGCGACACTATTTCCAATGCCACTAGGGGCAACTTAAAAACTGATAAACTGAACTTAAACTGATAAACTGAAAAGAGCAAGTGAAATTTTTTTAACAATTTTTTTTTTTCGGGAAGGTGTTTTTGTGCTAAGCACACTGAAGCTTTTCATTCAAGCATAGAAACAAGCTAATGAAAATGGACTGGATGAAAATTGAGAGCTTATTTCAGACACAGACACTGAGGCATGAAATCTGTGTAATTGAGATTTGTCTGATTACTTTCAGATTTTTTGAGTCTAAAACTGATGCTAAAATTATTCAAGATGTATAATTCAATCAGACGACTTGAATTCCAATTCCAACCCCTGTCAAGTGAAAATAAAATGCGAAGTAATAAGAAAAACGATAAGAAATGCTTTATGACTAAAGTTATACAAGCAATTATCACCATCAATTTCACTTGTCGGGATTTCGAAAGTAATTTGCTGGAAATCTTCACACTCAATGCTGAGATTGGGATCGTCTCCACTCATTTTAGTTTTTCAATGGTTCGGATCGAGACTCAGGTGTAGCAAATGTCAAAAGCGCCAAAACTTTGGCGCCAAGCGCCAAAAGGGACATGGCGTTTTTCATGGGAATGGCGCCAAGCGCCAATGGCGCCACGCCACAACAAACAAAGCGCCATGGTGCTTTTTGCTTTGGCACCAGCCCCATGACGCTTTTACATCACTACTCAGAAGTCCAGCACTGAATTTTGTGTTTGTTGAATTTGATTTGTTGTTGTTATTTAGGAACCATGACTACCGAGAAAAAACACTAGGGCCAATTCCGCGAATGGCGAAGTACCGTATTTCCTTGAATTACCCCCCGGGGGGTTTATTTTTTCAGAGTGAATATTTTGAGAGAAAAACGTGAAAAATGCAACAATAACCACCATTTATAAGTTTTTACAGCCGTATATACAGATGTAGATGGTATAAACGATGTTCTAACATAACACAGTAAGTGTTTTGAACGTCTGTTATGCATTTCCCGGACCACAAATTCATAGTGCCCATTTTGAGGGGGGGGGGTATTTCGAGGGGGGGAGGGGTATTTCGAGGAAATACGGTAATAAAGGCCTCAAGTTTCAAGTCAGTCACACAAGGAATCGACGGCTCACCGAAATATCCAACGCACAACATAATTGTGTCGCGCAGTTTTTGCGCGAAACAAGTTTGTCGCGAAGGTAGTGATGGAATGTCGCCACAATGCTTTCACCATTTGATGTTATTGCGGTTTTCCATCACCAGCGTCTCCTGCACAACAAACTTATGTTGCGCAAAAAACTGCGCAACAAAATGTGTGTCGTGCACAAGTGGTGCCATGGCACAACACCCTGGCGCCCTTAAATAGCGCCAGCGCCACGGCGCCATTCCATCACTACCTGCGCGACACAATTGTGTTGTGCGTTGGAACTTATTCCCACCCGGAATCGACAAGTGAATATAAAGTATAATATACCGTATTACCTCGAATTATCCCCCCCCCCTTGAATTAACCCCCCCCTCGAAATACCCCCCCTAAAATTCGGCTGAGGAAATAATAAACCCCCCCTCGAAATACCCCCCCTAAAATTGAGTGTAAAGAGGACGTACATGACAAATACCGCAGTTTGTGATCTGTACACTGCAAAAAGTGATGATCAAGTGACGTTAGGGAAGGGCTTATGTGTATATACAGTTATATATACCTATAAACACATATACATCTACGTAATTGTTCATTTTTTCTACGTTTGCGTATGGGGAATTTACGAAAATTTCTGGCGAAATAATAGACCCCCCCCCCCTCGAATAAACCCCCCCCCCTCGAATTATCCCCCCCTCAAATTTTGCTGGCGAAATAATAAACCCCCTGGGGGTATTTCGAGGTAATACGGTAGAAATAAGAAATGTCTCCTAGGAAAATAAATATGATAAAAAAATTATACCTACCTAAATATAAATATTTATAAATAAATACACTTACGATTTTACTTAAAATTTCATTGAATACTGGCGACTTGACTTAATACTTACGACTTGTATCTTTACTCGGACATTTGGTAAATTGGCGCCTGGCCAAATGAATAAGTGAACAATATTTGGGGAAATTGTGCAACAAACAATAATACCGTATTTCCTCGAAATACCCCCCCCCCTTGAATTACCCCCCCCCCCTTGAATTACCCCCCCCCCCCTTGAATTACCCCCCCCCTTGAAATACCCCCCCCCCCCTTGAAATACCCCCCCCTTGAAATACCCCCAGGTATTTTCGAGCTGAGGAAAAAATACCCCCCCCCTCGAAATACCCCCCGTCTGGAATGATGTACATCATGTATGCAGTGTACATGATGTACTTAGTGCGGCCAATTTGCATCACACAACTACATAATATAGACTAGGTAGGTAGTTTGTAGTTGAGTAGCAATGTATTGTACGTTGGTATGTACCAATATATCGTGTTTGGTCGCACTTATTCCCAGTTTTTGGTAAAAAAAGCGCGTCCTTTACTACAACCTTCACGAAAAGTTCTGGCGAAATAATAAACCCCCCTCGAAATACCCCCCTCAAAATTTCCACTCAGAAAAAATAAACCCCCTGGGGGTATTTCGAGGAAATACGGTACGTAATTTATGTAGGGAAATTGATGCAACGCCATTCAGCTTTCGGCTGCAACAGCCAGAGGCATTGGTTGTTATAATAGCTGAAATCTGACATTGCGTAAAACAAACACAACCGATCATATTTTGCTTCTTTTATCGAAATGAAGGCGCCTACGCACATAAATAGGATAGAATGTGCACCTGCGATGGCGATGCAAAAGTTTCTGCCGTTTTTGCATTTTTAGGTGGCAAGGAAGTTGCATGAAAGTAACATAATTGGCCATACCTAATTTAGTAATAATGGCGTATGTTACAGTATGTCATGGGTTTTTTGGGCATGGGCATGGGCATGAGTTCAAGTAATGTGCCTACACACACACTAGTTTTCACCGTGACTTCGTGTGAAAACTGAACTTTTTTAAAGTACAAATTAATGAACACGGTTGAATTATTTAATGAAATTTAAATTTGAATTTAAATTAATGAAAGTTAAACTTTAAAAATTTGAAAACTAAAACACGTAGAGCATACAATAAGAGTAGGCTGAATGTCACCATGTGGCCATTTCAGTTTTCACATCAGTCACGGTGAAAACTAGTGTGTGTGGGGCCAATCAGTTTCTTTACGAAAATACTGTGTTATCAACAATGCATTATGTAGCCTTTAATCATTTAAATTTCCAAAGCTTATTGTGAATACCAAATCCTGCAAATGTAATTTTTAATTAAGCTGAGGTGAGGAATCATATTGAATCATATAAATGTGTGTCAATTTTTGTCTGTCTCTGTAATTTATTATTTTTCCAAAGTCCTATCATAAATAAGTTAAAATATGTAAGTAAATCATCACGCGGTGTTTTTTGTGAACAAATCAATGAAAAGTGAACTGAGAGTTAAAATAAGAGGAAAGCCTAAAAATGTTGAAAACTTATGTACCTTGTCAATTCAGAAATACAACTCCTTCAAGGTGAGTATAGTTTCAAATTTCCTGCCACTGAAATGACATTAGAGAGATTACAAAGTAAATGGCACTGAATGTGAACTATTACTGATTACTGATGGCAAAATAGAGCCAATGGTGGGCAAGTTAAAAACACTTTCTGTGTTTTGACTTTTTCAAGAATGAATACATGTGACTTGAGATTTTTTGCAAATTATCTTGAGCAACCCGGTTTTTATTGTTGCGTTTTTGGTGAAAATTGATTTTTTTTGTAAAACTGAGTTTTTACCCAGAAGCAGTTTTCCTAAAGCTGCATTTACACTGTGACTTGTGCGGACAATTCAAAAAGTGAAAAAGTTCCATAATTTTGGAATAAAGTTTTATATCTGCGAGAAAATGCAGTGAAGTATACTCACTAGTTAACTGCACTCACATGCCAATTTGCAGATAAATCGTCCATGTGTTGTTCCAGAGTTATAAGCATTTTAAAAATATTTCCAAAAATGCGAACTGACAAGCAAAATATTTTTTGAAATGCTTATAACTCTGGAACGACATGGACTATTTAACTGCAAATTGGCATGTGAGTGCACTTAACTAGTGAGTATGCTTGACTGCATTTTCTCGCATATATGGAACATTATTCCAAAATTATGGAACTTTTTCTCTTTTTAAAATTGTCGGCACAGGTCGCAGTGTAAACGCAGCTTAAGCAAAAATGGCGGTTTTCTTCTAAAACTGTTTTATGCAAGTTCAGAATCAGAAGACACTAAATCCCTGTAAAATGTCCTGTAAAATGTCTGAAAACATGTGAAGTGGCAGATGAATTTTTTCACTGGACACATGGCATTTTCCATGACATTTAACATGCAATTTTAAAGGGTCTGTAAGCACCTTCCACTCCTCCAGTGGGTGCTGACAGCTGACACACTGAGCACACTCAATGCAAATGCCCCCAATTGCCAGAGGCGAATTTGCTTCACAAATTATGACAAAAATTCGTTTTGCACCCGACAACAAAGCTTTTCATGTCATTTGTCATTTGGACTTTTTATTGCTGTTTTTTTGTCATTCAATTTGGGAGCCTAATGTATTTAAGCACCAATCTATTGAAATGTGTATACCATGTACATGTGCATTCACTATTTTGTTCAGTGCAATACAACATACAGTATGTCTTGAATCCAATGAGAAACCTCATACAACTGTGTTTCATTTGTGTGTTTTCTGTGTTTCTGTGTATTTATACCCATGTTCTCCAATAAAAAAACTCAATTATGAGTTTCTAGTTATCAAAATCTCGAGGGTTTTTTGGTATTTCTGTGTAAAACAAAACATAGAAACTCAATGAGTTTATCTGTTTAACATGTGTTTTGCCATCGTGGCATAGAGCACCTGTCACTTTTATCTATGCTTGAATTGATCTAACACAGAGTACACACACATGCGATGTAATAGCAGAACCAATTGTAATAGCAGTGACTCAAACAAATTATTTAATATTCACTTTGACACCGTAAATTAACGTTTTGTGGATCAAATTTTATAGGAATTGAAGATGGGATTTAAGCGAAATGTGATCAAATGTAATTTATTAAAAACTTCTGTTATAAAAACAAAAGTATGAAGTTACCGTATTTCCTCGAAATACCCCCCTTGAATCAACCCCCCTTCGGAATACCCCCAGGTGTTTTCGAGCTGAGGCAAAATAAACCCTCACCTCGAAATACACCCGTCTGGAATGATGTACATCATGTATGCAATGTACATGAAGTATTTATTATTATCAGTTTGCATCGCAGCTACACATAGAATAGCTTGTATAGCGATGTACGTTGATATGACCAAATACCGTATTTCCTCGAAATACCCCCAGGGGGTTTGATTTTCAGAGTGGAAATTTTGAGATGGGTATTTCGAGCGGGGGCTTATAACTTAAGAGCCCAATGAAATTAATTCACGGTTAAACATTGTGAAAATAAGAATTTGAGTTATCTCCAAAGTGCCCAATTAAAAAATTATTCGCAGTAACATGGTGTGAACATAGGAATTTGAGTTACCTATTCAGCTACTATCTGTCAAGGAAATACTGTGCTGAGAAACGGTGGTGCCACACCTAGCGATGGCAAAAAAAGATTCGAAAATTCGAAAACGTTTTTTTTTGGACTTTTCGAATTTTTGAGCACGCGGTGAAAAAATACATAAAAATCGTTGTTTTTTTCAAAAGATTTGAAAAGACTTTTCACATTTTTTTTAGGTAATTTGAGGCATTGATATGTATTCTTAAGTTCAACGTTCTAAATGAATTGACAATTGACTTGCAGTGTGTCTGAGCTGCAATAAAGACGTAAAACGTTGAGTTCCGAGTTCAATTAAGTTTTGAATAAAAAAATTTTCAAAAAATTCAAAAACTATCTAAAAAAATTCGAAAACTACCCAAAAAAAATCGAAAACTACCAAAAAATTTGAAAACTACCCAAAAAATTTGAAAATTCGAAAATTAAAAAAACTAAATTCGAAAATTTGAAAACTTTTGGGGAAAAATTCGAAAATTCGAAAAGTCATTTCATAAAAATATTCAAAATATTCAATACTTTTTCTGGAGGGTTTGCCATCGTTAGCCACACCATATATATGAATAATTCACCAAACACCTCGTGTTTCAAAAAGCCTGTCACAATACGAGTGTTTGCATTTTTGCGGCATTAGCTATTCAGGCATGACAACTTAGGCAGGCACATGGGTATCATGGAAAAAGAATGGCACAATTCATAATGCGCAGTACACTACACACAATAATTCATAGTGTGTGCGTTCACTTTTAAAGCAATAGAAATGTCACAATTTTGTCAAAGTTGTTAAAAAGTATTTACGTTTACTCGACAAACACGTATGCTCGAGTACGCTTACGTTTCCCCCGGAAAAAATACCTTTACGCACCTTTACGCGTACTTTTTGACAGTATGCAACTACAGAAAATGTACCTTAATAAAAAAAATTAATGGGGTGTTTAAAAAGGAGAAATGACTCAGCGGAACTGAAATAGCTGCGAAAATGGCAGCCGAAATGATCGAAATGATTAAGTTGACGGAGGAAATGATCGAAGGTCATCGACGACTCTCACGTTTACTTTTACCCACTTTTATGTTTTCCAGAGTACAAAATCGGGAAAAAATATTAGCTTTTACGTATCCTTGAGTATACAAACTGGTTTTTACGTTTACTCACGTTTCACACAGTGTAAAAGTAAAAAACTTATCATCGCGTTTTCTGTACTCAGAGGTGAGTAAAAATAAAAAACTTTACGTTTACTTTGAAAAAAGTTTATTACTTTTAACAACTCTGCATTTAATAACTTTGTTTTATCAAGTTGAGTCAAGCAGAAGAGCTACATACATGTCATGAATGAATTTATTCTATGCAAATGTACCCAGATGTTGGATGCTTGAATCATGTTCTTTGATCCATCGTCACCAATTCAATTTGTGACATCTATCAATAACATTCCACCCACACAAAATGTTAAAACTAGTAATTCATGAATGCACACGTAAATTGTATTGTATTGTAAAAGTGTCCAAAGTTTAAAAGACCAACTGAGGAGGCGTGGCAGGTCACTTTCTTTGTCTCTTTGGGCCCACACACACGCACGCTAGTTGACATTGGCACCAAATGTCAACTGGTTCCGTTCCCAATTCAAAGCATGCGTTTGAATGTAGTTCGTCGACTCACCAGCAAGCACCAGTTGACATTTGGTGTCGATGTCAACTAGTGTGTGGGGGCCCACACACACACACTAGTTGACATCAAAATTCATGTCAACTAAATTCAACTAAATTTTGGTAACTTTCCTATGTGATAGAGCATAGTTTTATTAAGTGACACTTAATTTCCATTGTTTTTGTCAAGTGTGATGCTTTAAAACAAGTTTTTGGGTTTTTTAGTTGACATTCAGTTGACATTTATTTTCGATGTCAACTAGTGTGTGAAAGACCTTTGCAAAGTAAAGAAGGGTGGTGTGTTGGAATAAATGGTTGCAGTTGAAAAAAGTATATAGAGAAATCAAATACATTTTCAACCACGTTAAATATTAAAATACATACCGTATTTCCTCGAATTACCCCCCGGGGGTTTATTTTTTTGAGAGAAAAACGTGAAAAATGCAACAATAACCACCATTTATAAGTTTTTACAGCCTTATATAAGGATGTAGATGGTATAAACGATGTTCTAACGTAACACAGTAAGTGTTTTGAACGTCTGTTATGCATTTCCCGGACCACAAATTCATAGTGCCCATTTTGAGGGGGGTATTTCCAGGGGAGGGGGTATTTCGAGGAAATACGGTAGGTATATTTTTTAACAACATCAGCAACCTTTGTTGTTTCAAAATTTTAAACATGACCGCAGTATCATTATTATCAATAATCTGATACCCAGTCTGGATCCAGTCCCACATTTAATCAGTGACAAGTAGAGAATAAAGGAACATTCTATAAGGTCTGATTCTGGGTTTGGATGGTATATATTAGGTTGTCAACTAAGTAACCTTAATTTTTTGTGTATGTGTGATCGCAAAAAATTAATGTTACTTAGTTGACAACCTAATATTTAGATTTATTAACATATACTTAATACGGATTTAAATACCTATCAAAATATAAACATTGAGACATCATAAAATGAACAGTGAAGCCCCATTTACTTGATGTAAATTTTTAACTATTGGGGTGTAAACTAAGTAGTGATGATTTTTTTGTGATTTCATACATATGTACATTCATGAGTCCCATTCTGTCATACGTTGGCCGATTTTGATATCGTACGAGGATGTTGCGGTTTGGGATCTGGGCTATGACGAATTGTTTTGGTTTGCTCGAATAATCCCCCAGTCCCGAGATAAAGGGGGTCTATAAAAAGATGGTCATTTTGCACGGATGATATGCACAATAACTTTGAAGCTAAATAACTCCACCATTTCTGGGCCGATTCACATTGTTCAACACTTAAAATGATCAGGACAACCTGCAGATTCAATTTTTGTGGTTGGATTAGTGATGACTAAATTCCGTATGCCGATTTGACCCAGTTTTAGAACATGGAAAATAATTGTAATAATAATTTTACAAGACGGTTTTTTTTGAAGATTTTATCATGTACTTTAGACAAAAAGAATTAATCTGGCTCAAATTTTTTTCCAATATCTCTTTCCAGTCAAAAGTTACAGCACTCCAAACTTCCGCCTCCAAACCATAAATATAAATTAACGCGTGAAGAACAAAGCATGCAAATTCAAAACTCTATATCTCAGCCATTTCTCAGCCGATTTTCACCAATGAACGCTTAAAATGATCAGAATGGCCTGTAGATTTTATTTATATGCTCTGGTCATTTGTATGCACTGTTTTTCATGCGTTTATTTCATGAGTGTGAGGCGGAAGTTCAAAGGGCTATTTACACAGGTCCCTAGTGGGGACCGGGACCCGGCAAAAAATAACTTTTTTCAAAAGTGAATAATTGGCGTGTATGGGTTGTTTGCATGTTAATAAGGTGAATTATCACCAAATTAGCATGCACAAAATTGTTTTGAAATGGTTACACGTAGGGTGTCAAATTTCCGTTTTCCGTTTTCCGTTTCCGTTTTCCGCAGGCAAATTTTTTCCGTTTTCCGTTCCGTTTTCCGGCTGCTGAAATTTTTTTTCCGTTTTCCGTTCCGTTTTCCGGCAACTTTTTTTCCGTTTCCGTTTTTCCGGCTCATTTTCCGTTTTTCGGCTAAATTTTCAGTTTTTCCGCCTTTTTTCCGTTTTCCGCCTCAATTTCCAGTTTTTCCACCTTTTTTCCATTTTCTGCCTCAATTTTCCATTTTTCCATCTTTTTCTGGCTCAACTTTCTGTTTTCTGATCAGCCAAACTGGTAAAAATTCATGCAGATTGTCAATGATGTAAAAAATTTTCTGTTTCCAGCAAAATTACTGCAAATTTTTTCCACTTCCAGCAAAATTTCAGCAAATTTTATCCGTTTTCCGGCAAAATTTGATTTTTCCGTTTCCGTTTTTCCGGCCTCTTTTTCCGTTTTCCGGCCGCTGAAATTTTTTTCCGTTTCCGTTTCCGTTTTCCGCCAAGTGCAAATTTTTTTTCCGTTTTCCGTTCCGTTTTCCGGCCACTGAAATTTTTTTCCGTTTCCGTTTCCCGTAAAAAAAATTTTTTTGACACCCTAGTTACACGTGCTGATGCATTTTCTTTGGGGGAGTGTATAATTTTTTTGGATTTGTCTGAATTTTGGCATGTGTGTACTCCTCCGTTTAGTGAGTACGCATGCCAAATTTCAGCTCAGCGCAGTTACCGGTTGTTATTTTATTTATACTTTAATTTTTTTCGATCACTGTATTTTTGTATAGTGATTGAAATCCTGCTGGGGCCCGGTCCCCGGCAATGTCGAAATGGCCCCGACCGGGGTCAAACGTCCCCGGTGGGGGACAAAAATTCTTCATTTACTGAAAAAAAAAATTTCTCACCGGGGACGTTTGACCCCGGTCGGGGTCATTTTGACATTGCCGGGGACCGGGCCCCGGCAGGATTTCGATCACTATACAAAAATACAGTGATCAAAAAAATTAAAGTGTGAATAAAATAAAAACCGGTAACTGCCCTAGCAAAATTTGGCATGCGTACTCACTAAACGAAGGAGTACAGGACTGATCACTCACATCCGACCATGAGCGATTTTTTTAGAAAATCATTCACCACCCTCGAACTAGGGCATATCGGCTGGGTCTGATCCATGAAAAATAAAGTTCAAACATTTGCCTAAAAAAGTGTATGGGCACCCCCTGGCTGGAACCCACCTTGGGCCGTGTAAACGGCCCACATTTTTTATACTCTTTTTGGCTGATCACTCAAGTCCAACTGCGAGTGATTATCAACTAAAATCCTGCTTTTCAAGGCCGAATTTTGGCCTGAAATACAGAGCATGTTCATGGCGAATTGCCAAATGCAACTTCAATGGCTTTTTTAGCGATAAAAATAGGATAATGATATTTTTTAGTTGGTATTGATTTGTATGGCGGAACGCACTTCGTCAGAATTTTTATCGCGGCATTTTTTTACGATGCAAAACGAAGCTATGAAAACACTTCCACATTAAAGAGAAAGCCAGAGGCATTTTTTTTAAACTTTCCCCGCTCAAATGCCAAATAGATCAAATTTGAGAAAACGCGAGGTGAAATTTAAAAAACCTCGCTACATTTCCCTCAGTACTAATTTTCTTCCCACAACGAAATAAGTAACATCTTCAAAGTTCGCCTCACACGTTCTCAAATTTGATATATTTGGCATTTGAGCGGGGAAAGTTTTTAAAAATGCCTCTGGCTTTCTCTTTAATGTGGGAGCGTTTTCATAGCTTCATTTTGCAGCGTTAAAAATTAATGCGGTAAAAATTCTGACGAAGTGCGTTCCGCCATACAAATCAATACAAACTAAAAAATATTATTATCCTATTTTTATCGCTAAAAAAGCCATTGAAGTTGCATTTGGCAATTCGCCATGAACATGTTCTGTATTTCAGGCCAAAATTCGGCCTTGAAAAGCAAGATTTTAGTTGATTATCACTCGCAGTCGGACTTGAGTGATCAGTCAAAAAGAATATAAAAAAATATATGGGCCATTTACACGGCCCAAGGTGGGTTCCAGCGGGGGGTGCCCATATACTTTTTTAGGCAAATGTTTGAACTTTATTTTTCATGGAACAGACCCAGCCGAAATGCACTAGTTCTGGGGTGGTGAATAATTTTCTAAAAAAATCTCTCATGGTCGGATGTGAGTGATCGGTCCTGTACATGCATGCCAAATTTGAGACGAATCGGAATAATTTTACACACCCGCCCAAAAAATATGCATTGGCGTGTGTAACCATCTTGCAAAAATTTTGTGCATGCTAATTTGGTGATAATTCACCTAATTAACATGCAAACAACCAATACACACCAATTATTCACTTTTGAATCAAATTATTTTTTGCCGGGTCCCGGTCCCTGGCCGGGACCTGTGTAAATAGCCAGTTCAAAGTGCTATAACTTTTGATTGGAAGGAGATATTGAACTCATTTTTGTTTTATATGTATCCTTGTTGTCTAAAGTATCTGATAGCATGTTCCAAAAATTTATTTTTTTATGTTCAAAAATCGGGTCAAATCGTCATAGGAAATTCAGACATTCATTAAGATATTTTTTAATTTTATGCCCTAATTTTATGCAACTTACCGCACATAATTGACAAAATTGTGCTTATATTCATAACTCCAAGTACGATTAAAAAAACTCATGAGCTTTGGACACAAACTCACAAGGTCTGCATCTAAGCTTTCTTTGACTGAAATAACAATGTTGTATCTTAATCCATTCATCTGTAATTAATTTTACGCCCAAAATCAATTTTACACTGGTCAATTTTACGCCCGAGCTGTAATCGCAGCCTAATGGAAAATAAAGAAATGAGAAGAATAATGGAGGCTTTTAATTCTAAAAGTCGACAAGTGCAAATTTTGAAAGTTCCAAGTTAGATCCGGAAACTTCATCTCGGCTGCTCCCGTCCACTTTTCATTGTTTTCCATGAAATTTGTTGACCTCAGATGACTTAATTTTGATGTATTTCTGAAAATACTTAATGGCTGGTGCACGAATTCAGTACAAAATGAACATAAAATGTCTAATTAAAGTTCAAAGAAACAATTGGATTACTTTTATGGAGCGGAACTGTTTTTCCACCCTTTTACAGTTTGAATTGATCTACAGTTAACGACGGCAAAAAATATTCGAAAATTCAAAAACATTTTCGAATTTTAAAAATTTTTATTTGGCCCCTGGAAAAAAAACACTTAAAAATCAATTTTTTTATTCGAAAATTCAGGTATTTGAGTATTGGGTATTTTGATGGGGAGGGGCTAATTCAAGGGGTGTAGGGGTATTCCGAAGAAATACGGTAAGTTCAAAACGTGATCCAACTATTTAAAATATGAATAAGGCATTCAAAACTACAAATTCAACATTTCTGCAAGATGATTCAAAAAAGTATACAAAAAAGTCGAAAACTACCCCAAAAAAATTCAAAAATTGCCGAAAAAAGTTCGACAATTAATTTGAGGAAAAATTTGAAAATGCAAAAATTCATTTAGGAAAAACACTTTCAAATTTTAATACTTTTTTCGGAGGGTTTGCCATCTTTATCTACAGTAATGAAATTCTGCAATCATCAGGACCTGTAAAATTAGAGCACGGACAATGTTAAAAAATTTCCATAAATAGAATAGATGCTTGAGCTTTAATCACAGATAGCATTCAAAAAATAACCCGTGATTTATATTTTCAAAAATCACAATAAATATAAATAACCCGTGATTTATATATATTTATATTTTTTTCAAATTCTGAGTGATATATTTATATATATTTTTGAAATTCAGAAAAAAATCACTGAGAAAATCACTCATATTAGATACATTATGGTGCAATGATGTCACTTTATGACTAAAACATGTAATCTGTACATGTATGTGGACCATTATGCATGTAGACCCATTATTGACACATTATACCAGCAGGGGTAAGAAGGGGGGGGGGGGGTAACCCCACCCCAAACTGCCCAGCTATCTATCTATCCCAGAGGCAATTTCTTGGCCATCTCCCCTGAACAGCCCCCCCCTGCACATTGCCTGGCTATGTAGCTATCTGGAGCACTTTTGAGCAAGTTTACCCTAAATTTCATCCAAAGTTGCAAACTTTATTTTTTCACCTTTAAAATCACTAGGTCATGTGTTTTATTGCATATTTTCAGCATGCCAGGTCTAGATGCATGATGGATTTACATGTGTAATGGCACAGGGCCAATTTTGATCCTGTAGGGGGTTGGATAAAAAAAATAGCGTCTCTGGAGGGATAGATAAGTGTAAAATAGCTGAAAAAACCTATAAGGAACAAGAATTAAGCTTTTGAAGGTGAAAAACTATAAAAAGGTATGAAAATTAGTGATTTTACGTAAAATTGTGGTAAAATTTCTCAAAAATCACTCCAGATAGCTAGGTAGCTGGACAATTTGTGGGGGGGGGGATTCAGGTGATGGTAACCATACATTTTGCCTCCAGTATACAAAGATAGCTGAGCAGCCTCTGGGATAGAAAGATAGCCGGGCAGTTTGGGGGTCCCCCCCCCAACCCCCCCCCCCCGCCTTCCTACCCTGTAAAATTTTTCTGTTGTGATATTTACTTGATGTATTCACTTGTCAAATATTGTATGAAATGAAGACAGCTTGTGAAATGATTATAAATGGATTGTGGGATATTAGAGTACATTTTTTTGTTTGTAAATGGTAAATAAAGCCCAGAATATCGCTTGAAATTGGAATAAAGTGTGAGTGATTTTTTGTCATTTTTTTTGAGCTTTGAGTTATTTTTCCAGTGATTTAAGTATATTTTCTGGAGACCTAGAGTGATTTATATATATTTACCTTTTTTCCAAACTTGGAGTGATATATTTATATATATTTTCCAAAAAATCAGCGATTTTTTTGAATGCTAATCACAGATGTATCGAAGATTTTTGAATGGGGGGATTTAAATGTTATAATTTTAATTAAATTTTTTCAAGAGGCCCTGGCACTAAGTAATGAAGAGTTAAAACATAATTTTTCTAAATTAAATTTTTTAGCATCCTTCCAGCCATATGATATGGATACCATCAATTTCATGCTATATAATTCATACAAAGAACTTAGTTCAGTAAAATGATGTTAATGATGAAAGTAGCTTTGAGGGTAACTTTGCTGTGATGACAGCCTTTTGGGTTTAATTGTGATGGATGCAAAACTAGTATAAGATAGGTTAAAAGCCACTCTAAAAATATCCATGTTAAAACTACCACTAAAATGACAGAACTTGGCTTATTATTGCATGGTAATGGAACAGTAACCGACAACCTATACTTATTCAAATTGCGAGTGCATTTAATGGTTTACAGTAGTTTGGTTGCTAGTAAATTGCGTGTTCAACTAATAAACTGAAAGCAAATTTTTTCATACATATTCAACTGTTTTTTTAAATGAAGATAACCTCATGTTTCCATACAGCGTCACTAAAGCTCTTCAGAGGGGTCAGCCCAGTATTATATGCATATTGATCACTTCTGTGCCTACCCCAAAGTAAGTATTAGTGTCCATACCGGGGCTCAAATGGGGTGGGGGGCTTTTTGGTGACTATAACTTGAGCCGCCCCACATAGGCGCTCAGCTATCTATCTATCGGAGTTACAGAAGCATGTTTACATTTAGCGGAAATGATGGCTTTTTATACTCTCAAAAAATACCATTTTGTTTTGTTACATTTTCCTGGCACAAATACCCGGGTACCAGCAAAAACAGAAAATGTGTCATATTGCACAATTACTATAAAATATAGCCCTTGATAAAGCACATTTTAATCACAGTTGTTAATGCATATTTACTTTTACTCAAAAAGTATGCATACTCAAGTACCGAGTACATATGCATATGCATACTTCTGTACTCACCTGTACTTCTACCAAGTATCTGTACTTACCTGTATGCTTACTTATTGAGAGTACTCGAATATAGTAGAGTAATTTTTACAAGTACAGAAAAAGTATTTTTACCATTCTAGACCCCTGCTTTTCATAAAGAATACTTATTAATAGAAAAGAAAACACTTTTTTTGTTGTCCAGGGTAAACATACATAATGCTTCTTCCAGTAAAAAAGGTGATTTTACTTGCTTTACAATACATCAAATAATACACGCATTTACACTTTCTGGGAAAAAAAGTATTTTACGTTCATTTAATTGCAAGTAAAAGCAAATAATTTTAACTTTACACTTTCTGTACTCAGGGGGTGAGTAAAAACAAAAACTTTAATGCATACTTTGAAAGAAGTTCAGTACTTTTAACAACTCTGTTTTCAATGACAGTCAGGGCATTCTGACAAGGAACTTCCCGATTACTTTGGTAGGAATTGGGTGGTAAGTGCATTGCTTGTACTGCACCCACTTCACAGTAAAAGTGACACTACTAATTTATGTTTATTTCTATTAGTGCACTTTTTCTATCTAGAGATCTATTTTTCATTACCTACTGTAAGCTTACTTAAGGGATAAAGGAATGTAAGGGATTTATCAGAAAAATCATTTTCTTAACAAGACTACCACTTATTCATCCTCAAACTTGAACATTTCTCTGTACGTAACATGTATACCTATCTTCACATATCTTTAGTCATTTTTTACCTTTCTAACTTTTATACCTTGAAAAAGCATATTATTGGGCCCCCACTAGCCCCCCCTCTGGATGGTTAGGTCATAACAATTTGTGAATATTTTGAAGTGGAATGAAGGCAATTTTATCATACATATTCAACAGTTTTTTTCAATGAAGATTCCTTCATGTTTCCATACAATGTCAATAAACGCAAGCAGAGGGTCAGCCCAGTATTTATATATTTATGCATATTGATCACTTCTGTGCCTAATACGCCCAGACTGAGTATCACTGTCCATACTGATAAGTGAAAGATAAAACATAACAATTTATTGTCACATCAGAAGGTCAAAAGCAAGCAAGGGTGGAAGCTGAGGAGCAGCCCCAACATAGCAGAAAATGGGTTTGTGATGATTGGTGAAGTTTCGTGAAGTGTCTTCACGCAAACCCGCAGTCGGCGTGAAGCCACTTCCCTGCGCTTCACGACACTTCACGAATCATGCAAAGTTTGCTGCAATGGTTAGTGAAGTGCACTTCACGAATTTTGGCTGTCTTGATGTTAGGTGAAGTGTGTGGAAGACACTTCACCTCAAATCCCGTGAAGCAAGTGAAAGTGTGTGGAAGTGTCTTCACTAGTGATGGAAAAGCGCCATGGCGCTGGCGCCTGGCGCTAGCGCCAAAGCAAAAAGCGCCATGGCGCTTTTGGCGCTTGGCGCTAAAACGCTCTGGCGCCATTGGCCCAGGCGCTGGGGTTTGAGAAAGCGCCATGGCGCTTTTGGCGCTTGGCGCCATTTTCTGGTGGCGCTATTGGCGCCTGGCGCCGGCATTTTAAATGGCGCCAAAAAAGCGCCAACCATGATAATCAAAAATTGTTATAATACGGTGAAATCGACACTGCAGTTGATCAATTTTGAGGCAACTGAATAAATATTGATACATATTAGGGTAGACTTTATATAAATAGATGTGAACATCGAATAAAAGCAGAGGTGTTAAAATCGCGGTAAATCCCCTTTTATGCTTTGCTCCCAATTCTTTCTTGCAGTCTAAATCAGGGGTTCAGTCTGGCGGGGGTTGGAGGGGGGTGGGGGGGTTACCCCCCAACAAACGCTCCGGCTATCTATCTATCCCCGGTGCCGCTCAGCTATCTATCTAACCTGCAGAGTTGGAAAAACGTATTTACGTTTACCCGAAATACCCGGTTATTCGGGTATTTATACTTACGTTTACATTTACGTTTTCCAAAAATACCATTACGTTTTGTTACGTTTTCCTGACCAAAATACCCGGGTACTGGGGAAAACGTAAAAATCGTATGATAATAGAAAAGCTGTTATTTATTTGAGATATTTTCAAAACCCTATGCATAAAGTTCGTGCGCGGCAACTTTTGGTGTGTTTATGTATTGCCATTCATTATGACAACGCGCTAGGGTGCTGATATTGGTTGAAAAAAATTGCCAAAACATTTCTCTACCAACGTATAATATGCACCCTAGCTTTATTCTACCCCCATCCCGTATAGAGTCCCCAAAATGAAATTGGCGTAGACAAAAATTCATGCGCCAGGAATAAAGGTTCACTTATATGATAACGCTAGGAGGTACAATAAAGTTGGAAGGCTGGAATTTCATAATTTGGTAATGAAATGTTCTGGCTATATTTTGATACAAAAATCAGCACATTGTCATCACAAATCGCAATTATAAATACACAAAAGTTGCCCGTGCAGGAACCTTATGTGCTGGGTGTATTAGGTTGCACTCACCGTGTACTTGTCAATGTGGCCACACAAGCTGGTTTTCAATGTTCCTTTTTGAAAACTCTCCTAGGCGACGCGTCGCTGTATGGAATTCAAAAGTGTGCAATTTGCACTTTTATTTTTCAATAAGTGACAGCATATGTGAATATTGGTTTCGGCAAGTCACATTTGCCGTTCAAAGTTCACATTTGCAGAACATTTTTGAAAACTGTAGGGCGACACGTCGCCTCTGTAGCGGCTATAATACTCTGAAGACAATTTTGAAAACTTAAAATTGAATAAATTAGTTTTCAAAAATGTACATTACAGTTTTCAAATTTGCAGAACATTTGTGAATGTAGAGATGTAGAGCGACGTACGGCGACGTCGCTGTACGTCGCTGTACGCGCCAGTTTTCAATATCTGTGGAACAAATGTGAAAATGCATCGCCTCACTCACACATCAAAAGTAGGAAAATCGTCGCCCAGCATCACCAGTTTACAAAATTTTGCCAACTTACTTCAAAATCCTTTAAAAACCACTGGATGAATGGGTTTATGTAAAATTGACACTGTAGATGCAGTATTTTTTGCTGCATCTGATGATAGGGTCGTAGAAAACTTGGGATTTACATAAAATAAAATAATTTTTTTTTTTTTTTAAACGTCGCTGTGGTGACGTTTCAGGTGACAACTGCATATGTCACCTGTTTCCATAAGTTATTACCAATTTTGAAAAGTTTTAGATTTATGATGTTGTGAAGTGGGCGTTTTATTATATTGATTATGTCATATTTATGTGGGGTTGATGTCATATTTATGGTATTTATGTTGTTGCAACGTGAGGTCGATACCAGCATCAACACTCCAAGGTGACTAAACAACTAAACAGTATCTGGCCAGGTGCCAAACCTGATTTTCTGCATATTACATATGTCTTATTTTGTGCACTTCCACCTTGCATCACATTTACTAAGCTGAGTTTTCCTGTGCAGCTCTAGATTTTCTTGCTTCATTGCACTGCTTCACAGCTGCACTGCTTGGCACAGCTGGACTGGAGTTTTTGGTGTTTTTGCTGCAGGCTGGAGTGTTGTAATGGCCGCCACTGAGTGCTTGGTAGTTAATTTATACCTTTTGCACTGACACTTGGAAGTTGTGCACATACAGTAAATAATTTAAAAAAAATCTCTGGAAACATAAAAAGACTATGTGATGTTTTCCAAGCCTTTTTTGCATCTTTACTTTTCTTTTACAAGACTTTCACTCAATTCCTCAATTCCATGGATAGATCTAGATAACTTTTGAGTTTTCAAAAAGGTTCATGTTTATGTTAAATTTCGTGACAGATTGTAATATTAAATGAAAACATTTCTGAAAACAATACAATAAAATTGTTTTTATTTTTTGTGCTAGTGTATTGAATGTGACATCGTCGCAGTCAGTGTTCACTTGTTGTTCATTTTTTTGGCTTTCATTTACATACAAAATCAGCTGTTTGAATTGCACTTGTGATTTTTAACAAAATTATAAAGTGGATTGTATAAAAATATCATTACTTGTTTTGCAGAAATGTTATTGAATTCAGTTTTTTTTTTTGATGTGAAAAAATAAGGGCTTTTTACTGTGATAATGTTATAATTACAGATACAGGGATGTAATTTAAAAAAATTATTTAATGTTTCAAGCATCACAACAATTTCTCCATCATCTTTGAACTTCTATCATGAAACATGGTATCAAATGAAAGAGAGAAAAAAACTGGACATATATCTGAGACGGATATCATATACAATGTAAAACCAAATTTTTAAAAATATTTATAGTTATAAAATGAATTAATTTTTAAAAATATGTATAACAGCGCTAAAAATATACAATACAGTCCCAAAAATCAAGCATAATTTTCTGCATCACATGCCGCTTACAGCTTGTCCTACAAATTTGTACTTATTCGACAAAAAAATATTTTGTCTGCAGCATTTTACCAGAGTTTTCAAATATGTGTTCTTCCGGAGGAAAAATAGAAAAAAAACAAAGATGGCGGCCGTTTGGCTCATTACACAGACTGTTTAAATGAATTTGAAAACAAAATAATGGGTTTTCACAGAGGGAACCTTGAAAACCAGCTTGTGTGGGGCCAATGAATAAATACTTCACATTATTCATCATGTTCATCAAACTGTAAAAATAGGTGACTTTGTTTCACATGCTCTTATGATTGGAGTGCTTCAAAATATTTTTACGTTTACGTTTTTTTTACGTTTACCCGGGTACTTTCAAAGTATTTTACGCTTTTAGTATCAATACTTAAAATTGAGAAAAGGTATTTACGTTTACGTTTACGTTTTCCGAAAATACCAGTATTTGTACAACTTTGCTAACCTGAGGCTAAATTTTAGGCTACTATCGCTCGAGCCCCCCACCCCCCCCCCCCCCAAATCGACCAGATATGTATCTCTCCAGAGCGATTATTTGAGAAATTTTGCCCCGATTTAGTGGTTGTTTGAATGGGCAAAAGTTGAATAGACTACTATGACTTCAGCGGTACGTCACTCACAGTTATGCACTCATTTTTCTACCATCAAATTGTAGAACAAATTTTTTTTTGCGCTGGCGCTATTGGCGCTTGGCGCCATCACTCTCTGGCGCCATTGGCGCTTGGCGCTGAGGTTCAGAAAAGCGCCATGGCGCTTTTGGCGCTTGGCGCCATTTTGCTCTTGCGCCATTGGCGCTTGGCGCCGGGGTCAGAAAAGCGCCATGGCGCTTTTGGCGCTTGGCGCCGAAAGCCTAGCGCTTTTTCCATCACTAGTCTGCACAAAGCCCACTTCCACACACTTAACGAACCTATTTTTCAGTGCAACCAGTAATCCAACTGAAAATCATCAAAGCACTGACATACTTATATAATCACAATAAAATGTTAATTGCTTGAATGTCATTGACATGCTTCAAGTCCCCTACATTGACTATTCACAGGGACCTGCACTTACAATAGTGAACATTAAAAGTTAACCAAGGGAAGGACAGATGGAATTGCATGCATCAATGCAAAGGGTAGGGGAATATCACTTAAGGGAACTGTGTCATTTGAAATTAGCATCTATGGTGATCAAGCATCAATATTCTTCATTCTATATTGATTGAAATTGATATTTTTATAGCAGGTTACACCTTCTGAAGGGGCAATTGTTGCAATTAGAAGCTTTAGATCAACATATAAGAAGAAGGTGAATACTGTATATCCTTGAATAAGTACTCCCCCTTGAATAACTCCCCCTGTTGGCCAGGTGAGGAACAAATAACTCCTCCCCTTGCATAACTCCCCCCTCTGAGTATGTGTATCCACAACGTGTATTTGAATGATTCAGATGCTGATGAACACTAAGTTTAGCAAAAAACCTCGTTTTTGTTGTTTTTGAACTGTTTAATACCTGGATTACATGAGTTGATGGAATCCATTCACGCAAGGAAAAAGTGCAAGCTCTGAGGAAAAAATAACTCCCTCCCTTGAATAACTCCCCCCTCCAAAACTTCTGACGAAAAAATAACTCCCCTGGGGTTTTATTCGAGGATATACGGTACTTTTGCTGCAATGTTTGGTTCAGTGAAAGCGCTTTGGGAATAACCATTTCATTATTTTTCGTGTTTTCCATAACACAAAAGTTGCAATAGAATAAAAGGGCGTCTTCAATAGAAGGTACACTTTTATGACTTTTTTAAAGCCATGAAATTAACAGAATAGGGCAGTCTCCAATATAAGAGTGCTACTCGGGGCAAAACAGCTGGAACTGTGCCAAATACGTAATAAAAAATTACACGATGACAGCAGATGTCGTTAGTGACTATGGTCAGATAGATGGTGGAATTTAGCATTCGAAAAAATCACCGATTTTTTGGAAAATATATATAAATATATCACTCCAATATTGGAAAAAATATAAATATATATAAATCACTCTAGATCTCCAGAAAATATAATTAAATTACTGAAAAAATAACTCAAAGCTCGAAAAAAATCTCAAAAAATCACTTGCGCTTTATTTCAATTTCAAGAAATATTCTGGGCTTTATTTACCATTTGCAAGCACAAAAAATGTACTCTAATATACCACAGTCCATATATTAATTCCACAATCAGTATTCATTTATACAATATTTTACAAGTGAAAACATCAAGCAAATATCGCAGAAAAATTCAACCTTCAGTTCAACCTCAATGAAAACTTCAAAAATATTTTCAAAAATATAAATGGTAAACTGAGCTTTCAATCACTGTAGATAAATTTTGATCACATCAAATTGGCATTTTTTGATTCAAAGTCATGTTTTATTTCAGAAAAGTATGTTATAAGATAGAGAGATGCTTTATAGGTACCTAAAACATAACCATAGAATTCATACCAGGATGACATAAATAAAAAGTTACTAAAACAGTTTACATTTTTGTCACATACAAATGAAAACTAATTAATGGTGATGTCATTATTTGTCATCATTTGAGTTTAGGTTGTGATCAAACTAGTGATTTGCCAACACCACCCCACCAAAATTCATGCCATTTGTGAAAACTGAACATACCAGGTGGCACACGTCTGGCACACAGTTTCAATCTGCTCCCAACACATCAATTTTTAATGAGAAGTGCTGAAATTTGGTATATCAGTAGATAAATGTACCCAATTTAGTATGTTAAGAGCACACATTCATATCGCTAGATTTTCACATACATCAAACCATATGAAAGAACGTCACTCCACAGAACCACCGCCATTAACACAATACGACAATACCCAAACGATTAAGCAGTTCACCCACAACATTCACACACATGCTAGGCAAAATTTCATTGAACTGCTGGACCATCAGATGCTTCAACTGCTCAATGTCCATCATTTTGGGCAACTGTGGACTGTAGACCTTCTCCTTCACATAACTCCAAAGGAAAAAGTCCATTCAATGTGCTACATGTTCTAACATAAAAATCTTGCTGTATGAATGTGTGCTCTTAACATACTAAATGGGGTGCATTTATCTACTGCCATACCAAATTTGAACAGTTTTCATTTAAAATTGACTTTTGAGAGCAGATCGAAACCGTGCGCCTGACGTGTGCCACCCTGTATATAAATAGCTTTGTAGTGGAAAACTTGATGGAAACATGTCACCATTTTTGGCCATTTCAGTTTTCAAAAAAGTCAGGGTGAAAACTAGTGTGTGTAGGCACAATATTTACCTGCTTCAAATACGATTTTAACCCAATAATGCTGTACATGAACAGAGAGATTTTCTGGAGAAAATCACTCACAAATTTCTCTTGCACAGATTACATGTTTTAGTCATAAAGCGCAATCATTGCATCACATAATGTATCAAGTATGGGTGATTTTCTCAGTGATTTTTTTTCAAATTTAAAAAATATATATAAATATATCACTCAGAATTTGGAAAAAAGATAAATATATATAAATCACGGGTTATTTATATTTATTGTGATTTTCGAAAATATAAATCATGGGTTATTTTGCTGGAATGCTAGGTGGTTGCAATGAATGAGTTTTTCTATGCATCGCTGCATGACAATCAATGAAAGCTGTAAAGTATAACACTGTGCAAAGCCGTGCCAGAACTTCAAAAAAAAAAGAAAAATAACGAAAAATAGAACGTCGGCTTCCAATAAAATGGCGTCTCAAATCGAATAGAAGGGCGGGTAAAAAGTTGATGAAAAATAATATGGCACTCTTCTATTGGAAGAAACACGACACTCACCTTATAGTTTGATATCCATATGGTAAATGGTATTGATTTGGATCTACTACCATAAAATAACCAAAAATTTGGAAACTCAATACACACATAAAAATGTTGTTGAAAATATCATAAAATAGTAGTAAACTAGAGTAATTCAGATGTTTCTGCTTGTCGCTGTCACTATCACTCAAGCATGATGAATTATTTAGCTAACATTTATACTGCACTAGTGATGTAAAAAGCGCCAAGTGACTTTGGCGCCAAGCGCCAAAAGCGCCTTGCTTTGGCGCTAGCGCCAGCGCCAGGCATTTTGTTCATGGCGCCGAGCAAAAATAGCGCAAAGCGCCAAAAGCTCCATGGCGCTTTTCATGGGCATGGCGCCACAGCAAGATGGCGCCAAGTGCCATGGCGCTTTTTGCTTTGGCGCTAGCGCCAGGCGCCAGCGCCATGGCGCTTTTACATCACTGCACTGTATGAAGAACTTCAATTTTGTCGCTTAAGTGTGTCGCACCGCGATACGTCCCAAAGTGATTATATAAATTTGTGATGCCATCCATAAAATAAAGTGAATTCATGCATATCGCTGAGAAAGTGCTGAATTTTATACAGGGGTGACAATGTGACATTTTACAGGGACAAGTGCCTTAAGTCATCACAGTCATATGCAAATTGCATAAGATAGAGTTCATCCACCTAAAAATTAATATTCAGTTACCTAACCTTCGGTGCTCATGAATATTTGGGTGCATGCCTCAATGAAATTGTTGATGTGAGCACTGAGCTAGCCCGGAGCTAAGATAACAAGATTCACTGCATATATATGGCTACTGTATGTCTTCGAAATACCCCGCCCCTTGAATAGACCCCCCTCGAAATACACCCAGGTCTGAGCGAGCTGAGGAAAAAATACAAATTTCAAATGCCACAAAAACGGAAAACGGAAAAAGTTAACAAATTGTAGATGGCATACATGTTGACATCTTCATTGGTTTAACTTTTAGCTCCTTTTGTTTCAGTCTTTCACAGCAATTATCCAAACATAGGTAAATTGAATCGACAGGTGTTGTGAGTATGACACAATAGCGATAAGGCTGTTTTGGAGTATTTTAAGTATCAGAGTTACCCCTGACGGGTTGCTTATTTTATTTCATCTACCGTAAATCCGAATAAGTCCCCGGGGGAGTTATTTTTTCCTCGGAATTTTTTGAAGGGGGACTTATTCGAGGGGGAGTTATCTTTTCGTCGGAATATTGAGTAAAAAGCATGATGAATATATCATCGGAATGGGGTTAAGTAGGTTGCATAAACGTGTAAGCCAGAATAGAAATCCCTTAATTCATGCAATGAAATTAATGGGGGATGGTCCGGCCGTAAAGTAAACCCGGCCGTAAAGTAGAGGGTGCTACTTTAGGCCGGGCATCACTACGGCAGAGTTGTTTAAAGTACTAAACTTTTTTCAAAGTAAACGTAAACGTAAAGTACTTTATTTTTAGTCACACCTGAATACAGAAAACGTAAAGTATAAATTTTCTACTTTTACGCTGTGTAAAAGGTGAGTTAACGTAAATATCTGTAAATATTCGTTTTCTGTACACGCGTACTTTCAAAAAGTACGCGAGTAACTGAGAACCGGTATTTTTTCGGGAGGCGCGTAAACGTATTTACGCAGCACTCGAGTATACGTATTTATCGAGTAAACGTAAATACATTTGTATTTACAACTATGCCTTACGGCCGGATTTACTTTACGGCCGGGTTTACTTTACGGCCAAGTTCTCGCCAAATTAATGATAGTGTGCATCAACTGCAAAAAATGCATACTTGCAAAAAATGCATACAAAAAATGCATACAAATTGCATACCAATACATACATACGCTTTTTATACGTGGACTTTTTCCAACACATAAAAGAGGGGGGAGTTATTCGAGGGGGGAGTTATTTTTTCCTCAGTCAGTTTACAGGGGGGAGTTTTTCGAGGGGGGGGGGCTTATTCGAGGATTTGCGGTAAATTTGGAGAATATGTCATTATTCCATCCGAATTTCCATGGAAGACAGTGGCCAATTATTATATTTCATTTTTAAATACTCGAATTTGAACAACTTCCAACACTATTTAACTACACTCATTTTATAGTCAATTTCAAAAATGTTTCTTTACATGTTTTTTTATGTTCATGCTCTGTCCTATTTGTATTTAAAAACACGACATGCAGTTTCCATCATTTACTTTCCATCATTTACGACAGTTCAATACAATTTCAAAGGAGGTATTTCGAAGGGAGTATTTTTCCCCAGTTAGCATTGAAAGAATCGTCAATTTTAAGAAAATATAATTAAATAAATATAATCTCACAGAATCTCCCAAGAAAAAATATAATTAAATCTCTCTCAAAAAACGTGGAAAAAATCTAAATATCAGAATTTGAGAGGTTTTCTGATATTTTTAGAAATCTGAGAAAATCTCTCAAAAAGAAAATATAATGAAATCTCTCTAGAAAATCGTGAAAAAAAATAAATCTCAGAAAATCTTACATTTTCTGAGATTTTCTGAGATTTTTTTAAATATAAATCTCCCAGAGATTTTTTAAATGCTATCCCCAGTTCGCACAGACCTGGTTGTTGTCAATTCAAGAGTGGTTTTTATCGAGGTAAATTTGCATCACATATTTGCAGTAATTACATACAGGAAATAATATATTTGTCTTCATAATTTTGTTTTGGCAGGCACATAATTTTTAAAAGTAGAATTCAGTCACATTGCAGACATTCCACATTACACAACAGTATTTACTCAAAACAGTTGATTAATCAAATGGACTTATCGAAGTATGTGTGGACGACATTTATGCAGTACGTAATTCCATGTGTTATTACGTTTACGTTTTCGAAAAATACCAGTATTTTAACAATCCGCTAAACAGCATACTTAAATAAACAAAAAAAAACGAAGAAAAAATGACTGTGACACATAAGCTTTACATCACAGTAATTTTCCGAGAACAACCAAACGGAAACATCGGTTTCCAGTAAACGTATCTTGTACAGGAAGCAATTCAGCCACAACATCGGTACATAATGATATTCCACATTGCAAGCACACAGCAGGGTGCAAGGTGACTAAACCCACTTGAACTCATTTATCTTATGCATGTGCAATGCATGTATATGGCACCTTGAATGCCCATTACACATCTTGAGACGTTACACATACATGCTAATAGGTCACACCCAGCTTTGGTTTGGTGAAATCAATCAATTTAGATAGTAAAGAGAGGATGGTCGAAAAATGAATGCACTTTACTTAAGGGTGTAAATATTCAAATAAAGTGCGGGAACTACACGCTGTGCATATCTAGCACATATCCCATCTGAAATGTAAACCAAATATTGAACATACCGTATTTCCTCGAAATACCCCCCCCCTCGAAATACCCCCCCCCCTCGTTTGACCCCCCCCCCCCCTCTCGGGACCACTATGAAACAATCACCCCCCCCTCGAAATACCCCCCCCCAAATTGAGTGTAAAGGGAACGTACATGACAAATACTGCAGTTTGTGTTCTGTGTACTGCAGAACACACGTTAAAACAATGTCGGTGTCACGTTAGAACAGTGTACATACCATCTACATACTAATATTAGTCTACAGAACCTTATAAATGGCGGTTTTTGTTGCATTTTCGACGTCTGCGTACGTTTCAGACGACTATTTCGTACTTGGTTTTCAAAAATTTTCTTGTGAAATAATAACCCCCCCTCGAAATACCCACCCCCTCGTTTAACCCCCCCCCCCTCTCGGGACCACTATGAAACAATCACCCCCCGGGGGGTATTTCGAGGAAATACGGTATTTCACTTTATGTAAGATCAATTTACATAACCTTAACTAGGCATGCAATAATTCACCATGGTGTAAATCCATCATATTATGGTAACATTTGGTAACTGTGCAAAGAATGCAGTTTTATGTAAGTTTAGTAAATATAATTACTTCCTTATCAGTTAGGTAGAGCACCCTTGACAGATAAGGAAGTAATCAGCTGACTACATGGTTGGTGTCTGCACTTGATTGTTACATAGAGTAGATTCAACCCAAAAGCACTTTGATGGAGAAGTAGTTTTTGTGAATGCTGTGCATGTAAATAGATAATCACAGACCTAATTTCCTGGTCCCTATATAAGTTAGAAAAGATCATTTCTGCTAGAATTACTCCACAAGCACGATAATAATAGATGCCAACAAAAGCACTACACTTGCTACATTTTAATGGAGGTCAGTACACAGTAAAGGTACCATATTATACCAATGAAATGATTCCTGTACTGGTATTTACATAAGAATAAAATGAATAAGAGTTACTCTTAACCAATATTGAAACATGTGTGCTAAATAGAAACCACAAGCAAAATTGTGCTGAAAAAAAAGCTAATTGAAGAAGCTTGGACACAGTTTCACATGCCACAACAGACAGAACAGAAAAATAGCTTTAATAGACAGAAACATTTAAATTAATGGATTCAGTGCCAAACATGAACATTTAGATAGCTCTAACAATGCAATTTGTTCAATGCGATTCCAATATTGTAATTGTTCAAATTTCCTCATGATATACCTAATCTTTCAGCTTTTTTCAAAAAATTGCAACTTTCCCAGCAATGAATGAAATATTTACTGCACAGTTAACACCTGCAAACATGCATCAAGTCAATTGCTTAGTACACAAGATACCCAAGCACTGGTGTATGATGAAGCCAACAGCAGGATTAAATACCATTTGCATGGAAAATGTGAATTGCCAAGGTAGATACATTTGCAGTGAAGAAAAATGTTAATGAAACAACAATATTTCTGAACTCATGCAGTGATTTCAGGTTGCTAAAAGTGTCTTCATACTGTTTCAGAAAAGCTCTGTAAAAATTCAGTGTATCTGGTGAATATCAAGCTATAAGATGTATATACTGTAAGCATTTGGTTAGCACCTGCTATTGCTTTTGAAGTAAGAGTCAGTGTTGGCTTCCTACATTAATCATTAAATAAGTCTGCCTTTACAATCCACATCTTTGTGTAATTACCAGGATGATTAGAGGGGATCAGGTTAGGGCAAGGGATATTGAGCACAAACATTCACACCAGCATAGATAAATAGTTGAGAGGGGTCTGAGTTAACAAATATTAACATTGCTGGAGTATTGGGTGGGGGTCACCCCCTTGAGGACCCCTGGTTTGTTTATATTTATGTGGAGTGGCTGATCTGCAAGTAACCCATGTACAACAATGGGTGGAAGTTCAGTTGATGTTGCACCTTTGAGTGAATAATAAATAATGATGTTTTTGGCGTATCTGTGTATTTCTGACTGGCAAAGACATGGCATCATCACACATTAACTGTTAATTGTCCCTCATTGTCCAACACACGTTTTATCAGTTTTACCTGGATTTTACAAAAAAAGCAAGCACAAACAAATTACTATTTATATATAAACAGGGCTATACCAGACAAAGAAAACTAAAAATTAAATGTAATTTTTCATTTAGTATACAGTCATAAATATAAATTGAATTTTTTAAGCACATCAGGTTTTGCTCAGGCACAGTAAAAACATACACAGAATGGACTGTGTTAAAGATCTGTTTGTCACATAAATATTTATATGCAATCACAACTTCCCCAAATTACTGTCAGCAAGTTCATTGAAAGTCACGGAAGTCTCGATCGCCCCAATACCATGTGTTCCATATGACCACGAATTTGAATATATTTCAAACATCCATAATAAATGGTTAGAAACCAGATATAAACAGCGGCAACGCAAAGGCAGGTAGCCAAGAGAAATGCACTCAACAAGTGGATGGCTGCAAGGGTGAGTCAAATATGTGCACATATTTATGATATATTGGTTCATTTTTTGCTTACATCTTAATGGGTCAAAAATGGGTCAACATCAAACTTTGGTGGTGGTTAAAATGTTAGACTAAAAGTTGAGTTTATCTTCATTGCACTAACACAAATACATATTTACAAATTCACAGTGGATGTCCTAGAAACTCACATGCTTTCCCATCATCTACCTTCTCCTCCACACTATCTACAGTTGTGGTAGCATCAGTGTTACTTACAGCTGCATTGCTTCCATAATACTTGGATAAAAAGTCTGCCCCAGCCATCACACCCACAATAAACATTGCTCCAATCAGGAATATCAATGTGAGAAGGGCCTGTTTTTGAAGAAAAATTGGCACCAATCCAACTATAGAAAATACTTGCAAGAGTATTCATTAACCTGCACAACCATGAGTGGTATCAAACCCATGGGGCTGTATTTGAACACCCCATACAAGCCCAGTGCCAAAACAGCGATCCACACCAACAAAAGTGGTAGTTGCATCCAGTGAGTCCATATTGCAGCACTAATTAGATTTACAAGAGCAGCAATTATCTGGATTATAATAAGGTATTTTGTGCCGGATCGCACATGGAATTGTCCGCAACAGCATTTGTAATGCCTGTAATGTTGACATTTTTGCTCAATTAAATACTAGAATTGACCATGGTACAGCAGGTCTTACTCACTTTGAATTGCTGTCCTCATAGGCGTTGGCAGGTGCATTTGTAAAAGTGAACTTGTTTACATCCAAATCTTGCACCTGGGGCATCCTTCTTTAGTTTATGGGATAGATAGATGTCTTTGAAGAATGCCTACAAAATTTTAGGTAATAATGCACACTTAAATCTAAACAGTGCATATGCTGTCATTTCACGCAGCCTACTTGTTCTCAGCACTGTTACTATGGAAACATACATATACACTGATACACAAAACATTACTGAAAAAGCTTTGCTTCTCTGATGCCTTCCCATTGTTAACTGGGCTCTTTCCTTTAGGTAACCTGTATGTTAAGCATATACCTATACACAGGAATGTGTGAATGTCCAGATTAGAGGTTTTAAAGAAAGAACAATGTTAGTTTTAAAATAGGTACTTTTGTGCTGACCGTGGCAAAATGGATGGATAAAGAAATACAGAGAATTGATAATTAGGCTCATATTCGCACATTTACTTATTTGCACTAATTTACTTTTCATGCACTATATTTATTTACCACGCAAAATATCAAATTATATTTCCTGCACTATATTATTTATCCATGGAGAATATTTAATTAGGAAAGTGTTTTATGATTAATAGATATGTTTATGTGAAATATTTAGGTTAAAAAGTCAAATAAGTTATTATTAGGTGTATTAACATGAAATTAGGCTCATTCAACTCGCCGTAATTTTCTGATCATGATTATATATACATTTGCATAGTTTACTTGCAATTTACAAAAGTCAAAACTTGTAAATATTTACGTGCTGCGTAATTATCTAGGCTAGCGTCCTAATAGAGAAATGGTGCCCTGTGTGTAACTAGCATTTACTGTACAAAGCCCTTCGCATAGGCATAATTGTCATAACCTCGCTCACAACTATTTATATTTACTTAATAATTATAATACCCCGCTCAATCAAATATATTAAAGACTCTGCTCAATTACAACACCCATTTACCCCGAATAAGTCCCAGTTTACTGTTTATTCAACATACGTTTCCAGGAAGTGATTATTATTATTATGTTGAATATACCCTGTTCTATTTACGTCATTAGGAACATTTGCACTGCTATTTAGATTTCCCAACCCTATCATATTAGTTCCAATGTGCGTCAATGTTTTCTGACAAATTGAAGCAAATTAGTAAATCGGCCGAGTTTGCCGACTTCGCGCCTCAAGATTAATAGTTTTTCCATTAGCCCAATTTGTACCTGGTATTTCTTTACCATAATTATTTGAATGTACGCACGCGCAGTATAAGGCAACTGTTTCAGCTAAATGTGTTTATTTGCTGCATTTATGTCTTATTTGTGCATTTGTATTAGGAAATTACTGTAGCTGTTTTTCTATACGTGATTTCCGTGTCTTAGCTACTTTGAGAGTTTTTTACTTCAGTCTGCGGACCCCAAGCTTCTGAACGAAAATAAGCTAGCAATAGAAACTTCGACTAGGAAGCTCGCTAGGCTTTGCGCTTTTATATGTGGCTGTATCTGATCAAATAAAGTACCTGAAACAATATTGAACCCCTTTCAACACGCAACTACGAAATAAACTCAACTTGGCTGTCGACAAGTGGACGTTCGGCTACAACGGGAAATCAACCACTCTAAAGGCCGTTTCTCACTACGGTCTTGGAGCTGCTGGATTCGGTGGAAGAAGACGCTGACTTCGGTGGCTTCATCACATGGCGCAGCGAGCAGGGTGATTGCATGACATTGTGCTATCACCAAGCCGGAACGGACATTGTGCGGCAGTTGGCAGAACTTCAAAAGTCCTGCTGAACATCAATTGGCCTTGGCTGAGCGTTGGCTGTTGATTTGCAGACAGCATTGTGCCAAAGTCACGGCACTCCTGTCTACATCCTGGGAGCGGTTCTACGCTCACGCGCGGAGGACACTGGAGTTCTGACAAGCCTGTCAGGATTTCAGGCAGCTTTCACCAGTGTTCTGGCAAGGTGCTAGACGCTGGGCGGCACCGGCATTTGACAAGGAGTCATTGTCGGACGGTGGTCAAACTTTCGCTGGACGCTCCTGGATATCTGGACACCAGTGACCGCTCGCACGTCCTTCCTATGCCAAGGGAGGGTGACCTGACGGAGACAGGATCGCCACAAAGCCACGCTAGTCAAAGGGCTGTTTTTGGGCATTCGCGGAGGTCCCTCGCTCCACTGGGTAAGAGTGGACTCATACCTCAGAAGTGCAAAAGTAGGGGTATCAGTGTACAAAGGGCTGTAGCTGACAGAGGGCTGTAGCTGACAGAGAGTGGATTTGAAAACCAAGTATTAGGATACTTGGTAGCGTGTAGGGGCTTTGCGGAGCTCCCATCAAATATACACGCTGTGCCTGCTCGGTACCATCAGATCAGACAGCACAAAAGTGCCAGAAAACTGCATTGCACAGGCGCAATTGCAGAGCAGTGTAAAGAAACACTGCCCAGAATCAGAAAGTGCACCAGAGTGCACAGAAACGTGTCACGGGCGACACGGCAAGCGCAGCACTGCGCACAGCGGCACAGGAGCCGCTCAGGAAAGCAAGTGGCCGGCGTGGTCACAAAGCACACAGGCGTGCCAGAAAGAGCGCCAGAGCGCTCAGAAAGAGTGTGTACGGACCCTCCTTGGGCGCACACTGCTGGGCAAATAAATTGTTTATTGTCCAGGTGGATTTGACCGGTGTGTTGAAGTCAACGCGTGTAAACAATCACGTCAGGGGCTTTAGGAACACACCTGGTGCCAGTGCAGTAAAGGTCAACGCGTGAGAACACGTCAGGGGCCTGTAGGACTGCATTGGTATTGTGCGTGGCACAACAAATCCGTGGTGCACAGAGCACTGCACAGAAAGACGCAGAGAAGCGTCACAAGCGTCACAGGCGACGCACTATAAAGAGAAACAGTGAAGGAAAATTCATCAGCAAAAATGGTTTCGCCAACAGGTCACATCAGAAAGACCCTGGGGCCAGCAAAGCACAGGGTGGAAAGCAGATTGGCAAGAGAATTTGCCAAATATGACCTGGAGCTATTTGCGGAAGCATCAAAGGAAGATAAGAGAACAGAGATGAGAAGAGTGATTGCAACTATCAAACAGGAGGGTGCAAAATTGGAAAGTGCAATGACTGCAGTGAGAACTCAATTTGACGCATGGAGGGACATCGTCAAGGACATTGACGAACCCGACCAGTTGGAACAAGAACAGAAGATATACCAAGACTCATATGAGGAATATGCAAATATGTCAGACTTGGTGACACAGAAAATGGCAGCCATGAATGTATACATCGAAGATTTGCAAGACATGATCCAGCAACAGAGCGGAAATACCATGTATGAAGTCAATACAGCATTCATACAGCAGATGGCTGCCCAGATGGCTCTGACAGCTCAGGGAGCTGCTCCGGGGGCCAGTTCAACCAATGCAACCACAGCAAAGAGCGTCAAATTACAGAAATTGGAAGTAGAACAGTTTACTGGGGAAATTGTCAAATTTCGATCATGGTGGCAAATGTTCGAATCCCACATCCATAATCGGACAGATTTGGAGGACATTTCCAAGTTCTCATATTTAAGGAGCTTGCTGAAAGGCTCAGCATTTGGTATGATCAGTGGATTGAGTGTGACCGCAGAGAACTATGCACCCGCAATTGCAATGCTCAAAAAGAGATATGACCAGCCAGTTGTGGTCAGAAACACGCTGATGAGTAATATCATGAAGTTGCGACAGGCCAGGAATACCTGTCAGGATATGAGAATTTTGTTTGATGCAATTGAAAGGCTGCTCCAGCAGTTGGAGTCACTGGGTGAATCAGTGGAACATCCAATGCTGTTGAGCCAGCTGCAACAGAAAGTGCCACCCGAGGTTCTCAGAGAAATCCAGAAGGAACAGGGAACTGAGGAAGCCTTGACGGTGGAAAATTTCAGAAAGCTGTTTGGCAAGCAGCTAGCGCTCAGTGAGGCTGTACAGCACGCACAGCAAACTGAGGCACCAGTTCAGCAATCGCGCCAAGGGTTTGGGAATAATCCCCGCGCACAGCAATTCAATAATCGGTTTCAAGGCAATGGGAACCGATTCAGAGGGCCAGAGAACCCAAGGACCAGCACAGGGAGCATGTCTGTGATCCAGAATGGTCAGAGTGCACCACAGGCTGGATTCATGAATCCTGGGAGGCCGTGTGTGTTCTGCAATGACACACAGCAATTACACTTTAATGATAAGTGTCCAAAGTTCAAAACTGCCAGAGAAAGGAGAGTGGTTTTGTCAAAGGCAGAGCGATGCCTGAGATGCCTGCAGAAAGGACATTACATGAATCAATGTCAATTTACGAGAAATTGTTTCTATTGCAAATCCAATAGGCACCACACTGCGGTGTGCCCAGAGAAATTTGGTGACAATGGCAATGGAAACGCTGGACGGCAAATTCCAGCATTCAGAGCGAATGGTCAACAGAATGGCCAGCAAGCAGCAAACAATGGCAGAAAGTCTGTGCCGACGGCCGGTCGACCAGCACAGAGCCAACAGAGAAAGGCCACAGTGAATTGTGTCACTGTGGAAGAAGCTGGACCAGAAGTGGTAGAGACAGAAACCATATCCAGCACAGTGGTTACAGAACCAAATACAAAGCAACAGAATACGTCAGTGAACCTGTCAGTAAACAGGAATATGTCAATGTTGATGACAGCTAGAACCGTGATTGAGGCTTCAGAAATGGATACAGAGATGGAGCCTGAACAGCCACCACTACAGATTCAAGCGTTCCTGGACACAGGATCCCAGGGAACGTACATGTCAGAGAAAGTGGCCAAGAAACTCAATCTGAAGAGTACAGGTGAACACCACATCCAGGTGTACACATTCGGAAATGAAAAGCCGCACTATAAAGTAGTACAGCAAGTGGAATTCAGAATGCGGCTCAGAAATGGCCAGAAAGTTGATATGGTGGCTGATGTGGTCCCGACGTTGACCACAGAACAAGTCAAAGTGCCTGTGTCAGAACAGGACGAAAAGTATCTGCAGAAGTACTTCCCAGATGAGAGTTACTTTGCAGACAGAATTCCCAAAGGAAAAGGGACAGAGTGCAAGTTCAAGCCAGACATTATAGTAGGCTTGAATTATTTCTGGGACTTGATGTCCAGAAACACCAGCACCACCAGACTTCCGTCAGGATTGTATGTCATTCCATCAGAATTGGGATTGCTGATGGGAGGTGGGCAGCTGACAAGCAACAGAAATCAATGGACCACGGATGGCGCATATCCGGTGGTGGTCAACACAATTGTGCATCAAATTCAGAGAGAAAAGTGGTACGAGGAAGCACCGTTGTCAATTGCTCCTGTACCAAATGTCAAAGACATGGATAGACTGGATACCATTGGCATAATGGATCAGCCAGACCTCGTCGAGGATGATGAGGCCATAAAGCAATTCAATGAGAGTGTACAGAGAAACCCAGATGGACGGTACTCTGTAAAGTTCATGTACAAACCAAATTTGCATGAACTCCCAGATAACAAAGCAATGGCGTTCAAGAGGTTCAGATACCTCACCAATAGGCTCAAGAGAGACCCAGAATTACTGGAGAAAATTCAGGCAATCATGAAAGCACAAGAAGAGCAAGGAGTGATTGAAAAGGTTCAAGAGGATATTATGGATGGCAGAAAGTTCCATATATTGCCTCATCAACCAGTGATAACGCCAGAGAAAACTACCACAAAGGTCAGAGAGGTATATGATGCCTCAGCGAAACCGCCAGGCATGCCAAGCTTGAATGAGTGCATGTACCGCGGTCCAGTTATACTACCACAGCTGGTAGGGATGCTGATGCGATTCCGATTGCATAGAATTGCACTGGTCGCAGACATAGAGAAAGCGTTTCTGCAGATTAGTCTGCAGGACAGTGACAGAGATGTGACAAGATTTCTGTGGTACAAGGATCCCACGAAACCATCTATGGAGGACAACATTCAGATTTACAGATTTGCCAGAGTACCATTTGGTATAATCTGCAGCCCAGCGCTGCTGGCGCTGACAGTCAGATACCACCTGAATCAAGCTGGCACAAAAAATGCAAAATTGATCGATGAAAATCTGTATGTGGATAATTTGATCCTCAGTGTGGACACAGAGCAGAAAGCAATCGAATTGTACCAGGAATCCAAAGTGCTGTTCACAGAGGCACAGATGAATCTGAGAGAATGGAACAGCAACAATAAGAGCTTTACTTGGCAATTGGCAGAGTCAGATGTGGCCAAGGAAATTGTCACAACAGTCCTAGGAATGAAATGGGACACAGAAAGCGACCAGATGTGGCTGAAAACGCCAAAAACAGTCCAGCAATCACAATTATCAGAAACTGACCAGAAAATCAAACTTCCCACGAAAAGGACAGTTGCAAAGGTGACTGCGGGATGTTTTGATCCAATGGGACTCGTCAGTCCTGTCCTACTGCCAGCAAAGAGATTTTTGCAAACGTTATGGCATTCAGGACCAAGTGCCAAAGAGTGGGATTCACCCCTGTCTGAGGAACAGACAGCAATTTGGCAGCAATTAGAGACGGAATTGCTTAAGGTTGGACAGATCAAGTTCAACAGAAATCTGAATTATCAGAGTGGTGCAGATGCACAACTGCACATCTTCGTCGATGCCTCAGCAATGGCATACAGCGCAGCGGCATACATATGCCAAAAAACAGAAAATGACAGCGGCACGTCAAGCCTGCTGTACTCCAGATTGAGACTCGCTCCAAAGAAACCAGAAGTGACAATTCCACAGCTGGAATTGTTAGCAATGTTGATCGGCAGCAGAATGTCAAAGTTTATTCACAAAGAGCTCAAGGACGTCAAATTCAGTCAAACAGTTGTATGGTCAGATTCAACCTGTTGTCTGAAGTGGCTAACAACAGCGAAGCCACTGGCATGTTTTGTCAAGAACAGATTGGATGAAATCAGGAAAATTCAGAGTGAGACAGAGAACATGCACATCAGACACATAGCAGGACTGGAGAACCCAGCTGACATGGCCACAAGAGGCATGAATATGTCAGAGTTGGAAGGCAGTAACCTGTGGTGGAAAGGGCCAGAATGGCTAATGACTGGAGAGTGGCCAGAGCCGAAAGTGGAGCCAGTCACGCCAGAAGTAATGGCAGAAATCAAGAGAGAAGAGCTCAAGTTCCCAAAAGCCAGTCCAATTTACCTGGGCGCCACACAGCAAGTGGTCAGGGACCCAGATGCCAGCAATGTGCAAGCTGATGAAAGCAAGCAAAGCAACCCATTGGGAATTGAGATTCAGAGATTCTCATCACTGACAAAGTTACTGGATGCAACAGTATACGTGATGAGATTTGTGCGACAGATGCACAAAAAGCGCAGCAAAAATGACAGTCAGAATGGATTGTCAGAAATCATGAAAAGTATCTGTGGTACAATGAAACCACAGGGAATTATCAGTATTGAAGAGAGAGAGAGTGCGTGGAAATATTGGATCAAAGTGACGCAACAGAATCATTACAAAGAAGTGGCAAAAATTCTGGCAACAGGCCACAGCAAAGGCAGCCAGGATGGCAAGAAAGCAGCTGCAGACCAGCAGTTGATCAAATGGCTCAATGTGCAAATGTATCAGGATGGAATCCTGAAGTGCCACGGCAGAATGGAGCATACAGACCCACAGGAGGTCACAGTGCCACTCATACTGTTGCCAGCAACGGCTACAGTGACTCAGCTGATTGTCAGAGACCAGCATGAGAAGTTGATGCACGCAGGAGTGCAACATACATTGGCAGCGATCAGACAAAAGTACTGGATTACAAAGGGCAGACGGGTGATCTACAATGTGACGAGAACCTGCCCAACCTGTAAGAAATTGGGAGCGAAGCCGTACCAGCTTCCACCAATGCCAGATTTGCCAGAAACCAGAGTTCAGAGAGCCAGACCGTTCCAGTACACGGGTTTGGATTATTTGGGACCAGTTTGGTACAAAGTGGACAAAGATCACAGGAAAATGTGGATTTGTTTGTTCACATGCATGGTGACACGTGCAGTTCACCTGGAAAGTGTGCTGGACATGACAGCACAAGAATTCCTGAATGCAGTCAGGAGATTCATCGCCAGGCGCGGAAAGCCTGAGGCAGTGATTTCAGACAATGCGACGCAATTCAAATTGACAGAGAAAGTGCTCAGCACAAGCACTGACAAGGCCATTAATACTGGAAAAGAATGGTCAGAAATGGTCAAAAGTGGGGCAGTACAGACTTACTGCTCACAGCAACAAATCCAGTGGAACATGACTACTCCTATGGCACCGTGGCAGGGAGGAGTCTATGAGAGAATGGTGGGCATCACCAAGAAACATTTCAAGGCAGCTGTGGGGCACAGAATGTTAACCCTGCAAGAATTGTTGACACTTCTGCCAGAAGTTGAGGCAGTGATCAACAGCAGGCCAATCTCTTACATCTATGGTGATGTAAAGAGCCTCAGAGTGCTGACGCCAAAAGACTTCCTGACAGGGGAAGGTCAGATTGGAACACCACAGTTTGACGCAGACAAAGATGGAGAATTTGTGCCCAGAATGGATAACGCAGCGAAACTGCAGAAATATTGGGAGACAACCCAGCAAACTTTGGATAAGTTCTGGGACTTGTGGCATCAAGAGTATATCCCGAGCTTAAGGGAAAGGACTCAGGTGACACACAAACATGGCAGATTGACAGCGACTCAAGAACCCAAAGTGAATGAAGTTGTGCTGATTTATGAAGAGAACATGCCCAGAGGTGCATGGAGGATGGGTCGCATCGAGCAGTTAGAGCGTAGCAAAGATGGACAGATTCGCTCAGCAAAAGTCAGAACTGCCAACAGAAATGTGGTCAGCAGACCACTCAATCAATTGTATCCACTGGAAATCAATTCAAAGACAATGGATATCCCAGAGACAGCAGTGACAGTCAAAGTGGATTTACTGGACCCAGCAATTGTCCAGAAACATGTCAGAAATCAGAGCTCGAACAGAGACTCTGTACCAAACCCTGCTCAGAGGAACTCAGCATCGGATAGAGTCCTGAGAAGTGCAACAGGGAAAGCCACAGCAACCACCAGCAGTCTGGTGATGGGAATGTTGTGCATGGTGTTGATGCTGACAGGCATGTCAGAGTCAGCAACGCTGAGAAAAGCCGGCAAAGCTTACAGCGAAGTATTTTCCAGAACATACGTTCTAGAAACCTCGACAGTAAGGCCACCATCATTGGCAGCGCATCATGGATTGCCGCCTTTGCCTTCAGAATGGCCACCAAAATCTGTCAGAGAAATGCAGACTTATGAGAGATTCAAGGATGCAATCAAAGATCATCCTGTGGAACAGGTGATCAGCTCACAAAGCCAGAAGTATCAGATTTGCACCAGTGGAAGACATGGACATGCGCTTACAGTTCCTGAAGAAGTGCAGTGCCATATCCCACCAAGGAATTTTGTCAAGGCAATGAAAGTTACACTTTACGCACAGAGACAGATTCCACAGAAAGAGAAAGCATACAGATGCTACATCAGAATCAAAGAGATCATCACACACACCAGTTTCTGGGGAGCGAAAGGCATTACAGGCAATTTTGAGAAATACCAGCAAGTTGGCGTGGTAGCCTGTAACTATGCAAGAATTCACAAGATGTTCAGAGGAACACCTTTGGTGGAAATGGAGCCCAGAGTGTGGACAACCAATCAAACCTTGAATGTGGAATATTCATGGTGTTGTCATGACAAAGAAAATGTCGTCAGTAACTTCTACATGGAAGAAGGAACCATGGCTTCACTTGATGGAAAGACTGTAATCAGCGACTTGCAAGATTTCAGCCAGTGCAGAGCCATGATGGGACATTGCAGAGACCACAATTATGGAATCACAGTGTGGGATACGGAGAATTTCAAGCATCAATGTGCATATGAGAGAATTGGCAGATTCAAATCAGAAATATCTGGCCAGACAATTATTGTATCAAAGTTGCAAGCAGCATACTCCCACAGCAACAAGACAAAGAGACCAATTGGTTCAGAATGTGTTCCGGGAGACACATACTACACCGATCAAGGAGGTGTATTCATCCAGTTTGACAGAAGAGAAGATGTGCCTGTAGAATGGGCAATGCCAGGAAAGATAGTGGAGGCAAGAGAATCGACAATCAGTGGAACATTGTATGCCAGATTGGACGACAGAAACTCCAAGTTTCAGTTCCTGCAACATGTGGTCAGAGAGATGACTCAGGCACAATTTGCGATTGTATGGCATCAATTATGTCAACTTCGCAAGAACCAGCTGGACATGTTGACTCAGCTTTTCCGCATCGATCCAACACTGGGGATTCGAGCCATGCTGGGAAGACAGGATGTTCATGCAGAATGGGCTGGAGAAGCAATTATGTTTTGGGAATGCAAGGAAGTGCAGCCATACATAATTTATCAGACAGGAAAAGTGGGAGAGACATGTTACAAGTACACACCAATGAGATTGGACAAAGACGGGCCCTTGTGGTTCAAGAGCCCAGGCAGCAGAGACTTGGTGGAGAAATCACCAGAAGAGGATTGCAGCCACACCACACCGCACCTGTACAGAAATGAACATGGACAGTGGAAGTCCGCACATGGAATGGTGCATGTCACAGAGACTCCAATTGAAATGACATGGAAAGGACAATGGCAGGCCTTCACGTTTGATGCGCCTCACCTGTTCACCAACATTGTCAACAGAGCGACCAATTTCATGGATGTCAGAGGCCAGATTCAGAGACTACAGAATTTGGAGCATGTGCAGAACCAGTTGATCGATTACACAGCAGATATGTCATTGGATCCCAGAGTGATCAGAAATTCAATAGAAGGCATTGGAGCTGGAATTGGACAGACAGCAGCAGGAATCGGCAAAGCATATGGTCATTATATATCTGGAGTATCAAAAGGGTACACCAACTTTATGGGAGGAATGCTGAAAGGACCCTTTCAAGTGATCATCAACACAATCGCAATGCTGCTGGGGATCACAATCCTGATAGCCGGAATTGTAGCTGCAGGATACCTGTGGTACAATTGGAGGATTGCCACAGGGAAACCAGTGATTCCACCGTGTGTATACACATGCATATGGAAATGCATAGTGTGTCCATTCAAGTGCATATGGCTATGCTTCAGAGCCGTCAGATACACTATCAAGAAGTCAACTCAAAAAGAGACCAATTACCCACAGAGAAAAGTACGCAAAACAGAGTTGAGACCAGCAATCAAGAGGAGAGCCAGATCCAACTCAACACAGTCCGTCAGATTTGCCAGGAGAGCAGAAACAGAGGACAGAATGGCAAAGTCACTATCAGCATACGTTCAGCCAGATGAAAGTTCAGCTGATGAGGGACAAGTCAGAGCCAGGAACAGAGACAGTGTTCACATGCCCGATATCCGCAAATTCACCTCACGCGAACGCGCAGGAAGCGACACGGGCAACTACCTGCTTCATCATCAGGCTAGGTCGGCGTTGGCATCGCCAGCAACCGGACCTGCAACTTCACGCACGCCCACGACTTCGCGCACGACCACGTTCACCACCGAGGCGACTGTGGAAACGCCACTCATCACTTTGGCGCCCACCACCACCAGCATGTGACGTTGCTGCAACAACGGGGTGCAGCAACTCTTCCGCCCGGAGTGTGCTGACCGTGGCAAAATGGATGGATAAAGAAATACAGAGAATTGATAATTAGGCTCATATTCGCACATTTACTTATTTGCACTAATTTACTTTTCATGCACTATATTTATTTACCACGCAAAATATCAAATTATATTTCCTGCACTATATTATTTATCCATGGAGAATATTTAATTAGGAAAGTGTTTTATGATTAATAGATATGTTTATGTGAAATATTTAGGTTAAAAAGTCAAATAAGTTATTATTAGGTGTATTAACATGAAATTAGGCTCATTCAACTCGCCGTAATTTTCTGATCATGATTATATATACATTTGCATAGTTTACTTGCAATTTACAAAAGTCAAAACTTGTAAATATTTACGTGCTGCGTAATTATCTAGGCTAGCGTCCTAATAGAGAAATGGTGCCCTGTGTGTAACTAGCATTTACTGTACAAAGCCCTTCGCATAGGCATAATTGTCATAACCTCGCTCACAACTATTTATATTTACTTAATAATTATAATACCCCGCTCAATCAAATATATTAAAGACTCTGCTCAATTACAACACCCATTTACCCCGAATAAGTCCCAGTTTACTGTTTATTCAACATACGTTTCCAGGAAGTGATTATTATTATTATGTTGAATATACCCTGTTCTATTTACGTCATTAGGAACATTTGCACTGCTATTTAGATTTCCCAACCCTATCATATTAGTTCCAATGTGCGTCAATGTTTTCTGACAAATTGAAGCAAATTAGTAAATCGGCCGAGTTTGCCGACTTCGCGCCTCAAGATTAATAGTTTTTCCATTAGCCCAATTTGTACCTGGTATTTCTTTACCATAATTATTTGAATGTACGCACGCGCAGTATAAGGCAACTGTTTCAGCTAAATGTGTTTATTTGCTGCATTTATGTCTTATTTGTGCATTTGTATTAGGAAATTACTGTAGCTGTTTTTCTATACGTGATTTCCGTGTCTTAGCTACTTTGAGAGTTTTTTACTTCAGTCTGCGGACCCCAAGCTTCTGAACGAAAATAAGCTAGCAATAGAAACTTCGACTAGGAAGCTCGCTAGGCTTTGCGCTTTTATATGTGGCTGTATCTGATCAAATAAAGTACCTGAAACAATATTGAACCCCTTTCAACACGCAACTACGAAATAAACTCAACTTGGCTGTCGACAAGTGGACGTTCGGCTACAACGGGAAATCAACCACTCTAAAGGCCGTTTCTCACTACGGTCTTGGAGCTGCTGGATTCGGTGGAAGAAGACGCTGACTTCGGTGGCTTCATCACAACTTTCGAAATGACAGCTGCGAGGTTTCGAAATACCAGCAGCCCCCCCCCCCAATCAGCCAGCTATCTATCTATCCCGAGGCAAACGAGGGTTAAACGAACAACCGTATTAGCTCGAAATACCCCCAGGGGGTTTATTATTTCGCCAGCAAAATTTTAGGGGGTATTTCGAGGGGGTTTATTCGAGGGGGGTCAATTATTTCGCCAGAAATTTTTCGAAATTCCCCATACTCCGACGTAGAAAAATCAAACAATTACATAGAAGTATATGTGTTTATAGAGGCATATATAACTGTATATACACATAAACCTTTCCCTAACGTCACTCAATTATCGGTTTTAACGTGTGTGCTGCACAACGATGGAAAAAACACAGAAATTGAACACAGAAACTCATTGAGTTTCTGTGTTTTTGTTTTACACAGAAACACGGAAACTCACAAATTTTGAAACACTCAAAATCAAATGAGTTTTTTTTGGAGAACACAGAAACACAGAAACACAGAAAAGTTTTTTGAGTTTTTGAGTTTTTTCAGCAGTGCTTGAACACATTTTCAAAATGCACATGAATTCAGTTAAACTAAGCAAGATAAGATATGCATGTATAGCATGTAAATATGTACATAATGTATTCATATTTTATGATGGAACAAAAAATAAATTAAAGATGGCATGCACATTTCCTGGTGGACATGTTTAAATATAGTTGTAGTTCAAATCAATTCTGTAGTCTTCGATACAGTGCACATCCATTGAAGAATTTTGGAGTACTGCGTAAATTGTCGTTTGTGAGCATTTTGTTGATGCTGGTGTTGTGATGTGGGTGGATGTCCTCATTGAGGACATTTTTATGGACTTTTTCGACAAGAATGAATACACATATGTTATGTGGGGTTAAAACATGTGCAAAACCAATATTTTATAAGAAAACCGCTGTTTCCACATCAAAATGCTGTCAATCAGAATTTAGTGGAGGAAAACTCGAGTTTTTGGACAAAAACTCAAGTATTTTAGAAAAAACTCAAAAAAAACTCGAGTTTTAACAAAAAATACAGAAATAAAAACAGAGTTACTCAAGTTTTTTTCGATAAAAAAACTCAAAACACAGGTATTCATTTTTGAAAAACTCAAAACACAGAAAGTGTTTTTTTTTGAGAACTTACCCATCGTTGGTGCTGCATTGTACAGATCACAATCTGTGCTGCGGCATTTGTCATGTACGTTCTCTTTACACTCAATTTTAGGGGGGTATTTCGAGGGAGGGTTTATTATTTCCTCAGCCAAATTTTAGGGGGGTATTTCGAGGGGGGTTAATTCAAGGGGGGTTAATTCGAGGTAGGTAATACGTTATTTGTAATAGGGTTTGACATGGGAACGGGACATGAACACAATATTCGATTTTCATGGTTTTGTGTCTGTTGAGGCCAATCTGCTGACAATACCGAGTACACGGTTGAAATTTTTCTACATACCTACCGTATTTCCTCGAATTACCCCCGGGGAGTTTATTTTTTCAGAGTAGAAATTTTGAGGGGGTTAAACGAGGGGGGTATTTCGAGGTTTATTATATCGTCTGAAATTTTTAGAAATCCCAGTACTAATTTGTAGTCTGTAACGTACGCAGACGTAGAAAAATGCAACAAAAACTGCCAAACAATGACACTATAGACTTATACCGTATTACCTCGAATTATCCCCCCCCTCGAAATACCCCCCTAAATAATAACCCCCCCCCCTAAAATTGAGTGTAACGTGAACGTACATGACAAATACCGCAATTTGTTATCTGTACTATGCAGAACACACGTTAACACTGATGATTAAGTGACGTTAGGGAAGGGTTTTTGTGTATATACAGTAATATATGCCTATAAACACATTAATCTATGTGATTGTTCGATTTTTGCGACTGCACCGCGTACCCGGATCACAAACCGCAGCTATTGTCATTTACATTCCCTATAGGTACACTAAAATGGAGGGGGGTATTTCGAGGGGGGGTTTATAAATTCATACTGCCTATTTCGAGGGGGGGGGTATTTTGAGGAAATACGGTAGGTACCTTGAAAAAATTACAGTAAAAGTTGCACTTCCCCGGATTTTTGGGGGAGGGGGGCTGCAGCCCCCTTGATACTCCCCTGCTGTGATGGGTCTACATGCGTGATGGGTAGGTAACATAACACGCCTACATGCATGATGGGTTACATGCGTAATAGCTAACGATGGCAAAAAAAGATTCGAAAATTCGAAAACATTTTTCCGGAATTTTCGAATTTTTAATTCACCCCTAGAAAAAACACTTAAAAATCGATTTATTTTTCAAAAAATTCGAAAATTCGAAAATTCGAAAATACTTTTCGAATTTTTCAGGCAATTCAAGGCACTCTTAAGTTCAACGTACTAAATACAACGAAAATTGATACGCGGTGCTTATGAAAAAGCGAAACAAAACAGAAAAAAAAGGTCCAAAAACGTTGAAATGTAAACTGCCCTGTAAAATGTGAAATGTCATGCAAAGTGTCAAAAGTTATGAAAATGCCCTGGAAAAATGGCAAACATATTTGCCATTTTCCGCAGCATTTCCATGACTTTAGACACTTTGCATAACACTTGACATTTCACAGAGCATTTTACAGGTGTCTGGGACTGCACATAGGAACTGCACATATTTATAAAGTAAAAGGGATGTGATCAGAGATATACTCCAGCGACATTACACTTTATAATGAAACCTACCATATCCCATCTGAATAAAAGAACAAACATAAAAAATTTTCATCATATTAATCAAATTGCTTTGATAAATATGATGAAATTTTTTTTGTTTGTTCTTTTATTCATGGTAGATTTCATTGTAGGTGTAATGTCGCTGGAGTATACGAGTGGTTTTGAGTATTGGTTTGAGAAGTACCCATATTTCGTGCAGTTAGCACTGTATGCACTGAGTACGCTCAGTGTGCTATCAGTAAAAAAATGGCTAAAGCCAAACAAAAAGTGGACGCTGCCTCCACAGCAAAAAGACATGAAGTGTGTCTCTCAAATGGACATGAAGTGCATCTCTCAAATGGACAGTAATATATATTGGATGCACAAAAGAAATGTATCATTGCTTAGAAAATGGCATTAAGGTGTCAACAAAAACGTTTTGGCGGAAAACGGAAACGGAAACAGAAAAAATTTACACTTGCCGGAAAACGGAAACGGAAACGGAAAAAAATTGCACCTGCTGGAAAACGGAAAACGGAAAAATGTAAGGCCGGAAAACGGAAACGGAAACGGAAAAATTTGCTGAAATTATGCCGGAAACGGAAAAAAAATTGCAGAAATTTATCCAGAAATCAAAAAATTTGCATAAATCTTGCTAGAAATAGAAGCAATTCACACAATTGAGAACCTGCATGCATATTTACCAGTTTGGCTGAAACAGAAAACAGAGAATTGAGTCAGATAATGGAAAAAGTTTGAAAAACAGACAATTGAGCCGGAAAACGGAAAAAAAGGCGGAAAAACTGAAATTTTAGCCGGAAAACGGAAAATGAGCCGGAAAAACGGAAACGGAAACGGAAAAAAATTTAGCAGCCGGAAAACGGAAACGGAAACGGAAAAAAATTTGCCTGCGGAAAGCGGAAACGGAAAACGGAAAACGGAAAGTTG